>CM073760.1:82795978-83995978 GCA_037127475.1 Arma custos | reverse complement strand
TAAAATTATGTTCTCATTTTCTGGTAAGAATTAAAGTGAATTATCTCCCCTGTCACCTTTTTCTCTCCCCTCTCACCTTATTTTCTCTCCCCTTTGTTTCTTCAAAATACCACTTTTTCTGATATTCACCCGTACATCTGTATCCTGTTTTTGGACTGACTGATAGCTAAATATTCAAAAGATTATTAACTTTTTAAAAAATAATTTATTCTTAAGTATGATGGTTTATTAGCTGTGTTTGATCTAAACCAGATTTCTGCCTCATTCTATCCCATCTGCAGGAAAACTCTTCAATTAAACAGATTCTTTTTTGTGTGCGAAAAAATAAATTAAATGTGATTGGTATGTTTGTAAGTCTAAAAGTCAGGCCAAAATGTAGTTGGTTATGTGGAAGATTGTGTTAAAGCTGATCTTTTTGGATTTGGAACTACGTTGTTAGATGGAGGCCTATAAAAAGTGATTGTTGAAATTGGCATCAAACTTTTGAATTCAGTAAACATTTTATTTGATATTTTTAATTGTAATTATCTCCCTCTTGATTTTGACTAGAAAATTAAGATTAACCGTAATAAACATTTATCTTTTATGTGTTTTATTGATTATTCATTGGCATTTATTTTTAATGCGTAGTGTGTGGGACAACTGGAAAAAGGAAAGCATGTAAAAATTGTTCTTGTGGACTTGCTGATGAACTTGAAAAAGAGTCTACTGTTGTAAAAGAGACCCCAAAATCATCCTGTGGCAATGTGAGTAAATTTAACACTACAAATAGAAAATTTATCTTTTCAAATATTTATATTTAGAATATGTGTGGCTAAAAATTACTGCTATTATTTTAGAAAACAGAAGGTTGAATATAACTACATTTTATTTTTATTGGAAGTATTAAGAGTTAAAAAGAATGGATTATTTATCTCTAAAAAGAAATAATTTTCCTTGTAACACCAAAATGCCTCACTTATTTTTTAATAATATTTTTTTTCGCTTGTTTCTCAGTGTTACCTCGGAGATGCCTTTAGGTGTGCCAGTTGTCCATACCTTGGAATGCCTGCTTTTAAACCCGGGGAAAAGATTCAGCTATCAGGAATGCAACTAAAAGCCGATGTTTGAAGTATTGAAGAACTTTATGTGCCCTAAAATAGCTCATTTGTTTTTATAATTATTATTAAAAAACTTTTCCTTCTATCATCACGTGTAACTTATTCTAGTTTCGTCAAATTTAAGTTATAGAAAGGCTGTATAACTTTTTTTTAAATTTAGATAAAATATATTTTCCTCTAAAAAGACTTTTTAGTAGTATTACCATCAACCTCTAGGATTAAATGGAAATAAGTGTTAATAAATTACTTAAACTTAAAAACATTACTTATTCTTGAATATAATTTTTTCCAGTTGTCAGGACTTTAATTAGCCATAAGAAATCTAATAAGCGTAGAGTCCTGACAAAACCACATGTTTTTGTTATCTCACTCAATACTGATAATAGACAATAGACCCAATTTAATAATTTGATGTTATACAGGAACTATTATATTTATATATAATATTATATACAAGGTTTTATTAGCTTCGCCTGTGCGTATGGGTGGATGTAACACAATCTTTGAAATCGGTTTTAGCCGACTTCAAAATATCAAATTAAATTGAAACTTTGTACACTTCTCAAAGACTGATGATAATAAAATAATTTAATAAATTTGTCTCATTATCTTAATCAGAATTAGCAAATTTTCATGTCTGAAAAGATTTTTCATATCAAAGGTGTATACACGGTTTAATCTTTGACTACTTGGTAATTTCATTTAGCAACAAAAAAAACAGTTTAAAAAGCTCGCTTTTATAGCTAACCAAACTAAAAAATAGATAATGAAATTTAGTTAATAAAAAAATTAACACAAGTTATTAGATCATTAATTAAAATAAATAATAGGTTACACTTTAACAGGAAAAAAACAAACTAAAAAGTAGAAACTAATTTTCAATTAGTTTAAAATAAAATTTGAGTGACGAACAAAAAAATTCATTTTATCCTAAATAAAAACTTGGGGTGTTGATGTTAATTATATACATTTTATTAACTAATACTGGTAAAAGTAGAGTCATTATGAAAATATATTAAAAACCAGGATGATGAAAGAAATTAGACATCAATATTTAAGTGAAATGTTATGTAAGGATATGAAAAACATTCAAGTAGTCATTTTTAACAAAAGTAAGTTGTGTCAACAATTGAGATCAGATTTGGACTTTCCAACAAAAAAAGAAGAACTACTTTTTATGAAAGCTAAAACACTAAAAATGTGCAGGAGTTTGAAATTTAGCGCACCTTTATGCCATTAAGAAATATTGGACATTTTCTAGAAAAAGTAGAAATATATTTTAAAAAGCAAAAACTTAAAACTTGTTTTTTTTTTTATCTTTAAATATGAAGTGTAGATCCGAAAATGTATATCTTCTTCATGTGTGTTAACTGTTTTTTTTATCATCCAATTTTGGCCATCACCTTAGCAAAGCCTCATGTTCAGTCTCAGATTAAGCCCTGAGAAAAGGAGTTCCCTCTTTTCCCTGGTTTGGCTGAAAGAACTGGCAAGAGACTGAGTTGTGTGGCTGGAGGCTCCTTCATGCTGAAAGGCACAAAAGAAGAGAGATATAGAATTTTTTCATGACTGTTGAGCCAAAAAATATAAAAGACTATCCATAGTACGTCTAGAATGGCTAGCAGAGCCCCTGATAAAATAATGTCACTTTGAATTTCAAGGGTTGGTTTTCAATCAATTTTTCGTTGGCAACTTATCTTTTTTGGTAAGTTGTATACTAAACTCAGTATTACTTATAATTATATAGTCATTAAGTTAATTTAAGATCTTCAACATTTTCTGTTAATGAATCAGGATGGTATACACTGGATATGTATTGTAAGGACCCTGAAGCAAGATCACCCTATTCTGCTGACCATAGTTTGAAATACTTTTCTCTGCCTCTCACCAAACCAACAGGTAACCGATTAATGAGTTATGAGATAAATAACGTAGGTTTTTAATGTAAAAAAAATATATAAATAATTTTTTTACTAAAATAAGTCCTATGGTTTAAAGGACAGAATAGTTTCATGAAAATTTAAAAATCGATATAAATGCCTTTCCAGAATGAACCTCAGAAACATTCCATGTCTTAGATTTCTTAATTTAGACATTTGGGACATGAGTTCAGGTCTTCAAATCACTTCCTGTCTCCATCTTTAGGATTTTAAAAGTGTAATATGTTAGATCTTCCTAAGAGACCTTATTCCTAAGGAGATTGTCGATGTTAATTATAACCGATACCAACTCTACCGAAAAGGAAAACATTCGTATTTATATACCAGTATCTCTATGCATATTCTTTCAGGACAACCAAGATATTTCAATTGTCTTGGTTCTAGTTATTATTTTATCATATATAGTTTAATATTTATGGGGGAGGGAAAGTAATAATACTGTTTGTGCCATTTTTTTCTAAAATGGCATCATTGGCGGACCTGTAAACGATTTTATTAATACCGGTGTTCTTTGTAGTTTACTTACTCGGTACACGGAGGAGCCAGTAATTCGGAAATATCGCGATAACGAAAGTTCATATAATGCTTTTTATTTTCAAATAATATTTCTTGATCGATTTTTGTAATTCCCGCTTCGGAATCAAATAATTATTTTGAAATGTAGGAACAGTGTAAAAGAGGGAACTACTCCTTCCTTGACGTATCATCGGTCTCAATCAGCCAAGGACGTCAGAAAAGCTATTACGTTCTAGTCTTGTGAGTAGAGCCTCCAGCGGTTTCTATTGAGGAAAACACGGGAGGTTTTATAAATAATAGGTTTAATTTTAGACGGAACTTTCAATTTTCTTCGAAGAATTCGACTATGAAGTATAATTTATAAAATAGGATTCGGTAATTGTTTACCTAGGATTCGACTATATTAGTAATTGGAATTAATGAAATTTGTTTTTGAATTAAAAAAAAAATCCTTAAATAAAATAAAATATTTAAGCGATAATAAAATTTCCTGGAGCGAGATTTCAGTGGAAGATAGTTTCGCGCATTGCAGTCTCTAATTGACGGTTCTTTGACCTTAAGAAGATTAGCGGAAATCACCTGGTTGATCCAGGAGTCAAGGTGAGCCACAGGTTCTGATAATACTTACAACCACTGGCCACCTTACATCCCTATGTATACTGTGATAGTGAATCATTATGCATAACATTAAACATACATCTCTGTAGGTGAGTATAACTATTCATATTTTATAAGTTTTATAACAAAGTGTGTAGAAAATATGAAGGTTTTATTCTATCAGTAATTGTTATTTATAAATCTCTGTTATTCACATCAATTTTTAGAAGAGCTATGTAACTACTCAGCATATCTATTTCTTAAACAGCAGGAAGAACTATCCAGAAAGCTATATTTTACAGTGGTTCTACCACAGAATGCGGATCCTGTTTCTTGCAGGCATTTATTGCAAGTTATTTATTTTATAAACTTCTTTAAAAAATAAGTTATACATACTAATATTTTATTTATTAATGTCTCGTAGATTAAATGTTAACTTTATTCATCCTTGTAGTAAATAATTTCAATCATAATTAGTGTGATGAAGATTGTTGAGAATCATACACTAAGAATAAAAACTAAATCCTATTATGTTTTTAATATCTTCTCCAATTTGATCTATATGATGACCTATACTGAGGGTCAAATTATTTTGATAATATCTTATAAAAATACATTTTTACATGTTGACATCTTATATAAGCTTTTTAAATTATTCTTGATGTTTTGTTTAAGTTTTATAAATACATATACATATTTTTTTTTTAATTTGCAGACACTGTTTCAGCTCTATCTGATGTTAGAGAAAAACGCCAAACGAATTGCCCTAGGTTTGATTTTTAAAAATTGTTTTGTTATTTACAATTACATGAAATTCTAAATTATTGGTCACTAGGGTTACAAAGTGTGGTAAAAGTTGTTTAAGGATGAACATTTATTTATTTGTTTAAAATATTTAAAGCATTTTTATATATATTTCATTTATCCAACTTTGATAAAAATATCTCTGTTTTGAAATTATTTAGAAACAAGTAAATCTTATAATATTAAATCATTTGAAATGTTCTAATTTTACAGCCAAAACTCTCTTCATGACTGTCTATTTTATTGATTGTAATAATCTATTTATGTTATCAGTAAAATATTCTTCATATAGTTATAGACTATTTTATGGAATTTTAATTTTATTATATTTTAAAAAGTACAAGATTCTATGTTATTATGAATTATTAATGTTAAAATAAATCAAGCTTTCATAGAATATTTATAAGTTTAAATTTTTATATTTCAAAAAATATTTACCATTCAGATGGTCCATTTTTAAATTAATCACAAAAATAAATAAGAAGAATAAGCCTTCATTAGTATTATCAAATTATTAAACCTTGAAGCATTTAAAAATTGAAATTGTCTTAAATTCAATATTCTGTATAAGTGTATTTTTTGCAGAGATGGGAAATTTCTCTGCTCTGACGGAGCATGTATTGATGACATACATGTATGTGATGGGTATGGTGACTGTTTGGATGAGATTTATTTACCACCAGAACAGAGAACCAATGTGACCTCCGATGAAGCAGTTTCTCTGTGCATCAACAAAAGGTAATATTTTTAATACTCTTTACAACAGAACAAAGTGTGATTTAATTTTTTCCTAAGATATAAAAAATTGCAATGATAAAATAATAGCAATGTTATCTATTGGTTTCCTATTGTTGGTCTTGCTATGTTAAAAAAAAAAAAATTGATTTAATAATACTGTTGATCAATACATTCTATTTCTATTGTTCTGTTTTCTTAATAAATATTTGCCATTTTATAAATGCTGTGTTCTGTCCTTCAAGAGATTATGTATCTCTTATTATTTTATATTGGGATACCATGAGTAGTTATTGAAGAAAATTACTCACACATTTTATTTACTTTAGTTTCCCTAATAGTTTTAGATTGGATTTTTTTTTCATTAGTGGTTTGTGTGTTTACTAATCAGTTAAACTTAATACCTTTATTGAATTATCAATAATGTAATAATTAATGTTTAATCAATCAGGATTAAGTACACAGTTCAATCATTAAAACAAATACATTGTTTTGGAAAAATTAATAAATACTTTGAGAAATTACTATTAATGACTCAAATTGATAGTCCAGCCATAAAATACATTCATAATTTAAGTAAACTTTTCTGTATTTAATGCAGGGTCACCTCCAGTTTGTCAGTTGGGGTCACTACTGAAGGTACAAATTTGGTATTTTATACTGTTTTTTTTCTTTATTTCAATAACCAACTGGAACTATGGTGTAGTCCGGTGCACGGTTGTACGCCTTAGGGCTACACCTTACCCTTTTCCTCGTCTTCTTCCTCCTTCACACCTATCCTTCGTCCTCCTCGGTGTCCTCCAAGAATTAGTCTGGCGGTCTTCTTGGTGACCGTCCTCTCCGTGTAAGCATGAAGTGGGCCGGGCCCATGGTCTCCTTCCATCCGTACACGTGCTCCCTGAAACTTGCGTAGTTCTCCTCCTCCACAAGTTCAGGGAACACGTCCTCGGTAACTCCGTAGAGGCCTGTTTTCATGGATAACCTCGCGCGCAGGGTGTCGTATGCGGTGCATGATGTCACTACATGCTCGGCAGTTTCCGGAACTCCACAGCTGGGGCAGTTGGGGTCCAGATCATATCCTGGCTTAGCTTCCATCTGAACCCCCCATGCCCCGTGAGGACCTGTGACATCCAGTAGTCAGGAAGAACCTACTTGGCCTTTAGTCTCGACTCGACGGTGGAGAAGTACTTCCTAAGGGTGCTCCCTTTTTTGGATGCCACCCACCGTCCATTCCCTCTGTTCGGGTTCGCCCGGATCCTCTCCTGGATTCGCTCCGGAAGGGCTGCCAAGCCTCTTCTCTTCACGTCATGCTTAGTAGCATCTTCACCCAGCAGGCATACCTCCCGCCAGGATCTGCACCGCTTTGTGGGACGTTGTCCTATACGTCCTGGTCAATCGCAGCAGAACCGCTCTCTTTTAGACTGTCTCTTGCAGGTCTCTCCCTTTCCCCTCCTAGTTCCTGATTTCTTCCTGCCTATGTGATCCTTTGGTCCATAGTTTTTGTTACCGTTATTTCCCTCTCTGAGTTATCTGAGTACTGAGTCCCCTCTGAAAATTCACATTCAGACTTAACACTTCTAGAAACCTAGATAGCTTGTATGATGCATAGCGAACTGCATTGTTTCAAATTATTTGTAAATAAAAAATATTTTTTAAGGATGGTGCTGGAAAAAAAATAGTTTTCTCTTAACAAACAATTTTCTAAAAAAAAAAAATAATGAAAATTACTTTTAATGTTCAAAAAACTCAATCTCTTCCAATTAGTTTGATTCATTTTCTATTTTGGCTCTTCAGGAATCTTAATCATTCAATCAATTAAAAAAAAATCTAGTGCAAACTAAAACCTAGGGGTGGGTCTCAGCCTTCTCAAGTAGCTTCCGTTAATCTGCTCTGTCAATTTATGAAAACATTCAAGTGAGTTAAGTGAATCATTGAGTCAGCTGCTACGCTATCCACTAGTTAGAAATTTATATAAGGATAGACTTTTTTATGTATATGTAGTTAAATGTTGACCAAAAGCTGGCAACTTTTTAAAAAGAACTTTATTGTAAATGTGTGTGTATATATATATATATATATATATATATATATATATATATATATATATATTCACATTGTGTTTACAATAAAATTTAGTGTATTAAATGGGATCATTTACAATTAATAAAAGGAATAATTTTACATCTTAAGTTGACTAGATAATTATAATTTATTTGTTAATTATTTTTATAACTATGACTTAATTTCTTATTAATCTCATTGTTAGATGCCCGAAGTTTACTTTCCAGTGTGCCTATGGGGCTTGCATAGATAAGGAAAAAAAATGTGATGGATTTCCTGATTGTCATGATAAATCTGATGAAGATGAAGAACTTTGTCGACAACACCTGGATGTTAGATATCAGTTTGGCAGTTTCGATGGTTAGTAGTTCTTCAAACATTTAGGTTATTTTATATTATGTTTTTAATATTAACTCAATTCAGATCTCCCTGATTCTTTTGTTATGTTGTAATTTTCAATTCCGCAAATAATTCATAGATTATTAAATGAAAAAAACTTGGGAACATTGGGTCGATCATAGAAAATCTTAAACTCAAGTAAATTTTTTTTTAGATTAATTTATTGATATTTACAACTGTAATAATATTACATCAAGTAAATTTGCTGATATGAACAAATAACATGAAAACAAAAACACTTGTGGAGAAACTACCCATCAGTAGTACTCCAATAAAGTTCTAAAGTAGAAGGTCTCTAGGTCATCTTCTTTTCAGACGCCTCGGAGGGTTATCAGGAATAGTATGGGAAGGAAGTTAAAAGACTAGCGGATTTAAGTGTGTATGGAGCTTGTCATGGAAGGATAGTTATCTAGTTCGGGCCAAATCTGCAACATATGGGATATTAAGATCATGATGGATAAGTTTGTTTGTGACATAATAATGAGCATTGAGGATTTCACGAAGGATTTTGGATTGTAAGGTTTGGATACAAGATGAATTGAATGGTTTAGTGGAGCCCTAAAGCTCAACTCCATATGTCCAAATAGGTCTGATAAATGTTATGTAAATGAGTCTCTTGTAATTAATTGGAAGCTTAGAACGTTTGTCCAGTAAATGTTGAAGTAGGCGATAACGTTGAGCAGTTTCTTGTCTTTTCAGTCTTGTATGAGGATTCCAAGTCCTAGGTAACGTATCTCTTTGACAGGGATTAGTGGAATATTATTAAAGGATATAGTAGGGCAGGAATTCGTAGGTTTATGACGAAGAGTGAAGGTAATTTGTTAGGATTTATTTTAATTCTCCAATTTTTACCCCATTCTTGAAAGTTTGGAATGTGGGATTGAAGAGATTGGGATGCAACAAATGGATCCTTATTTACTGATAACACACGTGTCATCTGCGTACGTAGTGAGAGCAGTACTTGGATGGGTTGGGATGTCAGGTGTATATATCGTGTATAGGATGGGACCCATGATACTACCTTGAGGAACTCCGGCAGACTGGGTAAAGAGGGAAGAGTAGGTAAAATTATGGTTTACTTTAAAGGCTCTATTACTGAGGTATTTATCGTGTATAGGATGGGACCCAGGATACTACCTCAAGTAAATCTAAATCAATCTTGAGTAAAATATGCAGTCTTGCTTGTAGATAGTCTTTATTGACATTATAATAATATCAAAAAATATTAATTCTTTAATTTTGTTTACATTTATGGAGGTTATATTCAATTTGAAAAAAAAACAGAAGAAAACTCAAATTCATTACAAAATGTAACTTTTATTTTTGCTAATAAATAAAAAAATTACAGTTTCATAATGTTTTTTTTTAGGTATAGTAAAATGGGATTATTTTATTACAGAAGGATATTTTTTTATATTAAGAAAAAATATATTATTTTTTTGAAATTTTAGAATGATGCTAATAAGGCAATTTTGTCTTATTTTTTTTAGGAACTTGTGAAGTATTTGATTCAACTTACCTAGTATTAAACTGTACTATAGCTGGATACCCTGTTAGTTGTAACATTCCTTCCAAAAAAGGCACAAAAATGGTTATGAGATGTAAAAATGGCTTTCATAAACAGTTTTACAACAGTTTCACCGTTGAATCCACCTGTCTAGAAAATGGAAACTGGAGTCCTCGTCCTCATGATGATTGTACAGGTATAATTATTTAGTTGAGATAAATTCTGGAGTTTTTGATTGGTAAATAAATTGGAAACTATAAGACTACTTAAATCTATAGTGTTTCCTATTTGCTTTTTTAATCGATTACTTATAATTTAATAAAAATTTATGTTAGTAATTTATTCTTGTATTATTCTTTTCTAATTATGTTCTTAAGTCTGTGGAAGGAGGTACAGGATTAGTGACTATACACCTTTAATATCCTATGCACATAATTCAAAATATCTTGAGTATCCTTGGCATGTTGCACTGTACGCAAAAGATAAAGAAACCCTTGAGGTAACATACATATGTGGTGGCAGCATAATCCATCCGAAAGCAGTTCTAACTGGTATGTATAAAATATAATTTTATTTATTGATTTCGGGTAAGTGAGGTTCTGTCTCGACTTGACAGGCATTTCATTTATTTTTTATGCGATACAAAATCATTAAAATTCTTCGATTTACTTCACATTTTGATACAAATGTTCCTTGAATATATATGCATATGGATTTTCATTTTTTCTTAACTATTAATTTAAGGTGCCTTGGTTTTTATATGAACAAATTGTATTTGAATACCCTTATTCCGAATTGTTTTGCAGCCGGGTTTACTGGAACGATTTTAAACATTTTTGATAAAACACTCAAATGTTCAGCATTTCATAAAATTACAACATAGATTGATTGCTAGATTTACTCAAATAAAATGAAGGAATTGAACGTTGGAGACCCGGGTACGAGGCCCGGTCCTGATCATATCTTTTCTTTTCAAATAAAATATTTATAAAATAAAGGAACATCTCTCAATCCAAAAAAAAAAATCATAAAAATAAAATAAACCAAGGCAGTCAACATCACTGTATGACATTTTGTTTGTCTCTCTCTATCTTTTGTTCCATGATTACGATCTGATTTGTTATTTTTCAAATACAATGCAAGATGGTACATAGTTAGGTGAGCTAAAGCCCATAATTTTCCGAACTGATCAATAATAAATAACTAACTGAAAATTAAAAATTAAATAATAACAAACTAAAAACTGATATGTAGAAAGGAGGCAGTGATTTTTTGTTCTGAGTTCAAAAATTTTTTGTGTGTAAAAGAAATGTGATCATGTTTTGAGTTTTTGTAGTAGGTTATGCCTCCAGTACTACGTATTAATTATTGAGGATAATTATACAAATTCTAAGCTAATTATTTGAGGAGCAGAGTGGCTCAGTGGTAGAGCTCTGAGTTGCCATGCGGGAAATCCTGGTTCAAATCCCGCTGCAGGCCTTGATTTTTATTTAGTCTGTTTGCAGCGGGAGATGGATCATATGGGATCTAGGACCCTCTTGGGCCCACCCAGCCTCTAAAAATATTATATAAATAGGGTACCCAAAATAAACCCGGGGGAAAAACAAGACAAGTCACCTCCTTGCAGAACCATTGTCCATGAAACAGTACAGTCTCAACCATGTACTGCACCCCAGATCCGTTCACGGGTTGTAGCGGTACATGTTTTTTTTTTTTAGTTATATTTACTGATGGAAACTCCTTTATGTCCAAAAGAGTTTCTAAATTGGGTACCTTTTCAAGTTGTGTGATTACTATTTTAGAATAGAATAGAAAAGTAACTTTATTCTGGACTAAGTCCCTTTAAAATAACAAAATAAACAAAAAAAAAAAGAAACATAATATATATATATATATATATATATATATATATATATATATATATATATATATATATATATATATATATATAATGTTGAGGTTCAAAATATATTAGAAATAAATAAAAAATAATCGATAGTTATTATCAATCGGACTACCGTTGATATCGATTACTGAACAATTTATTTGAGTAAATAAAAATAATTCCAAAAAACTTATATAATAAATTTTTATTAAATTAATATTTGTTTGTTAAATGAAAAAAAAACACAATTTCTATAAGTAAAGTTGATTTTCATATTGATTCAAATGGCATTGCTGCTCCCTACCGGCGTCTTTCCGCCATATTTCACTCACTCTGTTTCGGCGCGTCCAAGGGACGACACCTCTACATTTATAACTCTGGTTCAGCGCCTCCTAAAGACAGGACTTCTCCATTCAACCCACTCTGGTTCGGTGCGTCTTAAGGACAGGACATCTCCATTTATGTCACGCTGGTGAGAAGAGCGTCCAGGGAAGAAGACCTTCTAGTTTCTCATCATTGTTCGAGTACAGAGTGTTTAGAAGATAGCATCTTCAAGTTATTAAGAAGAACGTTATATCATGTGTTGATTCGGAGGGAGCTTCAAGAAGAAGATTGGTACATACATCTGTGAGTTTTACTTTATTTGAATCGTTTTACTATAAGAATTGTGTTTGTAAATTAAAATTTGTTCTAATTATCCCGACGTTTAAATTAATTATCATTGAACCACGGAGATCAAAAATTGTATTATTTTGTTTTGTTTTCTTTATAATAATTTAAATTTTGTAATAAAATAAAATTAACGTTGATTTTAATTAATTAGCTATCCATAATATCACATTATATATCTTCAAATTTTTATTAAAATATTAAATTCTTAACATTTGGCGCCCAACGTATAGGCAATGATAATTCGGGAGAATAATCAGAATTAATAAGTAAATAAACAATTGTAATATATAAAATTGCGTCAGCGGCAAAGTTTCGTAACAGTAGAACCGGTAAAAATATTAAAAATAGGTTTAAATATAAAGGTTTTATTAATTATAATACCATATTGATTAACTAATTATTTTTAAAATATTAATTTAATTTCAAAATTAAAGATGTCTAAAAATGGTGATAGGATTGACGATTTAGTTGAAAATAATAGTCAAGTTGAAATGTTGGAAGAGTGCCATAAAGCAGTGGAAAATGAGTCATCAATTTTCAGGGAATCACAGATCGCTGCCGGAAGTCAAAGCGTATTAGATTTAAAAACCGGTCAGGGATTCGCCGGAAACGAGCAAAACGTGGCCAGCAAAGAATGCGCGGGAAATACGTCTGAGCCAAACATAATGTTTGATTTATTAAAAATGATGAAAGAGAATAATGAGAAAATAGATAAAATGAGAGAAGAGAATAATGAGAAAATGAAAGAGAATAATGAGAAAATGAAAGAGAATAATGAGAAAATAGATAAAATGAGAGAAGAGAGTAATGAGAAAAGTAATAAAATGAGAGAAGAGATTAATAACATGGGTAAAGGGCAGGAAAGGCTTAGAACAGAAATTTCTGGGTTAAAAACAGAAATAATTAATTCGATAAAACATGAATTCGATGAAAAGATTGCAAGTATGGAGGTTAAAGTAAGGGGTTATACAAATGAGAAGGTTACAAATTTAGCAAATGTTTTCAATCAACAAAATGAAAGTTTGCATGATTCAATAGAGAATGTGGATAAAAAACATGATAACCTATACAAACAAACCTGTAATAATTTAAATTTAATAGAAAATAAGGTCACTAAGAATGAAGAGAAAATTTTACTATTATCTGGGAAGAAACATGTAGACTCAGAGGAAGCAATATCTTTAATTAATATTGAAGTGGAGAAATATCATAGTAAATTAAAAGAGGAGATAAAAAATCAAATCATTATAACACAAAACCCTAACAAGGGTGCAGAATTAGAAATAAAATTTAAATTTAACGATTTTCTATATAAAGATCCAAATGAAGTAGTTAAAATTATAGAACAAAATTATAAATTATATCCAGATTGGATAATATTCAGTGATAAAATTAATCATTATTTTACTGGGACAGCTCTTTCTTGGTATACTATAAACAAAAAGTCATTCACAAGCTGGAGTGAATTTCAACAAGCATTTGAACAACGCTTTTGTGGTGATAGATACCTTGAGTATTTAAGTGAATTGTTGAGAAAGACATATTTTCAATACTTACCTATGAGTCCAGAAGAATACCTTTCAGAATATGCAACAAAAATGATAACCTCCGGCCTTATGAATGAAAAAGCAACTACAAGTATATTTGCAAGACACTTTGGAAGATCAGTCACAGATATGTGTTTTAGTAAAGGTGCAAACAATCTTAACGATTTACTAGAAATCATACGATATGTGGGAAAAAACACAATTGTTAGGGATCTAAAAAGGGAAAATAATTTTAGAGATTCAAATGAAAGCCAACACACAAATTTAGTAGATAAAAAGCAAAACAAATTTGAATTTGAAAACGGGACAAAATTTTCTTATGAATATAACAAAAAAACATTTTACAAGGATAGGGATAATCAGGATAGATATACAACAAATTGGCGAAATCCAGGTCAACAGAGATGGCAAGGGCAGGGCTATCATAAGGATAGGTCGACAAGTTCTGATAATTGGACAAAACGTCGGGAAGAGCAGTCCAGACAAAATAATAGTGGAAATACTTATTATAACCAACGTTATCAGAAGGAGAGTGAACAAGCTAGGAAGGAAAATGTAAAATCACACGATAGAGAGATAAACCAAATTATTGTAGAGGCCCAAGTACATGGTAATAATAATTTAAAAGAACAACAATGACTAGAATTACCCGCTACCAGTAATCAAAAATCTATAATAGCTTTGGGACAAATTTCAAAAGATTAATCAAAAATTTTAGAACAACATTCAACCATTAAATTAAACAAAAAGGATTCACAATTACATGTCAACAGTATTTTTGAAGATAGTTTATTGTTAGAAGAAAATGATGAAGATGAAAAAGAAATTATTGAATTACCTTATGTACAATTGAAAAATAATAATAATACATTTTCATGTCTTCTGGATACTGGTAGCGAAGTAAGCCTTATGCAAAAGGAATTCTTCTCACAAAATAAAAATAAGTTTAACAAATGTAAAATATTGCCTATTAAGAACACACACATAATATCAGCAAATGGTAAAAGATCCCAATGTTTAAATAAACAAATTTTGATAACAATGATGTATGAAGAATTTGAAATTGATATAAATTTTATAATAGTCCCTAACTTAATGAATAAAATTATCATTGGAATTGACACATTATACAATTATAAGACCAAAATAAATTTGAAGACTAATTTTGTCACTTACAACAATAATAGAGAAAAGTGTTTTATACCTATAGGAAAAATCCCAACCTTCAGGGATCAAACATTGGATTTAGAGTTAAGACCATGTAATAACTGTTGTAGAGAAAATAATATTGAAGAAAAAATAAACTTAACCGTCGAAGAACTGATTGAACAAAAATGTAAAGAAATAGATAACTTAAAAATTAATGAAAAACAGAAATTTAATGATTTACTATTAAAACATAAAGAAATCTTTACTGACAAAATAGGTTGTATAAAAAATTATGAACATATCCTAGAAATCACAGACACCTCACCATACAAACAATTTCAATATAAATTAAGTCCTAAATTATTGGAAAAAGCACGAGAAGAATTAGATACTATGTTAGAAAATGATATAATAGAACCATCAGACTCTTGTTATGTAAACCCAATCATTTTAGTGGAGAAAAAAGATCAGTCAGTAAGAATTTGCCTTGATGGAAGATTTTTAAATAAACGTTTAGTGCCCATTTATGATGCACCACCAAATATTGATGAAATCTTATCAAAATGTCAAAATATTAAATACATGGCAACCATTGATTTGAAATCTAGTTTTTGGCAAGTTAGTCTACATCCTTTCAGCAGAAAATATACAGCTTTTCAATTTCAAAATGAAACATATCAATATAAAAGAGTTCCTTTTGGACTTAGCATTAGTTTGGCAGCCTTAATTAAAGCCTTGAGAAAAGTTATTTCAAAAGATTTACTAGATAATGTTAAAATTTATGTTGATGACATTTTGGTACATGCTAATACATTTCAACAATTTTTAAACATTTTTGAAAAAGTACTACAAGCTTTTAAGAATATGGGTGTCACAGTGAATTTAAATAAATCAAAGTTTTTTGTAAAGGAAGCATCATTTCTAGGATATAAATTAACAGATCGAGGAATTGCAAAAGAAACAAATAAAATAGACGAAATAGTAAATTTTCCCACCCCAAAGAATAGAAAGGATTTACAAAGTTTCCTTGGATTAATTAATTTTTATAATAAATTCTGTCCACATTTTGCCAACACAGCCAAACCTCTTTATGGTTTGACATCAATTAAAAATAAATTTCAATGGAAGCTAGAACATCAGAATGCTTTTGAAGAACTAAAAGAAAAATTGAATCACAACCTCATTTTAGCATACCCCGATTTTAACCAAAGATTCATTATAGAATCTGACAGCTCGATGTTCGCTTCTGGTGGAGTTCTTTATCAGCTAGACGAAAACAAAGTAAAGAAAATTATTGCCTTTTGTAGTAAATCGTTCAAAGCAGCTGAACTTAATTATTATAGTACTGAAAAGGAATTGTTGGGTATTATTCATGCAATACAAAAATTTTATTCCATTATAGCCGGATTTCAAACCACAATCAGAACTGATTGTAAGTCCATCATATTTATGCAAACCTGTAAAAACCCACCTGATAGAATTATACGGTGGATAAATTTTTTAAATAATTTACCTTTGACTTTTGAGCACATTCCCGGTAAGGAAAATAAAATAGCTGATTATTTGAGCAGGATTCCATGCATGAACCAGGCAAAAAACAAAGATTTTTTAACAAATAACATAAATTTAGAGATATTTTTTCAAGAGATGATTCAAAATCAAAAAGAAGATGAAGATTTAAAGTTAAAATTAATTAAAAAACCTGAAACTTACAAGATTATAGATGGAATGATGCACAAAAAATTTAAAGATCAATACTACATAATACCGACCTGCACAGACATGAAAAAGTTGATATCTGTTGTTCATGAAAAATTTTGTCATACTGGAGTTACTAAATGTTTTAAAATTATTCAAGAGAGATTTATTTATCCAAAATTAAGAAAATTAATTAATAAAGAAATAAGAAAATGCCATCTTTGCCAGATAAATAAACCATCTAAAACTAATAATGTTCCCATGCAGACTATTATACCTAGTGGTAGGTTAGATCTTATATCAGTGGATTATTTGGGGCCTTTAACCAAGAGTAACGGTTACCAATATATTTTTGTTGTACTTGAAAATTTCACCAAGCTAACTAAATTATACCCAACTAAAAAGGCTAATATGAGGGAAGCAATAAATTCTTTAGAGAAATTTTTTTATGAAATCGGAAAACCAAAAAGGTGTTTAAGCGATAACGCTACAGCATTCACATCAGAAAAATGGAATCAATTTTTGAAAAAGAATAAGATTAAAAGAATTTTAACGTCCATAAGACACCCTTGTGGAAACAATGCAGAAAGAACAAATAGAGATATTCTCACTTACTTAAGAAATGTGGTTACCGAAAATCACCAACTATGGGTAAGAAATTTAGAAAAAATTGAAAATTGCATTAATACGATAAACCACTCCACAACCGAATTCACACCTATCGAAGCAATGTTTGGATTAAAACCACGACGATTTTGGGAATGTTACATAGGAGAAGAGTATCTAAATTATAAGCCAATGTCGTTAGAAGATATAGAAAATCAAATAAAAAATAATTTTGAAAAACTTAGGCTCAAAAATGAGATTAATAATAAAAATAAATTTACCCTATATGAAAACTTTAAAATAGGAGACCTCGTGTTGGTTAGGGCACTAAGAATACCTAAAAAAGATAAATTAAATACCAAATTAACACCCATATACGAAGGACCTTATAAAATCTCTAAAAAAGTATCTAAATTTACTTATATTGTTGAGACAGTTAACGGAGAACAAAGAGGGATGTTTCACACTAGCCTGTTAAAGAGGTACTACATTGAAGAAAGAATTGAAAAGAACTAGTGAATGACTAAATTTAATAATTCATAAAGAATCCAGAAAATAAACATTTTTTTTTTATTATTTTTTTTTTTATAAGACAGGCGAATGTTGAGGTTCAAAATATATTAGAAATAAATAAAAAATAATCGATAGTTATTATCAATCGGACTACCGTTGATATCGATTACTGAACAATTTATTTGAGTAAATAAAAATAATTCCAAAAAACTTATATAATAAATTTTTATTAAATTAATATTTGTTTGTTAAATGAAAAAAAAACACAATTTCTATAAGTAAAGTTGATTTTCATATTGATTCAAATGGCATTGCTGCTCCCTACCGGCGTCTTTCCGCCATATTTCACTCACTCTGTTTCGGCGCGTCCAAGGGACGACACCTCTACATTTATAACTCTGGTTCAGCGCCTCCTAAAGACAGGACTTCTCCATTCAACCCACTCTGGTTCGGTGCGTCTTAAGGACAGGACATCTCCATTTATGTCACGCTGGTGAGAAGAGCGTCCAGGGAAGAAGACCTTCTAGTTTCTCATCATTGTTCGAGTACAGAGTGTTTAGAAGATAGCATCTTCAAGTTATTAAGAAGAACGTTATATCATGTGTTGATTCGGAGGGAGCTTCAAGAAGAAGATTGGTACATACATCTGTGAGTTTTACTTTATTTGAATCGTTTTACTATAAGAATTGTGTTTGTAAATTAAAATTTGTTCTAATTATCCCGACGTTTAAATTAATTATCATTGAACCACGGAGATCAAAAATTGTATTATTTTGTTTTGTTTTCTTTATAATAATTTAAATTTTGTAATAAAATAAAATTAACGTTGATTTTAATTAATTAGCTATACATAATATCACATTATATATCTTCAAATTTTTATTAAAATATTAAATTCTTAACATTATATATATATATATATATATATATATATATATATATATATATACATATATATATATATATATATATATATATAAGATATATTATTGAGGATTTTCAAAATAAACCACAAATTGTTTCTCTGAAAATACAAAGTTTTGTTTTATTTAACACGCCTTAACAATATTACAACAATTATCGTTTAACTATGACAATTACACTTTTATCTCACCTGAAAATACAAAGAAACGACATTTAAAGTTCACTAATATCGCCTCCTCAATTATATCCCTTCATTTATCTCTCTACAAGTTTTTATAATAATTATCTTAACAACAAATCATCTGACTATCATCCGCCCTTGAATCCCCGTATCACTCCGACCGCTGTGCCCTCTACCAACTTTCACTGACAACTTATGAACGCGCGAAGCGCGGCAATTTTGAATTAATGAAATGTCATTTCATTACATCTCCCTCCCTAAGAGCGAAAATCCTAAATAATATATTTATACACTGCACCTACAAATTATCTTCGTATTCGTTTTCCTCTACTTCATCTTCTCTTGTTACGGGTTGTAGTTTTGTTATGTGGAATAAAGTTGATTCTGTTTTTCTGTTGCCAGTGTCAATCTTATAAATGGAGTTTGATAATTTCTCTATTATCTTGAAAGGGCCTATTTTTAATTCGTCTAATTTCTTCCTATTCAGTCTATTTCCGTGTTCTACATATACCCTGTCTCCTATCTCGAACTCTTGCATTTTCCTATTTCTATCAAATATCTTTTTGTTGTACTTGTGGGATTTTATTGTATTCTCTAATGCTAATCTTCTATCAGCAATCCACTTGTCTTCCTTTTCTATTGTTTTAATTTCATTTGGTAGAATACTGACGTTTGTACCATCCAGTAAATATTTTGGTGCAAAACCTGTAACCGAGTGTTCTGTTTCATTATATTTCTGTATACATTCTCTTGCTACTGTTGTCCATGTTCTCTTATTATTTTTCTCATTTATCTTACATCGTATTTTATTTACTATTGTTTGATTTAATCTTTCGTTTAAGCCGTTGGAGAATGGTGTATTCACAGCTGTAAAAATTAGTTTAATGTTATTCTCTTGCAAATATTGTTTAAATTCTCTTGAATTGATGCCCGGATATTGATCTGTCAGAATTATTCCAATCTCATCTGTCTCTAGTACTTTCTTTGTTAGTTTTATAAAATCACTTGCGTTTTGTGTTTTCGATGTCTCAATAAATGCATATCTTGTGTAGTGGTCTACTAAAAGGTGTAGGTATTTTTTTGTTGACCTAGATCCTCCAAAGCCACCTATAGTATCCATGGACATTATCTCAAATGGTTTTGTTGCTGGTCCCAGTTGTGACATTAATCCAAATTTTCCTTGACATCGTGATTTATTTTTTATGCATATTTCACATGTTTTACAAATATTTATGATATTTTTAGTTAGGTTTTTAGCGGTATATATTGGACTTATTTTTTTCTGCAATTGTCTGATCCCAATATGGCATAAATCTTCATGTACCCTTTTTATAAATTTTTTACTAAATTCTTCTGAGAGGATAATCTTTTCATGTTTCTTCATTTTTTTATAATAGATCTTATTTTTATATAGTAGATTTTGTTTCTTTGCTTTTATCGTTTCATTTTTCTCTTGGTCTTCAACTATATCTTTTATTTGTATTAAATTAACTATTTTCAATAGTTCCTCTTTGTTATCTTCTGATTCTAATACAGGGTTTCGGCTCAAACAGTCCGCTTCTACATTTTCTTTACCAGGTATATATTTTACTGTAAAGTCATATTGAGATAGGTAATATGCGAGGTCACCTAATTCTTCATCTGTCCTGCATTTAATATTCATGTTCTCTAGAGGTTTGTGGTCTGAGTAAATAGTGAATTGTTTTCCAATTAGCCAGTGTTGCCAATATTTAACCGCTTCTTTCATAGCGAAACATTCCAAATATATAGCCTTTTTCCGTTTTTGAGATTCATTTAGTTTTTTTGAAAAATATGCCACCGGTTTGTCTTTACCGTCTAGTTGTGTCTGTTTTAATATTGCCCCAATACCCTCTAAAGATGCATCTGTAAAGATTTTTATTGGTAAATCTTTGTCGAATATTTCCAACACAGGTTGAGAACATAAATATCTTTTTATTTGATTAAATGATTCTTCACACTTCTCTGACCACACAAATTTTTCATTTTTTCTTAATAAATTGTGTAATGGGTCTAAAATAATTGCGCTTCTTGGTATGTACTCATGGTAGAAGTTGATTTTTCCCAAGAATTGTCTGATATTTTTTTGCGTCTTAGGAGTTGGAAACTGTCTTATTGAGATCAAATTGTCTTTAAGTGGTCTTATCGAATTGTTCTGAATTACATGGCCGAGGTACTTTACTGAGTTTGAAGCAAAGGTACATTTCTTAAACTTCAATCTAAGGCCTTCTTTTATTATTGCCTCTAATACATTTCTTATGTGTCTTATATGTTCTTCAAAGGTGGTCGAGTATATCAAAATATCATCTATGTAGTTTACGGTGTATCCTGTGAGATTGTGCTTTCTTAGAATATTGCTTAAAATTCTTTGGAAAATTGCTGGTGATGTTTTCAAGCCAAAAGGGAGGCAGGTCCACTGAAAGTGGCCCTCTTGCGTGACAAATCCTGTTTTACTTCTGTCTTCCACCCGTAGTGGTATTGCCCAAAATGCTGAGTTTATATCCAGTGTTGTAAAATACTTACAATTTCTAGTTTTAATAATCAAATCATCTATTAGCGGGAAAGGTTGAGCTTGTGGAACAACAATTTTGTTTAATTCCCTGAAATCTACACATAAGCGTGATCTTCTATTTTCATCTTTTTTAAATGCCACTGTCACTGGAGCAGCGAAAGGACTGTAGGATTCTTCTATTAAATTATTCTTTAGTAACATGGATATTTGCTTTTCAATTTCTAATTTATCTTCTATTGTACATCTATATGGTCTTTTACTACAGTATCTGTTTACTAGTAAATCTATGCGAGCTTCATAATCTCTAACTGATCCTATATCATACTTGTCCTTAGCAAAAATTGTTTTATATTCCTTTATAATTTTCTCTATTTCAATTTTCTTTTCATTATCTAAATGGTCTGTCAAACTTACAAATTCTTCTGTTTCTATGTGTTCATTGAAATTTATTGCAAATGTTTTTATATTCTTTCCTTCATGTCTGTTATCTTTAGACCTTTCGTCTATTTTATTTGTTATTTTCTTTTGCTCTATCTGCAAGTCTTCATTTTGGGTTAATTTGAATTTCTTTATCATATCCAATCCGATTATAAAATCATCAAAATCTTCATTTTCTACTATATATACATCCACCTCTCCTTCTAAATCAAATATTTTTATTTTTATTGTTATCAAGCCATCTGTCTTCTTCACACCATTAACCGTTTTCATATATGCTATATTCACATTATCCTTTTTTTCTTTTACTTTAATCAGTCTTGAATTTATTAAAGAGACCTGTGAGCCTGAATCATAAATGCCGCTCACTTCTAGTTTATTTTCTAATAAAAGCTTGACTTTGATTAATGGTGTACTTACTCGTTTTTTTTCTCAGTATTTATATCTACTTCAATAATTGAGTTGTTATTTACATTTCTGGCTTTAAAAGCCTTTTCAGATTCATTTTTATTTTTCTTGAACCAACACGACTCCTCCGGATGATATCTAATTCCTTTGTCCAAAGATTCACAAGTCTTACATGGCTTCTTCTCATTAATTTTATTTTTATAAAGTAATGTACCACTCTTTATTATAGTTGAGTTTTTCTTGTACACCATATTTTCATATTTTCTTATCTCGTTGAACAAATCAGTAGTGTCGTTGAGTTCATCCCTGTTTAACTTATATAAGATAAACCCAGGTAAACCTGTTGCAATAAGATCTATCATTGTTTTGGGGTCTATCGATTTGTTTACATCTAGTATAAGCCGTTCTTTTTTTATAGCATAATCAATTAATAGTCCTTCTTTATACCTGAATCCAAGAGCATATGTGACTACATCCCATCCACGGTTTTTAAAAGTTTCTAAAAATTTGTTTTTCCATTCATTCCATTCTGAATTTATTGTTAGTTTTATGGCCATCGAGCTATACCAATCCAAACAAGATTTTTCTAAAAATAACCTCAATATTTCTATTTTTGTTTCATCTTTTGATATATTAAAGCGCTCACACTCTTTTTCAAAATTCTCTATCCATTGCGTTGCATTAGGGTTCTTGCTTGTGAATTTTTCAATAATAAATTTCTCTGAAATATGTTTTAGGGTGTGTTGATTTTCTTTCTTTGTTGTAGTTTCTATTAATTTTTCCAAGATAAGTTGCAAATTGTCATCTTTGTCTCCTGGTTGTTTTGTGCTAATTTCTTCTAAATACTGATCTAAAAATTGCATATTACCTTCCTCATCTATATATGTTTTCTTAAGATCTTCATTTAATTTTATCCATATTTTTCTACTTTGATGCCTTTTCTTTATGCTACTTTTTATTTTTGAGAAAGTGTTCGTTTTGACAATATCTGTATGATGACTTACCGGTTTCAGCTCATCAGGTAGAACATAACATTTTCCTTCTTCTGTAGATATTGAGTTGATAACTAATACATTAGATTTTCCATCATTTGAGGCTGACATCATAAATTCAAATTGCAACCGGTCCATCTTCTTTTAGTTGACAAAAATGTCGTTTTATAAGATATATTATTGAGGATTTTCAAAATAAACCACAAATTGTTTCTCTGAAAATACAAAGTTTTGTTTTATTTAACACGCCTTAACAATATTACAACAATTATCGTTTAACTATGACAATTACACTTTTATCTCACCTGAAAATACAAAGAAACGACATTTAAAGTTCACTAATATCGCCTCCTCAATTATATCCCTTCATTTATCTCTCTACAAGTTTTTATAATAATTATCTTAACAACAAATCATCTGACTATCATCCGCCCTTGAATCCCCGTATCACTCCGACCGCTGTGCCCTCTACCAACTTTCACTGACAACTTATGAACGCGCGAAGCGCGGCAATTTTGAATTAATGAAATGTCATTTCATTACATATATATATATATATATATATATATATATATATATATATATATATATATATATATATATATGAATAGAAGGCTACATAACACAAATAAAAATTATTTATAAAGTGCCAAAAGAAG
Organism: Arma custos; assembly: GCA_037127475.1. Taxonomy (NCBI): domain Eukaryota; kingdom Metazoa; phylum Arthropoda; class Insecta; order Hemiptera; family Pentatomidae; genus Arma; species Arma custos. The sequence continues at coordinate 83,972,120 of CM073760.1, read as the reverse complement.
TAAATAAATAAGACGTACAAATCATGAAAATATATTAAGCAATTAAAGAGAATAAATAAATTAATATCAAACGACATGAGCTAGGATATGTAATGTATATCTTTACAAAAAAAAAAAAAAGGTTAAACCACCAAATCCATTATGCAATACTGATTCATTAAAGCAAATGATAATCTGCTTGGAGAGCATCTGTTTGGGAAGCCAGGAGATGTTGAAAAAGCAATGATTTAACTGAGGATAGCGAAAAAGCATGATGGAGGGATTGAGTTCCACACTGTGGTGGAGCGGTTGAGAAAATCTAATGCTGTACAGATTAGGAGAAATCCTTCGTTGACCTGTAGCTCGTAGACATTTAAATTGGTAATTTAATTTTAATGTCCTTTCTTCAACAAGTTTTAGTGAGAATATGTATATATATATATATATATATATATATATATATATATATATATATATATATATATATATATATATGTATATATGTATATATTGTTGAGGCTCAAAATATGTTAGAAATAAAAAAAAACTATCGATGGTTAGCTTATCAATCGGACTACCGTAAAATTGACATAGATTTCTGATTAGTTTATTTAAGTAAATAAAAATAATTCCAAAACTTATAAAAAATTTTTTTTTATTAAATTAATATTTGGTTTGTTCAATGAAAAACACAATTTTTATAAGTAAAACTGATTTTCAAATCATACAAATGGCATTGCCGCACACTACGGACAATGCACAGCTCCCGCCATCTTTCAAGCATTCTGCAGCGTGGGGTCCTTAGGATAGGACCTTCCCAGGTTTGTCAGCTCTCTTCAAGAACGCCCTGAGTGAGGACTTAAGTTACATGACTTGAAGATTGGATGTCCTGAAGATAGAATTTCTACAAGCATTTCTACCATTGACAGTCTGCTGTAAGGAGTTCCCAGTGTTCAAGAGAAGCATTGGTGTCATTCGGCATCGCTGTTATGGGTGAAGAAGTTTTAAGACACAATTGGATGAGACAAATGTGAGTGGTTATTATATAAAAATTGTGTTTAAATTTAAATTGTTACAACCAATCCCAAACTGTAATTATCATTGGCCCACAGAGATTAAAGATCTCAGTTTTGTTTTGCTCTTATAATAAATACATTTTGTAATAAAAATAAAATTCTTAACATTTGGCGCCCAACGTATAGGCAATGATAATTAGGGATAATAATCAGAATTAATAAGTAAATAAACATTTTTATATATATAAAATTGCGTCAGCGGCAACGTAACCTATAAGTTTCGTGTATAAATCAGAATAGAATCACTTAGTATTAACAGGTAAAAATGTCTGAACCAAGCATAATGTTTGAGTTGTTAAAAATGATGAGAGAGAATAATAAGAAAATGGAAAAAGGTCAGGAAATGCTTATAACAGAAATTTCTGGGTTAAAAACAGAAATAATTAATTTGATTAAACAAGTATTTGACAAGGGGATTTCGAGTTTGGAGGTTAGATTAACAAGTCATAAAGAAGAGAAGGTTACAAAGTTAACAAATACTGTGGATCAACAAAATGAATTATGTTTTGTCCAACTTGATACGAATATAAAAAATACGGAAAATGTTATTATTCCTTTTGAAATTAATGAAGAAGAAGCTTATACTATCGATGATATTAATAAAAATGCAAATGAACTTTTTGCCAATGATGAAGAAGAAATTGATGAAGAAGCAACTATTAAAGAGAAGAAGAAATCCAAACTAACTTTTTCAAATGATGAAGATGATGATAATTCAGCAATTAAAAAAATTGTAATTGAAGATGAAACAAGAGATAACCAGTGTTTTAATGAGAAAAGGGAATTTAATGATTTTTCATCAGAGGATGAACTTAAAATTTGGAGAAGAGTTTGATAAAAATGAAAAATAAGTATTTAGACAGTGATATTTATGATGCCGAAGTATCTGCTGATGAAGGCCAAATAAAAATTAGTAATCATGAGGTGGAAGAAAATTTTGACCATTCCAAAAAGAAAAATAATGAAAGAAATGACAAAACTAAGAGAAATAATTTACAAAGAAAAACCAAGCTAACAGCCAGTGAAGATTATATTGGGATAAAATGTTGGAAAAGACCTGCAGACATCCAAAACTACCTGCGGGGAAAGGTGAAGGAAAAATGTTGATTTTCAACGCCGGTTGGAATTTAAGGAACTTTATAGGATTACAGAATGACTAAATCGCAATCAAATCTTTGTTTAAATTTGTTCACTCTTGCTACTGAATCTAATAAAACTAATAATTATTATATATAAAACCAAAAATTAATGTATATTTAATAATTCATAAAGAATCCGGAAAATAAACATTTTTTTTATTATTTTTTTTTTTATAAGACAGGCGAATGTTGAGGTTCAAAATATGTTAGAAATAAAAAAAAAACTATCGATGGTTAGCTTATCAATCGGACTACCGTAAAATTGACATAGATTTCTGATTAGTTTATTTAAGTAAATAAAAATAATTCCAAAACTTATAAAATATTTTTTTTTATTAAATTAATATTTGGTTTGTTCAATGAAAAACACAATTTTTATAAGTAAAACTGATTTTCAAATCATACAAATGGCATTGCCGCACACTACGGACAATGCACAGCTCCCGCCATGTTTCAAGCATTCTGCAGCGTGGGGTCCTTAGGATAGGACCTTCCCAGGTTTGTCAGCTCTCTTCAAGAACGCCCTGAGTGAGGACTTAAGTTACATGACTTGAAGATTGGATATCCTGAAGATAGAATTTCTACAAGCATTTCTACCATTGACAGTCTGCTGTAAGGAGTTCCTAGTGTTCAAGAGAAGCATCGGTGTCATTCGGCGTCGCTGTTATGGGTGAAGAAGTTTCAAGACACAATTGGATGAGACAAATGTGAGTGGTTATTATATAAAAATTGTGTTTAGATTTAAATTGTTACAACCAATCCCAAACTGTAATTATCATTGGCCCACGGAGATTAAAGATCTCAGTTTTGTTTTGCTCTTATAATAAATACATTTTGTAATAAAATTAAAATTCTTAACAATATATATATATATATATATATATATATATATATATATATATATATATACAATATGTAACAATGTATCTGTTGATATGCCAGGGACAATTGGGATGCCTAAAGTTTCTAGTTTTCTTACAAATAATAATTTTTACAATTTTTTATGTCCCAAAATTGGATAAAATGAGCAACAAAATTATTAGAAAAAGTATTCATTATTTACTGGAATACTTATTATTTTTCATTTTACATTCAAGTATAAGTATTTTGATAAATACGGCTAAGGTTAATAGTACCATTTTTATGCATTGAGACTTGAACATGAATGATTTAGATTAATAGCATTGCAATAAAATACTTCTTAAAAATAATTTATTTTAAGGTTTATCTGAAAAAAATACCGATACCAAATGATTAATAATAATAGTCAGAAGGTCTTTCTTTATCTTCTTTCACTTTCTCCCCACACAAGTTCTAGGCTTTTCTCCCAATTTGGATCCTTGGTCGTTAGGGATTTTAGCTTTTTGTCATAAAGCGATAGAGGTAGAGGTTTCATTATTCAAAATTAGTTTGAGATGTAAGGGATGATATGGCTATAAATTGTAACTGACACCTATATATCACTATATATATATATATATATATATATATATATATATATATATATATATATATAGGTCTATTTAATTATTTATATACCTTAAGTAAATTTACTGAAATACATTTCAGCTGCTCATTGTGTTTTTGATGAAAATATCCAGAGATTATCTGAAAAAAAATTTGTAGTAGCTGTGGGAAAATATAACTCATCTTGGGATTACAAAGATCCTCTTGAAGACAGACTTGAGGTGATTTTTTTTTATACTTAAAATTTAATTTATTATTATTTATTTGTTAAAGGTTAATAGTTGGCAATCAGGTCTACAAAATTAATTAATACTTTCATGTTATGGAGTACACTACATTGTACAGAAATTTAAAAAGTATATTAAATATTAAATTAGTTATAAAATAGCATATTTAAATTTTTCTAATAAAAAATATAGAATTAATTATTGTTTATATATTTGTTAATATATATAACACACACACACACACGCATGCGCAGTTACCGCCATTAGAAGAATTGATATTATTATTTGATGTAGACTTAACTTTCTTGATTTGATCATATTGTATTTTATAATAATTATATTAAAATAATGTAAATAACTTTCAGGTAAAAACGGTCCATGTAACTGAATATTATTTAGGAATTCGTAATAGGTATGAGCAGGACATTGCTATATTAGAACTTGAACAGGAAATAAAGTTTCATACTGCTGTTTCAGCGGTTTGTATCAATTGGGAAAATGATTTAAAACTTCATCAGGAACCCTCTGCTCTTGGAACAGTAAGCTTTTAATTATTTTAAGCATTACAGTCATTCTCAGAAAAAAAAGACTTCCCTTTTGTCAATGATTATTATATAATAACTATTTATCTTGTTAGCTGTAATTTTTGAAAGTGGTATAAGTCCGTTTTTTCATGTCTTCAGGTATTTAAATGTTAGGTTTTAACAATTGGCAAAGATTGATGTTTGTAATCCTATACACCTTTTAAATTTTATTACAAAATAACAATCATTTAATTTATTTAAAAGAATAAACAATTATTTTCATATCTAAATGGACTTATACCTCTTTCATAAATAACAGCTCATTTATTTGATTAGTTATTTACGAGGGCTATTCAGAAAGTAAGGAACGTTTTGGGATTTTATAAAAACCAAGTACAAGAAAAACATTTTATTTTATACATATGAAAGAGAGACTAAAATACTACTTTTCAACATAATCACCATTCAAATTCAGGCACTTATCATAGCGGTGGACAAGCTTTGAAATTCCTGTGTCATAGAATTCTGTTGCCTGTGATCTCAGTCACTTAGTGACGGGTACATGGAGCTCCTCATCGTCGTCAAAATGCTGTGTTGCTAGCCAGGTCTTCATTTTCGGGAACAAGTGAAAATCACTTAGAGCAAGATCAGGACTGTAGGAGGGATGAGGAAAAACTTCCCAGTTGAACGAGTTCAGGAGTTCTTGCGTACGGTTTTCCGTGTGAGGTCAGGCATTGTCATGCAAAATAAAAATTTTGGAATGAATGAATGAAATGAAGACCTGGTTAGCAACACAGCTTTTTGACGATGATGAGGAGCTCCAGGTACGTGTCACAAAGTGGCTGAGATCATAGGTGGCAGAATTCTATGACACATGAATTTCAAAGCTTGTCCACTGCTATGATAAGTGCCTGAATTTGAATGGTGATTATGTTGAAAAGTAGTATTTTAGTCCCTCTTTCACGTGTGTTTAACAAAATGTTTTTCTTGTACTTGGTTGTTTTAAAATTCCAAAACGTTCATACTTTCTGAATCGCCCTCGTATATGAATAACAGCAAGTTGTGCCATTGTAATCACAAAGTCAATGACTAACTCTTAAGCACTCCTGCATTCTAGTGTCACACCTAGTATAAATGCCATGACAAACAGCTATGGTACTTTTTTTCTATTAAACAATAAAGCTACAAAAAAGTGGTCCTGATTCAAATTAGCAGTACATTTTATTTCATAAAACTTAAATATAATATAATTATTTTTAAAAAATCAAGTGTTACATACTAATACTCATTTTAAAAAACATTTATAACATAACTCGATTGCTTTAATTTAAACATTGTTCATGCAAAATTCAAATCAACTTCCACGGATATCAGGGGGAGAAGAAAGATCCGTAGCCGTATCCTTGACTTTTTTGGAGTATCTTTTACCTTAATGTTCAATACATAGATAAAATTCTATATAGGTTTATTTTATATTCACTGAAAAACTTTTAGATACATGTTAGTAACACTGTAAACAGCAACTTTTGTTCTGGCCAACGTCGAAAAGAAAAAAAATTCAGTCCTCCATTCAAATGACCGATTAGCTGATCTTAGTTTGTATGGAGAAAAGAAATGTTTTCTTTCGTTCAATTGTCCAGAACAAAAGTTGTTGTTTATAGATTTCTAGCACATACCCAAGAGTTTTTCGGTAAATTTAAAATAACCACGAGTAAAAGTTATTTGGTAGCAGTGAAAAGCTTTTGAAAAGATTCTGTTCAGATTACTTTTTATTCCTTAAATCAAATATTTAGAACCTTTTTATTGCAAAGATTTATCGTACTACACAAAATCAACTAGGTAGGTCGTAGATACTAATTCAACCATCTTTATTATAATGATATCAATCAAAAATCTTTGTGATAAGCTTATTAAAATAATGAAATATTTAAATATTATAGAAACTTATAACACATCTTTTATAATGAGAAAACCATAAGTTAAATCTTTGTAACATTTTAAATTCTAATTAAGTTAACGAATACTGTGTGACATATAAAGTGTTAACATTAGCGTAAAGCAATAACAATTGTAGGAACTGAAAAAATATTATAAATCATAATTGAAGTTAAGTATTGGTAAATTGTACTTCAAAAACAGTAACTTGGCCGCTTTGTCCCCCAAGTCTGTTACGATGAGGATCATAAACAATTCCTGCTGCACTGAAAAACTGTTCACTTGGAACACTTGTGGCAGGTGATGATAACTATGTGCGAGCAATGTGACTGAGACCTCTAAACTTTTTACTGTTAATCTGCCAATACTTTAGCTGGTCTCGATCTCTTGGCAATCTTTTTTTCTGACATGTATTCTATGACCAAATTAGCTCTCGTATCTGATATGCGATTTTCAGATTGCTCATCGTCATCATCACTATCTAACATATTAGCAGAGTCTGGAAATGTTATTTTATAACAGTAATTGGTTTGTCTTCAGTACTTGTCGTAGTTGCTGTGTGATTTACTTAAATTTCAAAGTTAAGACCGTATCTGTATCTGCGGATCTTGACACCAAATATCCTTATTCGGATCCATATTCGTGGATATACTTTGTTAACGACCCAGCATATCACTATTCTAAAGTCAATATCATATTTCTTTATTGTTTGTAAAAAAAAAAAAATGCATTGTTGTTAAGGATAATTTCACAACCCTAAATTCTTTAAAGTTCTTTGTAACTTTTACTGCCAATTATTTTGTTCTTTAATCAATTAAAATAAAAAATAAAAATTGTTCAAAATTTGTGAAAAAAATGGGTTGCGAACAGCATATTGTTATGGCTTCTGGGTGTGAAAACGAATTAAACTACTCCTTAATTCAAGATACTAATAGTTATAACAAATTTAATAAAAGAATACAATTAAATTACTAACAATTAAATTATTAAACTGGTATAAATTTATAAATAACAATATTCTAAAGATTATAATCTAGGCCAAACTCCTATTTAATTACTACAATAATATAAGATATTACTAATTCTAAATAGCTTAACTATTCACATAAATTTGTACAAATGCTATAAAATTACACTACAGTTTACAACTACTAATTAACACTTACAGTTCTCTAATTAAAGTCCACCTACCGTAAGATCTCCAAATATGACAAACTGACACACAGTAATAAACTGTCCAGTTTACTACTGACTGACTATTAGTTCGCAGCAAGCTGTATATATAGGCAGGATCGAACGCTCTAGACGTGCGGAAGTGGGGGAGACCATTCTCGGATCTTCGAAAATCTTCTTAATCTCCCCCCAACCGAAGGGCTTAAGACGTTAATCCCTTCCGCCCGTCTTTCTTTCTCTGACCGTGACAATATTATTTAGGTTAATGAAATAAAATCACTTGCAATAATATTGCAACAAAGAATGAAGAGATACACTAAGCTCTTCATATTGTTCCCCTCCCTTCATATCTTCTCTTGCCCCTCATTAAGGGACTACCCATTCATACATCATGATGCCATACATTTATGAAACTATATCCGTTCTTTCAAATTTTCAAACCAATAAAATTAAATATTGAATTATCTGATAGATAATCAGGCTCAGAAAGTGGATCCATTTTCCATCGGAATAGATATATTATGTACTGAAACACTATTTCTAGCAATCAATATAACCAACTACTTAAACAAATGCTTATCCAATAAAATATGCAATGATTATTCTAATTTTAAATATATTGATATTTTAAATGCTCTTTTAGGTTTCCACGGCCACTATTGTTACAAAAGACTTTGTTGGTTTCTTCTAGTCATTCTCATTTCAGCCCTGAAGAAGTCAGCAGCATGAATGGGGAAACGTTGCCAAAAAATGTATCAACGCTGTCTAAACCAGAAGAAACCAACAAAGTATTTTGTAATATTGATATTTTATTTTATAATTTTAATATTAGGTAGTTGGATGGGGAAACACAGAAAAAAATGTCACAAGTGAACTTCTAAGGGTTGCAAAACTAAGATTTTATGATTTTCGAGATTGCAGAGATAATTCTCAAAAAGATTTTCAAACATTTATTACCGCTGACAAAATATGCGCAGGATTGGGAAACGGTAAGGTTTTAATTTATATCTATTAATTATTTTGTTACTTATAACTATTCATTTTTTAAATTTCCTTACAGATACAATTGTACAGCAAGGAGATAGTGGTGGTGGTCTCACTTTTCCTAGGACGACTGAGATGGGTAAAGAAGAAAATTATTTATATGGAGTGGTTAGCATAAAAGATCAATCTTCCAACAAGTTGGCTGCATTTACGAAGGTTACTGAATATTTAAAATGGATAGAAGGAATTCTGAGTTCAATAATTAATGAAGATTTAAGAAGACATAAGAAAATATAAAATATCCACTAGTTAATATAGGTTCCTTGCGAAAACCATTCAAACTTTGTATAAATAAATAAATAAAATTTAAATTTTATGATTGTTATTAAAGAAACTAATAAAAGGATATTATTTTTAAAAATATTAATGGTACATACATTTTTATCGAATCATCAGAGGAATTACAAATACAAAGCCTCATTAAAATTCTAATGAGATTTAGAAACCGAAAGGTATTTTAAAAAAAATATTCATATTTTACATATGCCATTATTAATCTTACTAATATTATAAATGTGAAAGTTTGTATGTTTGTCTCTCTTTCATGCAAAAACTACTGAACGGATTTGGATGAAACTTTATAGTAATATAGGTTATACGTCAGAATAGCACATGGGCTATAGCAAGCTCGGATTTAGGGGGGCGCACGGGGACAGGTGCCCCCCCCTCCCCCGACAGTTTAATAGGAATGGTGGAGAATCCATTATAGTACATAATTAAAGGAAAATAACATAATCATAGTTGTTAAAATATCAGAAAGAACAAGAGTGAAACTATTTGTTTTGATATACTACTACTCTTACTAATATTATAAATGTGAAAGTTTGTATGTTTTATATGGATTGTGAATCCTTTATAGTACATAATTAAAGGCAAATCAGGAATTTAGCATCTTGAAATTTGCAGATAGGTCCTTTGTATGATTTAAGAAAGAAGTTTGGATAATTCCACCCTTATTATAATAAGGGTTCAAAGGTTGTATGGAATCCGTCAGTTTTGAAGTTAGACATCTGAAATTTTGTACGAGTAACCTATGGTGAAAAGATTAAATTATCTAAATAATTAAATTATTTATTATTTTAAATTATTGTTAAAAAGCACTGTCAAGAAACTTATGCGGTAGTCCAAATTCTATGCGAGCGAAGCCGCGGGCAAAAGCTAGTGACTATATAAATTCTACGTATATCAATAATCAATCCTAAAACAAAAAAAAAGAATTTTTCACATTAAATACTTTGCATTTGTATCGACATTATTATACATAAGTCTGTTACATGTTTATCACCTTCCAGCAATGAGCGTTATTTTATTAATACTGAAGGAAGTTGTTCGTAAACAAATAAAAGTGAGTTTTTACAGACAGACCAATTTGATGCTGGTAATTTAATTAAATTAGAGCTATACCATTCTTTATTTCCCTCTAGAAATAACCCAAAAGCTTCTACTTAAATCATTGTCGTATGTTATATATTTTTATTTAAATCAAATTTATTGAACATATATTAATATCTGTGAGTGTTCATTCTAAAGTGAATATAGCCAAAGATTGGTTTCATTCAAAATAGTCTCTTTTATACGTTACAATTTATTCACGCATGAATAATGGAAAGCATTCTGAAATCAGAAAAAATCAACGAGGAGCTGGAGTCTAGTGATGCCTTTGATGGTTGGTTTTATTGGTTCAAAACTTTCAGTAACTTCTTAAAGAGTCTTCTGAAATCTGAGCAAGTTGCAGATGGGGTAAAATTAAATATACTTATTAATTACCTTAATCATTCTGTTTATACATGCATATATAAAGCAAGAACATTTGTAGAAGCAACAAATATTTTTGAAGGTATGTATAATAGACCTAAGAACAAGTTTTATGCTCACCATCTCCTAGCAACCAGACACCAACAACCTAGTGAAACCCTTGACCAGTATTTTCAATCCTTATAACTCCTCAGTAAACATTATAATTTTACATCAACAACTGCTGAAAAAATACGAGGTGATTTAATTTGTGTTGCATTCATTATTGGTCTAGTGCCTTTCCAAATCAGGCAACGTTTACTTGAAAACACTGAATTAGACCTAAAAACAGCTTATAATCAAGCTCGGGCTCTTGATCTAGCTCAACAGTATTCAGTTTCTTATTTTGACCTTTTTGTTAGCAGTATGTCGGAGATGTGATAAGGTTGGCCACTGGCTAACTGTTTTCCATTCTTCTCCGAAAACATCCAAAACTTCTACTTCCATTAAACCTAAGCTAACTCAGCTGCAACCCTTTCTTGCCCTTCTAAAGCTATGGTGTCTATTCTACTCAATGGCCACAGATCAGATGCTTTATTAGACACTGGAAGTTCTCAAAATTTTATCAGTTCGATAGTTGTAAATTCTTACAAATTACAAGTTATTCCAGCATAAGGGTATGTCTCTATGGCCTTTGCAGATATCCATGCTGACATAAAGATAAAAGCTATAGTCACTCTCTAACTTCAAGGCCACACTTATTCAAACATACATTTAGCTATTACACCTAATTTATGTGCTTATTTAATAATTGGTCTTGATGATTTTAGGACAACAGGATTCTGTCATCATGAAATTTAGGGGCATAAACTTATCTGTCTTTTTGTAACCCCACAGCCGCCATCATCCCACCTGTCTGACTATTTACAAATTTTCTCCTGAAATCAAACCAATCGCCAATAAGATCCTGCAAACATTCCTCCACTCATATGGAATGTATTAATAAAGATAAATTGAACCAAGCTATTCTCCTTGTTCTGGAGAAGCTATTATCCTCAAGTTCTGGTCAAACAAACTGAACATCACCACAAAAGAATGTTGTTAGATTACACACAATGATAATTTGTTTTTAATGACTTACATTGAGGTTTATCCCTTACCAAGAATCTGTGATCTTGTCAATTCAGTTGCTAAGTACAATTATTTCAGTACAATGGATCTTCGAGGTACCTATCAACAAATTCAGATTAATGAAAAGGATAGGATTTACACTGCATTTGAAGCCTTAGTGAAATTATATCAATTTAAAAGAATTCCCTTCAGTGCAACCAATGGTGTAGCCGCATTTTAAAGAGCAATGGACTCGATTATCAATAGCACGAATTTTATTGGAATATTTGTGTATTTGGACAATCTGACAATTTTTGGTAAAACACATAGAACATCTAGTAGCAAATAAGATAATCAAACCTGATCCTGATAGACTTAAATCACTTAAAGTATGTGATATGTTACCTCCAAATAATGTTGATTATCTTCAATGAGCTATTGGTTTATTGCACATTATTAAAAATGGATATCACGATTTTCAGAAAAAATAAGTTCTCTCAAAAACTGAAAAAATGATGTTGCTAACAGCAGTGTTGCTCCTATCGATGAAAACTGTCCTTAGTCAAAAGAGACATATCTGACTACGCCATTGGAGCCTCCCTCTCATTGAATGACAAACCTGATTCATTTTTTACAAGTTCATTATCTCGAAGTGAGAAGAGACATTTGTCTGTAGAAAAGGAGGCTTATGCAAATGTCGAGGCGATATTACTCCATGGGTCACTCTTATGACAGACCCAAGATCCGTAGCTTTTATGTTAGATTCAAAAATGAAGATGCATCTTGAACTTTCCAATTTTAAATTCTACACAATCCATAGACCAGGAAAATCAATGCAGCTACTGATGCATTATCAAGGGTTTATAATACTACTAATACACTCACTAGACTTATAAATATTCATCAACCACTTTGCCACCCAGGGGCTACTGAGATGTATCACTGGGTTGGAAGCAAGAACCTCGAGTAAGCTGACGGCGATTTCCCCTGTGGTGGAAGTGGAATGCAAATATATTGCAGCGGCGTAACCTAATTCGGATGCTTCACAAAAGGCAACTAGGTTTCGGCAACTACGAGATTCCTGATAATAAGGGAAACGGCGAGGGATAGAAACTTGCGATATGGTCTTGAGTTCTTCCTGGAAAAAATTCCAATGGCTGATATCTGGCAATACATTTGCCGAATGTCTGCAATAAAAATGCATCGGTGCGTTCAAGCTCGGGTAATCAAGGTCACAATGTCTGATTGTAATTTTGGCCGGGTGTAAGAAACGTCATTGAGGGATTTCTCGTTAGAGGATTGGGCCGAAGCGTTAAACACTACTCTGATTTTAGAAGGCGGATCGTCCGGGGGATGTACAGGATGGGGAGGGAGGTAGAAAGTCACTCCTCAAGCGTCGTCGGGTTCTGGAACTACGGACCTAACATGTGGCCTAAGTCTAAGTATTCGCGCATGAAGGCGATGTAAGCTTCGCGTAAAGTGGGTTCACGGTGAAAGCAGGCTTTAAGTCGGTGAATCTGTTTGATAGCCTGGTAATAAGATTCACCTCAAGTCGAGCAATTTTAGGGGTAATGGTGTTATGTTATACCCTTGGTGTCGCAGGAGCCAGATGCCCTAAATAAGTCCTCACAAAGTTGTTCTTCAGAAGAGAACAAGGAAGAAATGGCGGTAACTTCCTCTAATTCCCAAAACCGTTGAAGGTCGCGGTTTAGTTGCAAGTTGGTGAGGGCGTTAAAAACTGATAACTCTTGTCCCGTGGGGACTACGGCATTAGTTACAGGTGGAAGGCTAGTAGGTTTCGGATCAGTGGTAATCAGCGCGCGACGGCATTGAGTCTTGCCTTCATTATCCCTTACCTCTCAGGACCAAGTGATATGGCTTTTGGATGCGGGAAGATGACAGCTCCCATGAACCACCACCCAAATACGGTGTTGAAAGCAGTGGATCCACCCTTTGGTGAAGAACCAATTCCTAGGAGGATACGAGCAAGTCTCCCCCTGAATAGGTCTATTGGGCTGGGCTGGCATAAAAGAGGATCGGCGGGCCTTAACTCTTGTGTGTGCAGACACGGAGACAAATCTATATGTGAGATGCGGAGTGTATGACATATGCTCTCGATAACGAATAATCGGAGCGTTAGCGAAGAAGAACTAGGGACTTCAATGAAAGTGGTGATGATCCAGGGCAGGCAATATTTGAAGAAACCCAAGGATGCTAACCCCAACTGTGGCTGATGATATTGGTAAGCCCAGGCGGATCTTTTCGTGATGAAACTCGTCTGGCTTCCCGAATCTATAAGGGCTCGAAGCGATTTGGCTTGGTGATTAGGGCGCCATACAGAGACTTGTGTGGTGGGAAGAAGTTAAACCACCCGAGGATCCTAACATGGTTAATGGTGATGGAGGCGCGGTGGAAGTTAATGAATATGGGCTATCGGCGAAACAGTGATGATGAGGCGGCAAACTGCAATGATGATCTAAGAAATTGGAGTTCCCCGACAACCCGGATGAATGGCGAGCATCCCTAGCAAAATACAATAGGCGAGAATAGAGGGCGGATATGAGAGGGGGCAGGCGAGAAGATGGTGGAAGGAAGTCATTGGGAAGATCTGGTTGTGCCTGAGACTGGGGATCGGCGAACGGTGGTTTCTTCAGGCGGATTACTATCTCGGTGGGAGGTTCAGTGATAAGGACGAGAGGATTGCGGAGGAGGCTGGTAACTCATCAGAGCATCAAAAGGGATAGACTCATAAAGTGATGGCATTTTTTGGGATTCCTGTGAGTAATGATCCAGGGTTGGTGACCGGTTAAGTAATTCCCGATCAGGTGGTGGAGACGACGCGGGGAAGGTGAAGGTTGGCGTCTTTGTTCGGTATCGATGCGGCGTTGAGCGGAGTAGTGGTGAGATTGAAGTGGCCTAAATGCCAGAAACTGATCGGGGGAGCCGCGCGGTAAACTAGTCGATTTCTGAACCGTTCCGGTCGCGATTGAGATTCGGTAATGCCCTGATGTAGCAGAGTTTGATGGAAACCTTGGCATGAGTGACATCGCTGATTAGAATGGCATTGCCCCGATGGGTGAGATCCGGAGCAATTTATGCAAAGGTTTTCTTTTCTTTTTGTTTTATAAATGCAAAACTTTTTTAGTCCAAGCAGTCATTTATTTATTTTTTCTTTACATGTAAACGTTTCGACCCATGTGGTCATTCTCAATACATGTTTCCAATCACCATTCAGTCAGTACATCTCAGTTTGCAAAATACATCTTTTTTTCTGGAGACCAACGTTTAAAAAAAAAAAAGAAGGCTGGGTGAGGTCCACCCATAGTCAGCCACTGCAAATATTAAGTGATTTATTATTATATGTTTTATGCAAAGGTTTTCTTTGTGAATGAACCCAAGCCAGTACCAGCCGTGTAAAACTTTAAACTCGCGGCAGTGATAGATATTTTGGGGTTCGTGGTAGTAGGGACACTTCAGAGCTGCAGCGAATACGCGAGCGACTTGGTTTATTGGTTGGGATTGACGGAGCATGGGGGATGATTCCGGTTTCATAGAGGGGGAATTTTGGCGAATATTAGTTGGTGGTAACTCATGCCCTCTATTATGCGTGATGCGAGCGCAGATAAGTTATTGCAGTCAAGGCGGCCCATGCAATGGAATAATTCATTTCTAAATTGTCTAAATAGCTTATTACCGACAGGGCTCCACCAGAAAGACAACTCTTAAGGTAGGTCAACTTAATTCCGTCATTTATGTCCTTATTATTATGTATGAGCGGGATGTATGTCGTTTTGAATGATTGGAATTGAGAAATATCCCCGTTGAACATGGGTAAATTTAGGGGCAGAAGGCGAATTTTTGGTATATTAGGCGCGACAAACATGGCATCCTGTTGATTTAATATTTATGTTTCTAAATCAATAACTTCGGCCTGCGCCTAAATGAATTGTTCGGCAGGGATAGATTGTTCATTGATAATGCATTCGGTGACTAAAGCGTTATGAGATGTTCTCATTTTGGCTATTAACTGGTTTAATTTATTAATCTGATTTTTAGCTGATGAAATTTCCTTCCTAGTCACTGCCCCCTTACTTTTCGGCAAAAATTTGAAACTTGTTTAATAATCCTATTAATATTGCTTGTAGGACGTTTTTAATTTTAGATTGGCAACGTTAGCCATTTTTAACTAACCATTAACAATTACTGAAGGCGAGAGATCACAATTAAGTTACAATTAATAATACTATTTACTAATGAGACTTAACATAACAATGAAATTGAACTTTAAAGAAAATTAATATCATATAAATTTGATAAGCAAGATCTAAACTAACATGCATTGAACCATTTGTAACCTAAATGGAATTAAAGAGATAATGTACATCTAATGTGAATCACATGAAGTAACCTTGATGTGATCAATGAGGCAATGTGGCAGGTGAAATATAGTACCAATGCTTCAGTATCTGGCCAGAGAAAAATAAGCGATCTTATTAAATTCCCGGGTTTTAATGGCACCAAAACGTTTTATCGAGATTAGACTGAATAAAAATTAAATAATCTGAATCATTAGTAGAATAGATTAGGGTTTAAATAAATTAGGCCAGATAATGAAACATGTGGTTTATTAATTCTACATAAAAACATGAAATAAATTAGTTTACAATTAAATAAAGAAAGAATCAAACAAACAAGATCACTTATATCTATGCACATAAAAGGGGATAATGCAGTTTTTACCGATGGAATTATTCTTGACTAATATGATTAAAGAAATTTTAAATAATAGTTTATGATTCGAAATGAATAGTCATAGGTGTACACTGACCCTGGGCGATCTGGGCCACATGGTGTTTGATTATAGAGTCCTTTATATCGAACGGTGACGGAAATGATATTGTCTTTTAGGTCAGTTAATTTAATGAGAAAAGGCGGACTTACAGTGATTGAATTAATTATTCTAGGTTAGCCGGCTGCCTAGCACTGGTTTCAAATAATCACTGCTGCCATCTCTGGAATATGGTGATAGCAGGGGGCCTTAGAGGTTCTAGGTGAACAATAAGGACCCTCAGTTAGATGCAGCAAGACTCAGTTTGTTGGCGACAGGTCCATGGTTGAGAAGCAATTGGATTAATTTTGTAAACAGATGGTGCATTCCCACTCCTTTTTATTTTGATGGCTATGGCAGATCATGGCGGCAGTGACTCGTTTAAATAGATTTGTTTAAACAAATGTGAAAATGCTACACTACTGAACACAGATCAAGGCAGTAGCCTATCAGAATTTAGTGCTATAGGGAAAAATTGTCAAAGGGTGCAATCCCTGTTACCCTTACGGCACCCTAATAACTTGTTTGTATTAAAAATGGACATACAAATTATTTGTAATTACAAAGTGAGCTGCCATAACACGTACGATGGTAAAATGAATACAAAGAAATAGAACTGAATATAAAATATCTAATGCAAACCACTGTTGTTAATTATGGATAATAAAACAGTTTTTATCCATTCCAAATGATATGTTACATTGGTAAATGCAAGTAAATCATCAGATTGGCCAGGTTTTGTTGAAACAATTCCAAATAAGTAATTTAATTCTTCACTAGTTTTTACATCATAGTATGGAAAAGTTAGTGATCCACCACTGTCACCTCTATCCGGAATCGAACCTAAAATAAAAGAAATTGCATAAGAAATAATGGTTGGTTTAATGGAGAATATTTCTAAAAATATTTAAATAAAATGTACCATCAGTAGAAATAGCACAAAACTTATCTGGTTTGAAATATCTCGACCATTCAAGTTTTTTTAAATGCTCAATGCACAGTGATGTGTTTGCATAAGAAAGTTTTGAAGCCCTTAGTTCATCACTTGGTTTACCCTCTTCTGTGAAACCCCATCCTTGAGTCTGGAATTAAATAAATTATTTACCTTTTTTTTTCTGTAAATAATAACTTTTTTAATAGGCTGATAATATTTACAAATATATCAAAATTCGGAAAGTAGTTTTGATGAACTGCCAATAAACACCCTATAATTAAAGAAATTGGATGTTAAGTCTTGTGTGAATAGTTTATCTGTGCAAATTCTGGCAATCATATTACAGCAACCTCATTGCAGCATGGAGAGGCTTGTGATGGGGTCTTCAAATTTTCTAGCTGATCATGGATATAAACTCTTTGCAAAAGAATTTTGAAGTTGAAGATTCGGAACAGATAGTTTGTAAAAATGACAACTAGTAGCTATCAATCAGCAATCAATGAGCACAGATTAACTGTGTGTTATTATCATAAGCATTTAATGAGTGATATATATAGATATAAACTCAACAGCAAAAAAAACCGGACACATCATGGTATTTTTCGAATTAAAAGCTAATTTTCAGCAATGTGTTTGTTTTTGTGGGTATTCTAGTTATTACAGAGAATATAGGGTCTAAGTCCATTGAACTAATCCCTTCAGGATTAGTAAACAATTAGATAAAACTCAGATTAGAGCATCAGCTCCGGCTATGTCAACATTTGAAAGAACCATTGCTCTGGACCAAAATAAAAAAAAAAATGTCTATTAATGTCCACGTAGGCTTTCACAGTCTGCGGTATTGTCCATATATTCTTTTTCCGGGATGGACCGTGTGGTGTTGGTTTTGTTTTCCAAGCTTTCGCTCATTGTGTTGTGAGCTTCCTCAGGGCTAGTCATTTTACTGACTTCATTTTACTAGTCAGGGCTAGTCATTTTACTGACTAGCCCTGAGGAAGCTCACAACACAATGAGTGAAAGCTTGGCAAACAAAACCAACACTAAACGGTCCATCCCGGAAAAAGAACATATGGAGAATGTCTATTAATCACAGAAAAGGCTAGGTTAATAAATTAAAGATGTTTAAATGTGCGAAAAACTACTTACAGTTTAGAATAGGTCCCACAAGTATATCAACTTCTAGACAAATAAATCAAATCTGAGTTTTATCTAATTGTTTACTAATTCTGAAGGGATTAGTTCAATGGACTTAGACCCTACATTCTCTGTAATAACTAGAATACCCACAAAAACAAACACATTGCTGAAAATTAGCTTTTAATACGAAAAATATGAAGTGTCCGGTTTATTTGGTGTTGAGTTCATATATATGTATTTTAGAGGTTTCCTCTATTCAAATTATTTATGATGTTTACCAGCAAAATGAATATCACTATCATAAGCCATAGTAGTTCCAGCTGATAGATTTGTAGACTAAACACTCAACTTCCTAGTTTCGCAGCTAAATCTCATATTAACAAGTAGTCGATAAACAACCTTCAGATGAAGGAATTTCACACCAACAGTGGCTATCATAAGGTAAGAATAAACATGGTAGACTTCCATAAACAGTTGTTTATAGTAACATATTAATTTGGTTAATTGTTTAATTGGATTCTTCATTATTTAATTAGTAAATATATTTGAAATGGTAACCCTAAAGAATTTAATGATTAATGTTTTACATGTTCCATGGATATTAAGTTAGCTACACAATACATATAGATTATCACATATTAGATTTTTACACTGCACGTTAAAGTTACATTCTAAAGGATTGAATTAATTGAAAATAAAAACAGATAAGAAAAATAAAATATAATAATGATCATAAAAGTAAAATAAAAAGAGAAAGACAAATTAAAGTAAATTATTTATAAAAAATATATATAATTAAAATGAATAAACCAAAATAACATATTAGCATACATTAAATTAAACCGTCTTCCCATAGTCTAAATTAAAATGTTACAAGTCTATTTTTTAATAAATTCCAAGAAGCCATTTCTAAATTTTATTACCATAGGCCAGCAGCCAGGCACCAAATAAGGGCTTTAGTTTGCATTATATTGAAGAGAGCTTAATTTTTTTATGTTGTAAGGGCATGTCTGATTAGTGGAAATACAAGTTTGCTACCGAAAACACCGGATGAGAAAACTTTTGGTGGCCGAAAAACCTAGAAATTTTCGGAGGTATTTCAGTTTTTGGCCTATATCTCCTAATTGGTGTGTTTTTTATAAAAAAACGTTGGTAACCATTTTTTGAAGTAGATTAAATTTGCTATAATTTGAGCCCAACTGAAGCTCTGTAGCTTTAGTAGATTCTGCGTTATGCCCCTTTGAAAACTGGTAATTTTTTCCAAAAAATCCAAATTCAAGTATTGGCCGACTTTCGTGGGGAACACCGTCCGAAGGAGTGATTCTACGATGAAAGTAATGAGGAATGAAGCTGTAGTAAATTTAATTAGCTTTAATTTATGCACAGACTGAGGTCTGTAGGTTCTAAGTTAAGCCCCTTGGTCATTCTTTTCAAATAGTCCAAACATACATAGGCCAACACCAAGTGTTTGAGGGTCGCAAAAAATCAAAGAGAGTTGCATTTTTGATATGTTGTAAGGGCATGCCTGAGTAGTGTAATTCCAATTTTTCAACAAAAAAAAAAGGATGGTAAAACTTTTGGTGGCCAAAAAATCTGGAAATTTTCGGAGTTATTTCGGTTTTTGGCTTGTATCTCATAATCCATGCATTTTTAAAAAAATCCATGGGTAAACATTTTAAAGTAGATTAAATTTTCTACAATTTGAATCCAACTGCAGTTCTATAGATTCTGAGTTACGCCCCTTTGAAAACTGGTAATTTTTTCCAAAAAATCCAAATTCAAGTTTTGGCCGACTTTCGTGAGGAACACCATCCGAAGGAGTGATGATCCTACGATGAAAGTCAAGTGAAATGGAGTTGTAGTAAATTTAATTAGCTTTAATATAAGCACATAATAAGGCCTGAAGTTGTTATACTTCTCTTGTTAATTAAAAGAAAGGAAAATCGAGGAAAGTGGGTATGAAAAAACGACTAATTTTCAAAGAGGCGTAACTCAGAATCTGTTGCATCTACAGGCCTTAGTCTGTGCTTTAATTTAAGCTAATTATTTTTAATATCTTGAATTTCACTCTGTGGGCTGGTGTTCCTCATGAAAGTAGGCCAAAACTTAAATTTCGATTTTTTGGAAATGACCAATTTTCAAAGGGACGTAACACAGAATCTATTAAAGCTACAGAGCTGCGGTTGAGCTCAAATTATAGTAAATTTAATCTACTTCAAAAATGGTTACCTATGTTTTTTATCAAAAACACACTGATTAGGAGATATAAGCCAAAAACATGCAAAGAAGTCAATAGAGATCATTTCAGGAGATGAAATTATGATTATCAAAGTCGCAAGTAAATATAGATTACTTTAGTGTGAAAAAAAAATTAGTGATAATTTTTGACACTTAAATAACTTTATTCTGCAAATACTTCAATTAAAAAATATTTGTTTTTGCATAGGATCAAAACCCCAGCTATATTAAAATATATCAAATTTATGTAAAGTTAATTTTTAAAAACTGTCTTACCGTTCCCACAATAAGAGGATTTTTGTGTAAATCCAACTTTCCTCCCCAGTCCATGCATACTGGCATAATGTAATCGGAGAGTTTAATTGTGCCATTTAATTCTAAAACCGCAATGTCATTTGCATAGTACAATCGTTGACCTTGGTATTTATCAATGATATGCATCTTCTTGACCTAATAACAATAATAATAATTAATTAACTCTTGCAAATCAAGATAGAGAATAAGAATTTAGATTTTGAAGTATTTTTTAGTTTATAAATATTTAGGGTTGGTAGATAGATTGTGATGAACGCTGGCTGGATGGTGTAGCAGAAGATACCCCAAACCCCAAACCTTGCAGAGATTTCACCCTCTTGATAGGAACAACTTGGAAAAGGGTTTGAGGCTCTGTCAAAGGGCTGTAGCACTGAATAATAATGTAATCATCGAGTGCTGAAGTAGAACAATGTTTTAATAAAATATTCTGTATATACTCTTTAATTAAATATTTTTTTTTTTTTAAACTAGAAATTTATTCATTTCCAGGAATGATTGAGATTATTTATTAAGAGATAATATAACTAGACACGTTTAATCACTAGAAAACAAAATCAATTCCTGTATTTTATCATAATATTTGTTTAATATTTCTTTGTAAAGGATAACTAAATTTCTAAGTATTCTAGGATGGTAAGTGATAATCTGCAATAACCTGATTACCCTCCTGATATGAGAGAAAAGTAAGTTTAAAAAAATTATAATTAGAGGATAAAGTTTATTTCATACACAATTCATATGTTTAGCACCATTAAAATGTACCTCAAACCTTTGTTCCATTGGTATTTGTTCATCCCAGTTGCTATTAAATTTTCCAACAGCAACTGAATATTTGGTTTTATTAGTAGGCCACCATCCGTATTCATCATAAACACAATGAGCAGCTGCAATAATAAGAATTGTTCTTTATATTTGATACCAATGATTCTCAGTTAAATCAGATGGATCTGCAGGTTATTAAAATATGTTCTTGATAAAATTTTAGAACACCAATAGAGACTAGAATAAAAGGCCTTTCATTTAAAGGCAACATAGCCAAATTGAGTTTCATTACCATCAATAGTTTTGGAGAAAAGCTCCAGCTTAACATTTAAGCAAAAACTTTTTTTTAAATTTTATTTTAGATTTCAGACTTTTTATTTGCTTGATAATAAGATAGAGCAAGGGGGTTGATCTGGGAAAGTAAGTTTTCTTTACTAATGATTATAGCAGAAATTAATTTGATGAGAAACTTGCTCAGATTGAAACTTAGATGCATAAATAAGAGTTGTGGGTGCACGAGTTAGGGGCTGAGTGCTTTACCCATTGGACTGCAGAACGCCTATTGAAAGAGATTAGAATTGTTAAAAATCATACCTGTAATTACTGCCTTTGGGTGAATTATCGTGCCTCCACAAATAAGCTCCCAAGGTTTTGACTTCAGCTTTCTATATAAGGCAACATGCCAGGGATATTCAGAAACTGTTCTTAGTTTGTATTTGGCCAATGGTGTTATTCCATTAAATCTATACCTCTTTCCACATACTAAAATAACAATTGTATTATAAGATTTTTAAAGTCTTTATTACTAACTATTTAACACTTCAATAATAAACAGTAACTCATTTATAACAAATTATAATTTTTACAAAAGGCTTCAGAGGTTTCTTCTGGTTTAGACCATGTAGCTAAACTTTCCGCCAACGTTTTGCCAGACATGTTGCTGTGTTGGCAGAAAACACGGTCTAAACCAGAAGAAACCACTGAAGACTTTTGTAAAAATAGTGGCCGTGGAAACTTAAAAGAGTAAATTATAATTTATATAAAATATTAATCAACAAAAATCTAACTTACTATTTCATAAAAAATAAATTAATTTGAATGTTGAGTACCAAGTGTCATGGCCGCAACTGATGTTAACTTGTTAATTCGCTCTGTGCTTGTTACGTTATTATAACAATATTTCTTTTTAAAAACTCTCAAAACTGTGTCAGAAGAATCCATAAGTACTTTAAGACATTTATCCAAGATCAGTGAGGTGAGTGACTGTTTTAAACAATAAATTCAGTAAATACATTGGTGACGGGCTGCTGAAGGTAGCAACGTGGCCAATAATCCCTCCACGGGACTTAAATATTTACCTCAAGTTCACGGTCAAGACTTGGCAACCATCCTCTCGATCGAATCCCGCATTCGTCAACATTTTTTTTTTTTCTTTTCTTTTTATTGTCTATTCTTTTTAAACACATATATATATTTATTTATTTTATTATTATATAAATATGAAAAGTTGTTTAAAATTTATTTCTTTTGTTTTAGTGAGATTTAATTATCTATTTCTAATTATTTTAATCATTAATAATAATTAATTATGTTCAACATGCAAGTAGACAATTCGGGTAGTGAAGTGTCGGAGGCAGAGACTCCATTTTCAGAAATAAGCGAGACCGATTCGCAATATTTAAAACGACGGAATCTCCAAAAACGTCAGAGAAAGGCTGCCCCTGGCTCAGCGGGTAACTCACCCAACTCAAAAAAAAATAAATCGGCTGGGTCAAAAAAGTCAGTGACCAAAAACAACACACCACTGGAGCCTCCCATAACCCGCAGCAAAACTACTGCAGTCAATTCAAACAAATCTCCAATTGCCTCATCTTCCAGCAACCCTGGAACTACAGAAAGCAATCGTGACGAAAACCAAGAACACCGAGGGTTCATTGACCCTAACCCTCCTCCTATTTTTGTCACGAAGATAACAAATTTTTATGAATTTGCTCAAGAAATATCTGAACTCATAGGACAAACTAATTTTAAATGCTTTTCTAGAGTAAAAGACATTAAAATAAATACATCGAACAAGGAATCCTATAAAAAATTAATTAACCATCTTACAGTGAAGAACTATGATTTTCACTGTTACCAATTACAACAGGATAAATCGTATCGAGTCGTTTTAAGAGGACTGCACTCTTCAACGCCCACAACAGCAATCAAAAGTGACCTCGAAGAAATAGGTCACAAAGTAAGAAATTTTTCGCCAGTGTTGCATCCCACCGAAAAGTACCCCCTTCCATTGTTTTTTGTTGAACTTGAACCAGCCCGAAATAACCCAGAAATATTTCAAGTTTTAAGACTTGTTTACTCAACAGTAAAATTTGAAGAACCTAGGCATAAAAATGCTGTAGTTCAGTGTACTAACTGTCAAGCCTTAGGCCACACCAAGACGTATTGCCATCATCAAGCTATGTGCGTCAAATGCGCTGGACAACACTCATCTGACACTTGTCAGAAATCAAGAAACGAGCCTGCTAAATGTGCTCTTTGTGGTGAGGATCACCCAGCGAACTATAGAGGCTGTTCAGTTCATAAGAACTTTCAACGCCTTAGAACCAAGAATTATCAACTAAAAAGTCAAGAGAAGAGCACAATCCAGGCTCCTGAAGTTGACAATACTGCCACCTTTCCTGAATTGCCTAGACCTGCCGTATTACAACCGTATATAACCGTAAACCCCACAGATAGACTTCCGGACAACAGAACTAGGGGAACATCAAGCATTCAGCAGCAGCCTCGAGCTCAGACGCCTCAAACCTCCCAAACCAAATCTCAGAATTCCTTTACCAAATCCCAGACGTCCCAATCCAAGCCTCGGGAACCCATATCCAAGCCCAAGGCAGCCAATCCCTGTCCTCAACCTCCACGTCAACAAATTCCTCCCCACCATACACCCTTACGGGTCAAATTACCTCCTCAACAACCAAATCCTCTCCCTTCCAACCACAGCATTCAAACGAATGCTGTAGTTCATCAAACATTGAATGAAAATCCAGCACCTTGGGTACAACCCCCAGCACCTCGGGTACAACCCCCAGCCAACCCTCCTTTGCCCATTAATTATCCCTATCAAACTCAAGGCTCATATCCATTCCATGTCCAAAATCCTATCGACATAAATTCTATCCTATCATCCTTCCTCAAAGACCTTCAAGAGACTATCAAGCCTCTCATCATCCTACTCACGAGAATCTTTAGCGAAGTCCCTCTTAATTACCCACGATGAGCATAAAGCCCTTAGCTATCGTTCTGTGGAACGCTAATGGACTGCTTAATCACCGTGATGAACTTGACATATTTCTACACGACAACCAAATAGATATTGCTTCACTTACTGAAACACATTTCACTCATCGCGCACATTTCTACATACGGGACTACATCACTTACAGATCAGACCACCCAGATAACACTTCACATGCCGGATCTTGTATTCTCATTCACAAAAACTTATCTCATTCCCTTATTCCTTCCATTCCAACTGATGCTATCCAATCAACCTCAGTAACCATAACAACTCGTCCTTTCCATATCACATTTTCAGCTGTATACTGTCCTCCTGGAATTTCTGTTTCCTATAATCTTCTTGAATCCTTATTCCAATCTCTTGGTTCACGTTTCATTGCTGGAGGAGACTACAACGCTAAGCACCAACGATGGGGTTGTCGAACATCCAACTCCCGAGGAAATATCCTGTCTGCTGTAACATCCAAAAAGAGTTATTCCATTCTGGCGCCAAACAACCCCACCTATTGGCCTACATCTACCAAAAAACGTCCCGATATCCTTGACATATTTATCACATCTCAAATTTCCCCCGCACAAGTCAATATTGAATCCTTGGACGACCTTTCATCAGATCATAGTCCAGTCCTCCTTTTCTTGCACTCAAGTTTCGCTCCCAAGCCTTCCCCTCCCACATTGATTACAGGACGTGTTAACTGGAACGATTTTTGTTATGACTTGGAGGACAAACTGGACTTAAAAATTTCACTAAAGACTAAACAAGACATTGATACAGCCATAGAAAAACTTACAACATCAATCAGAAACAGTATACATGACAATATCACAAATCACACAAATAATAACCATCAACAGACTGATTTGCCACAGCATATTCGTATCTTATTAAGAGAAAAACGCAGAGCAAGATCGAAGTGGCATAGAACTCGATATCCAGCAGATAAACTATCTATACAAAATTAACTAACAAACTAAAAGCAGAAATCAAGAAGTTCAAAATTCAAAATTTAATTACCTGGACTGAAAATCTTACAACCACCGACAAAACATTATGGATGACTACCAAAAAACTACTAAAGTTCAAAGAATTCAATCATCCACTCCTTACTGAATCAAATAACTGGACAAGATCTGACGGAGAAAAATCACAGTTATTTGGCCAATACCTTTCCAAAATCTTTCATCCACATCCTGATATCATTAACCCAACTCAAATTGAATATATAAAAGAAGCGTTAGATGTTCCCCTCCAAATGTCCCTTCCACCCAAAGCATTCCATCCTTCAGAAATATCCAACATTATTCACAGATTACCTTCCCGCAAAGCTCCTGGGCACGACCTCATCACAATTCATATCTTAAAACATCTACCTAGAAAAGCCATTCTATTCCTTACCTATATATATAATGCTGTACTCCGCTCCACATATTTTCCTGACCTCTGGAAATTCTCCATTGTAAAAATGATACCCAAACCTAAAAAAAAACCAGAATACCTATCCTCGTACCGTCCTATCTCTCTTTTACCTTGCATGGGTAAAATCCTAGAAAAACTCATCCTTAAACGATTGTACCCTATCCTTGATGCAAATCACATAATACCAGATCACCAGTTTGGATTCCGAGCATCACACTCCACCATTCAGCAATGTCATCGTGTGGTGGATGTGGTCTCCTCTGCATTAGAACGTGGATCATATTGTTCGGGCGTCTTTCTTGACGTGGAACAGGCTTTTGACCGAGTCTGGCATACGGGCTTGCTCTACAAACTCTGTAAATTCCCCTACATACTTTCTCATCCTTCAATCCTATCTCACAAATAGAACTTTCCAAGTAAACCATAATAATTTCTATTCATCCCTCTTTTCCCAATCTGCTGGTGTTCCTCAAGGTAGTATCCTCGGCCCAATCCTTTATACAGTTTATACAGCTGACATCCCAACTCATCCTAATACTATCCTTACCATGTATGCTGATGATACATGTGTACTATCAGTCAACACCAATCCAGTTATTGCATCCCAAAGCCTCCAATCCCATATCACTGATCTTGAAGAATGGTTTCAAAACTGAAGAATTAAAATAAATTCTCAAAAATCGCATCAAATCACTTTTACCTTACGTCGTAAACCAATGACTTACTGCCCTACAGTATCCTTTAATAATATCCCACTGGTGCCTGTAGAACAGATCCGATACTTAGGGTTGCACCTCGACAAACGATTAACCTGGAATCCTCATACAAGACTGAAAAGACAAGAAACCGCTCGACGTTTCAGGCTACTTCAATACTTACTAGACAAACGCTCTAAGCTCCCAATTAACTACAAAAGACTCATCTACATGACCATCATACGACCTATTTGGACTTACGGAGTAGAGCTATGGGGCTCCACTAAGCCATCGAATTCCTCTCGTATCCAATCCCTACAATCCAAAATCCTTCGTAAAATCCTCAATGCTCCTTATTTTGTTAAGAATAAAGTCATCCATAACGACCTTAATGTCCCTTTTGTTGCTGATTTGGCCCGAACCCGGTATCTATCCTTTCATAGCAAACTTCATTCCCACTCAAACCCTCTAGTTTCAAACCTAGCTTCATCTTCAATTCCCGATAATCCTCCGAGGCGTTTGAAAAGAAGATGGCCACGTGACCTTCTTATTGAACTTTGATTTGAGTACTACCAGTGGGTAGTTTCTCTACTTGTCATTCTCATGTCATTATGTAACACGCATTCTATTTACTTGTTGTATAATTGTAATACAGTTGTAAATATCAATAAATAAATTTAAAAAAAAAAAAATTTGAATGTTGTTGGTTTTCATCATAACATTTTTTGGATTCTTGAGCTTTTATGCTGTGACATAATCTTATTTTTTGCTGAATAATCAATAACAAAATTTTTTCAGGTAATTCAGAGTTTTAATCAGCTTTGGGGATTTTGCCACTTCTTGTTAGGAAGATTGTAGTTTCTGTACCATAGCCTCATGAAAAAGTAATATTTTGCCAACCTGGGGGCCTTATTCGTTTACCTTTTAACATGTAGCAATGCCATCAAGATTGAACAATAAATTAAATAACCGCGATTATCGATATATCGATCAACGATATGTTGGAAGGTGAAGATGTTATAGTGAAGTACAGTTGTTGATAGCGAACTAGTGCTGAACACTTTGGTGTATTAAATTTGTATTTTCTTGTGTAATAAAAAAGAAATAAAGTTGTAAAATTAATAAAAGTGCATTAGTTGAAATAATTGAACTTATTTTGCCCGACGAGGTAACAAAGAGCTTCAATTTTATATTTAGATGATTTAGATTCAGGTTTCTTGATTTTTAAATGTAATTTTTTGGTTAAGCTGTCAGTTTTTATTCGGAGAATCTTTTTGTCATTTAATAATTTTTATAATCTTTGAAGCTTGCTTTGATTCAAAGTTATTATTTAAATCATGTTGAGTTTTTTCCAATTCATTTATTTCTTTTTATATTGTACGTGATTTATTTTTCAATACATTTTGTGGTTTATGATGCAATAGCTTTTCTCGATCTGATAATTGTTGAATTAGTTCAAGTTTTCCTTCTTTTTTCATTTTTTCTTTTTAACGGTAATTGTTATAAGATTCTGGATCATTTCATATCTTTTGTGTTCTCAATTTTTCAGTACATTTTGTTATATCTTTTTCTTCTCAATATGATTTTGTTCCTAATGATAAGTAACTTTTTTATTAGACTTCACATTTTTCTTTGATGGTAATAGCTGGCTTTTATTCTTTTTTTTTGTTGTTGACAGTTCCAAGTATTTTTCTTTTAGGTAGCCATCTATGATGAAGCAAAAATCATGGGTAACGATTAAAATAGTTTTATTAATAATTAAATATATTTAAGCTATTTTTTTATACGGAACTTTGACATTTTAAGTTTAAATTGCAACTGTGGTTATTTGGTTATGAATTAGATAATACCCAATTATCGCATTAATTAGATTGGTAATAAGTACAAAAATTCATTGCTTTATAATAAAAAAAATCAATTGTACACTAATTTTACCAATACTACAATACTGACAAGTAAACTTATGACATGCCTTTATGAAAATTAAGTTTTTAAATGGCACAAACTTGATGCATTATTTCTTCAGTATGATATTTGTAACTATTACTCATAATGTTTACATTACTTACAAAATGTCTAACTAGTTATTTCATTAATCTCAAGGTCATACGATTTTGTATTTAAAAATTTGCTTAAATCTAAAGAGAAAAAATTTTAAGCCGTAATTCAATGTTAAATTAAGATATTGAAAACAAATTATCAATTTTATTAATTTTGCTTATATACAATACATGCATATATACACCTTCAAGTCATTCTCCATATCATCAATATCAATCTAAATCAGGGCCTCCCTCTTAATGTTAAACAGTCATTCGGTATCCCGTTCATCATCCTTCTTGGAATTCTCGTTGGATCCATCCTCTCCACATGCCCCAACCATCGTAGTCTCTCGAGCTGGATGACTTTCACTATATCAGACTCATCGTGTAGGTCCCTCAATTCTTTATTGGACCTGATTCTTCACTTGTCCTCCACTCTCATAGATCCAAAAATTTTACTTATTATTTTTCTTTCACATACTTCAAGGATCCTTTTGCAATCTTTTGTTTTCAGTGACCAGGCCTCACATCCGTAAGTCACAATTGGTTTCACAATTATTTTATATATGACACGGTTTGCCTTTCTGAGCATCCTTTTATAGCAAAATAAAATCCTTTTATATTATCAATAAAAAAAAAAAAAAATGAACAACATAGTTACAAATAAATACCTATGCAAGATTCATGTAATGGTACCCATTTAAATCCTGCAGAACATTCTGTTTCAGAATAAAGATGAAATGGAGAGCCATAATGGTAACTGTTCTTACAATGAAGTTTTGCTTTTGTGCCCAATTTTGCACTTCTATTGCAATCAACAGATGTTCCATTCATACTACACATTAACAATGATACTGCTTTAGAAGGAAATGGAGGACAACCTGTAACAAATAAATTTAATAATTTCAGTATAAAAATATAGATTGAGAAAACTTAATGAAACATAATATTTTCACTAAAACTGAGATTAACTTCATTCCTTCAACTTATTATTATTCTTTATTACAATAACATTATTCTTGCAAATCTATAAGGTTTAGATTTATGATTTACGTCATGATTTACATTCTATATGATTTACATTAAATAGTGATTTTATAGAATGTACTTATGACACACACTAACAGGCAAAAAATTCCACCAACTTGATTTTTGATTCCACCCGATTGATGTTTTCATCTAAAAATATTTCTGTTTTGGATTGGTCTATTTTTTTTTTAATGAATAAATATGTATTTTATTTCGAATTTGAAATGCCAAAATAGAGGATAATAAACCATTATTCCTTAATTCAATGAAAGGACTTGAAAGGGTTCTTCAGGAGGAATGAACTGTCCTCCAACAAATGGACATTTCCCAACTGGTGGAAAGTATGCCGAGGTGTTTTCAAGGAGTAATAAAGAAGACTAGAGGAGGAAGCTTGCGCTATCAAATGATGCTGCCATTAATTTATTTTAGAATAAGGTTCGTTTTTCAATTTTTTTTAAAATTTTTCTCAGCCATTTAAATTTTTACTTTAATTTTGTAAACAAAGACTCATTTAAAAGGTAAAAAAGATTATAAAATTCCATTAATAATAAGTATTATCTACAAATGCCATATATTATATACAAATACATTAATTTTCCAAGTGGATAGAATTTTTTGCCTGTCGGTGTATATTGTATAATAACAATTATATATTGTAACAAAATTGAATACTAATATGGTGACTTTATTATATCTTAGATATAATCAAGAATCCTTGAAGATGAGGTTTGCTACTCTGATTGATCAGATGCTTCATGGGAAGTACTATCCTGATGGGATAGAAGCTTCATGGGAAATGGTATACTGATGGAATAGAAGTACAATGGGAAGTACAATACTGATAGAATAGAAGTACAATGGGAAGTACAATAGTGATAGAATAGAGGCACAATGGGGAGTTTTAATGAATAAGTGTTGCAGGTCATTGCTGTAAAGTTACAGGCACAAAAGTAACTTCAAAAAATGGTTGAATAGTAAGTTGATAAAAAAAAAAATAGCAGTATTAGTTTTGAACATATAAAATTCAGATCTATTTATGTGATGTTGGAGGTAAATTAGCAGCAACTGATTAATATGAAGTAGATAATCAATACATTGAAAACATTTACCGAATACAAATAGTACAAACAATTAATACAATTACATTTAAAAAATATATAAATTTCTTTCAAAAATAATTAAATTTTTGTAAAATGAAGCAAATAAATCAAACTAAATTCAATAGTTTTAAATAGTAAAACCATTTATAATTTATGGGAGATTAAAACAAATTGTTTAACTAGCTGGCTTTAAAAAATTTTGGGAAACAATTTAAAAATGGATAAAATGAAGAACCATTTAGAATTATCCAGAGACTTAAAATTTATTTAATTAGCCAACAATCTACATACTTTCCAATGGTTATTAATCCATTATATCATCACATTTAAAAGATGCAATGCATCGTTTAGGAATTATAGATGAATATAAAGTCCTAAAATTTAAAGTTGTTAGACTACCATTTTTGCAATTAGTGGAATGTCAGAATGTGCAAAATGTAAAAGTGAATGCTCATTTTACTTAGAATATCATAAACTTGAAATGAAGGATTATTTAACTTAAAAATGTCTTAAACTTGTGTAGTTAACATTTGAATGGGAACAACATAAGTCTAAGGTATAGTATACTTATATCAACAGTTAACTTGTGAATCAATTGAAATTCAGAAAAACAATGCGTATATATAAAAGGTTTTTCACAATATATCAAAACATATGGCCAAAATGCCATATGAGGATACTACATCTTCTCCCCCCTTAAAGATGTCTTTGTCGGAGCTGATCGGCGTGCATTCTCTTCTGATGACCATTCACCAGGACAATGTAAGAGAGCGGTCCAGTCTGTTCCACTAACTGCCCTTCCCCTTTTTCTTTTCCTCCTTTGAGACTCATCCAGACCTCCTCTCCCGCTACGAAAGATTTCGACCGGCTCTTTGTGTCATGTAGAATTTTTTGTTTTACAAGGGCGTTGTCAATGTCGTTAGAAAGGCATGGCTTGAGAAGATCTAGAGAGGTACGTAGTCGTCTTCCAAAAAGGATCTCGGCGGGTGTTCTACCGATTGTTCGTTGGGGCGAAGTTCGATACGAGAACAAAACCTTCCGCAGTCGAGCTCGAAGATCTTTTATATCAGTTGATGCCTTCATTCTTCTTTTGAAGGTTCTGCTAATCCATTTGTAAGAGGGTGGTATGGTGAGGATGTGATGCCCACTATTCCTGCTGCTTTTAGAAAATTCTTGAATTCTAGGGAGGTGAACTGAGTTCTGTTATCGGAGACTACAGTGCGAGGCAAACCAAACCTAGAGAATAAGTCTTCTAATATCTGAATAGTTGCTGATGTAGTGATCTTGTCTGTTGGATAGACCTCAAGCCATTTGCTAGTTGCATCAATCACTACTAACCAAAATTTTCCTTGAAACGGGCCGCAGTAATCTATGTGTAAGCATGTCCATGGAATGTCCGGTACTGTCTATGAATACAGAGGTGTTCGTGGGTCATTTTGTCGTGTAGTCTGGCAAGGTTTACATGTTTTTCTACATCTTTGTCGAGTCCAGGCCACCAGATGTGATTGCGAGCTACAGTTTTCATGCTTGTGATACCAGGATGTCCTTCATGTAGAACTTTCAGAGCAGCATTTTGGAGGGTCTTAGGAATGATTAGTCGTCCTTGCCACAGTAAGAATTTGTTCTCAAAGGATAATTCGTCACGTTTCTCAAAGTAATTGTATAAATTCCTGAGTATGAATTCCTTTAGGATTCCTGAGACAAGTCTCGGCAGCCTCAGGAGGTGCGGAATGCAGGTTCATTTCAGCCTGCATCGAGTAACACTGAGGGTGCTGAAGAATAAGCCGGCCGAGCCCAAGGATGTGAAGAGGAGGGATGACAAGACTGCGAGGTACTTTGAGATTCCTCTAGGTGGAGTCGAGGAGGACCAGCCGCAGTCGGGCAGCGTTAGTGGCTCAGCCAGGGAACCCCTTGTGCAGGTTCCGGAAGCTGAAGTCACTCCTGATGAGGTCGATGAGCTCGCATTGTTGGCGGGTTCATCGGGCTCTGAGCAAGAATAAGCATGAAGCTGCTGCAGATTAATCTGCATCACTGCGTAGCGGCTTGTGGTGTGCTACAGCAGTATGTTAGAGGTAAGGATATTGATATTATTTTAATACAAGAGCCTTATCTCCTAAATGGTAGGATTGCGGGGCTTGGTTGGCCTGGCTACAGCTTGATTGCGGGGTCGGACCGGCCAAGGGCCTGCATCCTACACAAGAACAAATTTAAAATGCTGCCCCTCTGGCAATTTTGTTCCAGAGATCTTGCAGCAGCAGTGCTTTCCCCCTCTGGGGAGGTGATGAGGGCAGACATCACTATAGTAGCTGCATATCTGCCCTACGAGGAAGCTAACCCCTTGCAGCATGTAGAGAGGATGCTGGAAGAAGGGGTTACCAACTTATTAGCAGCCCTGGACGCCAATGCCCATCATGAAGCCTGGGGAAGCTCCAAGAATAACCAAAGAGGTGAGTGCATATTTGAGTCTATCATAAGGTCTGGTCTTGATATATTAAACAGGGGGAATAGGTCAACCTTCTGTAATAGGTTGAGGTCAGAGGTGATAGACATAACAATAGCATCTAACGAGGTAAGTACCTACATTAAACACTGGCATGTCTCTGGAGAGGAGACATGTTCAGATCATAAATATATCCTATTTGACCTCTGCGTTAGTGATCCCCAGACCTTGCTGTACAGAAACCCCAGGCGCACGGACTGGGGGTTCTTCAGCAGCAGTCTGGAGGAGAACCTTAAAAGCTGCCCTAAGGGCATCAAGAACACATGGCAGCTGGAATCCCTTAATGATGCTTTGACAAAAGCCATTATGGATGCCTATGCCAGCAGTAATCGTGTGTGCTGTGTCAGCTCCAACAGGAAAACCTCCTGGTGGAATGACAACTTGAATAAGCTAAGGAATGGCACCAGGAAGCTATTCAATGCTGCTAAAAGAACGGGTAAGTGGGAGACCTATAGAGCGTCTCTCACTGAGTACCACAAACAGGTAAGGAAGGCTAAAAGACAGGCATGGAGGAAGTACTGCAGCGATGTGGACAATATTCCTGCTGCCTGTCGCATCAAAAAGATAATGTCCAGGGATGTGGGACATACAGTCTTGGGAACGCTCAGGACAAGGAGTGGATACACGCGGAATGAGGAGGAAACCCTGAGGGAGTTGGCTGATTGTCACTTTCCGGGGTGCGAATCCCATTTGGCGAGTGAGGTAGCGCCGGATGAACACAGCTTAGGAACGGGTGGTGTACATCTGGCAAAGGCTAGGGAGATCATAAACATGAGCTCCCTCAAATGGGCTATTGACTCATTCGAGCCCTATAAATCGGGGGGCCCTGATGGTGTCTTGCCGGTCCTGTTGAAACAGGGATTTACGGCAATCAGGACCTACCTGCTCGAACTTTTGAGAGGAAGCCTAGCATTTGGATATATTCCTCAGAAGTGGAGAACGTCCAGACTATGTTACCTCTCAAAACCTGGCAAGGAGTCATATGATGACCCCAAAGCATTCAGACCAATTAGTCTGTCATCATTCTTGATGAAGACGCTAGAAAAGATCTTAGATAGATACATCAGGAACAGTGCGTTGGTAGCAAATCCAATACACCCGCTTCAATTCGCATACCAAGCAGGGAAATCCTGTGAGGTTGCTCTTTTTAACCTGGTTACAAGATTGGAGAGATCCATGAAACAGGGCGAAACTACAGTAGGCATCTTTGTAGATATAGAAGGTGCCTTTGACAGAACACCTTACAGCACCATAAGTAGGGCGCTGAGGAGCAAAGAGATCGAGCCGGTTGTCTGCAGGTGGATTAATTCCATGCTGGAGCAGAGAGCTCTTACATCTGAACTAGGTACCACCAAACTGTGGATCAAGCCCAGAGGAGGCTGCCCGCAGGGAGGTGTACTTTCACCACTGCTCTGGTGTTTGGTGGCGGACTCACTTCTGTCAGCAATCAATGGAGCAGGCTTCTATGCACAGGGGTACGCGGATGATGTGGCCATCCTTGTAGGAGGCAGACATCACTGTGTTATCTCTGACCTGCTTAAGACAGTGACGAATATTCTAGCGCGCTGGTGCCTGGATAATGGTCTGAGCATCAACCCGCGTAAGATCAACGTTCTGGCCTTTACAAGAAAGCGCAAGGTGGTCATTAGACTGCCAATGCTCAATGGGATCCAGTTATGTTGGAACAGCGCGGTTAAATATCTTGGGCTGACGCTGGACGATAAACTGAGATGGAGACAACACGTGGATAACACGACAAACAAAGCCATTAGATGCCTGTGGGCTTGCAAAAGGGCAGTGGGAAAGTCATGGGGCTTGAAGCCGAAAATGATCTATTGGCTGTATGTCACGGCCATTAGACCCATTGTAACTTATGCAGCCCTGGTGTGGTGGCAAGGCGCAGGTAAAAGTGGATCCAGACTTAAGATGGAGAAGCTACAGAGATTGGCCTGTCTAATGATGACGGGTGCGATGAGGACGACTCCTACTGCTACAATGGAGGTGGTGCTTGGGCTCAGGCCACTGGTGCTGGAGCTTGAGTACCAGGCCTTGATCTCCATGTACAGGCTGCTCAAACAGAACATAATCCCTGGGGTATGTGATTTGTGTGGCTCGAGGGAACTGTTCACTAAAATTGAGGCAGATTGCATCTTAGCAATGCGGTCTGATCTTCAGGTTGGCACCGTGATGTCGCCTAAGTATATGGTCAATATTGACACAACGAAAAGGCACAGGCCCTGCAACGGCATCAATTGCTATACGGATGGTTCTCTTACGGCTTCTGGTGCGGGAGCAGGGTTCTGGAGGAGGGACAAACCCAGGGAAGGAACTTGGATCTCCCTGGGGAGGTACTCCTCAGTATTTCAATCTGAAGTACTGGCCATTAATTACTGTGCACAGACACTGCTGGATGAGCGGATGTCAGGTAGAAGGATTACTTTCTTCACTGACAGCCAAGCTGCCATAGGTGCGATAAGTGGACACAGTACCAACTCACGGATTGTGTGGGACTGCTATGCAGCTCTTAACAAACTGGCTGAGAGTAACAGGGTTAGCATTGAGTGGGTTCCTGGACACCATGGTATCCCTGGCAATGAAGAGGCTGATAGGCTGGCTAGACTAGGATCGGATAGAGTACCGTGCAGTCCTGAACCGGTTTGCGGCATCGGACTCAGCTATGCAAAGCGCAGAATAAAGGACATCTACCTTCGAAGAATGAACCAGCATTGGTGCGGACTAGGTGGCTTAAGGCACTCTAAATTATTCCTTGACAGCTTCAATGAGAAGTTGAGCAAAGCTGCTCTGGAGCTGGGCAGGGAAGCATTAAAGACAATCATAGCGGTGATTACAGGGCATAGCAGGCTCAACGCCCACATGTTTAGGCTGGGACTGGCGGATGTCCCCTCTTGCCGCTTTTGTCACGCAGCGGACGAATCACCCTACCACATTGTCTGCCTATGTGATAGGTTTGCCGACCTAAGATTTGAAACCTTTGGTCTGGATAGAGTCACCGATCCCAGGCAGCACGAAACTATCAACCCAGCAAGCATACTGAAATTTGTGGGTTCGACTAATCTAAGATTTTAAAAAATCGCATATAGATGGGGCGCACAATAGATCAGTCATGGTCGCGGTGCACCTAATGCCCACTGAAAAAAAAAAAAAAAAAAAAAAAAAAATTGTATAAATTCTTTGGAACTTTGTCTTTATCAGTCGGCCATCCGCTTGTCACGAAAGATATAACCTTCGAGATATCTTCGTCTCGGGACAATTCTTGGCGTAGCGTTTGCCTTGAGAGTTGTAGATCTTCTATTCTTAGTAAGAACATGTGATTCCCGAACAACTCACCTGACTTTTTGTCGGGTGAGGACTTCTGTAATGTTAGAGGCAATCTGGATAAAGCATCAGCCGGTCCGTTGACTTTTCCTGCCTGGTATTCTATTTCGTGGTCGTAGGATGACAAAATGATGGCCCAACGGACAAGCCTTTTCGCGGCCATTTTAGGAATTTCGCAGGTATTTCCTAATAAGTAAATAAGGGACTTATGATCGCTTCGAATGATGAAATGCCGTCCAAAAATATACTGTCGAAATTTGGAAACTGCAAATATAACAGCCAAGGCTTCTTTATTTATAACGGAATACTTAGCTTCGGCCGCAGAAAGAGTTCTCGAAGTGTAGGCGATTGGGCGTTCTGTGCGATCTTTGCTTATCTGAAAAAGCACTGCTCCAAGGCCTTTATCACTAGCGTCGGTTGTGACAATAAGTTCACAAGAGGGGTCATAATGAGGCAATGACTCAGCAATAGTAAGAATTTCTTTTAGATTGTTAACTACTGTAGTATCGTCGTTGGTCCATGACTACCTTGCGTTTTTCTTCAAAAGGCGATGTAAGGTAGAGCAGATGGGTTGCAGATTCGGAATGAATCTTCCATAGTAATTTATTGCCCCCAAGAAAGATCTTAATTCTTTTGGATTGGATGGTAACGGCATGTTCGTGATAGCGTCAGTGTGCTCTTTTATCGTACTGATTCCGAAGCGGTCGATCGATGTCCAAGATAAGTGACGCTGTCCTGGAAAAACTTACATTTGCTTATTTGAGTTTTTAAACCCGCATCTTGTAATATTTCCAGGACTTGTTTGAGGTTGTTAAAATGTTCTTTATGGTCGTGGCCGGTCAAAATGATATCGCCTAATAAACAACCAACTCCAGAGGGTCCGTGAAGCAAGCTGTCCATTTTTCTCTGGAATTTGGCGGGTGAGGATTGCAGTCCAAAAGGAAGTCTCTTATAACGAAAATATCCCTTATGTGTAGAAATTACTAAATACTGCCGAGATTTTTCTGTTACTACCATCTGCAAATAAGCATCCTTTAGGTCGATAACTGAAAAATGTTTACCACAGTTGAGTTTGGCTGCTAACTCTTCGAATGAGGGTGGAATTCAGGATGTATGTATTTATTAAGAGATACTTTAAAATCAGCACAGATCCTGACTTTCTTTCCATCATCTTTGAAAGCCACTACTATGGGTGAAGCCCAAGTTACAGGAGTTACGGCTGGGTCTATCTTTTTAAGAACGTCCGACGTCACTAATCTTTCTATTTCTGCTTCAACGGCTGCTTGGATACCGAAAGGTACCCTCCGTGGCTTGAACACTACAGGTTGGGCGTCTTCTTTAAGATTAATCGTGGCTTCTTCTCCTTTCAACGTTCCCATACCATCTGAGAATAACTGTGAATGACAATTTATAAGTTCTTTGATTTTTAAATCAATATTTGCCTGAGTGAAGTCGGGTTGTTTCAATTGTCTTATTTTAGCCCCCGGTGGAAGGGGCAATTGAAATGCCAGAGTCCAGTCCAGACCGAAGAGTGGTTCATCGTTCGAATCTACAACCACAAGAGGAAGGCGTAGAGATTTACCGAAAGCATTGACAGTAACTTTGCATGATCCGAGTGTTACTATTTTAGATCCTGAATAAGCCACCAAGGACGCTGTTGGTTTAAGAGGAGGCTGTCCAATTATTTCCCATTGGTGTTTGTTGATGACTGTTTTCGCAGCTCCTAAGTCATACAACATCTCTAACTGTTGCCCGTTAATAGTGATTTTTACGATTGCTTCAGAGCCTGGTCGAACGCTTTGGACCGGCTGTTGACTACTCCTGTTTGAAGACGAGCTGTATTCTGAGTCACTGCTACTACAAGAAGTACCTTTGACTCTATTAGTCCTTCGAGTACCTTTTAGTAATAGCTTTACCACGCTTTAAACACACTTTAGAAAAATGATTTTTACCACGGCATAAATTACATGATTTTCCTATCGCCGGGCAGTCTTCCTGTTGTCTATGTTGAAATTTTCCACATCGTAAGCAATGAATTTGCTTATCTAGATAAATTTTATTTTTTTCTGGTAATCTTTTATGACGAGTCGAACTTATTTTATTAATATTAGGCTCAGTGTTTTGAGAGGTTAGTAAATATGACATGTGTGACTGTTCATATTTGGCATTCTCCAGAGTGTGTAATAATGTTTCAATTTGATCGAAATTGCTATTAACGGATGGATATTGTTTGATGATTTCCAGTTGCCAACTTGTGTTATTAATGCCAAATAAGAGCTGATCTCGCAATCTTTCCTTAAATGAATTTCCGAAATCACAATAGTTAGCTTGAGAACGTAATCTAGCGATAAAATCATTAATTGTCTCATGATCTTGCTGTATCATTTGATTAAACTTTAAAGGTTGGGATAGCAAGCTATCAGGTTTTCCAAACAGTTTTTTTAAAGCTTCAATTAATTGCATATATTCTATTGAAGCTATGTCGTTAAGTTTAAAGTATGGTTTATTTCCTACCTTGGCTAGTAGATATCTTTTTAATACGTCATTATCGATGTGAGGATCCGAGATAGCGGCGAGTGAAAACTTCTGTAGCCAGTACTCCCACTCGTCTTCATCAGGAGAGAACTCAGTGATGTTGAAGTCCCTAAAGGTTGGTCCTCGGTGCTGCCGAAACCTGCTGTTCTCTGAAGGCTGTTTTCTGTCTTCATCGGATTGTTCAGTCGGTCCATCTTCATCACCAGCTGGCTCTCTTTGATGTTTTAATGACTTTCGACGTACTTTCGGCATAATTAGTTTTTCTCGTCGCCAAAATATAGTATACTTATATCAACAGTTAACTTGTGAATCAATTGAAATTCAGAAAAACATTATATTCATTTTTTGCTATGAAACAATGCGTATATATAAAAGGTTTTTCACAATATATCAAAACATATGGCCAAAATGTCATATGAGAATACTACATAAGGCAAGTTTAAAACTGTAACCGAGAACTATTTCACAGCACAGACTTCATGACTATAAATAATAATTTAAAAAAACGAGATTGGGCCCATCTTTGATACTGGGAAATCAAACATTTCAAATCAGATAAGGAATTTAATAGAACAAAACAAGATAAGCTTCAATTTATAATAACATAATTAAAAATACGCTATAATAATTGTTAGTAACTATCTAAAGTAATTTAAACCTTTAAAAGGCACTGAAAATCAAAAGTTGTCAATTGTTTTTTCCAGAATCATTCATAAACAATTACTTTACTACATTGTGGACTTGACATCTGTTATCCAAAAAATTGACATCTCTTCTGATAGAACAAGAGAAATTACATACTGACCTACTTCAAATAACCCTGGATCTGGGTCCAGTCACTCCTCTACCTGCTACCTCTCACATTGGCACTCCGCTGCATAAGACCGCTCTAGCTCCACTTACTTTTCTACCACCTTTCATCGCCTCTCTACATCTCGTCGATCTTACAATCGATCTTATGCAATTTTGACATTTACACAGTATAACAACAAAGCAATCAACAGTTTAACATTTATATATCAAATTGATG
The DNA here is from genome assembly GCA_037127475.1 of Arma custos. Taxonomy (NCBI): domain Eukaryota; kingdom Metazoa; phylum Arthropoda; class Insecta; order Hemiptera; family Pentatomidae; genus Arma; species Arma custos. The sequence continues at coordinate 83,931,517 of CM073760.1, read as the reverse complement.
TTCAAAAGAGTTCTTTATTTATCCTTATAACTATTACTTATCAATTTATAATGGTACAAAAGAATATTTACATGCTACATCCTAAGCTTTATAAATCACTTAACCTATTACAATATCCAATTTGTCTAAATGCAAATATTCACGTAGGCTTCCACGGTCTGCGGTATTGTCGATATGTTCTTTTTCCGGGAAGGACCGTGTGATGTTGGTTTTGTTTGCCAAGCTTTCGCTCATCATGTTGTGAGCTTCCTCAGAGCAGCTCACAACACGATGAGCGAAAGCTTGGCAAACAAAACCAACATCACACGGTCCATCCCGGAAAAAGAACATATAAATGCAAATACTCGTCTATATCTAATTAAATATATATATTTTTTGTTTATTAATTTTATTTGATACCTTACATCTTGACTTGGACTTGACATCTGTTATCCAAAAAATTGACATCTCTTCTGATACAAGAGAAATTACATACTGACCTACTTCAAATAACCCTGGATTTATTATTGATAAGAGAGTAATGTTGAGCCAGGGAAGGTGCTTCCTTATGTCTGTAAACGCAGTGATGTTATTGCTACCAACATCTTTTAGACTTATAATTCCATATATATAATGTTGTTCTTTATTGTTAGAAGAGTTTCTTGGAAATGTTATTCCACCACCACTATCACCGCGCTGTACTGATGTGCCTTAATAAACAACAAAAGTATAAAAAGATACGAATATTTCATAAGTTAGAAAATAAAAATATTTGACGAAAGAATTAGAGTGAAAATGATTTACCATTATCAAGGCCTGCACAAAATTTGTCTGAAGTAATAAACAATGAAAAACCATCTTTAATTCTGTCTCTACATTTTGTAAATTCAATATATTTGAGATTTGCCATTAGCAGCTCATCACTCGTAGTATTATTTTCAGTGCGACCCCATCCAACAACCTATTGCAAAACAAATATTTATTTTACAATAAGTACAAATTGGTACATTATTTGTTGAGCGTATATTGAAAGATGGTATGAGAAACATATAATTATATCTAACCAACAATATGTTAAAGACTAACATTATTCTAAAAACCTTGCTTATGTAGCTATTGGAAAACATCAATGCTCCTTTACTGTAACTAAGTTGCTAGAGAGCTGGATATAAAGTATCTATCTATCTTATTCCAATAAATATTTTGAACTTACAGTGAGATTTTTTAAAACATGTTGACAGCTCAACTTTAAAATGGACAACACCAAAACCCATAAAAACGTAGATTACATCACTCCAGATTTAAATTTATGGGAGATGTGGCAGTGTCTAAACCCAACAAAACTTTTCTATTCTGCGGTTACATTTTTTTATCAAAAGTTTCTAAACACTCTAAGAATTGTAGATCTAGCTGTTTGGCTAAATATTCTACTCAAAAACCAAACAAAAACCTTAAAAGCATCTTAGCCATGTAAATTTATCTATATGGCAAGTGTTTTTCTTTTTCATTGGTTATATCACCACAACAAAAAAGATTGGTGAGATATGTTAACAACTGAGCTGATCATTCCCTAAAAATAAAGGGCTTTATTAGGTAATATTCTATACAGATTACCTGATGTATCAGTCTCTTACTAAAAATCTTTGATATCATAGTCCTTAATGCTAACTATTTTTGACACTCATTGATTTGAACCTATCTGATTGAATTGATCTTCCATGCTTGAGGAGTTAGTGATTTGAGGACTGCTGTCAGACTGTAGGTCACTCTCGGGAGAATCATCATCAGCCGATGTCCATGATTCTGTTGTTTCGTTGGAGACAGGATTGGAGCTATCCTCAACGTATACATTTTCTAAATTAGACTCCTTGGGAAGCAAATAGAAGTTTCTATCAGTACCTTTGGAAGTGTTTTCTAACAAGGAACTGCCCCACTGATATTCAGAGAGATATGTTATATCTCTTGATAAGAAGTTGATTTTTTTCTGAGGGTCATACAACCTGTAACCATTTGTATTTTGACAATACCCAACAAATATGCAAGGAGTAGATCTGGTGCTGAGTTTAGTTCATGGTCCAGGGATGTGTGCCTATGCCTTAAAGCCAAAAATTGGGAAATGTTGAAGAGAAGGCTTCTTAGCTGTCCACATTTCTTCTTTAATTTTACTTTTTCTTTTAGTCTGATTTTCAACAAGTGAATTAAAAATTTTGAAATAATCAGTAATTTGATACTATGATTTCAAGAATTATTCGAATAACTTATGGCTGAAGCCATCCAGAAATCCCAATAAATACCTGGACCCTCCTAACCTATTTACCTCCATCGGTCCTTTGAAGTCTGAGGGCACAAATTATAAACAGTGTTCAGAAGTTGAGTCATTCCTAGGGAAAGGTAAATGGTGTCTTTTTCTCAATATGCAAATATCACAGGCAGTGCAAGGTAATAAACTAGATATAGATGTGTGCCTATGCCTTAAAGCCAAAAATTGGGAAATGTTGAAGAGAAGGCTTCTTAGCTGTCCACATTTCTTCTTTAATTTTACTTTTTCTTTTAGTCTGATTTTCAACAAGTGAATTAAAAATTTTGAAATAATCAGTAATTTGATACTATGATTTCAAGAATTATTCGAATAACTTATGGCTGAAGCCATCCAGAAATCCCAATAAATACCTGGACCCTCCTAACCTATTTACCTCCATCGGTCCTTTGAAGTCTGAGGGCACAAATTATAAACAGTGTTCAGAAGTTGAGTCATTCCTAGGGAAAGGTAAATGGTGTCTTTTTCTCAATATGCAAATATCACAGGCAGTGCAAGGTAATAAACTAGATATATTGAAAGCATTAGAAATAACACTCAACTTGTGTAGGCTTTCTTAGTTTATATGCGCCATGCACTGATGCCAGAGTGTACTTTCAAATTTCACAAAATAACGGACACATAGCACGAGCACTATTGTCTAATTTAATTAAATTATTCTCTAAACTGGCAAAGGCCATCAGTTGTCTCTGGCTATTAAATACTTCTGTTCAATTGCTATTGAAGACCACACAATGTCTTTTACTGACAATTTGGCTCACTGATAACAAGTTGACCTCTAGTTTTGGAACATAATATATGTTATTAATATTTATTTCTGAGGACTTACCTGAAATCAACACTGGCAATGAAATATTGCCATCAGTATCTGACGCCATTCTCTCATAATTAGCGGCAGTGATGGATATTTTTTCAGCTAACTTTTAACATTTCTTGGCTCTTACAGAAGTGACAGGATGCAGCACTGTCCAGATAAAATTTAGAATTATTAGATGACCGTGTTGAAAATGCTGCAGACAACGACACACCTTTGCCTGGGTTGTTTACCCAACCTTGAACCTCCTTTAAGGTGTGTTTACACGTGAGAGGAACTCGCCGAGAGTGCTCTCGAGAGTAAGTCGCAGAGCCCTTTACACGGGAGAGTGAAATTCACCCTAGTCCACTCTCGGAAAGCTACTCGCCATGGCAACTCTCGATCTCGTGATTTCAGTTTAGTGCTATCAGCTCTAGATTATTTCTACAAAACATATACATTATTTGATGTCTTAAAGGAAAAGAGAACTAGCAGCGGCTTTGCTGATTTTGTGTATGTTAAAGAAAAACATATTGAAGAAAAAAAAATGGGTCAGGTCTTGGGTCCAAAGACGGAATGATTTAGGCGCTTACCACACATTGATCCGGGAATTGGAACTAGAAGATGCCCATCAATTTAGAAGTTTTTGCAGATTTTCAAGTGTGGAAGTTGAATTTCTATACAATTAGTGAGTCCAATAATTTGTAAAAAGAACACTTCAATGAGCGAAGCAATATCTGTTCATGAGCGTATTATGGTTACCTCACGATTTTTCGCAACAGGTAAATATTTGAAATGATTTAACTTATGTTTTATTACAATAATTAAATTAAACAGTGTTAATTCAGGTGATTCTTATGGAAGTCTGCAGTATCTCTTCCGCATACCTGTATGTACGATAAGCGTAATTGTAAAAGAAACGGCTCCTGCAATTTTCAATGTTCTCAGAGAGAAATATTTAAAGGTAAATAATAAATGCAAATGATTTCCAGTAAATATACTACAATAACAGTTAAAATTAACTTTTCATTTATTTTAAAAAATAAAGTTTTGAAATTACTTTACTTTAAAAAAACTTTTATAAATCTCCATAAAAATATGATAGTGAAACTTTTACTTTTAATTACAAACGTAGTAGACTTTTTGATTTGGTCCTTGGTCATTTTTATAAAAAACCTTTTATAAAAATATTTTTTATTTATTTCATACCACACAAATGATTTATAAATAAAAAAGTTTGTAATTAAAATAAAATTTTATAAATTTATAAAATCATACGACTCATCATCTTCGGATTGTGAATTTTCGGGCAAAATGGGATTTGTAGGCAAAGGAGAAGGTGTCGTCGGAGTTGGGGGTGGAGAAAGAATGACATATTAATTGTTGGCAGGAGAACTCAAATACCCATCTTCTTCCTGTACTGCGGTCAATATTGATTGCCTTATTTGGGTTTTCAATTTTCTTCTCACATTTTCAAATTTGAGAAATCTTAGTTCACACGCTACGTACTCTACTCTCAAAATTTGTTGTGTTCATCGGGATTTCTAGCGAGCACTTCCAGTGCTGCTTTAATGACACCCTCATTGTTCAAATATTCCCTTTTCCTTTTCTTCGCAGATAATTTTTCATTTGATGTGTCAATTGGGGTGGCTTCATCAGAGGGAACTGTGACGTTTGCTGAATCAATATGCTCAACAGAATTTGAAGTTGAGGGCATCTAAAGATTGATATACAATATTAGTGCACTTTAAACATCAATGCAGTATAATCTTATTATTCTTAATTTTTTTTTTAATTCATGAGAAACCTGTAATTATTGAAAAACAAGTTTTAATCAATTGTGAATTTTAAAATGTACGATTTTTTTTTATCGTTTATCTTAAATAAACTTACCTAATTTCTCAAATTGTGGATTTTTCTATTTATTTCCACTGCATTTGTATCAAAATTTGTGGTCACTTGTTCAAGAATAGTGTTTTTTAAACTATATTTTTGTAGTCTCGCTCCTTGATGTCCCAAAGGATTAGGTGAAACTCATATGCTTCGATGAGACTGCAAATTTCCTCGTGCATCTATTTTTTTGGTAAAGACATTCTTGAGAGTACTCAAGTCAAACTGGAATTGAATGTCTGAGAGTAACTCTCAGAAGCGTTTACACCTCCTACTGTGACGAAAGAGGGGGAATTCTCGGCGAGTTCCCCCTCAACTTGTGGTGAGAACTCTCAGGACCCTTTACATTTGCGAGTTAACCAGCTATTCTCGATAGTTGAAAACTCGCACGTGTACACGCACCTTTAGAACTGTGACTGTACAAAGCAGAATTCAAACAGTCATAATACGTTTCTGAGCTCATTTTTTCAAAAGATTTGTTTTAACCAAATCGGTGGTTACTTTCGAACCTAAACTCTCAATGCCCATAATTATGGGTTCACAATGGCTAGGTAATCCAAAACCAAGATTTGTTTCCACCTATTCATTACTTACAGTGAGACCATTTGACATTAATTTATGTGCTGTTGTTATAATCCGATTAAAACTTCTACCAAACTCTGTCTTCTAATTCGTAATTACCAGTATATGGAGAAGACCAACTCGTCTTGTCAATCCGTCGTTCTGAAAAGCTTTGATTAGGGTTTACCCATGCTTCTGTGGTGGTGATTGCGTGTTGAATGTGGACATATATATCAAAAAAATTTAACCAAATTTTTATATTGCAAAGAATTTGAAATAAATTAGCAACAGGTATGGATCACTATTTGAATCTTTTTCACAATAATAGAACTAGGAATAATATAAAACTGTACAGTAGCATCATTAGATTTATAAACAGAAGTATTTAAAACAAATAAAAAAAAAATAAACTTAACAGTTCCAACAGTAGGCAGTTGTTCCACCAGATATTCAGAATTCCAATCGATACAAACTGGCGAAATTGCACTAGTAAATTTTAAAGTTGAATTCAATTCAAGCAGAGCAATATCTTCAGCATATCTATTTGTAAATCCTACGTACGTTATAGGAATTTTTATTCTGACTACCTAAAAATGTCATAGCATAGGTAATATAAAATAAGATGGGTTATGTTAAACTTATAGAATACAACCAAATCATAATGCTCTAAAAACAATTATTCTAATTATATATTAACTAATTGAATAATAAAAATATTATTATACGCATAGTTAAGATATTTAAATTAACTTTTAAAAAATATGATATAATTGATATGATATAATGTCATTTTTTAATACAATCTTACTTAGAAATGCATACAAATTTTCTTAGAGAATGTAAAAAATAATAATATATAATATTATTTTTGTTAAATAATAATATTATTAATAATATATAATAATAATAATTAATAATAATAATATATTATATTACTATTATCTGTTTACAGAAACTTCATTTCCTATAATTCCTTAGCCCTCCCATTTTTATGGTCTCCCCAAAATCCATAAACCCAACAACCCCCTCCGTCCTATTACATCTAACGTCAATTCACCATCTACAAAACTTAGCAAATTCTTACTTCCATCCTTACAAGTCCTCAACTATAACAACCCATATGATATCTGTTACCTGCTGCTATTCTCTGGGACCCTATGGCAAACTAGAAAGAGCTGGGAGGGGTGAGGGAGGGGGAAATTTACATGTACAGGGGGAAACTGGGTGAATAAATAAACCCCACACATTTATCTATCAACAAACAAACGCTAATATATTGAAATAAAAGTTACATATAGCATCATGAAAATAAAACTCTAATTTAACATAAGAATCACCCTCAATAATAGTACTTAATAATAACATATGAACGAGACACATACACCTAATTCTCCATCAATACTCATAGTCCCAAAATCCACTAAAATAATAATAAAACAAGTTCCATCATATATAACAATCATCAAACCCTTTATCTATAACAATAATTCTATGCACTAATAATTACAATGTCAACATTCCCCATCAGCACTCATTATCTTATAATCATTAATAACATTAATAATTTACAATTAAACCTCCATCCATCCTCCATAACAGTATCCTTTAAAACAATCATCCTATGCACTAATAATATTTACAATGTACTTATTACCTAATAACCGCTAATAAAAACCCTAATTTTATTATAAAGCATTTTCCAGAATTCCATATTACATGGCAGTTACAACTCAATTATCCACCATCATTAATCCTTATCTCATATCCGCTAATTTGACAATTTCCAAATAAAACTAGATCTATCATTTATAACAATAATCATAGGCACTAATTACAACGTCAACATTCCCCATCAGCACTCATTACCTTATAACCATTAATAACATTAATAATTTACAATTAAACCTCCATCCATCCTCCATAACAGTATCCTTTATAACAATCATCCTATGCACTAATAATATTTACAATGTACTCATTACCTAATAACCGCTAATAAACACCCTAATTCTATTATAAAACATTTTCCAGAATTCCATATTACATGGCAGTTACAACTCAATTATCCACCCTCATTAATCCTTAACTCATATTCGCTAATTTGACAATTTCCAAATAAAACTAGATCTATCATTTATACAGTAAAACCTCCGTTTCGCGGAACCTCTGCAATACGGAATCCTCTTGTTAACGGAAAAAATGACTGGTCCCGGACAAAACAATACAGCAAATTTACTTGTCCTAGGCGGAAACTCCAGTAAACGGAAAGATATTTCATCAAAATTGGTCAAACGACCTCCATTTAGCGGAAACGGGTAACGTTTCCCGGTAACATTACCCGGTAAGGTTTCCGCCCTTGTCGACAACTGCTTTTCCTTTTCTTTGAGATTTAAATGCTTAATTTTCTTGGAACATCTTCTTCCGTTCGAGTATGTCCCAAGTTGCTCACACTTTTCAGTACTCAAACAGTTTCCGTAAGTGGCATATCGTCGATCAGTTATTACGTATTTCAAATTTTTAAGATGCCAAGGAGTGCATTAACGCTATCTGATAAAGTGAAAGTGATCGAAATGAAAGATAAACTTTCGATAAAAGATCTTGTAGTTAAATTTAAGTGCGGGAAAACACAACTTTACGACATCATTAAGAACAAGGAGAAAATTATGAAAGAATGGGTGAGTAGCCAAAACTCATTAACTTGTAAAAGAATAAGTACGCCAAAATTTGATAAAATAGATAAAACATTGTACGAATGGTTTGTCAATGCAAGATCAAAAAACTTGCCAATATCTGGGCCAATTTTACAAGCCGAAGCCACACAAATAGCCAAAGAATTTAATGAACACAATTTTAAAGCTTCAAACGGGTGGCTGGAAAAATTCAAAAAACGCCATAATATTGTTTGGAAAGAAATTAGTGGAGAAGGAAATGACGTAAACAAAAATTGTGTAGAAGAGTGGAATAAGAAACTTTCAAAAATAATCGAAGGTTATCGAGAACGGGACATTTTCAATGCAGATGAAACTGTGATATTTTACAAAGGCATTCCAACAAGATCTCTAGTAACTAAAGGTGAGTCGTGTATTGGGGGGAAAAAGGCTAAAGAAAGACTTACAGTGTTTTTGTGTGCTAATATGATCGGCGAAATAAGAAAACCATTAGTCATAGGGAAAGCAAATAAAACTCGCTGCTTTAAAAATTTAAATGTTACGCAACTTCCAGTCATCTGGAAATTTAACAAAAAAGCCTGAATGACAAGTAGCATAATGGAGCAATGGCTATTTTACTTCAATGCAGAAATTCGTTCTGAAAATAGGCACGTTTTGTTGTTTTTGGACAATGCTACTTGCTACTCTGTCGTTCAACTATCAAACGTTAAACTTGTTATGTTGCCTCCAAACACGACCTCGGTTACCCAGCCTATGGATAAAGGCGTTATTTACACCTTTAAATCTCATTACAAAAAATACCTTTTACAATCTTTAATTTCTAAAATGGAAGAATCAAATTCTATTCATCAATTAGCAAAATCCATTAATGCTTTGGATGCAGTCACGTGGATTGCTGAATCCTGCAAAAATATAAAGCAGGAAACTGTGCATAACTGTTTCCACAAAGCTGGTTTTGTGAGAAAAGAAGCAATGGCCGAAGATTTACCTGCTGATAACGCAACACTAACAGAAATTCAGAACCTCTGTAGCCTTATTGATGTGAATGCAGAAGATTTGATACGGTTAGATGAAAACCTAGAGGTTCACCAAACATTCCACTCTGCCTCTTCATTTATCGAAGACATCGAAAATGAAGAAGAAGAAATTGAAGACGAAGCAGACGAAGAATGTGCAGTAAAAAGTTTTGCAACTGCCATCAATTATTTTAAGGAACTTCAGAAATTTGCGGCATCAGTGTCGAGTGCAGAGTTGCTTGATATTACGAGTAAAGCACGCGAATGTGCCGAGAGATTATCTGTAGGAAATAAAAAACAATCAATCATATCTGATTATTTCGGTGTTAAAATGTAAATAATTTTATATTTTTAAATAATTTTTTGAATCATTAGTTTGTAAGCCAGTTGTCATTTTTCAAATACATACTTTAAATAAAAACGCACTAATACTTAAAGAAAGATTCCTATCTGCCTTATGGCCAAACGCGACGATTGTCAACGAAATAATTACTGGCTCTATCTTCAACTGACCACCCACTGGCCTCACCTCAAGTCTAGTCAGACTACAGTAAATAGAGAATATAATACCTTTCTCTGGCTTCTTGCTCCGGAACCAAGGCTTTTCGTCTTCTCGTCTCGCCTCCATCTTGTTAATTTCCCACCTGCCGTCGACAGAGGTACTATTCTTCTCCGGGCCACGAGACGAAAACCGTTGGGTACTTAAGCTTCTCCGAGCTGTCGTCAACATTCTTAATTCTTCGTCTGACAGGTGCTGCCCCTGGTGGTCATCATTATCCCGAGAATCTTAATAATTATATTCAAAGTTCCCAAGAGTCGTGGATTTTTACGGTGAGTATCGCTGAAGCATTTCCTGCTTAGTTGAAATAGGAGCTATGAACCGCTTGGCTCAGCGTCTCCACAACCAGACGTCACCTTCTACTAAGAATTAACTGTATTATAAAATATTAAAACTAAATGTTAAGGACCTACAATGCCTTTAACCAAAACCATATACAAAGAACATGGATGTAATTAGTCACAAAAAGAAATAAACTTAGCAAATCTTATTTGGCATAGGATAACATATACCTACATATTAATGTACAAAAATTCTTACAACCTAAAGTCTTTTTAAAACCTATTAGTGAGAAGAAGCAAATAAATGCTAATCAGTTTTCTATAATACGTAAAACTAAAAAATAAACTTTTGACCTCAAAGGATGATAACATACTTATTTTTTATCACAAAGATGAGAGTTCAAAATTTGTTAACACACATTACTTTCATTACATACATCTAAATTCACTCAAATTTTTAGCATTGAACAAAAGCTGTAATTAATGCACATTAACTATCTATACAAAAAAAAAATTCTCAGCCCGTTACATATCCAAAACTCTTTTCACCTACGTGATCTTTTAACATCCCTCACCATACCTGATCATTACATCCTAACCTCCTTTGATGTAGAAAGCCTATTTACCAACATACCTTTAGATAAAGCCCTCCTCATAATAGATAACAAGTGGTCACTAATACAACCCCATACCTCTCTCAACCGGTCCTCATACCTCCAATCCTTATAACTCTGTTGTGAATCTGGGTACCTTATCTTCCATGGACAGCTCTTTCAACAAATTTCTGGACTTGCCATGAGAAATCCCCTCGCTCCTGACCTCTCTAATATTGTCCTAAATGACCTTCTCGACTCCATTCTACCCCAGTTCCTTGACGATGTTTTTTTCATTAAAAAATATGTATACGACCTCCTCCTTATCCTTAATCCCAACATTATTCCAGAATTATTATCTTCCATCAACTCATCCTCCATTTCATCGTTGAACTAGAATCTAATAAGTCACTATTCTTTCTTGACCTCCGTATCATTAAAAATCCAGACCACACCTTATCCACAGATTGGTATACTAAACCCACCTATTCTGGCAGCTCCTGGCAACTCCTCCACCTAACAATTAACATTGCCAAAAATATCATTCACCATGGCCTATCCCTCGTTGACCCCTGCTTCCATAAAACCAACACCCACTGCATCAAAGAAATCCTTTTAAAAAACAATTTTCCTCCCTATATTGTTAATAAACTCATCCATGACTACAAAAATCCCCCCCACCATCAACCGGTCTCCACATCCTCCATCTATCCCTATATACAGGTCCTTGCCATATATACCCTCCCTCTCTAATAACACTAAAAAATCCTTATGTTCCTCTATCCCCAATTTACGTATCGCCTTCAAATCGCATAACAAACTTTACCATATTTATACCCGTATCAAAGATCCTATTCCCCTTAAACAACGTTTACATGTTGTGTATCCCCTGTTATACTGCTAATTGCAACTCTTCCTTGTTGAAGTATAAACATTATTTATTGTAAAATTCCTGCCTTGTAACCTCTAGTTGTGTTTTGGTACCGAGTTACAGCGGACATGTGCTCCTTTGTTGTTTTCTTGTATGTTATGTTAATAAACATTTAAAGTGGTGTATCAGTGGTTAATTTACTTCAAATTACCTAAACAGGTTATGGGACCAGCATGAAATTGAAAGGAAGAAATAAATAAATGAAGATTTACAATTTTGTTTTGTAAGATGTCAGTGTTCTGAGGTACTTTTTTTTTTGTGTGTGTGATATGGAGTCCAAATCAATCATGATTCCTCAGATTGCTCTGTTAGAAGGGAAGAGCAACTGGGAAAACTGGAAGGTGAAAATAAGAATGGGATTGAAAATGATACCTAGGGCAATAGAAATAATAGATGGAACTTACAAGTGTCCTTCAGACCCTGCTGATAAAACTGATAAAGAAGCTGTGAAAGTTTATAATACAGATTTGGCTACATTTAATAAAATTGACAACCAAGCACTGTCTAATAACATGACAGAGGAGATGTTTGAAAAGGTGAGATGCCATGAGTCTGGTAGAGATATGTGGTTGGGACTTTGCCAACTTTTTGATACATTTTCAGAAGACAGAATTTTTTATTTGTATAATAAATTTTTTGAAAGTAAGTGGATGCCAGATGATGACGCTGTTACATTTATTACTTGAATTTCCAATGCATGGAAACAGTTGCGAGAGGAAATTGATAAGCAATCTACTGATAACAAAGATATTTTACTAATATGTAAAATTTTAAAATCCCATCCTGATAAGTTCAAACCCTTTACTGCTGGATGGAGACTCATAAATGAAGAGAACAGGAGTTTAAATAATCTTACCCAAAAATTATGTACTTTTGAGAGTAACCTGGGCGATAGCTGTTCAGAAGAAGTTTTGGTTGCTAAGGGGTCCACATCTCAATTTCATAAGCATGTTCGGGATAAAAATGCTAATTTTAATAAAACCTCAATAATTTGCCATTACTGCGATAAAAGGGGTCACATAGTTAAGAAATGTCGGTTTTGGCTTGCCGATGGCAAACCACCTAAGCCTGCTAAAGCTAAATTTGCTCAAAATAATTCAAGCCAAGGTGCAACTCTGTTAACAGTTATCTCAGAAGTTTTTGCATCGGAGACTAATAGTGTGACTTGGTATGTGGACAATAGAGCAACGCATCATATATGTAGCAGAAAGGAATGGTTCACAAGTTTTGAATCATTTACAGATGATCATGTAATTATTACGGCTGATGGCTTTCAAGTCAAGGCGCTTGGCAAGGGATCTATTTTAATTGAAGCTGCGTCTAACGACCATTGGAGAACATTTGAACTCTCTAATGTCTGACTAGTTCCAGGTATTTCTAAGAACCTTTTTTCGCTTTTAGCGGCTCAAGATCTTAGACCAAAGAGTAAATTTGAATCCACTGCCGTTAGCTGTAAATTATTTGAAGGTAAAGAAACTCTTGTGTCAGGGAATCGTCAAATTGGAGGTGGTCTCCATAATCTAGCCATTAGGGTAGTACCCACAACAGATAGCTGTAAGTCAGAAAATAACAATCTATCTGCTCCTATCAAAGACCATAATTTATTACAGCTTCACCATGAAAGGATGGGTCATAAAAATAAACGGCATGTGAAGGAAGTAATTAAAAGAGAACTCAATTTAGACTTGACTCTTTGATGGTGAACTCTGTGAGGGCTGCATAAAAGGAAAAGCTCATAGACTCAAGTTTGGACGTCGGAAAAGAGCTGAGAAGACTGGTCAGGTTATAAACACTGATCTATGTGGTCCTTTTATCCCTTCGAAAAGTAGTTTTAAATATTTTCTGTTATTTAAGGATGATTTTTCAAAATTTAGAAAAATTTATTTTATTAAAACCAAGGCTGAAGTCTTTCAAAAATTGAAGGAATTTTTAGCAGAAGTAACTCAATTAGGTCATAAAGTAATGTGCATTCAATGTGACAATGGCGGAGAGTTTAAAAATGAAAGAGTAGAAAACTTCCTCAAATCAAAAGGTATTGAAATCAGATATACTATGCCATACATGCCACAACAAAATAGATGTGCTGAGAGAGAAAACCGGACCATTGTAGAAACTGCAAGAGCCCTCATGCACTCAGGAGAAGAATCTCTTCCTAAGGAGCTATGGGCAGAAATGATCAATGTTTCAGCCTATATATTAAATCGAACAGGTCCATCATCAGAAAAAGGTAAATCTCCATTTGAACATTGGATAGGTACAAAACCGGGAATCAAAAATCTTCGTGTAATAGGATCTAAATGTTGGGTCCATGTACCTAAAGAAAATAGAAGAAAATTTGATAAAAAGGCTACTCAAGGAGTACTCGTTGGATATGATGGGGGCAATGGATACCGAGTCTTCTCAAATAATAAACTAATTAGATCAAGAGACGTCATATTTCAGGAGTCACTCAAATCAAAGAAAATCCAGAAGAATATGAGGAAGATCAAGGAGAATCCGAAGAAGAAGAAAATGAAGACCTAGAAATAGAAGATGTAGTGTGGAAAAGAGGCGTGAATCTGAGGAGTCAGGGTAAACCACAGAACATTGAATAGACTAGAAGCGGCAAAGGCTAGCTGTGGGATGGCACCAGCTCTGAGGCCTGTTCCCCCTCTCCTTTAACCCCCTTCATTCGGAGCTCGGACGTTAGTTCTAACTATGATCAGGCCGTCTTATTGTTAGTACGCTGGTTTGTTTCTATTATTGTGTGGTGATCTGTATGAATTAATTATTAAATTATTAAAGAATTATTATGAACTTATAACTTATAAGAATTATTATAGAATTAAGCATTAACAATTGTAACATTGACCTACGATGTTTTTAATGTTGGATCTGCGATTGTTGATTAAATAACAAAATTTCATTGGTCGGACGAAGTCAGAGGAGAAGAGAGGGGGTAAATTGGCACATAACAGGGCCCTTTTAATTCGGCCACTCTCGTCTCTGTCCTCAGCCAGGTGCCCCAGCTCCTCTTGCTTCTCTCCAGACTATTGTTTCAGGCTTGTATCAGAAATTATATAATTATTTGATGTATGAATATTATTTGCATGTGTATGTATATATATATATATAATTTTTGAAAATATATTTTATTTTGGATCCCTTATTTTTTGTAACTGGCTTAATTCTTCTCCTATTTTTCGGTCCACGAACCTTTTGAGCCCATTTAATATTTATTCAGGGAGAAGGGCCATTACAAATTGGTAGCAGAGCGTGGTTATAAAAAAAAAATTAATTAGCGTGGGTTAAAATAAAAAATAATTGTGGTGTTTAAATATAAAATAATTTGTGGTGATTAAATTTGTGAAAATTGAATTTTTGTGAGTAATATTTTAAATAATTAATAAAATGGAGGAATTTTTTAAAAGAATGGACGAGATGCAACAACTTGTTAATGAGGGGTTTCAATTAAGAAATAAGATATTGGTAGAACAAAATTTAGCGTTAAATAATCAACTAGCCGTATTAGGAAAATTTAATGAATTAATGGACGAAAGAATAGATAGTTGTCAGAAATATTAAATAAATGGATAGTACACCAAATCGTCGGTAATAAATCTTGTGACTCGGGCGAAATAAATATTAATATAACTGAGAGAGAGGAGAATGATAATAAGAATAATAATAATAATGAATTAGAAAAAAATGATACAAGCCTAATAAACACCACTATAAAATTGCCCAATGAACTAAATAAAGTTAAATTTAACGTAGAGAATTGCTCGTCAAATAATTGTTTGAAAGATAAAGATCGACCTAGACCGCTAAATCCTAAAAGTAATCCCATACGAGTCTATAATAGGTATCACTTAAATTCGTTAAAACATAACAAGCCCAAGAAAAATAAGTCACGTCGTCGACGAAATAAAAATAACTTTAATAAAATCAATAAAAACGTATTTTATGGAAAGAATAATAATAATTATAAAAACTATAAAATTAAAAGAAATTATAATAATAATGATAATCATCGATACGGGCTAACTAAAGTTAATAGTCACAAATATAACAATGGGCGTAACAATAAAAATTATATCATTGGGCATAATAAAAATTATAACTACGGGCGAAATATAAATAATAATCGCAATTATAATATGAGGCGTAATAATAACCAATATTATAAGAAGGGACGTCTTAAAAATAATTATAATAATAATAGGAACCCGTGGAAAGAGAAACTTTATAAATTATTATCTGAGATAAAATCTAAAGCGGCTTCCCCCCTTGTCAACTTTACGTAAAAACATGGCCAAATAAACTAAAGATTACGGAGAGTCCAACGGCTTTAAAAAATTGAAATAATTAATCTACCAATGAAATTAAAAAGGAATATGAACCGGGCCTAATTAATGTCTATGTTAGAAATATAATTAATGTTTAATGGGATTATTAATAATAAGAAAAAAAATTTTTGTCGTCGATTATAAAAGAATTTAATTAAAGATTTAAAGGGACTATAAAAATAATAATAATAAAAAAAATTTATCGTCGATTATGAGAGATAATTAATGATTACGTTAAAGAATTTGAATGTTTATATGGGACTCTATTAATAATAAAAAAATAAATTATCGTCGTGTAACTATTGATAAAAAAAAAAAAAAAATTGAAAAATAATTGATATTTATATGGGACTTTATTAATAATAAAAAAAATAATTTATCTTCGTTTAACTATTGATAAAATATTTTTTGAAAAATAATTAATATTTGTATGGGACGTTATTAATAATAAAAAAATAAATTGTCGTCGTGTAACTATTAATAAAAAAATTTTGAAAAATAATTAATGTTTATATGGGACTCGATTAATAATAAAAAAAAATATATATATTATCGTCGTTAACAATGGATAAAAATAATTAATATTTTTATGGGACTATATTAATAATAAAAAAAATAAGTGCCGTTGTTATGTATTGATAAATATTGTGAAAATAATTAATGTTTATATGGATTGTATTAAGAATAAAAATAATTTGTCGTCGTTAACTATTGAGGAATTGTGAAAGTGTTACTACGGATTAATAATAATTATTGTGTTGAATTATCTTATAAATATTCGGTCCCCATTTGAGTCCCAAGATTAATTACCGACGACGTCTCTTAATTGATTATTGACCATTCAGTCTAATGTATTTGATATTAAAGTAGATGAGTCCATATGTGTCCCTATGTGTCCCAAATTTAAGGTCCCAATTTGAGAGTAATGTTGAAAGTGCCCATGTGTCCCAATTAAAGAAAATTAAAGATTAATAGGAGATATATATATATATATATATATATATATATATATATATATATATACATATAAATTTTTTGCATTTGAGAATAAGAAAAATTTAGAAAAAAATTTAAGGAAATAAATAGTAAATGTAAATAAGTAAATTTATAGTAATTAAAAGAATCTCATACAAGCCTGTTTCCTTTGTGTATCCTAATGTAGCACTGAGAGAGCAAGTATATTTTTAAAATAAAGAATGTTTACACTTGGTGAAAGTGAATGCTATCTAGAGAGAGATAAGAGATAATCTTGAATTGGCTGACTATTGTTTGTTTTGTATCATATGAAATAAATATGGTAATAGAGGTTAAATATCTTGGATTTGAAATTGATTCTGTTTTTTTAAGTTTCAGATTTTTAAAAAATATATATATATATATATTGATGATATATATGATATTGTAAGAAGATAATGATACAAGATGAGATACTTTAGTTTGGTTTAATTTGAGAGAAGTATTGTATATATTTTTTTTGTTTGTAACCTTGATTTATTTTATTGATTATCTATAGATATAATTGATTTGTTTAAAGAAATAATATGTTATCTTGTATATATGTTGTATGAAAGGAATTTGTGATTTATGTTTGTAAAGTGTTGTAAATTTGTTATGGGCAACGAAGTAAACAAAAATAATAATGGCCAAGTTTCTTCGAAATGTTATATTTGAGTATTTTATGGATATGTTATATATGATATTATGAGTGTGAATATATGAATTATGATTATGTTTGGTATAGAAAAAATTTAAGTAATTGATTGGTATTATGATTAAATTTTAATTAATTGATTGAGATATGATTATTATGATTATGTACAATTTATTATTATGTTTTGGTATAGGAAAGAATTTAATTAATTGATTAATACTATAATTATGATGATTATGCACAAAGTAATTGAAGATGTTGGCAGGCATCTTATGTTGTCAAATGACAGAAATTGTCAAAGTTTAATTTACAGATAGACAACATTGTTCGAGCTATGTTGCAGAGTACACTGCAAAAAGACTCGTGCGGAATCACGGTAAACTACATTTTGATTCTCGATCCTCAATCATCAATCCAGAGATAATCCAGAAATCTTACAGGAACGTCTCAAGAAAAGGAAAACTGCGAGCCAGAAAACGTCGAGACTGGACATCAGCGACCAACACTTCACATCAAGAAGACACAAGTATTTGTAAATTATTTTGTATTTGTATAAATTCAATAATGAATCTGGGGAAAGTTTAAATAGGTTTTATTATTTCTAATTGATAAATGTAGAAAATTGTAAACAAAATTTTTTAAGATATTGATTGAAAATAATATGAGAATCATTAAAAAAAAAAAAAAGAGAGAAAGAGAAAATAAATAAAACTGAAGTTTTTTTCACATGTATTTAAGTTGATTTTCGGCTTTGACAAAAGCAAGATCAACTTATATAGATGTTTTTTTGTTTCAGTAGTAAAAAAAAATATATTAAAATAAAATATTAATTAATAAAGAATAAAAGGGACTGAATAATATAATAAATTGAAGTTTTGAATTATGTATAATTGAATTGAATTTATGGATATTTGGAATTTAGAATGAATTGAATTGTCTACGAATATTGATTAAAAAAATTTGGTAAATGGATACTTTATTTTGTTGAGAGTTGAAAAATTTTGAAATTTTTTTTTGGAAAATTAAATTGAATATGATGAATATTTTGAATTTGAAATTATTTGAGTATTGGTATATAAAGTATATATTACAGAGAGATCTTGAATTGTAAAGAAAAATTTTGATGATGGATTTTAATTCAGTAATTGATTCATATGCGTCTTCGTGTTAAAATGAGCAAGTGGTCTCTAGATTTAAGATAATTTTAGTACTATTAATTTAGAATAATTTGTGTTTGTGGGTAATATGTATATATAAATCAAATAATAATTAGAAATCACCACATATTACACCCCCACACATTCTATTTTATGGGCAGAAATTTTGATGGTTAGTTTCCATAAATTAAGGGTCCCACATTTTACTCCGATGTGCTTCTTCCTGCATTTTGATTATAATATGACCTTGGGTCCCTTCAGTGGCGTGGAAAGGATATGTGGAGTATTTGTGTCTTTCCTTCAGATGGCACGGGCTAACTGAATGAATGGCAGACCCATTCATGAGGTTAATCCTGTTGGCCTGATCTTGTCGGAAGATGGTGCTGGTCTATGGATCTGGTGGCCATTTTCCATACCCTTCCTGGGGTAGGCGTGAGACACAACTCCACCCTCGTCCACCCTCGACATTGACACACATTGACGACAGGATAAAATTTTTTATGCTGGGATGATATATATATATATATATATATATATATATATATATATACATATTTTTGGTGTGTGTGTCTACCATAGATATAGAATTTCTAGCATATAGACAAGACAATTTGCACATCGAATTTTGGTTGCTGCCCAACTTAGCTTTGTTTTCGTAGCATATGTTCTATCAAAAATTGAAGTCATCAATTTTTTTTTATCAAGAGGGGGGGTAATGTGGTGATCTATATGAATTAATTATTAAATTATTAAAGAATTATTATGAACTTATAAGAATTATTATAGAATTAAGCATTAACAATTGTAACATTGACCTACGATGTTTTTAATGTTGGATCTGCAATTGTTGATTAAATAACAAAATTTCATTGGTCGGACGAAGTCAGAGGAGAAGAAAGGGGATAAATTGGCACATAACAGGGCCCTTTTAATTCGGCCACTCTCGTCTCTGTCCTCAGCCAGGTGCCTCAGCTCCTCTTGCTTCTCTCCAGACTATTGTTTCAGGCTTGTATCAGAAATTATATAATTATTTGATGTAGGAATATTATTTGCATGTGTATGTATATATATATATATATATATATATATATATATATATATATAATTTTTGAAAATATATTTTATTTTGGGTCCCTTATTTTTTGTAACTGGCTTAATTCTTCTCCTATTTTTCGGTCCACGAACCTTTTGAGCCCATTTAATATTTATTCAGGGAGAAGGGCAATTACAATTGATTCACGTTCGATATTTTTTACTTCCTCAGTAATTTATTTTCGAGTTACTATTGTTGTATAAGTTTAATTACAATATGCCTTGTTGTATTGCCTTTGGATGCTGTACAAAAAAGCCCGATAACAAGTAGTAACTCCAATAACATTTCACAGGTAAGTTTATTATCCTTTCATTATTTAAAACATTTTTTTCACAAATAATATTCTTTTAGAATTTAAAGAACATTAAAAGGTCTTATTAACAATTACTTATTAGTTATTATGCTAAAGAAAGAACAATAAGTGTTGAATTTAAATAATCGACCCACATCTTTGTTGTGGTTCAATAAAATTGCAAAGCAAGCACTTAATCATAAGTACTTAAAAAACGTTTGCGGAATATTTCGTAGGAAAAAATTGTTTTTATAAAATTAGTTTTTTTTTCTTTTTAATTTGACCTCGGTATTTTATTCTTTCGGGTTAGCTTACCGTCAGAAGAAATTTAACGAAAAAAGTGGGTTCAAGCTATAAGAAGAGAGAACTGGAAGCCCACAAAACCCAGCCGGTTGTGCTCCATGCACTCCAAAGAAGAGGAGTTTGACAGATCGTCTCCATTTTACGTAAAACTTAAAAATGGCGTTGTCCCGTCAGTTTTTGGTAGTTTTCCCGAATATCTGAAACCTAAAGTTACTTAGGTAGTAAATATATTTTTCAATTACTTTGAGCACGATAGGCTTATGTATTATTATTTTTTGGAGAGATAAGCAATTAAAAGGCACACCTCTCCGATTCCACGTGTGAAATACGCTCGATCCCCCGACAAAAAGAAATTTAAAAAAAATGATAAAATTTGCGGACGACAAGTTGAGTGAATTGACAAATAAAGTCAATCAAACATCTTCATAACATAACCAGCATTAGTGAAATTTGTGAAAAAAACTTCCAGGCACAAGAAAGAAAAAACAAATGTCTCTATTAACAGAAAATCATTATCTTTCGATCTTAATAAAAGAATGCGTTGGAAAAAACTTTGTTCCACAATCACAATTTTTAGATGAAGAAATTCATTATTCTTCTCTAATAAAGTCTATAGGGAAGCTCTATTTTAGAACGAGGATGTACCATTATGTTAAAAAAAATAACGGCAGCGTTAAAAAAATTAGATTTTTTCAAATAAGCTAGTTTTATTTAAGGGCCAATAATTAATTGTATCAAACGAAAATGAAGTTCAATGAAAATTGTGATATAACATTTGTAAGAAAAAATATCTAATAAATAGTTATAAACTACGTTATCTAAATATTTAAAGTCCCAATTTAAAACTGTCGTATGAACTTATATGACGAACTAAACCCAATATAAAACCTTAAAATCATTATACACTCCTCAAAAAAAGTAAAGGATCAAGTTGTTACTTTTTTTATTTTTGCCAATAATGTATTTTCATATTTTTTTTTGTTCTCTTTTTCAACTAAATGGGAAAGCACAGAAAGATCCCAACGGAAATTAAAAGAGAACTAGAAAACAACCAAAAATATGAAAATACATTATTGACAAAAACATAATGTAACAACTTGACTCTTTAATTGTTTTGAAGAGTGTACTGTTTAGTAAACATTGAATTATTACACTTATGCAATAGACAAATGTTAGTTTTTATTGTACCTAAATAAATTTAATATGTCATAGATATTGTTTGTTACTGGATAAAAAGATTAATAACATAACGGCGAAGGCATGAGGCCGGATGAGGGGGTCAAAGGAGTGGGGGGAGTGTAGGTGAGCTGGTGCCATTCTTACTCATAGGGCAAGCCCAGGGTAGCGCTTCTAGTCTATTCTATGTTCTGTAGGGTAAACTTAATAAACCTAAATCTATGAATGATTATGTCAACATCGTCGAAGGGAGTGAAATTGTGCCGTTGGACTTGCACAATGCTATGAACAGTGAGGAAGCTGGGAAATGGCTAAAAGCCATGGAAGAAGAAATGACTTCTCTTAAAGAGAACAAAACGTGGACTATCTGTGATTTGCCTCATAATAAAAGGGCTATTCCATCAAAATGGGTTTTCAACAAGAAATATAAACCCGATGGAAATTTAGAAAGATATAAAGCCAGGCTAGTGGTGAAAGGATTTGCACAAAAGAAAGGTCAAGATTTTGGAGAAACCTTCAGTCCAGTTGCTCGTCAAACCACTGTCAGAACAGTAATAAGTATTGCTGCCAATGAAGATATGAGTGTTCATCAGTTTGATGTATCGACTGCATTTTTAAATGGAGAACTCAAGGAGGAGATCTACATTCAACAACCAGAAGGCTTCAATGACAACTCAGGGAAGGTTTGCAGATTACATGAAAGCCTATACAGGCTCAAACAGGCTCCATGTTGTTGGAACGAGAAGATAAAGAACTTCCTAGTTAGCATTGGTTTTCAAATTAGCTCAGCAGATCCTTGCCTGTTTATCAAAGAGGTAAATGGTAAAAAGATTTTGTTATGTTTATATGTTGACGATGGATTAATTGCTGCTTCGGATGAAAGAGAAGCAATGGAGCTCTTAGACAAATTAAAACAGGAGTTCAAAATCAAGACTAAACTAGCTGATTTCTATCTTGGATTGGAGATTAACAGAAGCAAGGAAGGTATCAAAATAAGCCAATCTTCTTACATCAGGAGGCTTCTCAAAACATTCCAGATGGATGAGTGTCGACCTGTTAGTACTCCGATTTTAAAGGATGATTTAGACAATGAAAACGAGCACTAAAACATCAAGACAACAAATTTTCAATATAGAGAAGCTGTGGGTTCGCTTATGTATTTGATGGTATGTACAAGACCAGATATTGCTTATTCCATTAACATAGCTTCAAGAATGCTTGATAATCCTTCCGATAGTGACATAGCCAGAGTCAAACGAATATTCCGTTATTTAAAAGGCACTCCTGAACTTGGAATATTGTACAAGAAAAACCATAGAAGGGGAGTCCTTCAATGCTACTCAGATGCAGATCTTGGTGGTGACAAATTAACTGGCAGGTCTACTACTGGCATTGCTTGTATGTAATCAGGTGGTGTCATATCATGGTCTAGTAAAAGACAGAGTTCAGTTTCCATCTCTACCACTGAAGCAGAGGTCATTGCTGCAAATGAGGGTACAAGAGAGATGGTTTGGCTCAAAAGGCTTTTTCAAGAGATGACTGACTTCAAAGAAGGTACGCTTTTTGTCGATAATAACGCTGCCGTTAAATTAGCAGAGAACCCTGTGTGGCACAAACGTACAAAACATATATCCATTCGCCACTTATTTGTCAGAGAAAAGGTTCAAGAGGGAGAAATTCATATCCGGAGAGTGGATACCCAAAATCAACTTGCTGACGGTTTAACGAAACCTGTGCTAAGTCCAAGACTTAAGAAACTAAACCAAGATTTGGGACTTTGTTGAACATTCTATTTGTGTTAAATTTATTAGTTTTAATTATTTTACAAGTAAATTATGAAGGAAGGTGTTGAAGTATAAACATTATTTATTGTAAAATTCCCGCCTTGTAACCGGGATGTAACCTCTAGTTGTGTTTTGGTACGGAGTTACAGTGGACATGTGCTCCTTTCTTGTATGTTATGTTAATAAACATTTAAAGTGGTGTATCAATGGTTAATTTACTTCAAATTACCTAAACATTCCTACATCGGTGAAACTAAAAACTTCCTTAAAGATCATATTACCCAACACAAATATGCCATTTCCTCCCATAACCAAACCTCCTCTAAGCTCTCCGAACATGCCCTTTATTTAAACCACATTTCGGATTTCGATAATACGTCTATCCTAGCTTCTGTACCCAACCATGATAAATGCGTCCTCTCTGAAACGATCCACATCAATTTAGATTCCCCCACTATCAATCTTAAGACCGACTCACATCACCTTTCCTCCATCTACTCCCAAATTTTTAATGTACTCATAAAACCTTAAATTCTTTTACTTTGTTACTGCTTCCCATCGTTCATTCCTTTATATTTATATATAATTTCCCCTTTTTCTATGATACATTATGACCTCTTGAGATAAATTGTATTGTTGTTAACTTTCTACCATTTCTCATTTATTCAGTCATTATTACTCTTTGCTGTCTCTGTTGGAAGTTTTTTATACATTTTTTCTTTCATTGTAAATTATGATTCACCAGAGATATATTTAAATTTGTACAATTATTTTTATTCCAGACTGGTCTATTGGTACAGCATTTTTATTTTGTGAAATGTAGCAAATTATACAAGAAATAAAAAAAAAACTCTTTGCTATCTCTCTTTTATCATTATCTTTAATATTTTTATTACATTTTTTAGGTGTCATAAAATTCACTTATTTATTCATTTTCCTATACTCTTTCTCTTAGTTACATTTTTGGCCGTTAGAGATCGCTGCTAGCGCTTCCGTCTTGCTTTGTAACGTATTTTATTTGTTACTCATTTCACCCAGCTGCCTCTCCCATTAGGTTCATACTCATCATAATATTTAGATCTTCTCTTCACTTTTCTCCATCTCCATTCTTCATACCTATTTCTCCCTTTATCACTTTGGCATCCATCATATGTTGTTATCGAAGAGTTCATATTTATAAGCATTATTTTTTAATTTTCAAATTTATTATAATACAATCAACTACATTTATATTACATCCCATTCTTATATTTTACATCACTGTCATTCAACGAGATACCTATTCATTACTTTCTACGTATTTCTTCTGTATTTGTTCTTTGGCGTCATATTTTGTATTATTTTTCATACAGTTTACTTATGTAACCTCTAGGAGTCTATTGTCATACATTTTATATTTTATCTGTAATTAAACTAGGTTTTCCATAACTTTATATTTGACCTTTTTATATTTTTAATCTTTTTCATTTTGTATCTTTCCGTTTACCTTCTCATTTTTCTTTCTCTTTGTATTATATTTACATTATGACCCTTCTGTAATTTATTCTGTAATTTTATATTCTTTATCCTTTATTATATATCTGTCACTATTTTACTTTTCTTCACTGTATCTGTTACTATATTCTTGATACTGTTATGTTTTTTATATTTTTTTGTTTTGTTTGTTTTTTTCTCTCATAGCCCTGAAGATGACCTACAAGGTAGGTCGAAACGTCAGCACAAATATAAATAAGTCTTGACTTATTTGGTGTTTTCTTGACTGTACCTTCCAGCTATCTTCATTCTCCAATATATAAGATATATCGTATATAATAATATAAAGTATAATATATCGTAAGAAATTAATATATAACTCGATATATTTTATAATACAATTTTTTTGTCATACCAATGACTCCTAATGTGTAGGTACTATTTCTTCTATTTACAAGAAAGACTCGTATGACTGTTCTTGACCAGCTTAACAAGACTGTTCCATTGCATTTAATATTTAAAAAATGTAAATTAATTATTTTATTTGGTCTAAATTTATTTATTATTTATTGGATTTACAATATATTGTAACTAAAGAAAAATATTAATAAAAATCTGTTTGAGTATAGACCATTAATTATAAACAATTAATTACCCTTACTCTATACTTTTTCTTTATTAAAATTAATATTAAATAATTTATTTTGTTAATGAAATTAATACAGTAAAACCTCCGTTTCGCGGAACCTCTGCAATACGGAATCCTCTTGTTAACGGAAAAAATGACTGGTCCCGGACAAAACAATACAGCAAATTTACCTCTCCTAGGCGGAAACTCCAGTAAACGGAAACGGAAAGATATTTCATCAAAATTGGTCAAACGACCTCCATTTAGCGGAAACGGGTAACGTTTCCCGGTAACATTACCCGGTAAGGTTTCCGCCCTTGTCGACAACTGCTTTTCCTTTTCTTTGAGATTTAAATGCTTAATTTTCTTGGAACATCTTCTTCCGTTCGAGTGTGTCCCAAGTTGCTCACACTTTTCAGTTCTCAAACAGTTTCTGCAAGTGGCATATCATCGATCGGTTATTACGTATTTCAAATTTTTAAGATGCCAAGGAGTGCATTAACGCTATCTGATAAAGTGAAAGTGATCGAAATGAAAGATAAACTTTCGATAAAAGATCTTGTAGTTAAATTTAAGTGCGGGAAAACACAACTTTACGATATCATTAAGAACAAGGAGAAAATTATGAAAGAATGGGTGAGTAGCCAAAACTCATTAACTTGTAAAAGAATAAGTACGCCAAAATTTGATAAAATAGATAAAACATTGTACGAATGGTTTGTCAATGCAAGATCAAAAAACTTGCCAATATCTGGGCCAATTTTACAAGCCGAAGCCACACAAATAGCCAAAGAATTTAATGAACACAATTTTAAAGCTTCAAACGGGTGGCTGGAAAAATTCAAAAAACGCCAAATATTGTTTGGAAAGAAATTAGTGGAGAAGGAAATGACGTAAACAAAAATTGTGTAGAAGAGTGGAATAAGAAACTTTCAAAAATAATCGAAGGTTATCGAGAACGGGACATTTTCAATGCAGATGAAACAAAGGCATTCCAACAAGATCTCTAGTAACTAAAGGTGAGTCGTGTATTTTTGTGTGCTAATATGATCGGCGAAATAAGAAAACCATTAGTCATAGGAAAAGCAAATAAACCTCGCTGCTTTAAAAATTTAAATGTTAGGCAACTTCCAGTCATCTGGAAATTTAACAAAAAAGCCTGGATGACAAGTAGCATAATGGAGCAATGGCTATTTTACTTCAATGCAGAAATGCGTTCTGAAAATAGGCACGTTTTGTTGTTTTTGGACAATGCTACTTGCCACCCTGTCGTTCAACTATCAAACGTTAAACTTGTTATGTTGCCTCCAAACACGACCTCGGTTACCCAGCCTATGGATCAAGGCGTTATTTACACCTTCAAATCTCATTACAAAAAATACCTTTTACAATCTTTAATTTCTAAAACGGAAGAATCAAATTCTATTCATCAATTAGCAAAATCCATTAATGCTTTGGATGCAGTCACGTGGATTGCTGAATCCTGCAAAAATATAAAGCAGGAAACTGTGCGTAACTGTTTCCACAAAGCTGGTTTTGTGAGAAAAGAAGCAATGACCGAAGATTTACCTGCTGATAACGCAACACTAATAGAAATTCAGAACCTCTGTAGCCTTATTGATGTGAATGCAGAAGATTTGATACGGTTAGATGAAAACCTAGAGGTTCACCAAACATTCCACTCTGCCTCTTCATTTATCGAAGACATCGAAAATGAAGAATAAGAAATTGAAGACGAAGCAGACGAAGAATGTGCAGTAAAAAATTTTGCAACTGCCATCAATTATTTTAAGGAACTTCAGAAATTTGCGGCATCAGTGTCGAGTGCAGAGTTGCTATTACGAGTAAAGCACGCGAATGTACCGAGAGATTATCTGTAGGAAATAAAAAACAATCAATCATATCCGATTATTTCGGTGTTAAAATGTAAATAATTTTATATTTTTAAATAGTTTTTTGAATCATTAGTTTGTAAGCCAGTTGTCATTTTTCAAATACATACTTTAAATAAAAACATTTTTTTACATTGTTCTTTATTGTACTTTTCGTTTTTTAAAATAACCTCCGCATAACGGAACCTCTCGTTACGGAAGAAATTTGTTGGTCCCATGCGTTTCCGTTATATAGAGGTTTTACTGTACTATGAAACCAGACTACAAGTCCACAATTTAACATATAACCTTTATAGATCTATAACTTAATAAAACCAATCCCCTTTAACATTTCGACTCTTTTTATTTCTAGAAGATTAATAGAGATTCCAGAATCAAATCTTCATTTTCCCATAATTTAGAAAACAACCTTTTGTGAAATGGAAGGCAGAGCTGGGGAGGTGTGGTGGAAAGTTGCCATTGGTAACCAACGCTATAATGAGTTATTGGTTATCCATGTTATATAATTAGGGTGCCAATATCCTCCTGACTGGCACTTAATTAATACAGGTATAATTATAACCATGATGAGGACAAAAGGTGAGAGGGCGTTTTTTCCTTATGCCTAGCTAGAATGAGGCGATTTCTGTGAATGTCATTTTCTAAGTTGTTAGAAAATAGATTGTTTGGTACAACTGAAAATCTCATCCTTCCCAATCTCATAAACCAAAATACTTATTCAACTCCTAAAAATGTGCTATTCTGTTCTGATATGTTTCATAATATCATATACCAGTCAATTTATTAAATTTAAGAATCAATTTAAGAAACTGT
Organism: Arma custos; assembly: GCA_037127475.1. Lineage (NCBI taxonomy): Eukaryota > Metazoa > Arthropoda > Insecta > Hemiptera > Pentatomidae > Arma > Arma custos. The sequence continues at coordinate 83,903,338 of CM073760.1, read as the reverse complement.
ATTTTGTATATATTATATTTAGACAAAGTGATTTTTTAGAGAACTATTAAAATAACTCATAATACATGACATTAAAGTGCTTGTTTGCATCTCCCATTTCCTGTGAGACATTACGCTCAAACTTCCTTTGAAACCAAATCGAAAACAAACAATAGATATAAATCAGAAATGAATAGTACCAATTGAAATACAATTACATCAAAATAAATACCTTTAACCTTTGTTCACCTGGATCTGTGTGCTCCAATGAGACATAATATTTTCCCGCTACTATGGTAAATGTAGCATTATCTATTCCACAATAGGTTTCATTATAAATACAATGAGCAGCTGAAAATAAAATGTATTTCATATTTTAAAGCAAGTTGAGTATATTTTTGATTATCTATTTTATCCACTATCTATTTTAAAAATACTTCACATCAAATACACATAAAAATAAAAAAATGCTTTGATTAGGTGTCTTAGAAAAGATGATTTAGGTGATCAAGAACAACTCTAAAAGTTACTCACCAGAAACTGTATTTTGAAAGTAGGTATGATCAGGCATTATAGTTTTTAGTATTAAAAAACTGAATCTGTCCTAAGAAGAATGAGTTTGCCGGTGGCAGCGGGTTAAGGGTATTTTTGAAATAAAAAAACCATTATTGTGCAAAATATACAATTTTATTTCCTGAATATTGACAACAGACAACAAGAGATGGTGCCCAAACAATATAATAGATAATAATTTTTGATACATTTAGATGTTATATTGCATATGAATATAAATACAAAAGTTATGATGACATACATACAACTATTTTGAGACTATTGGGGAATCAGCGCTAGTGAAGTGTGTCCTCGTCTGGCCCTTATGTGCCCTCTTATGGTACATGGTACGGAGGTTTTAAGAAATGTAGCAGCTGCTAAAGAGAGCCAAGAAGAGGCTCATGAAGGAAGCAGCAATTGCCCTGGGCAATACGGAGCAACTACTTCCCCCTGACCACACTTCACTAGCTCTCGTAACTTACTGGCTTGGGCGGCACTAGGCACGTGACGATAACGTAGTAGTGCCCAGGTCGATCATTTATGAACATAGAGGGATATTTTGCTTAATAAAAATAAAATAAATACAAAATAGCAACAAGGAAAATAAAAATGTACATACAAATGAAAATAATATTAATTTTAAAATAATTTCCTAAACAAACTACCACAAAGGTTATAATTTTGCACTATCATGTTGTATCTTTATTTTATTTGATATACTTTATTGTTATATATATCTCCCTGCATATCCTTTGTCCAAGAAACACTACAGTATCTACTATGTATTGAACCTAAGGCCTTCTAAGGGTTGTAATGGTGCAGTCAGGAACACGTTGAAAAATTGTCCAAATAGCGAATGGCTAAGATCTTCCAGCGGAAAAATAAAAATTGGACATCCAAGAAACGTTGGCTAAAGGACCTCATGGGAACAGGAAAGACTGACAGGAGAAAAAAGGCTTTATAGTTTTCTGGGCTTATTAAGTTGCAAGAATTGATCTGATACAAAATTCTATCACTGGGAGTATATGGTACTATGCGGCTGAACAATCAAGGTTTTATAAGACTGCTTGTTTTACTACATTTCATTTACTGGAGATTTTCCTGCATATTTCCTGAAGGAACAGAAGTGGACTTTTTCACTTACACCAGTTTACTTTAATAAAATGATAAAATTTATTTTAATAAAATACCACAGTCAAAATATTATTTTATTATGAAAACTAGATTTTTTATCTTTTATAGCTATGCATAAGTAAATATACATTATAAAAAAACTTAACCATTATAAATTAGCTAAGAGGATGGATAGGTACCTGTTAATATAACCTTAGGGTGAATAATGCTCCCTCCACAAATGTATTCAGCACTTTCTTCAGTACTATACTGCCTGTACAGAGCAACATGCCAAGGAAATTCCGAACGAAGTGTTTTTCCACCAAATGATATGGCTGGTTCATACCGATTCAAAGCAAATCTTCTTCCACAATCTGAAATATTATGATTTACCAATTAGATAAGTTAGTAAGGACTACCTAATTGATGATCAATTTCATAGATAGGGCATAAATGATCATAAATTGATATAAATAAACCTATTTTTATTCAACAATGTTTCAATAAAATATTTAAAATTTGTATATTTTTTTAAATTAAATTTAGATTATACCACTGTTCTACTTTCATTAAAATACTTGCAGTAATACTTTCTTAATTCTTTAAATTTCAGATCAGAACATACAAGACTTTGATTTAAAGAGTCCCCTGCTTTCTGATCCTTCTCACCATGAGCCAAGTATAACAGTGCAGCTTTCCATGTCTTTGTTATCAAGTATTTCATTACAAAAATTAACTGAACAATTGCAGCCGAACTGAAACCAGTTTTATAATGACCCTGATGGCAGTTATTACTGATGTTACAATAAGCTTCTAAAGTATTGAAATAGAAAAACTTAACTTCATAAGTGATCAAAACTGTCACTATCAGAATATCTATTTTGGAGTCGGCATCCCTTACAAACAAGATTGCCTATACTTTTTTTGCGAATCAAAACAGTTTTTTCTTATTTTTATGCAACATATAAAAAGAGATTAATCGCATCCAATACATTAGGAATAAATGTCCAGATATAATTCTTATTTTTTTATTCTTCTATTCTTAAATACTTTGAAGCATTCTTAAATACTTTGAATATTTATTGCAGAAGAGCTATTGATCACCAGTTGCTAAAAACCTGTATGTAATTTGGAGTTTTGATTCAATTGGAATTGCATTTTTTTTCTCAAAGTGATTGCTTTTTAAAGACAAATTTTGTGTTTTGCGGTACTTGTGACTTACAAGTACCCACAAAACCTATCTGTATTTCATGTAACCTCTTCTTATCACTCCTATCATTTGAGCTATTTGTGCGTGCGCTATTAAATTGTTTTCAGTACTGTTTTTTATTGATTTAGTCTTGTTAATTTTATTTATTGTCTATTTATGTATTGTTCATTAAATTTAATTTTGTGTTTCTGTCTTAATCTTTTGTTATTGCCTATTTAATGTGAACAGAATAACACTTTGGGAATAGCCATCTTTAAGAAAACAAGCTGTGAAATATTTCCAGAAGTTCAAAAATAATTCTAAAGCTGAAATTATGTGAAAAGTCATCAAATGGATTTGGGCAAATTGTGAATTTTCATCGAAAATATAGGCAAAACAATTATAGGAGAACAGGAACATGACTTAAGGGGTCTAGAATTAGCATTTTATTATTATATTTAAAATATTTCAATTCCCATTAGTATGAATCAGAAGGTAGATGCCATCTGTATCAGAATTATCAGTGTTTAAGGCCATTAACAATGCCAGTTAACAGTCCCTGGGTACCAGATAAGCCACAAGATCTCCTAGTCGACTTGTTTAAATTATAAATTTAAAAAGGTTAATTTGCTGTGTAACTTTTTTTTCACGCAAGTCAATAGAATGCGAGATAATTCAATCTCTATTCATATATTATTAAACATCGTTCATTCATTCCATCACAGAAGCTAAAAGCCAAGAGTTGCTTGTATTATTTATATTTTTCTCTTCAATAGCAAATTCATCAATCTGACCCTTAAATTAGAAATTAATCAAAATTTCTTGATCCATCTTAAAAAAAGCTTAATAATTACTTTTTAAACATAATTACGTTTATCAATAATTTATAACATACCATGGTAATCAGCAGATATGCTCACACCTACAACAAAACAAGAATTTGAGTAAAAGCTAGTAATTTTTAGAAGAAATCCAATCAAATAATAAACATTTCAAACTGAAATTAAGTTTTTAACACACAGAGCATCATGGGATAATAAACATCACTGATTTTCAAAAGTGGTAGGAAACCATTGTCAATAAAGGTGTAAATTATAAAACTGAAACATGAAAACAAGATCTTTCAGCTATCAAAATCTGTTAATATTCTTTGCAAGAAAAAGTAATTTAGAAAAATACAATATGAAATTTTTCAAGAGAATGGTACCAATCTAAAAAGTAGTGATTTACAATATGTCAATATTATTTTTTTTAAAACCATTACTTTCATCAATTTTTAATTTTCAAATCACAACAAGCTATACATTTTGTATATATATTTAAACTTATATATTCTATTTTTTAAATAGAACTTTGCACAAATGTATATATTTAACTATTCACAAATTCAGAAAGTTGTACTGTTTAGAAAGATTTCATTCTTCAAAACTTCATTGATGATCAAAAAGACATATTTTGTCTCAGAAAGATTGGCACTATTAATCATTTATCATCAATGATATTAATTTCAGAAACCAAAGTTTCTTTATTTTAATTACCATTTTCTGTGAATTTATCATATTAAACTACTGTTCTTTTCAGCACTGAAGGCATTTATTATGTACGCTACTTTCATTGAGAATCCTTTTCCTAATTAATTTAAATTAGACTCCTCATTAGTTAATTGTGCATACATTAATTTTGATTAATGAAAAATACTAATTTACTAAGCAGAATAAAAATGATATACATCTTTAAGTATTATTACAGAATACATAGATATAAAAAGTGCTTACATAAGACCAAAATAATGTAAATGGAAAACATATCTGGTAGATTGGGTCCAGAGAATTAACTGTGCAAATGAGCTTATCAGTTTGTGACTCAACATCAGGTCGGGGTCACCAATTGTTAAGATCATGAAAATGGTGCCAAGAGCCTTTATGGTCCCAAAAAATCAAGGATTAACAAGGTACTCTCGTTTTGTGAATCACATTCTCATTGACTTTGTCACAATCACCGATGATGCATATGTCCTGTGTTGTAAAAGTATTAAATGATCGCTTGGATATATATCAGTTGCGCATATTATCAAAAGTGTAACAAACCTTTTAGAAACTAATTCGTTGTTGGATTACAGTAAATAGCTTGATAAAATTCCTTATTTGATTTCACTCACATGCATACTGACATCAGCGTTATTTTTGGTACTCTCAAGGAAAATTGAAGCGTTTTGAACCTAATTCTTTAGGAAATCCCGACGGACGGTTTTTACCATCCCCCTCCACGTGCCATCGCAAGAGTGGGGTGCTGTCGGTTCTTCAATTTGGCCCATCTTCATTACAACAATTTTATTTTTATTTTACCAGCCCTATTTTACAAATTATACTACTGTTCATGTTGTTATGCTACAATAGGCACTTGCTCACTATTTCACACTTGCATTAAGGAATCAATTATAAATACACGAAGTTAGGAGACGAGTTTTTTTTCTTCAAGAAATTCTAGTATACTTCACAAGAAAAAAAAGAAGTATGATACATATGAAAGAGTACGAGTTGCTGACTTTTAATTCTTCTCCGAAGAATTTCAAACTTGCTTTAACAAAAATAATCATATTCATAACAAAAAAAAGTATTATTATAATTTATTTTATTGTTATATGATATAATTTTTTAAATATTTTATTTGAAAAGAAAAGATATGACCAGGACCGGGACTCGAACCCGGGTCTCCCACCTCTCCGTGGTCTCCACCACGGACACATTTCCTAGCACGTCCTCTACACAGCATTTCTTAGATTTTGTAGAGGACATTGGAGATTTCCATTTTCGCGCCCAGAAAAGGGTTAAGTGACCTAAGTAAGGATAGTATTAAGATGGGTTGGGATGTCAGCTGAATCAATTGTGTAGAGGATACTGTCTTGAGGAATACAAGCGGGTTGAGAAAAGATATGAAAATACATTATTGTGGTTTACTTTGAACGACCTGTTAGTGAAATAGGACTGGATAATAAGAAAATATGAGAGGGGTAGGAATCGGCGGAGTTTGTAAAGCAATTACGGGCCCTTGTTCCACTAGATCCAATTACTTCTGATTTAAGAAATAAACCAACATGATAATTATTATTAAATTTTTCTTTTTAAAACTACGATTTAAACTCATGTAAGATCACAAGTAATGTGATACTTATTTTATTCTATGGTTTCTGAAGTAATAATGAAAGTTCCAAATTCACGATTATCATCTTTTTTGCCAGCCAACAACTTGTTAGTTTCCTTAAAGTTTTACTAAACGCATTTAACACATAAATTATGATTAAAAGAAAAAAGAAGACATTCAATACCAAAATAAAACAAATTTAACCTTCCGTCAGGCGCTAAGACTTCTGTAACAGGACCAGGCACTAGACTTATTTTGGAAGGCGTTCAATGTTTGTTCTCTTTCAATTCCTCAATTATGCTTAATGATTTTATTTGTTAAAACTATAAAATTGTCCATTGATTAGTGAAAAAAATAATTTCCATTATATTTACTATCAATTGAATTAGTTTTGAAGATTTAATGAGCAATATTTACATTTCTAACAAAGTACATTGTAAACAGTCTCGTAACATCCAATTAAAAAAAAATCCTATATTTGAATGCAAAATAATAAAAGAATGAACATAATTGAATTATAAATAAGAAACAGATTAGAGGATAGAATCTTGTTTAAACCGCATTGTGTCCGAAATTGAAGATTACCTACTAACACTATTTTCCATGCAACCGATAATTAAAAATACTTGTAAACATTTATCTTACTAATATTATAAATGTGAAAGTTTGTATGTTTGTTTCTCTTTCACGCAAAAACTACAGGACGGATTTGGATGAAACTTTACAGTAATATAGGTTATACATCAGAATAACATATTGGCTATAGCAAGCGCGGATTTAGGGGAGGGCACGTGTCCCCCGACAGTATTTTAGGTACTGTGGAGAATCCATTATAGTACATAAATAAAAGCAAACCACATGATGATATGTGGTAGCATAGGGGCATGTGCCCCCCCCCGTTATAGTACAAAATTAAAGGCAAATAAGGAACTTAGCATCTTGAAATTTGTAGATAGGTTCTTTGTATAGTTTAAGAAAGAAATTTGGATAATTCCAGGGCTTCCCCTTTAATATAATTGGGGTTCAAAGGTTGATAGAATCCGTTAGTTCTGAAGTTAGACATCTGAAATTTCGGATGTACGAGTAACTTATGTTTAAAAAAATAATTAAATTATTTATTTAAAATGATCTTTCACGAAACTTATGTGGCAGACCAAATTCCACGCGAGCGAAGCCGCGGGCATAAGCTAGTATTTCATAAACAAGAAATAGATAAATAATAATAAACGAAATCTTGAGAGAAATTACTCCAATTCCTACTTAGATTCTGTAGACTTTTTTTTAACACCACCTGACGTACTACAGACAGCAGGTCACTTTTTCACTTTATTGTTTTTCTTCACTGTACTATTGGCAATTGAGGCTTACTTTTACCCTATGATTATAAGCGGTGAATAGTAGATTAATAATTATACTATTAATAATTAGAATAATTATACCCAAATTTGTCATTGGACATTGGAGATTTTCATTTTCTAATAATAATAAAAATACCTGACTTCCCTCCAACATCCAATGACAGCATAACGCCCAGCAAAGGGTTAAGTGACCTTTCAATTCTATTACAACATGAAATGGTTATATAATGGTGATAGTAACCTGGTGAATGAGAATGTTATTCCCAAAACCAGTTAGTGATTTATCCTCAAGGAAGGACCTGCCAAGGTCACACAAACAGTTTATACTCTGGGCTGTACTTGCCTGGACATGTTCATTTTCATTTTTTTTGTTTTATGTAAGCACTTTTTGCACCAATGTATTTTTATAAAATAATATTAGAAATTTGGGTGCTTTTCTTGCATCTTTGTGACAGTATAGTTTTCAACATGAATAATTATTTAATGAATATTTACTCTACTTTAGAAATTGATGAAGGGCAATCGAAACCTAAATTAATCAGCAAATGGATTTACAAAATCAGGTACATACATCTAAACAGCCATCCATGATCACCATTAATATTATTTTTATCTAAATTATATCCAAGAATATAAAAATACCATTTTAGTTTGATATTGGTATTATAGTATTATCTTTATTTTTATGTTCATTATAAATGTGATCTGGATTATTATCTCAATGTAGAATAATTGCTTGTAACAAATGAATTTTAGAAAAAAAAGATAGTTAAATAAGCTTAAAATGTCTTTTGGATATATTCTTGCATAAAAAATTTATCCATAAGTGTTGCATTTAGTCCTTGTACAACCTATTCATTTATTTCTGTGTCGAGCTAAATTTAAAAGATTATTAATTCTTTTATTAATATTTATTACGATAATAAGAAGTATAATGTTGTTAACTTTTGACAAAAAAATTATGTTTTTACCAAAAAGAAGTTGGTAGAGTTATTGTTTTAAAAATAAAAAGTTTAGGGAAATAAAAATAAATAAAGTAACCTCTCAATAATGTCAGATGTAGGTACCTAATTTTAAAAAAAAATCTATTTCATGTATTTGTTTAAAATATTGATAATAATGATTAGAGTTTATACGAACTAGTAATTACTACTAGAAAATTAGTTAGCGTTCACAAGCAAAATAATGTTTAAGCATTGATTATTTTGCCTAACTTTTATCGAATTAGCACTAGCAATTTATATACTTTTATGAACATAATTGCAGTTTATTCCTTGTTTGTGAGTTTATATTTATTCATAAAAACTATTGTATTATTGTTTTCAATATTTTAAAGGTTTTGTTTGGAAAGGGAATAGGAAAAAATCTGATTGAATTAGAGAATTATTCAAACACATTTGTAACAAGCCCTAAATTGAAAAGTCTAAGTAAAAATGATTAAATATTATTATTAGAAAATGTTAACTGTATGCATAATTATTCAAATGGAAAATTAAATAATAATAATAAATATTTTAAATTAGATTATAAGCATACATTTTTAAAGTATAATGAAATAAAACTCCGTTGTTTGGTGATGTTCTCTCGAAACCTTCGTAATTATTATTACTAGACTAAAAGCACTAACAGATTTTCATTGCTAGTTTGATTTTTTTTATACTTAACTTTTATTATTTATGGCTACCTTTATAGGTAAGAGCTTATATAGCGTAAGAGCTGCTACCAGTGAAAATCTAAGGGTTTTTTTTTAGTTTTAATTATACTATCTCTGTGTAGAAAAGTTAATGTTAGCCCGTAATGTTTTTTATTTTTCAATTGACTCATGGTATAGTCATAATAAATCATTACTCAAATTCTTGATTTGGTTATTCCAGGTGGGAGCATAGTTGCTGATTACGAGGGTATGTTCTAATATTATTAATAAATTTATTTATGGTTAGAAAAAAATTAGTTAGGCTACAACAAGCTGTATCAAGAAATGTACATGATTTATTCCATATATACCTTTAATCCTCAAACTAAAGCTATATTGATATACATTGGTCAGGGTAACATGCTTTTGAAGGAAAACCATAAATGCAAAAAAAAAAGTCTTCTAAATATCAACAAAATGAAAATTAATTTTATTCAAATGGAAATAGTTGACTAGTTAAAAGAGAGTGAAATGGTCAGGGGATGCAGTCAACGAATTACACAAAATAAGTCTATCTTATTTTGTAAAATTCTTGACTGTACCCCTTAATTATTTTACTCTCTTCTGAAAACTAATTGTAGTTGGGTCAAATTGTATCTTCTTCTTTTAGTGGCGCGACAGATGCTTAAAGCGATCCTTGTCCTGCTTAGTCCCAAGCTCTATCTGCTTTGGTCCTGTGCATGTGAGGAACTTATTCTCAGTTTCTTGAGATCTCCCAGGACGCTATCCTTCCACCTGCTCCTGGGTCTCCCTCTACGCCTCACTCCATCAGGGCAGTTTTCATACACTCTTCTAACAGTTGTTTCTTCCCCCATTCTCAGCAAGTGACCCAGCCAATTCATCCTCTGTAAATCTTGTAATTCTGCGCCATACACCGTTTTCCTGGAGGGCCCTACAATTCGTCTGAGGATACACCTTTCGAATCTATCCACCAGATGTGGACTTGCTCGTGATTTGCATTCGAACCATAAAGATTTTACTGATAAGCCACTAGACTTTTTTGAAAGATTACGTGACCAGATAAAAATGCAGAAAAGTCAAATGAAAATTGTGACTACTAGTGACAATTCGCTGCTTCAAGCGTCTTATTTAGTTGCACTTCGAATAGCTAAATCGAAAAAACCGTTTACTATTGGCGAGGAGTTAGTAAAGCTTTGTATCTTAGATGTCATTTGAGAAATTTTAGGTCCTCAAGCTGCTGTAAAACTAGAGGTCTTACCACTTTAGATGATAGAAGGTATTGAAAATCAAGTCGTAACGGGTATACGGAAATCAAGATATTTTGCGATTCAACTTGATGAATCGACTGACATGAGTAATCATGCTATCCTACTTTGCTTCGTGAGGTATAGTGAAGATGAAGATTTAAGGGAAGAACTTCTTTGTTGTCTCGACTTACCTGGACGAACCACTGGCTCAGAAATATTTACTGCTCTTTCTTGAGTATTTTAAGGCGCAGGAGATAGACTGGAGCAAATGCGTTGGAGTGTGCACTCAGGGTGCTGCGAGCATGACTGGTCGTCACTCAGGAGTAGTTGCTAAATTAAAAGAAGTCGCGCACCCTTTAAGGAAAAGGAGCTTTCTACTGAACTAAACACTGTGATGAATGACGCGATGAAAATTATAACAACTCAAGGTTCTTCGCGACTTTTTGAACTGAGAGAAGAAGTAAAGCAGTTATTTGGAGAGCCAAAATCTGAACTGAAGCCTTTGATGAATGAAGAATGGCTGGTAGTTCTTGCTTACATGGCGGACATATTCAGTCTGCTTAATGAAGTTAATATTTCTCTGCAGGGTTCATATAAAAATATTTTTACTTTAAGAAATAAAATGGATGCGTTCAAAAAGAAGCTAGCTCTTTGGAATAGTCGCTTACAAGAGAAAGATGTAGAAATGTTTTCTCTTTTGGATGAATTTTTGATTGTTGCTGATGTGAACACTAAAGTCATATTTAACACAATAAAGCAACATTTAAGAGCATTAGCTGAGAATAGAATAAGCATTTTCCAGAAAATGAAGATCCTCGCAAAGGTAATCTCTAGATCAGTAATCCATTCTTGGAAGATATAAACTCATGTGCACTTGATCTTCATGAAAAAGAAAAGATGATCGAGTTGTCTTCTGATGTAGGTAACTCTGGTCTCTAAACATAAAATGCATTCATTGCCTCAATTTCGGATATTGCTAGAAAAAGAATATACAACTTTGAGTTTAAGCTATCAAATTATTAGTAAATTTTTCGACTTCATATTTATATGAAAAGACTTTGGTACTTTTCCAATCTAAAGCCCACCTACCCCAGTGCCCCAAGTGGCAGTTTCGATAACTACCTCCTACTGTTAGCAAAACCTTCCTTAGCCCTTTGTTATTGTTTGTGTCTAGTGGACGTTTATTTGTTTTCATGTTAATTATAGAATATGAGTTGAAATTTGATGAAGATTTTTCGCGAGGTGATTGATGAAAAGTCAGCTGTGGTATTTCTACAGGAGCGGAACGTCATTCCCCGGAAAATGTGTTGTAGAAAGGGACATAATATGAAACTGCAACTGAATATTGTTCTTTTTAATGAACATTGTTTATAATTTTTGTAACATATTGTTCTTTTTAATTATTATTGTTTACAATTGTTGCTAGATATCGTTGTGTTTAATCAATATTGTTTATAGTAAATGTTTATCAGATGTTAATTTGTATTTTGTAATTTAAATATTTAAATATTGAACATAAATAATTAGATTTAACTACAATGTGATGTTTTATGGTTATTTGTTTTGATTGTTCTGTATATACGACACTGTTTGATGTGATATTCTTATTTGTAATGAATATTGTTTATAATAAATGTTATTTTTTACGTTCTTATTTATTCAGTATTATTTATATATTTTAAATTTAAAGAGAAAATATGATATACAGCTAAAATATGATTTTTTTTTTTGGCTTTCTTTCATTTTTACCTATTTTTCTTTGAAAGAGAAACGATTTGCCCCAGGTTTCTCTTTCAAAGAAAAATAGATAAAAATGAAAGAAAGCCAAAAAAAAAAAATCATATTTTAGCTGTATATCATCTCCTATTTCATTTCCTAAGAATCCTGTTGTCTGTTTACTATTTCAAATATATTTCAGGCATCATAACCTGACAGCTGCCAAATAGTTGAGGTAAGTGCCAGAGGAGCGTGCTGGGGTAGGTGGGCTTTAGATTGGAAAAGTACCAAGACTTTTTCAGCCATGTCTGTAATGAAAACCGAATAGATGTAATGCAGCGCTTCATCTGTCAGAAACAACGCTGCAGCCTCAACTCTCATATCAAAGAAGCAGCATCAGATATCGCACTAAAAAATGTAATTGCATAACATATTCTATAATAAACAATAATATCTACAAGTATATTTGTCTTAGCTTTCAGCTGGTCCGCGAAATATTTATCCTATTTTCACCGGTTCGCAGGTGCAAAAAGGTTGAAGAACACTGTTTTAGATAGCCTTAAATTCCGAGCCATCTCTGATTCGCGTTTTTGTTCACACCTTCTACTGCGTGAAAATTGTTTATACTCGTTGTCACTACCATTTGAAACTTTTTTGACTTCTCTTCATCTCTAAAAAAAGCTAGATTCCATGCCTTTGTTTTCCTTGCTTGATTTTTCGGAAGGCATTTTATTCATTGTTTAAGCTTCTGAACTTATGTCAGGACCTCTATACGATCTCACATCGTTGATGCTGTTAAAGAACCTGCTTGACACTAGCACGTGATCCCCAGTGTTGCCATTTGGTGACAGCCAGGTTTGTTTATGTTGGGGTTTATGCGGGAACATAGTGCTCATAACCACGAGTGACTTGGAGGCTGCAAAGTTTATGATGCGTTCGCCATTATCGTTTGTTATATTACGTAGGCTTTATTTTCCAATGGTGGGTCTAAATTCTGTTTCTTTTCCTATTTGAGCGTTAAAGTCTCCCAGAAAAAGTTTAAGATCATATGTTGGACAGGACTCATACACCCCTTCTAACTTTTCGAAGAATTCCTCTTAGTATTCTTCATCTTTTTCTTCTTGGCTTTGTGGCTTGGGTATTCACAATGCTGATATTGTGAAAGCGTCCTCTCATCCTAAGCTTGCATATCCGTTCATCATTCGGCATGAAGTCCAGTATTGAATTCTTTATCTTGTAAGATACAAGGAATCCTGTCCCAAACTCATAAAAGCAAAAATCCTGTCTGTCCTTTCCTCCGCTAGGACATAATATAGAAAAATGTGAACTCCTTTCTCGGTTCACACAAACATTTCCATTGCCAGTCCACCTTACTTCCTGTACTGCTACTATATCCAGGTTGCTTTTCTTGGCCTGTATTCTGAGTTCCTCCAACACTCCTGTTCTGTAGAGTGTAGGAACGTTCCATGTTCCAATTTTTATAGTCTGTTTCCGAGATCCATGTCATTCCGCCCGATTTCCGAGGCTTGATGAATGAGCGTTCATAACAAGATAGTTTTTTTTACAGCAGGTGGGCTGTCAGTCCCCCTGCTAACCCTCCTGCTTTATCCGGGCTTGGGACCAGCAGTAGAGTCTAGCGAGCTAACTCCATAGGCGCAGTTCAAATTGTATCAGTCTTTGAATTTATGTTTTACCCTCTGGCCTTACTTTTTTTTTCTATTTCTAAAATTGTATATTACTAAATGTCAAAATAATATTCTGCCTATTAAATATTCACCCGTCAATGAATTAATAAAATATCCTCAAAAATAGAAATAATGAATAAATGTTATAATAATCAAAACATTTTTTGTTGAATGACACAATACAGCCTACTGGCCAAAACCTGAGGAAGGTAAACTTTGAGAACAGGCAGATTATGTGATAGGGCTCTTTTCATCCTCCATAGGACAGAATTGACCCAGTGGATCACTTGCCAGCTCAAAATTGTTTGAAATTCGAATTGAACAAAATGCAACTTTAATGAATTATTAATGAATTTTATTTCTTTTTTAAACATTAAATATTTCATCATGTATTCAGCTTTAATATGAGCAGAAATACAGAAAAAATAATTACCGATGAAATTCTGAGTTTCAATTAACATCAGATATGCCAATTCATTTAAAAATGCCCCTTATACTACTTAATTATTTAATAAATAATAATTTCAGGTAGCACTCTTATTAATACACAGGAAATCTCCTCTAAAAAAGATAACCATTAGCGGTTTTATCGAGAACCTAACTCAGAAAAAATATTCCAGTGATCATTAATCTGTGAAAGAAGTTTGCTTCAGTTTGTAGACTGAAAACATAAATAAAAAAAGTAAAATAAATGTTTCAACACTTTTGGACAACTTACTCATTGATGAATCATTCCATCGAAAAACATATTGAAACCAATGCCATGGGGAATTAAATTTAAAATAACATAAAATGAATGAGGCTCAATACATAAAACAGTTGAGCTTTTGTGAGTTATTGCGAATTCTCACAACACGGTATTCAAAAACTGTTGGCAAATGTTGAATTCCATACCTACATGTTATTTTTTAGCACATATAGTTTTCTGACCAATCAGAGATTTCACAACTGGCTCTGTCTAGGATGAGTGATAACCACTCTCAATCCTGATAGTTCAAATGCCATGAAACTGGAAAAAGCACAACAAAATTACAAGCTAGTCTTAATATTGTCTGATTCATGATCCTATATCAACACGGTTATGAGTGTATTCATACTTTCTCTTTGCTAAATCATAATTTTTCAGATTGTGGAACAAGATTTGCTTTGAATCGTTATGAACCAGCCATATCATTCGGTGGAAAAACACTTCGCTCGGAATTTCCTTGGCATGTTGCTCTCTACAGGCAGTACCATAATGATGAAAGTGCTGAGTACATTTGTGGAGGAAGTATTATTAACCCAAAAGTTATATTAACAGGTACATGTTCTGTTACTGAATGTTTTTCTGACCAAGTTCTTTTATAGGTGTGTGTAATTAATATGTCCTAATCTAATTTTCATAGTATATACTAATATCAAATCAAACTAAGAAATATGCCTTCATGATGGTCATCTTGAAATTTCAATGTGTATGCAGAAACTTTTATTCCTTAAGGCTTTACCATTTTATTAAATCCATATTGATCTAGGAAATTGAAAGAATCCATCATAATGATGGTTAAGAATAACTCTAAAACATTGTATAAACCATTTACTGAAAGCCTAAGTTTTAAGCAACATACCATATTTATATTATTCTTTATATTTCTTACCTTAATATATTTACGTATGAGAGGAAAATAGTTGACTGGATGATAAAATGGAGAACGGAGATAGTTGGGGGTTGCAGTAAAAAAAAAACACCAAATAAGTCTAGTACTTATTTGGTGTTTTTTTTTTACTGCACCCCAACTATCTCCGTTCTCCATTAATATATTTACCTTCATTTACATTTATAGATATACCTCTAATCTTGCTATTTGAAGCTCTGAAGAGCTGCTAAGTGGGCAAAAAAAAAAATAGTAATAAGAGGATGTCAGAATCAATTTTTTATTTTTAAGGTTATTTTTGTATGGTTGTGGATCATCTTCTTAGGTATTAGGAAATTCTTCTTCATTATAATATGATCAACTTTTTAGTTTATAATATAATAGTTCATTTTTTTTTAAGACTAATTGATTTGATTTTCTTTTATTTCTAAGTATGTAATCAATTTGTTGTACGAAATCTGTTGATTTGGCACTTTATATTGCAAAGTTGATGTTTAAATACTGTCTACCATATACAATAAGTTATGTTCTATTTAAAATGAAAAACATGGATCCTAACATTGATCGAACATTGATTGAATTTGAACAGTGATTTAAATATATAAAGCAAATTAAAAAAATAAATACTCAATGGGAAACTTATGGACAATGATGGATTTCAGTAAATAATACAATTATAGTCGGTTGGATTTAGCATTTGGAAGATCTAAGATATAATAATGAAGAGGCACTTTCTTAAGGAGAGTCATTGGATGCAGGGCTTTTACTTCTATGGTTTATTGGAGACAATCAGGAGTACTAAGAATATCAATGAAAAACCAAAGGATACGAGGAATAAATAACATCAAAAATTTGTAAACTTTTTTATCAATAATTTTTATTTCAGTTAATGTTATTAAGATCAAAGGTAAATTCAGACATTCAATGAACATTATATAAAATCAATTTGTATTATTTTTTTTTAATATTAAAATAAACGAAACTAATAGATCTTAGTTAAATATAATTATACTTACACACTACAACAAATAAATCAACAAAACAAATAAATAAGCAAAATAACATGAATAAGAATAATAAGGAGTAAAAAATATGGGATAAGATTATGAAGAACATTTGGTTTTAACCCATTTACGTCCACTGATTTTTCTATTTTGTTACATCAGCTTGTTATTTAAGATTTGTTATTATTAAAAATAATTGTATAGTAAATTTTGTGTTTTTTTAACCCATTGAAAAATAATAGTACAGCAAGGTATATTTCAACACTAATGAGTACTATGATTTGTGTGCAAATTGTAATTTTTTATTTCTTTGAAGGAGTTTATTATTCAAACGATTGTAATAAAAGTTTTCATAAAAATGGTATTATTGTATCATTTATAAATATATATCACCTTACCTACCTCTAAAAGAATAAATAAAAAGGTATATATATATATATATATATATATATATATATATATATATATATATATATATATATATATATATATATATATATATATATATATATATATATATATTTTGAAGAGAAAAGATTATGTATTGGCCGGGATTCGAACCCGGGTCGCCCCCGTTTCTAGCGGGGTGCTCTAACCACCGAGCTACCAAGGCACGTATTCCAGCTAGACAAATCCTTTCTCTTCACTGATCCTGTATCCCTGTGATCTCGCAATTTTTCGAGGAATGCATGGGGAAGTATGTTCATCGAACATTACTTTAATCCGGATATTGTTGACACGTCAAATTTATATTCATAATTTATTTTTTATTTATGGTTCTTTTCTAATTATTTCACTTCCCAGTAGGAATTGGTCTCCAGGGAAGTTAGACCATCACTCCCTAAGGGGAAGGCCTACAAGAAATTAACAAGCAAAAATTGTATATAGTATCTGTAGTAAAATTGTTTTAATTTTTATTATAATTCCTGTTAATTTTTTGTAATAAAGGCTTTATTCATTCATTCATTCTAATTATTTAAATTTTTTTTATTTTGAAGAGAAAATTCGATTCGGGTTCGAATCCCAGCCAAGACATAATCTTTTCTCTTCAAAATAAAAAAAAAATAAATAATTAAAAAAGAACCATAAATAAAATTAAAAATATATATATATATATATATATATATATATATATATATACACATGCGTGAGCGCAACAGTTTCTTTGGGAAATAATCAAAACTTTGAACTTACTAATGCACTAAAATTATAACTGTGAATTTTTAATAAAATAATTTAAATATTTTTTTGGATTTGTTCTTGGCCACTTCCTTGACCATACTCTTATAAAAATAAATACCTAATTAAAATATTTATTCAACACATATCCAAAATGAGTAAATTGTAGAAAACGCATTCTACTTTAAAATTATAAATATCAGGAAGAAAATTGTCCGTGTGGAGGCCAAAATATTCTCTTAAATAGGTAGAACTGTTTATTGGAAAACCAAAGTTTCGACCCATATTGCAGGTGTTCTTCACTGCATAAGATACAAAATACAGATAGATTTTTATTGTCATTATTGGAAAAAATAAAATCGTTACAATAAATTTTATTTTTTAGCTGCTCATTGTATTTATAATGAAACCTACTCTGATATAGACAATGCTACATTTACTGTTATTGCTGGAAAATATTATGTCTCATGGGAGCACAAAGATCGAGATGAACAAAGATTACAGGTATTTACTTTAATGATATAGATAGAATTTAAAATATGAAGCCCAAATCAAAAATAACAGAAATAAAAAACTAATTGTTCGTTTGTTCCATTTAACACTGCTTCATGCTGCTATGGTTAGTCGGATGATGATGTAGTGGAAGTCCTAAATTTTGCCTATCCGAGTATAATTAGGAAGGAAATCTTAAATCAGTAATTGACTTCGCATAGGCTCATCATGATCAACATCCTTGACACTACAGACCTTTGTGGTCTTTAGCCTCCTCAATAAGTCTTCACCAGGTGGCTCAATCCTGTGTGGCTGCTCCCCAATTGATGGTGTTTAGTAGTTAATGGTTATCCCTGCCAACAGTCTCCTCTCATCTAAGCCGAGGTCTTTCTCTTCCTCTCATTCAGTATAGCCTCTCATTCAGCAGTTTCTTGGGTATTTCCTCCTCCAGCATGCGTGCAATGGGGACCAGCCCAGTGCAGATTTTCCACCTTACTGTGCCTCATCCCATCAGCATCACCATACAGTTGGTAAATTTCCCTATTTGTCCTTCCTCCGCTTTCAGTTTTCTTCTTCTCTAACCGGTCCAAATATTCGTGGAAGGGTCTTCCTTTCGAATATATGAATCTCTCTCTCCTCATTACTAGTGAGGGTCCAGGTCTCCTATCCACAGATTAAGACTGGTCTAATAACGGTCTTCTACAAGAAACACTTGATATGGTGAGTGAAGTAGGAGCTTCTTAGGAGTTTTCTAAATGGTTCCCCGAAGATCCATAGGCTCAGAACCACCATTTTAAATATCCTCCAAAAGGATGGCATAGCCAAGGATTTTCTACTCCACTTAATCATAGGATATTTCAAATATGCCTCAGAACTTTACCAGTTTATTTACATTTTTTCACATTACATTTGTTACATTTGTTTACATTACATGTTCACGATGAGTGGTTGGAATACAGAGAAAATCTCGATTTGCTTAGGAAGGGAAATTTTGCTATACAATTATATTAATTAATTTACTACAGTTTGAAAAAGCCCAAATCTGAAATAATCAGTAGTCACTTAAAAAGAGCTACCAGAGAACATTGTTTGGCAAAAATTAAACTGCGCCAAAATTGCTGGCACTGAGAGCTAAATAACCTAAGAATTTGTGCTTGCTAAAACTTGTGACTCTGGCATAAGTTAAAATATAGTTTACTTATAGACCTGGCATCAAAAGATTATAAATTCAACTGTAGGAACAAAACTTAAAATATAAACATATATAAAACTACACATGGGACTCAATCCACCAAAGTGTATATATATTTATTTGTTTATATATCTTTACTCGATTATTTAGTTAGTTAATAGACATGCACTTTTTTAATTATTAAAATTTTTTAATTTATAAATTAAACATTAATCATCTTTTGGCATTTCCAGGTAATTAAAATAAAAATTCCTACAACATATGTAGGATTCACAAATAGATATGCTGAAGACATTGCTCTGCTTGAGTTGAATAAAACCATAAAATATTCGAGTGCAATTTTGCCAGTTTGTATTGATTGGAGTTCTGAATATTTGGTCGAACAACTGCCTACTGTTGGAACTGTTAAGTTTAATTTTTTTTTAAAATCTATTACAGTAGAATACCATTTATCATCTTATTCTCATTAAAGTTCTCTGCCACCTCTACCTTCCTCTTCCACCCATCTTCCATTATTATTTTTTTTATAATATAAAATTCATAGAGATCTCATTATCATATGTATGACACAAAACATTGTATAATGCCATAGGTAAAATAGGTTTGGCGATAGGTATAATTTTGAATGAACCATGAAGCAGTATTTTCTCTCTTCTGTAGTGGTGTTTAATGCGTAAGTACGGTGGAAACTGCTGATTCGGTTCCGGCCTCGTGTTGGAATCGGACCTATGAGCCGCTGACAGGGACACAAATCCTGTCATGAGTTGTCTTAACAATAATTTCCTATTTAATAAAATATGTCTAACTATAAATATAATCTTAAATTATCTAAGTTCGTTATATATATAAAACCCATGGAGGTTCCAGTACATAGTCTCTGTAGAGTTATACCAAATTAAAATTAATGTAAAATAAATATTTGTTTTCATATAGGTTGTTGGATGGGGTCGTAATGAAAATAATACTGTGAGTGATGAGCTACTGATGGCGAATCTCAAATATATCGAGTTTACGGCATGTAGAGATAGAATCTCAAGTGGTTTTTCATTTTTTATTACTTCCGACAAATTTTGTGCAGGACTTGATAATGGTAAATTGTTGCTATTAAAATTCTTTGATTATATATTTTATTTTATAATTTTACGAAATATTTTGTTTCTTTTTATACATTATATATCTGTTTATTTAGGCACAGCTGTACAACTTGGTGACAGTGGTGGTGGAATAACATTTCCAAGAAATATGACTAATAATAAACTGCAACATTATTTGTATGGAATCGTGAGTATAAAAGATATTAGTAGGAACAACATTGCTGCGTTTACAGACATTAGGAAGCACCTCTCCTGGCTCAACATTACTCTTTTATCGATATTAGACCCAGGATTATTTGAAGAAGGTGATTAATGTTACTGGTTGGATTAATGATACATTGTCTAACAGTCTATGGGTGATTAAAAAATATAACACATATGTTTGAGTTATCTCACTACTTAAAGGTTTAAGTGACCTCAAGAATACATAGGTTCTAATGAAGCACTGATATTCCAATTTGTTTAGGAATGAAAATTGGGAACAGTTTGTTAGAGCATATTTATAAAATATAGACATAATGAATGTAAGATATTGATAAAAGTTTTTCACTTTGAATAAACGATAGATCAAAAATAAGAGTATATTCTCCAGGAACCAATAGATAGATTTATAATTTGTGTGGAGAATGTTTTGTTGAAAAATAGTTGTGTGTCACCAGATAGATTTTTATATCAGTGTAGTCCGAAATTTTTTAAACTTGTTAAGATAATAATTTATTTATTCTGTGGGCTCCATCATAGATCCATAATATTCACTGCTTGCCATAAATGGCAATTAAATGAACAATAACCTTTGGTTTCTCACTTTTGCTCTATTGGTTTAATTGAGCTTATTCAGATGGCCAATACTCATTATATTATTAAAAAAATGTTGAATTTTTATTATGAATGCAAAAAATACAATGTTTGGGTTTTTTGGGAACATGTTTCATTAGCTATCATAAAGGCATTAACTGAATACTTCAGACAATCCAATTACTTCAGACAATCAATTCATTAAACTAATTTTTTACAGAATAAAAAAATTACCATTGTTTATTCAAAAATAAGATTTTATGATATGATTCAGAAGAGAAATCTAATTATAATTTCTTACTATTTGTAATTTTTTTTTTCTGTTCCTGCCAACTTGTAAGAACCTTTAATAATCTACATTAAAAGGGTCCCACTAATTTTCGCTCCATTTGGAATGTACTTCTCAAGCTTCTGGTCTGTAACAAACCTCTTAAAATTGTCACAACACATTATTTCACAGAATGTTATATTCTCAGTTAGTACTTATAAGGTTAGCAACAATGAAATTTTCATGAACATTATTATTATTATTATTATTTTATTAATGAAGCTAATCTCAGCTACAGTAAAAATTGATTTATACTAAAATTATTAAATTAATTTCTTCTAGGTTGTCCTCCATTTCCTTCTAATTCATTAACACTGGCACTGTGTAATTTGAATGGAACATCTGTTGATTGCAATAAAGCTGCAAAATTAGGTACAAAAGCCAAAATACATTGTAAGAGCAGTTATCATAATGGTTTTCCATTTCAACTTTATTCAGAAACAGAATGTTCTACAGGTTTTAAATGGCTACCATTACCCGAATCTTGCATAGGTACTTGTTTGCATTAACAATTTTTAATTTTCATTATTTTTGTTGATAATAGTGATAGATAAAAAGATAACTACTTTTATTGTAAATTTTTGATTAAAAAAATTGGTTACTGTTTTTTAATAGGCTAGGTGAAGCATGAATAAAACTCAAAGGTACTTTGAAATCAATAGATTCCACGAATAAAGTCTTTACTGCTTGGCATATTCCATATCACCAGATGCCTTTATCTTATATGTCTAAAATATTTTCCTTTATAATATTGAGATCATCTCTGATGTTACACTCATAGTGTCTTTATTAATTTATTTAATATGTTAACTATTGATAGGTAAAGATTAGGGTCAGGTCTCATATCAAATATCTTTATCCCAACTTACATGATGAAAATTAGAGCATCATGATGTACCCTATAACTGCAATAAACCAGAAAAACTTACAGAAAATGGTATAATAAAAGTGTACAGGAATGAACAAATACTGGATAACCACCAATATGTTTGTTTGTTTGTTCATTTAACGTCACTTTATGCTGCTATGGCTAATCGGACGATGCTACAGTGGGAGCTCTAAATTTTGCCTATCCAGGTTTAATTAGGATAGGGATTTTTAATGAGTACCTGACATCGTACAGGCTCGGGACTCCCGTTTAATGTCCCTTCCGAAGGACGGCGTAACTAAGGATTTTTTATTCCCTTAAAAAAATCCTAGGGCCACCTGCCGGGCTACGAACCCGCGATCACCACCAATATGTTTTGGTCATGCACAAAAGCAAAATGGGTAGAATCGTTGATGTAGTAGTGCTAATTGACTACCAAATTTGGCTGCTAAAAAATTATAAAGTTACAGTAACTTCCATGGAGTTAAAACTTAAAATTATCTCATAAAGAAGTTTTGCTAAATTATATTATATATATAAATTATAATTTATTTAATTTATTTTTAAATCAACTTTTTATTTAATTATTATTTATATTATATATATACATACATACATATATATATATATATATATATATATATATATATATATATATATATATATATATATATATTGTTAAGAATTTAATATTTTAATATAATTCAAGATATATATTGTGATATTATGGAGAGTTAGTTAATTAAAAATCAACGTTAATTTTATTTTATTACAAAATTTAAATTATTACAAAGAAAACAAAAGAAAACAATACAATATTTGATTGAAAGGAAATCTCCGTGGTTCAATGATAATTAATTTTAAAGTCGGGATAACTACAACAAATTTTAAATTACAAACACAATTCTCAAAGTAAAATGATTCAAATAAACACTCACAGATGTATGTACCAATCTCTGTCTTGAAACTCCTTCTGAATCAATATATGATAACGTTCTTCTTAACAACTTGAAGATCCTGTCTTCTGGACACCATGTACTCGAAAAATGATGAATAACTGGAAGGTCTTCTTCCCTTGACGCGTCGTACTCGATTAATAATAACTGGAGAGGTCTTCTTCCCTGGATGCCCTTCTCTCCAGCGTGACATAAATGGAGAGATCCTATCCTTAGGACGCCCTGAACTCGAGAGAGTGGAATATGGCGGGAGACGCCGGTAGGGAGCGGCAATGCCATTTGCATAATATTTAAATCAACTTGACTTATAAAAATTGTGTTTTTCATTGAACAAATCAAATATTAATTTAATAAAAAAAATATTTTATAAGTTTTGGAATTATTTTTATTTACTTAAATAAGCTAATCAGAAATCGATATCAACTTTACGGTAGTCCGATTGATAAGCTAACCATCGATAGTTTTTTATTTATTTCTAACATATTTTGAACCTCAACAATATATATATATATATATATATATATATATATATATATATATATATATATATATATATATATATATATATATATTATATTTACATATACATTCTATTGTATGTTGAAACTATTATTTCAGATTGTGGGAAGAGATATAGATTTAGTAAAATAATACCTTTAGTAAAATACATATCAAGAACTGTTTCTGAATATCCATGGCATGTAGGCTTTTATAGAATTGATTTGGACGGTGTGAATCTTATTTGTGGAGGAACAATTATTCATCCAAGGGCAGTGATTACAGGTATAATTTCAATATGTATTATATCCATAAATAGCTGTGTTGCTGTTCAGTGGATTGGTAAGACACACTCTTCTTCCTACCATCTGTGTGTTAAACTATGCATAAGTTGTTTGAAAATCTTTTGTTGCTTGGGTATATATATTCCTTGTTTAAAGATTTACTACTGTGAAATCTTTCTTCGTATTAAAATACCTTGAAATAAAGTGGTTGAGGTATTTTTACTCCCACTTCCGTCTAAATGATATCTACATCCATATGAAAAATGTAATTAGTATGATGTTTATTTAATAAATGTGTAATAATTTTTAACATAATTATAAATGTGTAAAGTCTTGTTAAATTTTTCTCCACACTGTTAAAAATTGGAAAAAAAATATTTCTTCATAATAAAATATTAAAAAATAATTTAATTTTATAATTATTAGAGGCATTAAAAAATGCCATTATCATACCATGGCACACTCTCAGTTTTCTATTAAATTTTTTTTTATTTTTTTACATACATTAAATTGTAATGAAAGCTATTACAAACATAACTTAAGCATTGAAAGCCTTACTTGTTTATTTATTTTTTTTAATCGTGATGTTCTTTCCAATATTTGTCCTCTTATATTGGTATTTGTAAGCAAAAAACAAAGCCTGAAATTGAAAGTTCAGATTTTTCTATTTAATGGAAATGTTCTGAAATTCAGAGAGTGTTTTCCCAAAACTATTTTAAGTATAAAATTCGAAGTGATCATAATGACCTCTGATGGATGACCTAATGGACAACATTGTCATCAATCAAGGGCAAATTCTAGCAAGTTATGCCATCTGATTTCAACTAAAAATAATTGTTATAAAACCTAAGGAATAATTAACTTTGTTTCAGCTGTTCATTGTGTATACAATAAATCTCAACAAATGCTTAATAATGAGACTCGGTATTTGGTTGCTGCTGGAAAATTCTATAGTAGCTGGATGCAGCAAGAACCTGCAGAACAAAGGTTTGAGGTACTTTTTAAGTGTGATAAATTTATAAATAACTAATAGCTAACCAGACAGGATGGTTAGCATTTGTGAAAAAAATATTTCTTATACATATATTTTGTTTTTAATTGGTAAGAGATAAGGAAATTGAGAAGATTATTCTTGAATGTCTATTAATTTAACTTGGAAAACATGAAATTATGTTTTTATAACTTTTCTCATTATAGTTTGCCACCCACCCTGTCTGAACTAAACAAATTAAAAATATATTTATTATTCTCTTTAATGATTTGCAAGAAGTAATTAATTATTTTTATTTTTACTAGGTCAAGAAGATATACGTCAAAACAAATTTCAGAGGTTTCATGAATAATTATAATAATGATATTGCAATTTTGGAATTAAATGATACAATAAAACTCTCTGATTACATTATGCCAGTATGCATGGACTGGGGAGGAAAGTTAGATTTGTATAGAAACCCTCTGATTTTGGGAACGGTATGGCAATTCTTAAAAGTAACTTTAAATAAATTAAATATTTTTATTACTGTTGTGGTTCTGATCAAATGTTATAAAATAATTAAATATTATTATAAAGTAATTTAAATGACAAAATAATCTATCTGTCTGTCCGACTAATATTACGTCAATAGATTTAATTTAACTTTATAAGTATCTTTTCACTTGACATCAATCCTAAACTAAAAGATAAAGTTGTTAAGGGTTCACAATATCGAAACAAAAGGTGCTCTACTCTTCAGGCGTCCAAAACAGCTTGCTTCAAAAAAGCTCAGGATAGCTAAACAGAAATTAAAATTCATGTTCTTCTTCATCGGCGCTATAACTCAACGCTGTGTCTTGGCCTCCTCAATTAGTTTCACCCATTGGTCCCTCTCTCTTGCAATAGTTCTCCAGTTAGCAATCCAAGAGCTCTACCATCTACGTCGACCCCATCTATCCAGCGCAATCTGGGCCTTCCAACTCTTCTTATCCTTCCTCACGCATCAGCATAATTTTGCTGGTTGGGTTACTCTCGTCCATCCTGGCTACATGAACATCCGTTGGACCTTCTGAATTGTGTAGTCACCAATCGAGATTCGTGGATGCAGAAAAATTAAACCAGCAACCATACACTTGGTTTTGCTCTCATTTATAGAAAGTCCCATCCTCCGTGCAGACTGTTCGAGAGCCAGAAAAGCCTCCTTTATACCGCAAAGTGATCTCCCAATGATATAAATATTGTCTGCACATGTCAGGATTTGTATAGAATTACTAACTCACTCATTTGTATTCGCCCATCCGTGACTACTTTTTCGAGTGCTATGTTAAACAGGAGGCAGGCCAACAAGTCTCCTTGCCTCACCCCTTTTCTTGTACAAAACTCCTCTGACACCCCAGCCTGGATTTTTACTTTACATTCCACCCTGTTCGTTGTGAGTCAAACTAGGCGGATTAGTTTCTTAAGGAACTCCAGTTCATGCATCGCTGTATACAGCTGTCCCCTGTTAACCCTCCGTCAGTCGCATTGAGCCTAACAGACACACAATTTTCATTTTCCACAACTTTCATCCAACTCAAATCTAGGAGGATCTTTCTGCACACTAGACTTTCTAGGAATCTATATAAAGGGGTTATTAAAAACAAATTAAAAAGAAATTCTTTTTATTAGTATGAGTACATGAAATCACCATAATTACTTCAAAATATTTCTTAAAACTTTAAATAAACATTTTAGAAAAGTTTAAAAACCTCTCAGATACAGTTATTAGATATAGATATATTCAGTCCACCTCAGATTTGCACGATCCAGGTGCCTCAGAAGAAGTTGGAACATTGACAATTTTACACTCATCACAGACGTAGTTGGCGTTGCTGAGACAGATAGATTTTCAGCAATGAATGAAATCAAAACCATTTGATTTTGGTAAGTCTTCTAATACCAGATTCAACAGTACATACCATACACTTACGTCTCTTGGGAAGGGAGAGAGATGAATTTTCTCCATCATCATCATCGCATGTGGGGCGGAACCTCTTCAGACGGATTTGAAGGCCGGAGGGAATCCCAACTTTCTTAAGGCTTCTTCTCTTCAGCTCTGGGACCATAAGCTTATGGGCCAACTGTTTTAGGAAGAATCTTCTGTGCAATGGCTGGTGTCCATTGCCGAGGTAGACAATGAGAAAGTTAATCCCAGCCAGTTTATCATCATGTAAATCACCACTGGCCAACGCTTGTTATTTCGGCATACATTAAAAAGTTGAATATATCCCTCTTCATCATCAGATCCATCAGTACAGTCTTGCTCTGTACCTGAATCCTCTTTTATTTCTTCCACTTCATAATTTGAAGCAATATCACTCTCTTCTCCCAAATCTTTTATTGCCACTGGGTCTTTATCACCATCATCAGCTAACATTATGTTCCTGATCTCCTCAAGATCACTCTGGTTATTTAAGTCAAACATCTTCTGCACCATATTAGTAAAATATCTGAAATAAAAGACAGAGAAACTACAGAAAATTTGGTCAAAGCGAGCTTGGTCGCAATGTGTCTGCCAGGCTCACTTAAAAGGAATTTCAAAAACCGATGCTATGAAACCATAAAATCTACAAATTGTCCTTATAGATTGTATAAATATTAATATTTAAGAATGCACGAGAAAAAAAAATAGAAAATACACACCTTCCAAAATATGACGTATTTGGTCACAATGAGCTTTTCACGTGCACATTTACTGCTCAATCAAATGGCGGGAAATCAACTGAGTATGGGGGTTCGAAAGGGTGCTAGTAGTTAGGAAGGTACTAGAGAGATGCGGTTTCCGCACTGTTCAGTGAAGGAGGAGGGGCGAGTGAAGTGTCGTCTGTGCTTCTTAGATCAGTTGCAACCGATGGAGGGTTAATACTGTCATAGGCCGCCTTAAAATCAATGAATAGGTGATGGTTTGGCAGTAAGTACTCTCTTCCTTTCTCGAGAATCATTCTGAGTGAGAAGATCTGGTTTGTTGTAGCTTTGTCCTGACGGAAGCCACACTCATAGTCACCAATTAATGTCTCAGCGAAAGGGAGAAGGCGCTAGAACAAGACAAGCAAGAAGATCTAGTACACAGTTGGGAGGAGAGAGATCCATCTGTAATAATTACAATCCAGGTGATCGCCCTTCTTATGGATAGGACAGATGATAGTTTTCTGCCAGGATACAAGCAGTGATTCGTCCAGCCAAACAGATAGTTCATGTACTGCTGTCCTAAGGGTATCTCCCCCATACTTATATAGCTCGGCTGGTATGTCATCCTGGCCAGGTGCTTTGCTATTTTTTAGCTTTTCGATAGCTTCTGCAATCTCATATTCATCGGTGGGGTTCAAGCTCGTTATCTGCTGAACGAGTTAACAAAGGCTCCAATTTCTTCTCCCGATTCTTCTTCATAAGGGCCATTCAAGAGATTAAAATACTGTTTCCATCTGGCCAATATTTGCACTGATTCATTTAAAAGGGACCCATCCTCGGCATTACAAGCAGTAAGGGGTTCCTTCCCATATTAACTTAATTAATTCATGTTAGATAATGATATTATCTGTCCGTGAAAGTCATTGTGCGCCAGTCTGTTAGTTAACAACAAAGATGGAACATGTCAACCATAACAATGATTTTAGACGTTTAAACGATCCAACTGTACCAGATTAATACCCGATCCTTTGAATTAATGAATTTTATCATATTCTCACAGACAAAACCATTTTTTCTAAAACTGATCTATTTAAAGCATTCTGTCAAATTACTGTGGCTGAAGAAGACAAAGAAAAAACCACAATAATAACTCCTTTCGGTCAACAATACATATTAACAAGTCTTAAATAATTACAATAATATGCACAAAACATTCACTCACCTTTAAAAACATAAGAAATAGCATTTAAAGCCTTTACTTTGTGTTTCTTTATATCTTTTAGGAGATTAGTCGTAGTTTACTCAACACAGAATATTATTTAAACAATTTATAACCGTCCATAAAAACTGTAGCCTCTGATATCTTTTATTTATAACTGTTATATATATTAGATTCATATCTGTAATATATTTGTGGGTAAATACAAAATTAATATTAGCGATGCAGTTTCTTTCACACTAAAATTTAAACAATAGCAATATTAAATTAAATGAAAAACAAAAAACCGCGAAAAGGTTATAAGATGGCGACCAGATAAGAAGAAAATATCTAATTTAATGTAAGAAGGCATTATTTATAACAAAAAAAATTATTGTTAATTTGTTTTATTGCAGAGTCCAGGTTGGGGATTCACAGAAAAAAGTGAAATAAGTGACAAACTAAGGGCTTCAAAACTTCGTTATACTGCCTCAGTATGTCTTAAACTTGATACTTTTGCTTTCAGATATATTGGACCAGATAAGTTTTGTTCTGTTTCTAATGATGGTAAACTTGATTTATGTATATTGAGAAGTAATTTCCTTGGAACCAATGATTATTATTTATGCAATTTCTTTAATTCTAGGTTCAATTCCTGACAAAGGTGACAGTGGTGGATCACTAACTTTTCCATATTATAATGAACAAACTAACGAAGAATTAAATTACTTGTATGGGATTGTTTCATTGAAACTAGATAAACCTGAAGTAATATTATCTACCAATGTTACATATCATTTAAAATGGATAAAAACTGTTTTATCATGTATAATAAACAAGAGTTGCCTTTGATATAAATATATTCATATGTTGACTAAATTAAATTAGCTGAATTATAATAATTACTTGTTATAATACTAAGTATCTAGTACTATGCACTGAGTATCTATTACAATGCTAAGTATTGTAAGTAAGACATCTCAGATTATTTTCCCAGCCTGATTTTATTTTTACAAAAGGATTAGATCATTCACAAGTAAGTAAAATAAGAAATAAAATTACAATGTGGGGAAAATAATTTAATCATTTTATATTAATTAATGTATATAAATATCTTTTATTGTAAAATACAATTATATTGAAAAAATATGTTCAATACTAAAATAAATCAAGTGTACTGGTGAATATCCTTTTTTCATGAGATCCTTTGGTTATGGTTATTTGATTATAAATGAATAAACTTTCTCTCGAAAATAGGTTTTTATAAACATAGCATATAAACAAAGCATCATTACTAATAATTAAACCTAGAGAATTGATCACCATATTTATTCCCTTGTAGAAAATAAGTTAACTGATGGAATAATGAACAAATTAAAATTATGGATTTATACTCACACACTTATGAGAGAATTATTATGATACACAATCTTTTAGGTAAATGATTTTGTATCTCACTGCTCTAGACAGGGTTAGAGCTTCAATGTCATAGGATAGAACCTCTTTGACAGGAGGGTCAGTTTTTGTCATGTTTTCCTTTTCAGGTGTTTCACTATGTTTTGACTACTCTTGGAGGCCAAATGTTTTACGAGTGTCTATGACATTTTGCATTAATAAATTATTTAAAATCTTTAAATATGAATGAAGCACCTCGTTCTGAGCATACAAAGCATTGCAGCATACAGTCGCAAAAGTGGAATCAAACAACAGGTGTAAACATAAAGATGTATGAGAGTGTTAGCTGTTGGAAGTGCATTGCGGAAATGAGTCGGTTCTTACTTAAAAATAAGCAGAAAGAAGTAGTGAATTAAAAGCTATCACTAGGGGGACCTCGGTAAAGATCTTCAGAAAATTATGAACACAACACATTATTTAGCATGTGATGAGTCTAAAAACAAAGTTGCAGTGAAGGAAATATTCTCAGATTTGTTGGCTCCTCCAAGATCTTGTGTTATAAACATCATTACGTAAGGGGTACAATAGACCAACTCTGGTTGCAGTGCAAATCGTGTGTAAAAAAAAAATAAAATCAGTACATTACCAAGTAATGTCTGTTCGACTTTTATTTTATGGTTAACGATAAAAATAAATCAGGATTAGCAAATACCCTCCTTTCTGCCCTAATTGGTGAACATTTAGAATTAAACTCAATAAACTTCAGCTGTGACACATAGAATATAAGCTTTGTCTGATGTAAGAATAAACCTAGAATATTACTTAATTCAGCAAGAAATAATATGTTGTTTTATTTTCTTACATTCTCTTATATTGTCTTTCTAGTAGTATTATAGATTGTATAATATTTATATTTTTGAAAATATACAAAAAAATAAGGAAACATTTTAAAAAGAAAATGGGATAAAGTATATTCAGACTGTTGATAATATTATCTAGTTTTTTTAAATTTAAATTTTATTTTTGTAACAAACTAGAAACCTCCTCTCACATTTAGTTGGCTAAAGTAGTGACATAGGTTTTCAAGGGAATAAAAAATGAACTGATTACTACTGAGGAATATAGATAAAAATTGAAAACTATTTCATGCTTTATTCTATCGATTTCTTAACAGTAATGGAGCTATATGTTAATAAAAGTGAGTTCAAAAAAGCATCACATTGTTTCAGTACATGTTTATTAATATATAATTATTTTCAAAGGCGTAGTCTCCTAAAGTTACTTTGTACTGGAAAAAGAGTGAACACTTTAAAAATGACCTACAGAAATAGTTTTATATAATATATTTATAAAGCTATTAATAGTTGCCCTTTTAGTAAAATACATATTTATTATAAGTAATAAAAATTGGTAATAATACTGAAGAATATATCTGAAAATTACTCTTTCATTGTTTATCTATTTTTAAGCTTCGCATAAAAGATCTAAATCTTTTAATTGAAACTACAGAATAGTAAAAGAAGTTTTTATTCAATTTATTTTGCATACATTAAAGTTTCTATAACACTTTAATTTAAAAAAAAAAAAAGAGAGATTAAAATTCTATAGAATCAGAAATTCCTAATTTTCCATTGTTCTTGAACACTATCAATTATGATTAGAGATCTTAAGATTTCACAATCTCATTGAAGAAGGGAATCACTATTATTATTATTTATATAATTAAATCATTTAGACAAGATGGCCTTATTTACAGTCTTTAAAATTCATTTTAAAAAAAGAATGCCCAAGACTAAGAGTAATTTTAGACTTCAAAAAAGTTTATTATTAAATATGAAAAACTTTTTAATGAAAAACTGCCCAATGATATAGTGGCAAATAAAATCATTGGTACAACTTCAGTGTTGCTATGTTATCAATTCCTTGCACTGTGCAAGCGCTATATGGTGGAATTTGTGGTATCATTGCTTTGTAATCAACTTTTACTTTCTTTTCATTGAAATTATAATTCCTTTAATTTGATATTTCCCTGAGGGGCAGTAATTATAGTAAATAATGAAATATTATTTAAAAGGGTGAATACTTACCCTACAGGTTGTCGCTTTGTGTTGAGTCACACCAAGTTTTAACTGTTTTTTCGTTTATTTTTAATATTTTCCAAAAAGACAAGTTATCATGAGGTTTAGTAGGAAAAAGATAATGTAATTATAAGAAATATGTATACTTCAGTAATTATTTCATCTAGAAATTAATGTTTCAGCAAACATATATCATCTATACTTATCGAAAAGTTAGTTGTAACTTTTATTTCTTTATCTACTCATTACTGAAATCTACTCATTACCTCATTATATACTACTCATTGCCTAATTACATACTCTTTTCACTACTAAAGCTTGGTAACTTGTATTTACCTGCAGAACAGATACCCTTAAAACTGCAGCTGCCAACTTTTTCTGATCTGAGAAAGTTGTACCTAGTCCAGTAACAATTGATATTACAGTTGGGTCCAGACCTTCACTGTGGAAGACCTGTTGGGGTTTAGTCTGTTGTGTGAGCAGAAGTAGAAAGGTTCACAGGAAAGTGATCAAATTAAAGCAACAATAATTAAAAATTTGGCAAGGTCCCGAATTACAATAACAATTGCTACGATTACGACTTTCAAAGTTGAATTGAAAGTAGTAAGTTACCAAGAATTCGATTATATAGCGTCATGAATTGATAATGCAACTGTACCCTGGAATTGTACCAAATCATTTATTCATTAGTCTTAAGAGGGACTCGTCATTTTATTAGAAGGGATTCAAATTAAAAATAATATTTGAAAAAGTAACGCTATCAAATATCACAAATACTGTCTAATATATAAACAATTTACATTAACCCTATTCATATAACAATACAAACATATTTAAAACATAGGGTTTATTAATTCTTATCACAGATCTAAGTTCCTTTATGAAAGGAGATTAAATCATTACTAGACTGTATACATCTATAGAAAAACTTGGGCACATGCCAGATTTTTGGTCATTTCTAACTTACATACAATTTCTTAACATGAAGAAATCACAAGCCTTCTTCATTAACTATCTTCTCTTAAATGCCACTAAATATTAGGCAGGCAGAACTATACATAATATATATGTATATTATAATATACCTATATAAGAAACATTTATGAGGTTTAATTTTTCTATTGATTAATTCTTTTACATAACTATTCTAATATCTTATCCTAATACTTCTAAGTTTAATTTAATTTTAGGCTTATGGTTTCACTGTGAAATGTAGGTTTGTACATATACAATATTTTGGTTTTTATTGTCATTTTCAATATGCAGGGTAACTTTAAGTTATACACCGATTCACAGGAAACCTAATTTTTATAAATTAAGTTTTCTTATACCATTTTTAAATAAAATAATTATTTTTTAAGTTACTCTACTAAAAAAAAAGAAGATATAATTTGATTTTATAAAAATAACAAGAAAGACAAAGAGGATTCTGATAAAAATCTGGAATTTATCATTTTATAACAAATATCTACTTCATACTAATATATAATGCAAATATTTAATTTTTAAAGATTTATGTCTAAAATATCCATGAGTATATATATATTAAAAAAAAAAATTCTAGCAAAAATAATAATTAAGAAATGAGTAAAACAATAAGGAAAATAAATAAAATGTATAAAAAAAAAATTAAATGCACACATTTACTATACTGAACTTTATCTTCATGTCCTGTAACTATGTTTTATTACTTATTACGATAAAACAGTAAACTTGAATTCTAGCCACTAAAATTTAAGTAGAAAAAAATAATAAAAGGAATGTGTAAAACTGAAAAAAATGATTTTACCTTTAAAAATAAAAGAAATGATTTTTTATCTACCAAAAGAAAAGAAAAAATAAACAGAAATATATCAGATTACTGTGATTTTATTTGTAGCAATATCTTATTTTCCCTTTCTATCAAAGAAAGTTATTGATAGAAAAACATACAATTTCAAAATTAATAAATACAAATAAAAATTAATCTAATTAAAATTATTTAGTAACTCAAACTGAAAAAAATACATTAGAATCATCTACAACATATCTTAAATAATTTCTTTAATTTTTTATTTCTACCAGGGAATAGTTTTCTTAAGAACAAAAATAAAATAAAAATGAGTTTTTATAAAAATATGGAGAAAAAATAGACAATGATATAGTATTTAAAATTATGATTAATATTGATTTATGATACAACATAAAAAAAGTAATTATGAAAAACCCATTTTTTTGGGGGACAGTTCACAGCATTATTAACAAATACATTGTCCTTTAGTAGCTGACTTTTCTTGTGAATGCTTATTTAACCTTTGGAATAACTGAAAGCATGGATGAACTATAAGAAGGACACCGGATATAGCAACAAATACTCCTGCTAGGTAAAATGACAGGTCATAAGTTCTCGTGATATCATATAGCCAACCTAAAAGTTTTAGAAACAAATTGCTAGGATAAATATACAAATTCTAACTCAGGAAAAAAATACAACAAACAAATAAATAACTTTATCTTAACAGTTTATTATTTTTTACCTGCAAGAGGAGGCCCGATCAAGTTCGCGATACCTTGCACTAAAAGCAGGAGACCATATGCATTTGTGAACCTCTCGAGTGTAATCAACTCTACAAGTATAATAGATGTAAGTGCATAATTTGCTGCGATAAAGAGGCCAAAGGCACCTGCTAGGGTGCAAAGTGCATAATATGAAGAGATCACTGGCATCAAAGCCACAACAGCCCCGCACAAAGCCATACAGAGAGCGTACACCATATTGGCATTTATCCACTCAAAGTCTCCTGCCCAACCAAGAATAATCTAAAATAAAAAAAGAAAAATATAAAGAGATTAAAATAATCAGATGAACAGAAAATATTAATGAAATAATATTCCATATCAATAAGGGCGATTAGTTTATTTTTTAAAACATTTTTTTTTCTAAAAACCTATTGCTATAATATCTGAATACTGCTTATTCTTAAATAATTATTTTGAGAAATTTATCCTGTATCAATGCTTCCACCCATAACATTAACATCATCTCTTGACAATATCTTAATCACATACAAATTTTACTAAAATAATTTTAACAACTTGATATATATCAGTATGGCTAACTTCCATTTTTGAAAATGAACATTTTATATTTAAGAACATAAAATGTGAAAAAAGACTTGTAAGATACACTCTGCTCTGAAAGGCATATAGAAACACATCACATTCTGAATCCATATTTACTTGAGTCAAGGCTGGCAAGACATTGATGGACTCCAAGAGAGGAGTTCATTCTTGGGCAAAAGTATCCCTCAGAATGTGGCCAAAATTCAATATATTTTTATCTTTTATTACCACTGTTTTATTTTCACTAAATTTGCATTAAAATTTTTAGGGGGATCTCTAGCCAAGTATCGGTAAAATGAATTTTTTAATAGAAAAAAAATCCTAAACAGTCTTATTGATTGAAATTATGAAAAACTTTGCCATAAAAAAGAAGTTTGAAGAAAACGGCCTCAAACCATTTTTTATAGCTTTAGTTCATTCAACCTGTTCCTGATGTAATGCTTGACTAACAGGTAACTAATATGTTCCATGGCTTTGCAATTTAAAAAAAAATCTGTAGGATCCTATCAGCCTTATGGTATGCAAATATGGCTTAGTCGATGTCATAAGTAAAAGTGATTAATCATACCTCTCCTGCCATATTAAATATTCCAACCACTGAAATTATAATTGAAGCATCAGTTTCTCCAAATCCTCTTTTTACAGCATCGTCTGCAAGATACATGTACGGCACATCATACCATGTGTAAAGGAGAAAATTTGACATTGCAAATAGTAAAAATCTTGGATGTACAAAGAAAGAAAAGTCTAACATATCCGCAAGAAGATATAAAAGTTCTGCATACCACTGAAACAAAATTACAAGAAAATGCAATAGGTAATTAACATCTTGAAAAATTAGGATGTAATTCAGTACAATAAATTAATATAAAGCAATAATTTTAACCTCTTCACAAAGGTTCCAAGCTAAAAGTATTTTTTGGTCTACCCACAAAGACAACAAGTCTTTCCACATGCAGAGGAATAGGGATAGGGATTTCATTGGGTAACTATTAAATCCAGCCTCTGGCCATTTATCAATATGTCCATTTTATAATACATTTATATAAATAATTTTATAGCAAAGGATTTTTTTCCGCAAGCGATACTAAAAATTCAAATGTGAAATTTGTGAATTTAAATTTTTCATCAATTTAAGTATCATCAAGGCTACTTTAGAGTGAGATTTTTTAAAATTTAATCATTTTATTAAAATAAATTAATTTTTTTAATATCTTTCACAAAGTAATGAATCTTATATTTATTGTAGAAGAAATAAGATGCTATTTATTTTGCTATTCATGGAAATCATTAATATTATTTAAATTTTGATCCCATTCCTATTTGAAAATTAATATATTATATTATGAATACAGTAAATCAGGAAGCATCCTTTTTGTTGTTGGACACACAAATTTTAAACAGCTCATAGGATAAAAAGTCAATTTGTTGTAGGACAATATTATATCTAACACAATACATCTATATATAATAAAATAAAGGTATGATTCCCTTTCTATACTTAAAATAAAGTAAAATTTAATCGAATTACC
The DNA here is from genome assembly GCA_037127475.1 of Arma custos. NCBI lineage: Eukaryota > Metazoa > Arthropoda > Insecta > Hemiptera > Pentatomidae > Arma > Arma custos. The sequence goes on along the minus strand of CM073760.1, from coordinate 83,866,438 downwards.
TCAACTTTTTCTTTTGCGATTGTTGTCATAGAGTTTCTATAAATATCTGGACATGATGATGCTCTTAGCCTATAACGATTAATATTGAGCATGGCACCACGGTAAGTAAGAGAATGCCTAGGTCAAAAAACAATATTAATAACACTCTCTATAAAGAATAGTATAGCAATAATAATTCAAACATAAAATAGACAGGTAAGTAATATGTTTAAACATAAAACAGATCACATTATGATATAAAGTTATTCAATAGAACTTATTAATTTATTTAACTTTTCTTTTATTCACAAGGGAAGTGCACAATAAATCTATCACCGATTTTTATCAAGCTTTTTGGAGAAATTCTATAATGCTAAAAATGTACACAATGGCAACCATTTTATCAAATGGTCCTAGAAGCTGAGGAAAAAGTAAAACCCCAAAAATTATATATATTACATCTCAATTTGAAAAATGATACCAACATGATTTTTCCAACAAAACATTTGGTTTTCGGAGTACATTACAGGTAAAATTTTAACATTATAAATAATATACTTAAGAATTTCTCAACGGAGAAAGCAGTTGGAATAACGTGGTTCTTCGGTGGCCTGAAAGGCAAGAAGAACAAGAAGAATACATATAAGATGGTTTTCCCCTTCCTCTTCCTGTGCCCTTTAACTTGGAGGTGCTTTGTTCTATGCCCCCATGCTAAAATCTTCATCTCCTTTAGTTGCATTCCTTTTTTTAATGAAATATATTTGAGCTTAATTCATACATTGTAATTTTAGGATTTAAATTGGATATTTAAAAAACCTGTACCACTACAACCCTTGAAGTCTCTGGGGTTCAGTACATGGTAAAGATAGCATTGTTTCATGGACAACGGCTGTGCTGGGAGATGATTTCTCCTAGATCACACTCACCCACCAGATTTTTCCCCCTTATTTTGGGTAACCAATTTTAGAGTCTGGGTGAGACTCAGGAGGGTCCTAGATCCTATATGATCCATTCCCCGCTGCAAACATACTAAATAAAAGTCTTGCCTTTAGCGGATTTGAACAAGGATTTTCGGCATGGCAACTCAGTGCTCTACCACTGAGCCACACCACTCTCTCAACTTGGACATTTACTTGTGGGTTTTCATCCAACATAAATTACCAAAATCCTAATTGTCTCTTATATAGTCAATCTTTAGTGAGATAGTGTCTAGAATCGCTCTCCTATTTTTGTATCTAATCCAACCTCTCTCAACTTTGTTGACTACTCTAAGAAGATTCTTAATTTTATCAGCAGTAACTCTTCCGCCCAGCTTTCATACTTCGAGGACTGAAAGCAGCTGGCTCTGAGTTTCCTTTCCAGAATGGATGCATGTATTTTACATACAACTCGGGAGAAGCAAATAGACCTGCAACTTCCACATTCACTTGAATTTCTTTTCTTTTGAATTGGAACAATTACAATGTATTTCCATTCCTCTTCTAGATGTATTCAATAAATATAATATAACCTGGGTTGGTTTAAGTTGTAAAATCTAATCTGTGTATATTCATTAGTTCGTTTATTAAACTAAGAAAAAATTCCCAGGATTATGAAACTGAATAAAATGGTAAATAGAAGGTAAGACAATTCACAAAATATGTTTCAATTTTATTATCATAAACAAACAGATTAGTTTCTTTCGATTACAAACCTGTGTATCCTCAAATCTTTAAGGTAGGCTGCAGTCGGCATGCTTTTTCCTTGGCATCCATGTTTTGACCACCAATTATCAGTGGGGCTTGTGAGTTCTTGAGGTGTTTCTGCTAAAAATTTTCCAGATAGTTGCTCTTTTCCACTATTTTCTGGTTTCTTATCTGATGAACACTGTAAATATATATATATATATATATATATATATATATATATATATATATATATAAATCAGAATATTAAAACGCCAAACTTATGGAAAAAGAATTGATAAGGTAAGGTTCTCTCATGCACCTGCATTCTATTTAACAATCAGGAAAACATTACATTGCAGTAATACTAACACTATCAGTTATAGAATAAACTAACTAGGCATACAGTTAAAATGTTTTTGTTGATTTATATTTTATCAAGATTATATGATGACAGGGGTTTCGGACAAAGAAAAAGAAAACATGCAATATTTTATCAGTCCAAACCTTCGTGATTGCAATAGAATGTTTATGAAAGGCAAATATTAAACAAAAAAAAATTTTAAATCTTTTAAGAAATAAAGCAAATAAGTTATCTACTTATACCTTACCATTGTGTATAACACTCATTCCACTGCATAAAAATGTTCACCGGCACACATTTTCATGCATGCCTAGAATAAGATTTTTGTCAATATGCGGTGAAAACAAGGACTGCCATCAGAGAACCCAGACCAAGGACACAATTTTGAGAAAAATATTGTAAAAAAAAAAACATTCTTGTTTGATTTTAATTAATATAATATATTCAAGTGATTTGTTGTTTTGGTATTTTATGTATGGACTTAGTATAGAGAGGGAGTAAGAGAGTATTTCATTTTATATTATTATGTCTTTATTGTAATTGTTGGTCACTGTGTAATATAGTTGGAAGAATTTAGTTGTTGGGGCTAATGTGTTTCTTGGTAATCTGGATCCTGAAGTTGATGAAAAGTTATTATGACACATTTTCAGCCTTCGGAGTTATTCTGCAGACACCAAAGATCATGAAGGATCCTGATACTTGAAATTCCAAAGGCTTTGCATTCATAACTTAAGCTTCATTTGACGCTTCAGACACTGCCATCTGCGTTATTACATGCAGGCTATGTAATTTTCCAGTTTTATCTGATTATCGTAGACTCTAAATATTTCAATTTCTCTGATGTTTAAACATAGTCCTTCTAGTAAACTGTAATTTCTCGTATTCATTTTGAGATCTAGCCACTTTCCTCCCTTCATCTACTTGACAGTATGTAATTTAGTAGTTTCCTCATCTTCAACTAGTGTTGCCAAATAATCCTTTATAACTAAAATATATTTAAATATTCAGCATAAACTACTTAAAAAACATATCACTTTTATTATAACGTAATGTAAAGCTAAATTAGACAGGATAGGTGGAATCTACTTGTTTCATAGAGAACAAATCTTTACTCTATGTACTGAGAACAATAATTAATGATTTAAAGTTTCTTAAAGGTTGTAATAATGTACATTTTTTTTTGTCATTTTGTAAAATTTAAAAAAAGATGCAAATCAGGATGATCACACTCCTGCTTTTAGATGATGGGCACCATTTTTGTAAAAAATAAGCATGATTGACTTTGATAAAGCAGGGGTTTTCTAGACCAGGGGTTTCCAACCAAGGGGGAACGCCCCAAGGGGGTATGAAGGCATGCCAGGAGGGAGGCTGATACCAGTTGAAAATAAATAGAATTCTCACTTATTTTTCTTTTACCAGTACTTCTTTATCTTAAATTGAAGGTTATAATGTTGTAAAACTAAAGGTTTTGTTTTCAATGTCATACTTTCTCTTTCTCCTTCTATTTTTACCTATAATTATTTGTAAAAGACCCATCTACAATTTCTACTATTTATTGTTATGAAACACTTCATTTTTATACGACTTTTAGTAAGACCATTCAATCATCTGTCCTTTATCAATCGTTGAGACCATTGTCTCCTGCATCGACTGAATTCCACTGAGGTTTATTTGATTAATCGTGATTTATTTATTATATTAAGTTAAAGTTCTGTAAGTCTGACTGGCTCAAACTCAGGCAATGGAACCAATTTTCTTGAGCCTCACATTACCATATGCTTTTCAATTCAGCTGTCCTTAATATATTAAATATACCCTGCATAGAAACCTGTATTGTAAAGGGACTTGTCCCAGAATAAATAACGAATTTATTATAATTCAGTGATTTAAACAGAAAAGGGGAAAATGTAAACTTTTCTAGAATCATTGCACCGAGGTCTTAAAATATATTTTTTTTTTTTTTTTATAATTCAATTTATTGATATTTACAACTATAATACAATTACAATAAGTAAATCTGCTATATGTATAATACGAATTGAAAAGCACTTGTGGAGAAACTACCCATCGGTAGCACTCTAAAAAGTTCTATAGTAGATGGTCTCGAGGCCATCTTCTTTTCAGACGCCTCGGAGGGTTATCAGGAATAGTATGGGAAGCAAGTTGAGAGACTAGCGGATTCAAGTGTGTATGGAGCTTGTCATGGAAGGATAGGTATCTAGTTTGGGCCAAATCAGTAACATATGGGATATTAAGATCATGATGGATGAGTTTGTTTGTGACATAATAAGGAGCATTGAGGATTTTACGAAGGATTTTGGATTGCAAGGATTGGATACGAGATGAATTGGATGGTTTAGTAGAGCCCCAAAGCTCAACTCCGTATGTCCAAATAGGCCTGATAACTGTCATGTTAGGTCTTAAAATATAAATTATTATTTATAATTATTGGTCAGCTGTTTTGAATTTTAAATATTTTTATTTTAAAGAGAAAAGATATGCCCCCGCATTGACAGCGCTCCGACCAATTGAGCCACCAGGGTCGCCTGCCGGCAAGGGACAAATATTGTATTTTATCTTATCACTCAATTATAAAAAATTATAAATAGTAATATGACGCAAGTCAACAAGATTAAAAGTAATGTTCAAAGAACATTCGTTCTCGTTACTTTACTCGCAAAAAGTTGCAAGAACACGGGGTCATGGGATCGGATAAGAGAAAAGATTTGTCCCTTGCCAGCAGGCGACCCTGGTGGCTCAATTGGTCGGAGCGCTGTCACGGAGAGACAGAGGTTCCGGGTTTGAATCCCGGCCGGGGGCATATCTTTTCTCTTTAAAATATAAATTATTATGATTTATTATTTTCAATTACAATCCTTTTTAATCTAGCAAGAAACTCATCTTAAAAGTTTTAATGTTTCAAAACCGCGGAATCCAAGCCTCCAATAAAAAAAAATATGTTAAATCAATCAACCAAAAATATTTTCCTAATTTTAAATATGTCATAGATTAATACGGTCCTAATAATGATGAATTAATTCAATTCAAAGTAAAAAATGAATAGCTTATAATTATTTTTGTCATAAATATAATAAAACAATATAGACACTACAGTTTGTATCTTATATGTTTCAAAAATATACATACACAAACATAATCATTTTGTATTAAAAAAAGAAATCCAGGCAAGATTATAAAAGTTGGATAACAATAATTTCTACTTGTTCCTTTACAAGTGGTAGAGTTAATAGCTAGGAGAGCAAACATATGATATTAGATTGAGGGGTCCACTTCAAATTAATCTATAAGTACATTTTAGCTACATTCAGTGTACTTGTATCATTGTCACATGAGGTATAATGACTCTGTCAACAACAAATATTAGTGCCATGCTTCCATTCTCTATTAAGTTTAATTCATTCTGTACATAGGGTCAATAAAACTTTATTTTGTTCCAGAACCACTCACTTTCTTTTCAATTTTTGAAGACTCAGCCTCTGAAAGAATTTTCGCTAAGTATTCATTGAGTGATAAGAACCCATGATTTCTGATAATAGATTCCTTTTCAAGACAACAGAGAAAAAAATCAAAAGTAAAAAATATTTAAACTTAAAAACTAAATACTCTAAATAAAGTTTTTCAACTAATAATAACTGCCATTCTGTCAAAAAAATTGTCTTTAAGGGAGTAAAACAATCTTGGCATGGATCTTGACAAAATTAATGTGTATTCAAAGATATCTTACAATAAACAGCAAAACTGCCTGTAACTCAATTAGATCCCAATTTTATTATTAATTTATATTTAACACCTACCAGGAAGGATTACAACTGGTTTGGAAATGGAATTTAAAAATTTTAGCACTATCATATAATGATAAGTGTGGCAGATTTTAAACAGCAATTAGTCGTATGATGCAAATCAATTTAAAAAAAAATATTGTAAGCAATATAAAGTTAAACACCTTTCACTATTATCAAATATTAAGTTGTTAAACAAGTAATGCTGATTATTAGATGATTTTACGTACTCCTACCCTTCCAAAGAAAAGACACTTCATTGTGTCTTAAAAAAAAAAATACAAATTATTACAGTATTATTTAATGCATGTATAGACTATGTCAATTTGTAAGTTGAGTACAGAATCAGTTTACTCCCTTGAGTGCAAATACTTCTTACATAATATAATTTTATTTCATATTAATGTATAATTTGTATATTATCACTATAATAATAAACTGTTTAAAAAATAAATAAATTTTATTCCTTCCCCAACCACAAAAAAACAACAAAAATAATGAAATCAGACAATAAGGCCTGTAACGCCTTGAAAGTGCATGAACACTACCTGCTTTACAGTCTTAAAAGGACTAGTATAACCACAAAAATTGAAGGCGTCTCTACTTCTGTGGGATATTTTGTATGTATTCTTGAGTAAAATTTCAAAAATTATTCGAAGACTTGGTGCTAAAAGTAACCACTGGCTACAAATAATTTTTCCTATTTGTAATGGGTTACCGTATGTAACCGAATGGGGTATTCGGGTTCGAGTTTTTTCGTCTCTTTGCATTTTCTGAGAACATTTACCATAATAATGTAAATTTTTTGACACCATCGGAAAGCAGATATTTCAACAAACAAAAAGCGCACCGACTTTTTAAAAAAACAACAGATATTTTGATGTGAGAATTTTTGATTGATAATTACGCTGCTTTTTCGATATTATGTCAAAATAAGGTGAAAAAATAAATATTTTAAATTAAAAAAATGACAGTGTGTTTGGAACATAAAAAAATAAGTTTTCACCAAATTTTGTAAAAAAAAATTTCAAAGGCTTCAGCCCTGGCTTACTAAGAATAATTACAACTAGCTTTTGCCTGCGGCTTCGCTCGCGTGGAATTTGGTCTGCCACATGAAGTTTCGTGACAGATCATTTTATAAATAATTTAATATTTTTCTTAATTATAAGTTGCTCGTACAACCAAAATTTCAGATGTCTAAGTTCAAAACTAATAACCATATAATCTTTGAACCCCTATTATATTAAAGGGAAAACCCTTGAGGGTGGAATTATCCAAATTTCTTTCTTAAATTATGCAAAGAACCTATCTGAAAATTTCCAAATGCTAACTTCCTGATTTGCCTTTAATTATGAACTATCATGGATTCTCCACAGAACACAAAAAACTATCTGGCAAGTGGTCCTGTGCCCATCTCCCTAAATCTTTTGCATATATAATATTAGTAGGAAAAGTAGATTAGATTTGCCTTTAATTATGTACTGTAATGGATGGACGTGCCCCCGTGCCACCCCCTAAACACTTCCTTGCTTTAGCCTATGTGTTATTCTGATATATAACCTATATTACTTTAAAGTTTCATCCAAATCCGTTCAGTAGTTTTTGCGTGAAAGAGAGACAAACATACAACTTTCGCATTTATAATACTTATAATCGCCACCCACAACCACCCACTTCCACCCACCGCGACCAAACTCCCTTACTATCACCTGGAAACCACGGGGTATTTACCACCCACAAAGGGAAGTTGATTGAGATTGGTGGTGATAGAGAAAATTGTGTATTTTTGTACTAACAAAGAATTTTATAATATATATTAGCTTTAAAAGGTCTCCCATCTGTTTTGTGTTCGAAACGCGAAGAACGAATGATAAAAAAATGAAATATTTAATTATCAGAATAAGCGGCTCTATCAACAACTGAACTACGATCTGGCTTCACCAAGAACCTAGTCTGAGTATAAAGGAATTATAAGAAGACAGTATAAAGGAACATTCGTCTTCAGTCTCAACAGTCTTCAACTCTGAATTATGGGGGAAAACGAACAGTATTTAATGGCTCATTCGAGCTAGCATAAATATTTTTACCTCCGACTTTACCTTTTAAGACATTCTTAAAATAAAATATAATCTTCAAGAAAAAAAAATAAAATCGGCTTCCAGTCAAATTCTTTTATTGTTTTATATGATAAAACGTTTCGACATCATGGTGTCATTTTCAATCATTTATTCCTATGCATTCCTCAACTTTAAATAAAATAACAATAATATAAAATTTGTTTACATAAATGTCCAAAAGATAATATACTATGAGTATAAATACCTGGAAAGTCAGTCTTTTTTTAAAATTCATTTTTAAGGAGGTCTTTTGTCCTCCATAGTCAAACTTATATTCCATTACATAAAAACCAAACTCTGATCCTTGAACCATCTAATCCTTTATTCTTATTTTTATCAGTTATTAGACTTTAGTACAATTATAACTAATTATGTTCTAAAAGGTACATTAATAAAGTAAAATTAAACTTCAAAATATGAGTATTCTTATGATCTCATACTCATATTTTGAAGTTTAATTTTACTTTATTAATGTACCTTTTAGAACATAATTAGTTATAATTGTACTAAAGTCTAATAACTGATAAAAATAAGAATAAAGGATTAGATGGTTCAAGGATCAGAGTTTGGTTTTTATGTAATGGAATATAAGTTTGACTATGGAGGACAAAAGACCTCCTTAAAAATGAATTTTAAAAAAAGACTGACTTTCCAGGTATTTATACTCATAGTATATTATCTTTTGGACATTTATGTAAACAAATTTTATATTATTGTTATTTTATTTAAAGTTGAGGAATGCATAGGAATAAATGATTGAAAATGACACCATGATGTCGAAACGTTTTATCATATAAAACAATAAAAGAATTTGACTGGAAGCCGATTTTATTTTTTTTTCTTGAAGATGAAATTCAAATAAATCCAGTTTTGAAAAAAGGAAAAAATTATAAGAATAAAATATAATTTAATCACTTGTTCAATTGATCGAAAAGTCCTGACGAATATCATGTTCTTATTTCGCCAACTGGGCCTAGAAAATGTTTAGTCAGCACGTCTCGACCTGCAAGAGCCTTAACAATTTTTTAAAAATAAAAATAAAAAACCAAAAATTTGGTTATTAGAATTTTTCACATAAGTGTTGAGGTTATGTGAAAAATGTGTAAATACAAAAGTTGTAGATCTTTTTATTACCTACTACTTTGCCATTTAACTTTTTTCCATAGGACTTGCACTTTTGCCGAAAATCGAGATAAACAGTTTTTTACCCATAATCCCCCCCCTTCCACTTCCTTTTCCAATGGGTTTCATCCTATTACTATTTTTTTTTGGATTCGAAAATTATCGACCCTGGTAAAGTGCCTAAATGATTATTGTTATGGATGAGGGAACATGTTTTAATTTTAAATTATTATTTTATTAGTGTTTTTGGGGATTATGGTTATTTATGGTGAATCCGGTATATGATTTTAGCTCGTATGTTATTAGTCAGTATTAATATTGATTGTGAATCTTACTATAACTTTTGTTATGGTGTCTATGATATCTTTTATTATATTATTTTATTAGTCACTAGCATTATCGGTAGTAGTTGGGCGTAAATATTTCAATATGGTAATTGATTTGAAGATGTTTCTTGCGTTTTTCTATATCAAGCTTTCCCCTAGGTACCCTTGACTGTCCCACCTTTTCTACCTGACCTTTTTCAGGTGTCCACAGGGTCCAAGAGAAGATCCGCAGGTAGCATTATATATATTTATATATCAAATTAATTTTAATTTCTTCTAATTCCTTGGAAGATCCTCTCGGCTAAGTCCGATGGACTCGCTGACCAACAGTGATAGCAGTCCTCCAGGCTTGATGGAGGGTTGTGACGTAGGTTTGAAGGCCCTACTCACTTTTTAGTTTAAAAATAACACTAATAGTAATGGATCTTTCTGATGTATAACACCCAATCTCCGGAGCCAAAATAGTCGCCGATTCGGGTCTCCGAGTGAATTGCTTAAAGAGATTCATGACATAAGTTGAAACATAGTAGGAAACAAAGGCGCGATTAAAGGCAGGAAATTCTTGTCATTTCTTGGAATTCTTGGAAATTCGGTCTCGACATGACTAAGCTCTTGTCTTTTTTTCTGAAACCTAAAAATCAGAATATATAAAACTATCATTTTTCCACCTCTTCTTAACGGAAGTGAAACGTGGCCTGAAGGATGAACAACGTCTTGACGTATTCGAGATAATAATCTGTTGTGTAAAATAATCAGTCAAAAAAAGGTTGAGACCACTGGAGAATTTAGGAGATTGTATAAAGCGGAATCGCAGAGGATGTACCCGGTTAATCTTATTGAAGTTATAGCAAATTCTTAAGTTAATAAGCACTAAACCGACTGGGAATGGTCTGAAAGGTAGGCCGAGGCGTATGTGGGAGCATTGCGTTAAGAATGATCTATGGGATTTGGGTTTGGGTTTGAGGTCTATGAACGGATGTCTGTAAGCAGAGATTGGTGGCATCGGCTAGCTAATCTTTATTATTAAAAATAAATAAATGAATTTTCTTAGAGGTATTTTTAAAAAACTTTTTACTAGTTTTCAATAACCTGCAATTGAAACGGAAGACCTTAATGACTAAGGAGATAAAGACAAAGAAAGCAACACTCACAATTTCCGCAATCTTGGCAGAATCGGACAAGCTTCTGGAAGTAATGAGAAGACTCGGGTAATTATGTAATAGTACTGCGGTGAGGTGCTTGTTAGTCGTAAGCATCTCCAGAACTTCCAAAGGAACCCTCTCTCCATTCGCAACGAATGTCGGAAGGTTGACCAAGGAACTCCAAAGCTTTTGGGCCTCCACTTCGTTTTCTTCAGGAATCTGTACACCTGATGAAACAGCATTTTTCAAGATTTTTTTTTTAGAAATAGGGTAGATCCAATGATCTTAAAATTAAAATAATCAGTTTATATATTATTATTATTATTATGAAATCAAATTCATACGCCCATGATTTATCTCAGAAAATATATCGCTCCTTCAAAAGGACTAAAAATTTGGCATTTTTGAGTTATCTCCAATACTTTTTTAAAAATAAATTTATATTATGAGTAGTATTATGTTTGAACTTGAAGTTTTGTGGGAATAATGACACGAGTTAAAATAAAAAAAAAAATCAAGCTTTTAAAATGGTTAATAAATAATGGTTAATAAAAGAATTTCGATACCATCATTACAATAGGAATGCTTTAATTGATCACTACCAAAATATTTATTTTCTTTACCTCAAGTGGAACTTCGAATTGCTCTATAGAAAATTTGGTTTCTTGAGTTATGACGATGCCCATTTGAAGGAGTGATGTGCATTTGGTTTTATAATGATTTTTATATATTATCTCCTTCATACATATATAAATGGATTTTAATTGGTTCCAATTATTTTTGGAACTTAAAAATTAATAAAATTATAATATTTAATTTTGAAGCAAAAAACCATTCTCCAGTCCAATTATTTATTTTTTTATTTACTATAAAGACGTTTCGACCCCTTGGGTCATTCTTAATTTCTTAAATGTCTATCATGATTCATACAATATGTCTCATATGGAACGTCTATGATATAAAAATTATTGGAGAAGAATGTATCTCCAATAATTTTTATATTATAGACGTTCCATATTGTATGAATCATGATAGACAGTTAAGAAATTGAGAATGACCCAAGGGGTCGAAACGTCTTTATAGTAAATAAAAAAATAAATAATTGGACTGGAGAATGATTTTTTGCTTCAAAATTAAATATCAACAATTATAGTCCAGTAGAACCTATGTTATAAAATTATAATAATATGAAATTTACGAGAAAAAAAATGAACTGCGACAAGTAGTGTCATAAATTACGAATTATGTAAACGATAAGGGCTATATTAATATATTTAAAGTTTTCTTCTTAAGTGTAATATTATTTATAATGTTCTAAAAAATCTTAAAATAATAGTTACATATTCTTTACCTAGATACAGGTTATATTTAACTTAATTTAATTTAACGTTGTTTTCAAAATAGATGATTTAACCTGATCCGAAAAGGGTGTAATTTCCGCTTAAATATTAGCAATCATCACATAACTTTTTGTTTCTGGTATTAAAAAATTAATTATGATTTTTAAAACAGAGTTTGTAGAAATTTTACAAAACAAATGTCATAAAAACATTTATAATGTTCATATTAATCAGTAGAAATTTCATCGGGTGATGATAATATCCAAATAATTGAAAAGCATTTGTTATGGAAGTTTTTCAGCCAATATTTCGGGAATGTAAGAAGGGTCCAAAACAATTTTCACGTATGGAAAAAGCGCTGGAAATAACAACTCAGTTAGTAGGAATAAATAATTAATGAAATCACCGACTTGAATGAAATCAATTTTAAAAACGAAATGCAGAAGCAATACACATTATTAAGCATATTGAATGAATCATAAACATAAATGACAAAAATAAATTTTTGAGTAGAAAATTCAAGTAATATATTGTCAATCTATTTAGGATTAGGGTTTTCGGTAAGGCTCTTTAACTGCACGGTTTTTACGTCACTGTATTTAATCAGAGTTGTAACAAAATATACACACCTATTTCTAAATACTGTGAACACGTGTTCAAATTATGGGGTCTGTTTGTATTATTAATAAATGTTTCGTACAAAGGCAAGGCATATAAATTATCAATATGCATAAGGTCTCATACCTGGTTTTTGCAAAAGCCTCTTAAGTTCATCGACACTAGGGCACGAGGTGGGAGTCTGCTGCTGCACACTAGTCGCCGAATACGTATCTATACTAGATCCTGTATTAGCTTTATTTTTCTTTTTTCTAGTCCGCCTTTTGGCTTTGGTCCACTCCAAGTCCCTCATCAACATACCGCACACACACTGGTTCAACAAAATGCCTGCGAGAATGAGGCACGTCCCACGCAAGCCGTACTCGGTTAGCAAAAACTGAATAACAGGAGCGAAAACGAAGGTACCTATACCGCTGCCGCACACTGACAACCCTGTCGCCAACGACCGCTTCGAGTCGAAGTAATACGCGACGATGACAACCGCAGCTACGTAGCAGAGGGAAAGCCCGAACCCAGCCAGGATCCCGATGAACAGAAGCAATTCCCCCAAGGAAGTGGTGAAGGCGGATATGACAAAACCGCTGGCCGCCAAGATCCCTCCGACCACGCAGCAGTTCTTGCAACCATACCTGTCCGTCAGGAAGCTGGCAATGGGTCCGGACAACAATGGTATAGCCATGAATGAGGATCCGATCCACGCTGTCTTACTTTTTCCTTCCCCATAGTACTGCTCCAGGTCCTTGTAGATGATGCCGAAGGAGAAGGTGATACCATCAGCTATGAGGTTGACTAGGAAGGATGCGAGGACGACGACCCAGCCCCAGCCGCCGTCGGGAGACCTAGCCTCGGAGAACTGTCCCAAGGAGCTGGTGCTGCTGGAGCTGAGGGATGGCGGTGGTTTCTCGAGGCCGTTGATGCCGCCATTGTGGAACTGGACGTGGAGGGACTTACTCATGAGCTTCTCCTTGAGGGGGGACTTGAGGAGGTCGCCATTGGTCGGAGACACGACGATGGAACCACGCCTGGAAGCGAGGACCAAGGAGCTGGCAGAGCCCCTGAGCCCCCGCAGCAGCTTCTCAGTCTCTACGGCCCGCCTCTGCTCTTCCACCCCACCCTCCTCCTCCCTGCCCGCCTCCATTCCTCCCCGCCGGCCAACTCCTTCATATGCCGTTCCCTCCTAGGAGAACAGACTGCCATTCGCTCCGGTATTTCTCATTTCTGAAAAAGAAAAAAAAATATATATATGAATAGTTCTGTATTAAATATAAACTTTAACTTGAAACAGTTTCACTGCTTAATAAAATAATGCAGTTCAATATGTCTCAGACTAATAATGAAATTACTTAAAATAATTAAAATCTACCAGATTTTAAGACTACAGTATGCATAATTTTCTGTAAGCCTGGGATTTTTAATTTTACATGTTACACACCTATATCATAACTTTCACAACAATATTCAGTCGTAAAGCTCTCTACTCAGGATATTAAAAACCATGCATGGACGATTATTTTCGTTGTTAAGAAAAGAAAGGTCGAATCGGGTTTAAGAAAACTTAAGTAAGAAACTACTCAGTACTGACATCAAATTAGAAACAACTACATAAATGAAACAGACCGAGTACATTTAGATAGGACTTTATGGCCGGACATTAAATAAATCTTTATTGACACTTTATGAAACGGTTCTAGTTTTATTTTATGCGGTAGAGTATTACCTATAAACTAGTATATCGTAAATATCCAATCGAAATTGAATATCCATAAAGGCAATACCATGATCTAAAATTTATCAAAGAGACAGATTATTATTGGTACAACCTCCTTGAGATAGAGATAAAAAAATATCACCGAGGGTTACTAATGGTCGTATTAGTAACAGTAGGAAATTATTGAGTACCGAAAAACCTTTTAAAAACAAATTTATATATTAGTTTTAGAATCAAACGAATTTTTGAGAATGAGAAAACAATACGCTTAAATATAAATATAAATAAGTGTGGGATCGGAAAGTAGATATCGAAAACATAGGAGCAGGATCATCTTCTTTAAGCGGCGGTACAGAAGAAGAGGGTAAATTGAGTTTAGCCGATGCAGAGGAAGAAACTCTTCAGAGGACGGTAATCGTGGATAATTGCGGGGTCATCATCATTATAGAATCACTGAACGACCCACGTCGCTTTTTTCCAGCAACGTTGTCAAAGAAACTCTTACCAGGATAGGAATAACAATGCGATTAGAAAAGAAAATCAATTGACAAAGCATCCTTTTGAAATAAATGCATAATTTCCTATTGAAAGATTATATTAGCCATCTTACTAGGGCTCTAGACGGGAGCCCTGCACAACCGTTGGAATCGACTGAACGTCTGTATCGAATGTCCTATGAAGAAAGAGATTGGAAGATTGCCCCGGAAGCTATTTATTTTTGGAATATACATAAATATAAAATGAAGAAGGTAAATTATGCCATCATTTATATTAAAAAATATGAATCACATTAATGTATCGGTTTAGAAATTAAAAAAATTATGAATAAAAAGTGTATTAAGTATATCTGATGTGGATAATATAAGACTTAAAGTAGGAATGGAACCAGGAGCGGAGGGGCCAGCTACCCCACCCTCAGAAAACATGTATTGCTGTGAAACATCAAGGAATGAGCCTCGGATTTGGACTGTCTTCAAGGAATCGACCCGGCGCACTCAAGGATTTTAAACTAGCCACATGGAATGTAAGATCATTATATAGACCAGGATCTTTAAAGATGCTACTGGATGAGCTGTCTAAGTATAAGATAGATATAACGACAATCCAAGAGATGAGATGGACAGGATCAGGCATTATGGAGATGAAGCATCACACCATATACTACAGTTGTCACAAAGATCAGCATATTTTTGGAACAGGCTTTGTTGTTGGCGGTGGGATGAGACAAATGGTTATTGATTTTAAACCCATTAACCACCGCATCTGTAAGTTATGACTTAAAGGAAGATTCCGAAACTATTCTATAATTTCGTGCCACGCACCAACAGAGGTGGCGGAAGAAGAAGCAAAGGAAACTTTCTATAGCAACCTCGAAAGTGCCTTCGATGAATGTCCTCGTCACGATATAAAAATAGTTTTGGGAGACCTCAATGCACAGATCGGTAGAGATTCAGTTCTTTGGCCCCTAGCTGGAAGACATAGCCTGCACAATATGTCCAATGATAATGGAACTAAGTTGGTCAATTTTGCAGCATCACATAATATGGTTGTTGGGAGTACCATGTTTGATAGGAAAGATATCTACAAGGCAACATGGGTTTCTCCAGACAATAACTTCAGGAACCAGATTGACCATGTTCTTATCAGCAGAAGACAGCGTTCTATACTTATGGCGGTTAGAACATACAGAGGAGCAAATTTAGATAGCGATCATTACCTGGTAGTAGCACGTATCCATGCCAAAATTAGCAACGTACATAAGACTAGAGGTACCCGCACAAGGAGAATAAATACTCGAAAGCTGCAGGAGCCAGAGTACAAACTCCAGTTTGCCCAAAGGTTGGATGTAGCTTTGGAACGTGGGTCTGAGGAGAATGGTGTTGATAAAATATGGTGCCAGTGTAGGGATGTTATTAAACAAATTGCTGAAGAAGTACTGGGCTTAGAGGGGCCGCCTCAGAGGTCTACATGGTTTGATCAAGAATGTCAAGAGGCTACAGACAGGAAAAACAAGGCCTATAGGAAGATGATAAATGTGCATAGGACTCGCCAGGCTGTTTCTGATTACAGAGTGTTAAGATTGAAGGAGAAACACCTGCATAGGAGAAAAAAGAGGGAGAAAGAAGAAGAAAGAATAAGAGAGATTGAGGTCTTGAGTAAACAAGCTAATACTAGAGCTTTCTACAAGACAATCAATGCCCAGCGAAAAGGATTTAATCCAAGATCCAATACTTGTAGAGGTAAGGACGGTCAAGTGATCACAGATAAAGAAGGGATCCTGGAAAGATGGTCCGACCATTTCGGTAGTCTGCTGGGGAGTGTTGGGAACCCTGCCCTAGAAGATAGTTATGGCTCTGACACTATCCAAAATTACAAAGAGTGTGAGCTTCTTGACCCACCAGATGATGAGGAAATTGAGGCTGCAATCCAGAAGCTTAGAAATAATCGAGCACCCGGATGTGATGGCATACCAGCTGAACTTCTGAAGGCTGGTGGAAATGAAATGATAAAGGTAATTCGAGATCTGCTACACAGTGTATGGATAAGCAAAACTCTCCCGCATGACTGGTGCATTGGCCTTATCCTCCCTCTTCACAAGAAAGGAGACCAGATGCTTTGTGATAACTACCGTGGTATAACACTCCTGAGCTCTGCCTACAAAGTACTTTCGAATGTGGCATTCCAAAGACTACTTCCCCATGCCCAGAGATAGATTGGAATGTACCAGTGCGGATTTATTAATGGTAGATCTTGTATTGATCAAATATTCTCCCTGAGAACTCTTATGGAAAGGACTAGAGAGTACAACATAACGACCCACCACCTTTTCGTGGATTTCAGCAATGCCTATGACTGTATCATCAGGGGAAAACTGTTTCAAAGTATGGAAGAAATGAATGTCCCCAGACAATTGATAAGCCTCGTGGAATTGCTGATGAGGGAGTCGAGAAGCCAGGTCAAGATCCAGAATGACTTGTCTGAAGAATTCAAGACAACTAGGGGTCTGAGACAAGGGGATGGACTCTCGTGCCTGTTATTTAATTTTGCTCTGGAAAAGGTCATAAGAGACGCAGGGTTGCAAGTCACTGGTACGATTCTGACTAAGTCCATCCAAATACTGGCCTATGCAGATGACATAGACATTGTGGGAAGAACACCGAGAGATCTGCAACAGGCTTTTCTTGTATTGGAGAATGCTGGACGGCGTATAGGTCTTCAGGTAAACCAAGTAAAGACTAAGTATATGGTGGCTAACCCTTCAAGACAATCGGATCCCACCATCACGTTTGGTCCCTACACATTTGGGAGTGTCGACAGTTTTGTCTACCTCGGTTCTTTGGTCAAAGCAGATGGCTCAACTAGCCCAGAAGTTCAAAGAAGAATATTGGCCGCTAATAGATGTTATTTTGGGATGGCGAAAATTTTACGAAGTCGTCTGATATCAAGAAGAGCCAAGGTCATGCTGTACAAAACAATCATCAGGCCTGTTTTGACTTATGGATCGGAAACATGGCCTCTGTCCAGGGCAGATGCCAACAGTTTGCTGCTCTTCGAAAGAAAAATATTAAGAAGAATGTTTGGAGCTGTAAGAGTTGGCGATCAATTTAAACTCAGACAAAATGCAGAGCTCTATCTTTTGTATCGGGAGCCTGACGTGGTGAAGCACATAAGAATAGCTAGATTGAGATGGGCTGGACATGTGGCCAGAATGGAGGACAACGCTATCTTAAAAAGACTTCTGTTTGGATTCGTTGATGGAAAAAGAAAACGTGGGCGTCCACGACTTAGATGGTCAGATGAAGTCGAGAGTGATGCAGGCAGCATCATTGGATCCAGAGCTTGGAAGACCTTGGCGCAGGACAGAGAAGAGTGGAGGCGACGCCTTGATGCGGCCAGGACCCGTGCTGGGTTGTAGAGCCAGTGATAATAATAAAACGAAGAAGGTAAATTATGCCATCATTTATATTAAAAAATATGAATCACATTAATGTATCGGTTTAGAAATTAAAAAAATTATGAATAAAAAGTGTATTAAGTATATCTGATGTGGATAATATAAGACTTAAAGTAGGAATGGAACCGTACACAAGTAAACCAACGAATGGGGATGATGTAGTCGAAAAATGTTAAGGACTGATTCTGGATTTTTCGCGGCCATTGATTACAAACGAAAAACTTGTCATCTATTCAGCAATAGTATAATAATTAATACGTACAAACTAAAATTTAAATCATTAATATTTGCATTATAAATAAATTAATAATTATAAAATAAATAAGTGTTCAGTGGGAAGGGGATTATTATGTCTAGATTGAGACCGAGAGTGGCTGTGGCAGATAATTGGGGGGAAATCCTAAGCGGTTGAGCGTTTGGAACAATTACCTTGCAAAACCGTTGGCTAAGAACCAGTACATTTCTACTATGCATTGAACCCAATAACTTTTATAGAAAGTAGTATTGTAGGTTTTTACTAAATACACAGAATCTAAACTAATTTAATTATTCGTTTGATTAATTATTTATTTTCCTGATCAGTATTTTTTTAATAGGGAGCAGAACTAGGGCATAACATAAACAAAAAAGTTGAGAGATGTCCGGATTCATACCTAACTCATTTTGATGGCCTGTTTAAATGACCGACAACCCTTGTTTACTAACCGATCTGAATTTCAAATAAGGCCTGTAGCTGTTTGTAGTGCAGAGGACTTGATTTACAGCCTTCGCGAGAACTATTAATTCAACCCTAGTCGTTTATTTTCTACAATTTTTAATTCTTAATTTTTCTGAATTATATAGAATTTTAAATGTCACTCCTTTTTTTAAACCATGAATCGTTGACAGATCACTTTTTAAGTTCTCGACTATTAAAAGCTTTTCTGAGGAATCTCTAGACAATTTTGACATGAACTTACACCTCTCCCAATTTCATTCTAATGACTCATACAATCGAAATCCTATAAGGTCAAGAATTGACTTTGTTCTTACTTATCTGGTTATTAACAAAAGTAAACAATAATTAAGAAAAAAATAAATGCCTAGTGTTAAGTGATTTTTGCCGGCACCACTGCAACCCGTGGAGAGTCTAATTTAATACTATTGTATTAGTTTAAAACCTACGATCTAAGGTACAGAGAGTATATTAGTGACTTATTTTTTATTGTTTATTTCAGAACAATACATTATTACTTGCCGCTATTAACGAATAGCATTGTTACATATTAATATTAGCTAAAATGACTTTAACCAATACCTCTATAAAATATTTGTTTGAACTAAAAGGTAGATAATAATTAATAGGTCTTACTAGCATTTTATAGCGTCCTTTAGCATTAGCAACAATATTTACATTTTAAAAATTAATAATTATCAATAAAACTGATATTAAAAATATTATTTATGGACAACCTATTGCATCATCCCGTCATTAAAAAAAAAAACTAATCTTAATCAATAAACAAAGTCAAGTTTTGCCTCTCAGGTGATTTCGGACATTTACTGTCCTTTTCCTAAATAAAATATTTTGTGCTTCCATATTATTTCTAATATTTAATTTACTCATTTTCAAAATTATTTTATTTATATAAATATTGAAAAGTAAAAAGAGACCTCACATAAATGTTAAGACCTTGGAAAAATTCGAACGAAAAGCCCTTAAGTCTCCAAACAACAACAGAAATTGAAAATATATAATATATTTTTCTTTTATTTATAATTTTCATAACCCGATAAAAGGCGTTTCCTTTCTTCTTATAAAGTGCAGGGTAAACTCGTTGCAGATAATTGTGTTAGTTGTGCTATAAAACGCATAATGACAACATAACATTAAAATATTTTTAATAACAACTTAAGAATGTGTTGCGGACAAAGCGGAGTCTTCAGACCCAGCAGTGTTTTAAAAAATCATGTTAGAGTGGTCCAACTAACTACTCTTGGTTACTTATCTAAAAATATTATCCTGGTTTCGAAATCGCATGTACGATCAATTAAAAATGTAACGAAGTATGTCCCAGACTCAATATTCTCAATATTGAGGTACTATAATAATTTATACCGAATATATTACTGATCCTCATAACTGGAATTCATGTCCCCAATCATCATCATAGATTTTATCGAGGCTATTAAACTTGTATTTATTTGGTGTTGAATGGGTAACATTTGTTATATAATCGAATTCTTATACGACTTAAAAATTCTTCTAGTACAATTAGAAAAATGCCTATGGAGGAGTCATTATTGATCAACATCTGCAACATATAATAATGACCTTTATTTGCAAACATAAAATTACTTCGTTTCCATAATATTGGGTTGTCACACATGAAATGTCCGATTTTTAAAATCTTAATCTTTATAGAGAATTAAAGCGTTGCCTGTTGATTCCTAGCAAAACATTTTCTAACTGTAATATTTTCGTAGTTTGGACAACTTTTTGCGAGTAAAATTGTTTACCAATGATTTAGACATTAAAAATGCATTTTATGAATTCCTTTCATCACGTGACTCAACGTTTGAGTCAAATCTGGGATAGAAAGCTTGGTAAGTCGTTGGCAGAAGTTTATCGAAAATGATGGTAATGGTACTTTGAATAAAAAAATTGTTAGATTTGATCTCAAATTTATATTTTCTTTCTGATTCGAAAAACGGTCATTTCATGTGTGCCAACCCAATATAATATAGTATTACAAATTTAAATACAAAATACATTTACTGGAGCATACTATACGTTTATGTTTGGTAACATTGTTATTAAACATTTTATTTTAATTAAAGCTTAATCACTTTTATAAATACATGCTTGTCCCCTGCATCTTAAAGTTATTTCACAACTTTATTATTAATAGATTTTAATTTATTAAGCACTCAATTGCTTTAAAAAAATACAGAATGGTAAAATTCATCTTTATCGTAGTGGTCAATTGAAGGTCTGTCCTCTCCCGGGGATTTGAAGGAGATCAAATATCCTGAAAATTACGGCCAATAAAGATGTCCGACATGAATTGCCATCAACTTCTCAATTAACTGTTCTCACTCAGATTTCAATCAATTATATAATCAATCATAATTAACGTAACAGAAAAAACTTTAAATGATTAAACGTTTTTTACCATTGAAGTTAATTTTACTTTCTAAATCAGAGAAAAATACAAATTTTTATAAAATACTTAAGGTTTAGACGTAACATTCAAAGCAATAAAATTAATATGTAACCTATATTTAGATAGTGGAGCGAAGTGGATTAGTAGTAGAGCACTGAGTTGCCGTGCCGAAAGTCCTATGTTCAAATCCCGCTGCTTGGCAGAATTTTATTTCATCTTTTAGCCGCCGGTGATAGACCCAGCCTCTATAAAGACGATTTACAAAATAGGGAGGGATCTGGCAGTTGAGCGTAATCTAGAACCAATCACCTCCGTCCAAGGACCAATCAACCGTTGTTCAAGAAATAGTACAGTACCCAAGACCCTTCACGGGTTGTAGTGGTGCAGTGCTTTTTTCTTATGTTAAGAAACATAAAAGAATATATATTATATTAATGAAAAAAAAAAAGTCTAATTGAGGGTATTGGTAAAACTAAATGTAGCTCGCAAATAGATTTTATTATATTACAAAACTCTGAAGTAACTTACACTAGTCCAAAACTGTAAATAACAGAATGGAGGGATAAAAGGAAAACTCGCGGTAGGAAATGGCTTTCCCACTTTTCCTCAAGATTCGAGCCATCCAAAGCCAGAAAGTCAACTCTCTCTTAAACGTGTTATTCTTCGCTGCTGAAAAAGTTTCACGTTGCAGTCAACACATTTCTTCACCAACTTCCAGTTTATTCGTTTTTCAAAGCAGAGTACTGTTGCGAACACGGGCATGGAGTTTGCACTGTAGGCTCAGATCTACTAGTGGATTATCTTAAATTTATTTATATTTATAATTCTTATTAAAAATTTTAAATGTTGAAAAATAAAAAGAGACCTTAAATAAATGTTAAGACCGTGGAAAAAATTCCATCGAAAAGCCCTTAAGTCTCCAAACTAAAACAGAAATTGAAAATATCTGTCCAATATTTCGCCTATTCAGGCATCATCAGGGTAGATGGAGAAAAAAAAAACAAATCATGAATAATGCACCCAAGAAGCATCCCACCACCTCCAAGGCTCAAACGCAACTAATGAATCATAAGGAAGGTTACTCGACCCCGGCTGGATAAGGTTAGATAAAAACATCTGATAAATACTAGAGAATTTGAAAACTCAACATACACTCATCAAGCTACAAAAAGCACAACATGAAAAAATAAATAATTGTAAACAACACCAAAAACAATAACATAAGACAAAAACCATATGAAAAAATGAAAGTAAAATTGCAATGAAAAAACAACAACAAAAAATAACATTATCAAGACACCAGTGGATTTATGGCTATTATTTGTGGAATATCTAACTTCATCCAGCCGGGGTCGAGTAACCTTCCTTATGATTCATTAGTTGCGTTTGAGCCTTGGAGGTGGTGGAATGTTTCTTGGGTGCATTATTCATGATTTTTTTTTTTTTTTTTCTATCTACCCTGATGATGCCTGAATAGGCGAAATATTGTACAGATATTTTCAATTTCTGATTTAATTTGGAGACTTAAGGGCTTTTCGTTGGAATTTTTTCCACGGTCTTAAAAATTTTAAATTTAAAGAAACCTAAGAAATAGTAAATCAACTGTAACTCCTGAACGAAAAGGATTCTAATGATATAAAATACTTAATGAATCAATCAATCCTCCAGCATAGTATAAGATGTCTGATGAACTTCGAATAGTTTAGTTTCATACGGAATAATTATCTTAATAAAAACAAAAGGCGAAAAATATATGCCATTGTAATTTTAAAAAACAAGGAACAAACTTATTCCTGCTCATACAAATAGTGTAAACATATCGAAATGTACAACTACAATAAAGCATTCTCCAATATTTGACTAGACTAATTAGAAAATTATATGAGAATTCACATTTAGGGAAATTTGGAATCATTTTTCAATCTTATCAAACACAAATCTCAACTCTATTTAATATGTCTATCTATCGGAAAAACTCGTAGAACATACGAAAACTATAGTTGTTTGTATATATGTTTAAGCCACTTTATACTACTATGGATAATGGGACTATGCTACAGCGGAAATCCTAAATTTTGCCTATCCAGGTTTAATTAGGATAGATATATTTACACCAGACATTGCACAGGCTCGACAAAACCATTTTACGTAACTTACGAAGGACGGCGTAACTAAGAATCTTTTAATCCCTTCAAAAAAACGTAAACCATCTGCCGGGCTGCGAATCCGCAATATTGGACATTGAAAGTTGATATGCTAACCACTACTCCACTGGTGGCCCCAGAAAAATAACGTTTTTAGAAAAAACATGTTTCAATGAATAATAATCGAATAATATAATTATTGTGGAAAATTATAATAAATAAAGAAATAAAAACTATATTAAAAACTTTAATCCCAAAAATTTTGTTATAACTTTTATGCTGTTATGGGTGATCAGACTATGCTAAAGCGGGAGCTCTAAATTTTTCCAATCCAGGTTTAATTTTAAACCCAGGATAGGGAGATTTAACGAGTACCTGACATCGTACAGGCTCATTACCCCGTTAAACGTCCTTTCCGAAGGGCGGCATAACCAAGGATTTTCTACTCCCTTTAAAAAATCCAAGTAGGTTGGTTTACTAATCACTAGACTACAAGCTATCCACTTTTGTACCACTAGTAACTTGAAATATTGAGTGGGAATTTTTTTCTTCTTCTTATTCGTGAAATTCTTATTGCGTGAATAGTGCCAGGGATAGATTTCAATACATTTATTGTGGATATTCTTATAGATTGGTATAAGTGCTATTACTTAATTGAAATGAGGTTAAACCAGAGTATAAGGAGATTAAAGTATTTTTACTGCTCACTGCATTCTTTTGGAACACAGACCATAGTCTAATGAATTTAATAAATTAAATTACAACTGTTAAAGAGTACTATATATAAAAGCGTCTTTCATTCTTTGATATCAGTTGAACAAATATCTTAAATGTATAACTTTTATTGCCCACCCAATACCATTCATTTATATAAGTTTTTTTATCTCGCAAGTAATGCAGGTATATTACCACGTGGCGTTGTCTGGATTTAAAATTGTATTTGTATCAAAAGATACGCAACCTCAAATAGACATGGGTGGAGACACGGTAATACTTTTTTAATTTCGTAAGTTTAATTAAGAAAACCTTTCGTCGAGTGTTTCACGGTTATGAACTGGATCTATCCGTCCAACATACAAATATATATGTGTGTTTAATTATTGATGGAACTAATAACCTTTAATCCGGCTAAATAACCAACCTGAAAAATAAATAACCAACCTAATTTAAGCCAAGCTATCTATCTACCAAGATTGGAAAATGGAAAGAAATTTTGAACAAAAATAATATTGGTAAACAATTAAGTATTTTTCTTAATCAGGGCCGCATTACTCAAATTTTACTTACACCATAATTTAAATAGGAACTAGTGTCTGCTCATGCCTGGATACTTATACCTTTAGTTTTCATTCAATTTCTTTTAATTAATACAAACGTGGAAAATAGCAACTGCGGCAAAAAATCTTTTATCATGCCTCCTTTAAGATTTTCTATCACTTACTTAGATTTTCCACTGAAGCCTTTGATCGTTCTAGATATTGTTAACATTACAACGGTGCATTATACATAGATTATGATTTGCATTACCCAGAAATTAGTTTTCAATAAGCTAATTTTAACTTAATAACTAGGAATTACAATTATTTCTAATGATTTAAACTAAAACTTTTCCGAGTAGGTCATCGTAAAAACTTAGAGCCCCGCCAATCTTTTTCTAATGAAGAGCTGTCAGTTATTAGATCAGATTTAGATGATGCGATGAGTTTGAGTTGTCACAAGTTTAAGTGTTTGTTCGAGAAAATCGTAGAAATAGTAAATTACAGAAATTTTGCGATAAATAAATATTCAGATCTTAAAAAAATCTGTTTCCGTCACAAATATGTTTCCGATAAATATTTCTATATGTAAGGATAAGCGGAAGAGAAAATGGAACTGACCAAAATTGAACAAAAAGCTTGTTGTTGTTAGTTCATTTAACGTCACTTTATGCTGCTATGGCTAATCGGACGATGCTACAGTGGGAACTCTAAATTTTGCCTATCCAGGTTAAATTAGGATAGGGATTTTTAACGAGTACCTGACATCGTACAGGCTCGGGACCCCCGTTTAACGTCCCTTCCGAAGGACGGCGTAACTAAAGATTTTTTACTCCCTTAAAAAAATCCTAGGGCCACCTGCCGGGCTACGAACTTGAACAAAAAGCTTAACAGTATCTGCAGTTAAAATGCTGCAATGATTACTTAGGTGATATAGTCTAAAGGATGGATATATCTGAAAATAGTAACAACAGAGAATTTGGTTGAATTTAGTGATGACATTCTAAACGCATACCAGTTGGTGTTCGGTTTCATCCTTACCGAAGCCCGTCAATTCTACAAACTACGGTTTCATCCACTTTTCACGTAACAGCTTGTCGCTGCGAAAACATCAAAACTATGCTAAACACCACAAAAACTTTTCTGTCAGTTTGGAGACGTTTCTAAGTTGGAAGCTACTGAAAGACAGCTTTAATTAATAAAAAACTTGGAAAACATACATTAACGTATTTAGGCGATGAAAGGGTATCAATTTAATAATGAGGTTCAAAAGATTCACCTACTTGAATAGTCCTGATAGCAATCGACTGTAGTCGAAACTGATATTATTAATAAAATATTATTTTGTTTAAATAAAACGAAATAACTATGTAGAAATACTTCTATAACTTATAGCATATAAAATTCTTATCGGAATCCAACCGATTTTATTTATCCGATAGGAATATAGAAGTCACAAAATAAGAGAATAGAGTTCATAGAAGAGGAGAGCCCACAACCGACCAAATTATTTCCCTAAACACAGTAAAAATAATAACAATTAAGCTTAGCGAACCCAAAGGCTCGATGTCGATACCCCGATCTCTGCTTACGAACTTCCGTCCACAGACCTCTACCGAAAACCCAAATCCGCCAGATCACTCTTAACGGAATCCTCCCACTTACGCCTCGGTCTTAAACAGTCGGCACAGCAACTTTACAAACCCATCTTAATCTTTGTGACGCTATCACAGTGATTATTTTAACCAGGTTCATGCTCTGTAATTTCGCATTTAAAGTTTAATGAAATAATTTAAAGTAAGCATCCATACAAGGAGAATTTAACCCCCTTATTTAAGAGAAACTAAATATTGCAAAAATCAATCATTTGAATTATTTTTACAATTTTAATAAAATAAATGTTATCCATTTTCTCTATCGCCCGCCAAGCTTGTAATGAGTGCTATAGCAAAATTCGTCAGTAAATTGATTATTTATTTTAATGAAATTCTTATTGGTAACGATAATAACACACCTAGCAACAATAATAAATTTCTTTGATGGTTATTAATTTTAGTAGACGAGATACTTTGCAGTAGACATTTGCATCATCTCCATTACTTCTGTTAAGCCATATATTGAACTAGACTAGATACTGTAACCTAGGAGACCCGGTTCAAAATGCGCGACAGGATTTTATCAGTTGTTTGATAAGAGATCTTGTGGACCACTCGCTGAGGCACACAGTTTCGGAATGTCAGCAATGATGGATAATCAAAACGATCACTGATTATTTTTATTATATTTCAGAGTTGAGTGTGTAGTACTGATAGTTTTCCTTAAAATGATCCTCCTTTTTTTTTTGTTTAAACATGACCTTTTTGATTCATATTAAGAGTCAAAGTAAAAACTACTAATATTATTACTTTATAATCAATATATTTTAAAGACTGATTAACTCAACATTTAATTCCCTTAATTCGAAGTTTATATAGACTTTTTGATTCAAGAGATGAACATGATCTGGAGAAAAATAATTATCTATTACTTAATACTCTGCATAAATATATGTAAAAATAAAAATGAGAGAAACAAATATGATAATTATAATAAGATAATTAATTAAATAAATGCCGTTGATGACCAATGCAATTTTAAGGCTATTAAACCATGAAAAAATAAACATCCCATAAAAGCCTAAAATTTGTTAGTGTAGTGTTTGTGCAGTATTAAATGCAGTATTGTTCGCTTCGATTTGTCTTCGACGCCCCGAGGTCTCATGTGTCCCACCTTTAGGTTGAGTTAAAGTGGCTCTTCCCTTCTATCCGTAGACTCTATTTCCTAGATTCTTACTTATATCAAACTATTAACTCACAACATCCATCTTATATCTACAGTCTCCTACAATTCAAATAATCTATCCAATCCCAGGGCACAAGATCTCGCCTTTCCGATCTTTATATCCATTCCCATAGAACAAAAAACTCGCCCGTTCTATCTCTCTTTGGAACTTACTCCCACTCGATATCAGTCATGCGTACTCTTTAACCTCATTTAAATCCAAACCTTTCCTACATCTTCTAAATTCCCAAACATATGCTCTTTAATCAATAAATAATTTATAGATACATTCAACTTAATCGATTGATGAAATACTCGTCATATTCCTCACTCATAATGACATAATTTTTTATATTATTAGATGCTATTATTTATTCACATATTTTTCTAAAGTGAAAGAAAACCTATTTCATTGTACTGTAAATGTTTTTTATTTTTTTGTTGAATTACATTTTCTAATTATCTACCAAAACATACCTGTCAGTTATTTACTTTCAAGATATTGTGTTTTATTCTAATTATGTATTCCTTTGACCAGATATATTTTATTTATTTTTTTGCATTTCTGTTATTCTTAAGGGACCCGGTCCCAGAATAAAATAATTTTTCTATTCTATTCTATTATTACATTATTAATATATTATAGTAATAAGAACAACGAAAACGAAAACGAAAGAAGGATTTACGCAAAGCGTATTACCAAAATACTAAACTTTACATACTTTACATATCAATTGTATTTAGCGGATTCTTCGTAATAGAGTCTTGCAATTTTTTTGTATCCGTCCATTGATTATTTATTAGACAACATATTCTACATAACACCTAGTTTATAAAGATTTAAAGTCGTAGTCTTATTCTTGACGAATTGCCTAAAAGTGGCAGATTGTAATATTCCAAAAAGTGTATATTTGCCATAATAAAAAAAAGTCTTGATTAAATAATAAACGAGGCATTAACAATTACTTAAATTAAGTTCATGTTAAATGATCAGATCTAAAATAAATTAAACCAATAAACGATTTGATAAAATATTTTATATTTATTTGTGTTAAGAACGATTAATCTCAAGATTGTAATAGAGGCCTACCGATTGGGCCCTTATTCTGAGCTCCCCTAGACAATAGACAATTAGGAAGACCCAATCCAATAAGCCGATTACTGATATATGCTCGTTCATTGGCGGATTACTGTCGCAGACAATGTGCTATCAACCTGACACAAAGTTTCATTGGCCAAACACTATAAGGTGGCATCCAACCAAAGCTCATTTCTCATAAACCACATTGTAAAGGTCAGTATATCTCACATCACGAATCAAGTACATTTACTCTTACTTAATTAATTAATTAATACACGATATGACATTGCTTTTCACACACATATACTCGTAATTCAGAAAAAATCACTTAATTATTCAAATAAATAAATTTGATTTTAGTCTTGTTTAAACTTAAAGTCTAACATAAATAATTTTCTCTGAATTATTAAAGATCCATTAGCATTAATTAGGATACAGAATATTCGAGGTAAATACAGGCAGACGATGTGTCTCCAAGATGGTCCAGCGTTATTGCTTATATTAACAATGTAATTATAATATTGATTAACGATGTTGTTTAAGCAACCCTAATAGCATAATAATTTCCGTAAATCATGTAATTATTATTAATTTTTTTTTAGTTATCAATTTCCTTAATGGTCCGGATCGTTTCATCAAGAAATGAATGTTTCAACAAATATTTCGAAGTATATATATATAACCTAAACAGTATTAAGAAAAAAAACAATATCCAGCCATACTTCATTATTTATTATTTAAAACGTTATGACCAGTAGTCATTATCAATTGTTAAAATATAGGCATTATGCATCAACCTACAATGTATATAACTCTATAAAGTTATGATATTTTATAAAATTATATGGAATTAATTTAGAACCACGAAATTCCCTATACATTGGAAATATTCTATTGTTACAATGATTAAAAAACAACATAGAGATATTAGCAATCCTTCCTCGTACAGACCTATTAATTTACTCCCTATTTGTTCTAAATTTTTTGAAAAATTGCTTTATCCCCGATTAATAAAGTTTCTGACTGACAAAAATACAATCCCTCACCATCAATTCGATTTTCGACATACGCGACTACTCAACAATTACATATGACTAACTGACTACATACTAGAACAGAAGTTATATGCAACTGGAGTGTTTCTGGATGTCGCCCAAGCATTTGCCAAGGTCTGGCACAAAGGGCTTCTCTATAAGCTCAATATTGTACGACCACACACTTATTATCTGATTCTTCTCTCATTCCTTGAAGACAGATTTTTCTCAGTCCGACAGGGCTCAGAGCTATCTTCAATAATACCGATCTTAGCTGGTGTGCCCCAGGGATCAATACTTGCACCGCTATTGTACCTATTGTACCTATTGTACATAACAAATACATACGACATTCCACAAAGTCCTAATACACTGATCGCAACCTAAGCTAAAACGTTAAGATGAAACGCCAATCACTAAATCACAAACTGAAATTAATGTACTCGCTATTCAGGAAAAACTCCAAATTAGATTTAAGACAGAAATTAAATACGTACACTTACTTACTAAAACCAGTTTGGACATATGCTTTACAAACTTACGCATCACCAAACAGACTCACAGAAAATGGCTGCAAACTTTTCAGTCAAAAGTTCTAAGACTTATTACCACTGCACCATGACACGTCAATAACAAAACGTTGCATAAGGACTTAAAAATACCAACGGTTTTTTCTTTTTTAAACCATTTAGTTGAGAGGGTGTTGTTACTGGGATTCCTAATAATAGTTTTTTATAGATAATTTAAGGAACAATCTTTTTCCAATTCTTGGGTAAAGTTAATATTTTTATTTTGTTCGTTGGATACTTTTACGAGCTCCTCTAAATTGTTTTTACTAGTTATTGTTGTATAGTTGAATGTTTCAACAAATATATCGATGCATAGATGATAATATAACCTAAACAGTATGTGAAAGTCGGTTCTTCTATATACAGTCTGTAATAGTTACTATACATAGTGAGTAATAATTATTTTTTCAAGTATATTAAAAAGGAAACAAATTAATATATGAAACTTTTAGTGAATTAATTCGAAGTAACAAGATTCGGAATTGACAACTTTTTCGCCTTTTGTATAAGCATTAGAGATAACTGGACTTCGGCGGATTTAGAGGAATTTCTTTTTCCCCCAGAGGACACATACTTTTCAATGGACATTTATTTACTTTCACTTACCTTATAAAGTTACAAAATTTCTTGCAATCATGAACAATTTCGAATCCTAGTTTTTAACGAATATATATGTTTTATGGTCACCTGAATCCAAATAATCAAGAACCGAAAAACCGTTCGAGTTTACATGGCAAACGAAAACGAAAAGTTGTAAAAAACTGATTTGTTGTTAAAGATAAGGTCAAAATATGTGATGAGATCTGCTCGGGGTTTGCCTTTCATACTATCTAACACATTGAACTGGTGCCTATGTATTTAATAGGTTATTATATAAATATTCCATATTTATTCACTAGGAGCGCTGTTGCCGTGCCTAAGGTCCCGGGTTTAAATCCGGCCATGGCAGAGTTTATTTAATTTAATAGCAAGGGTTTGACCCTTATGGTGTTCCCCCAGCCTCTATAAAGCAGTAACCAAAATAGGGGAAATCTGGTGGTTGAGCATGATACATTTCTCAGCATGGCCGTTGTCAAAGAAATATTACCGTCTCTAGCACATGCTGAACGTTAGACCCTTGGGTTGTAGTGGTACAGTTTTTACAGGATCGTTACACTTGACCAGGCCAGCAATTTTTTCTCTTGGACGTGACAAAGTTTTTCAAGTATAATGGTTAATGGTTCAATAATTAATAATTAAATAAAATTAAAAAGTCTGAGACTTTTACTAATCAAACCTAAGGAATAAAGCAGGCTTTCAAATGAAGATTTATCCGAGCCAGCCTTTTTACCTGGAGTAAAACTGGATTGCACAAGTTTCCGGCCGTCTCGGAGAACTGAATACTTGAGCTAAGTTCCTTTTTAACAAAACTTTTTCTTAAAGGCAGCCAGTTTTACTTTTCCCAACAGATAACATTTTCTTCTGGTCTAGGGAAGCATCCAACTTTCGAATTTCCTAACTTTCACAGATTACATATTTTTTTAATTATAAAATAATTAGAGAATAAAGAAATATTCATCTCCCCAGGTTACTTATTTTATAAAATATTTAATCATTCTTATAATTTTTTCCTTTTTTCAAAACTGGATTTATTTGAATTTCATCTTCAAGAAAAAAATAAAATCAGCTTCCAGTCATAATTCTTTTATTGTTTTATATAATGAAACGTTTCGACATCATTGTGTCATTTTCAATCATTTGTTCCTATGCATTCCACAACTGGAAAGTCAGTCTTTTTTTTTAAAAAATTATTTTTAAGGAGGTCTTTTATTCTCCATAGTCAAACTTATACTGAAGTTTGACTATGGAGAATAAAAGACCTCCTTAAAAATAATTTTTTAAAAAAGAAGACTGACTTTCCAGTTGTGGAATGCATAGGAACAAATGATTGAAAATGACACAATGATGTCGAAACGTTTCATTATATAAAACAATAAAAGAATTATGACTGGAAGCTGATTTTATTTTTTTCTTGAAGATAAAATATTTAATATAAACAATAATATGAGGCGGGATCTAAAGAGGATTTTATACTACCGAAACTTCAGGTACAGAACTGAACTAATAAAATCTAAAATAAGTTGGCAAAGTTTTGGGTTGATTAACTAAACTAGCGAAAAATTTGAAAAAGTCAATTTTGGAAATTTAGGAGTTATTCGATTGTGATCTTGAACGACGTGTTGAAATTTTAATTCGGCAATGCGTAAATGAAAATTATAATAAATATTTCTTCTCTACTTTGTAATCATTCAACTATAATCTTCCTGTTTAAGCCTCCTTTTCCAGTAGGTCTATCTGACGGAATGGTATCAGTTCCGCAGGTTGTTGCTTCGAGTTGTCATGACAAGTTTTAACTTTTAATTAGTTTCCTTTTAAATATTATCGAAAATAAAAATAATTTTATTACTTACTGCTTACAGTGACTATACTAATTGTAAATGACTGGAAAAGGTTTTTAATTTACTCATGTGAATGATTGACTAATTGTAAATAGATTAAAGGACCGATTTGCACATACGCTTTAGGTAATATTATCATCTATACTTCGAAATGTCAGTTGAAAAGTTTATTTCTTGATAAACCTCATGAATAATTTTCAATAATCCAAAAAAGGAAATGAACGAAAAGTTAAAATCAACCCGAAGCGACAACCTGCAGAACCGAATATTGACTGATACCGACCGAATATTGAAACCAATACCTTATTTATGAATAGCTTTCGACCTCGACCATCCTCCGATCCGAAATTAGCGGATATTTTTCACGTATGTTGCCATGTTTTGACCAAGTAGAACTGCAGGGATGATGATAGTTGTACAAATTCTAATTTTTTAAGTTTCCTGATATGATGTACTAGCTTAGTAATGTTGAGACCTACAAATAACAAGACATTTCAACCTTCGTCCGCGCTTTTATTTCCTAGTCCATGTATTTATTGTATTTCTTATTATCATTGACCATAAGTAATTAAACTTCTTGGCAATTTTAGGTTTATTCTCTTCTGTATGTGCTATATATAACCAAAAAGCACAGCGGTTACTTAAACTCACAATACACTTCGTCACCGAATTTTTTTCGATCCCATCTTTATTAGCAGCATAGGATACTTTCACTCAACAGACCATATCATCCACTAACCTAAATAAGAGTATTTATCATTGCTAAATAAAATAATTATAGAGGCTGGGTGAGCCCCAAGATAGTCCAAGATCACAGAGGATCCATATCTGGCTGCTAATAGATTAAACAAAACTTGCCTAAAACCAGATTTGAACCCAGGTCCTCAAGTCAGCGCTCTACCACTGAGCCTCTCCGCTTCCTAATTATCAAGATAGCTAAATACATCTAATAAAAAAAAATACAAGTTCTAATCATTCCTAATTCGAACTATAAGCTCATGATTCGATAGTTCAGAGAATGTTATTAACAATTATAAAAACATTCTCCTATTTCGTTATCGACGACGTCAAGAGTTGGATGAGACTACACGTGATCTAGAACTGAGACACGTGCTGAGGTCCCAACTCACCTTTAGTAAATGGATCGCCCCCTTTCACCTAATTCAATTACAAGTTACTTAAACTTTGTTTTCATCCTAGCTTATATAATTTTCACTACGTATAACATATTAAATTGAAAAGAAACAAGAAAAAAAGCTTGATTAAATATGGGAATAAATACTTATTCCGAATCAAATGAATCCTGTATGGAGTCATCTTAATGATGACGAAATGGAATATATTTCTGTTCCTTACTTAAAACTTTTTCAATGTTATTTATAAGATTTAAATATATTTAAAAACAATTTTTTAAAGGAATTTAAAATTTAGGTAATTAATAATTACTACATTTCTGAACAGAAATAAATGATCCCGGCCAAGACGGATATTTATTTTCAAAAGAAAAATATTTAAAAATAATCACCATCAAAAGAATAATAAATAAAAAATAAATTATAAATTTAAAATTGACATAAATAATTAAAGTTTAAAAAATGAACATTTAAGTGAAAAAAATATCATTTATTGCATCTATGATTTATCAGGTATTATTACAGTTGTAAATATCAATAAATTAATCTAAAAAAAAAAAGATTTATCAAATACTGAGTTTTGTTATTTGGATTATTAGGAATATAAATAATGGTTGAAACGAATTTTATCATATATCAATTATCCAGGTTACTAACATGGATGTTGTAGATTAATATAAGGGTGATTCTGATCTAGTTGTTTAAACAAATTTTAACTCTATAATTAAACTTTTTAATTTTTTAATGAACTCTACTTTATTGTAAAAATGAAAGACCAAGAGGATTTTACAATAACTTTATAATATCGAGATTGATAGCCAAATTTCAAATTGTCCACGGTAATGATATGAAATTGATTTGGAATACATTCTTCATAAAATTA
The DNA here is from genome assembly GCA_037127475.1 of Arma custos. Taxonomy (NCBI): domain Eukaryota; kingdom Metazoa; phylum Arthropoda; class Insecta; order Hemiptera; family Pentatomidae; genus Arma; species Arma custos. The sequence continues at coordinate 83,831,799 of CM073760.1, read as the reverse complement.
TTAAATTTATTAATAAATTGAACATTAGGATTCATGGATTAATTATATTGGATTATCTGTTTGTTTGTTCATTTAACGTCACTTTATGCTGCTATGGCTAATCGGACGATGCTACAGTGGGAGCTCTAAATTTTTCCTATCCAGGTTTAATTGGGATAGGAATTTTTAACGAGTACCTGACATCGTACAGGCTCGGGACTTCCGTTTAACGTACCTTCCGAAGGACGGCGTAACTAAGGATTTTTCTCTCCCTTAAAAAATCCTAGATCCACCTGCCGGGCTACGTACCCGCGATCTTGGGCTTAGTAGTTTGTTATGCTACATGCTAACCACTAGACCACATGTGGCCGTATATTGGATTATTTATTGCGACAAAACAGTATTGAATCCATAGGTGAATTCTAGTAATGCAAATGACTGTAGGGGCATTTAAGTATAAAGTTTTCTCTGGTCTGCGAGTTATATTTATAAAAATAAGTGATGAAATACGTTCATGAGGATCATATTGATACAAACATTTTATAAACAGATTTTTATTTGATGACCAGTGATAGCAAATAGAACAGAACATTGATAAGCACTGTTAGAATGGAATCGTCCATAAGCATAATATTTTATTTTGCTTCAACAGATTTAAAACATCAAAAGAGATATAGAGAAACAACAGTTACAAGAAAAGCCTATGAAAAAACTTTTATCGAGCATCCTAGTACAATAATATTGAAAGTGTACCTCAACCATCAACAACTATAACTTGAATAAGTTATATGCATTACATACAATGTATATATATATATATATATATATATATATATATATATATATATATATATATATATATATATGCATTACATACAATGTATATATATATATATATATATATATACACATGATATATATAAAATGAAGACATATTAAGAAGGTGACGTTAACAGGATGCTAAACTTGCAGATCAATGCCAGTTGGAAGGAGAGGGGTTGACGGATCAGAAGGAACATTCTAGAACCTAATTTACGAGGAACCCTCAGGCTGATCACTACAAACTAGACACAGTACAGTTATTTTAAGGGCAGCTTCAAACTTAACTTTTTATACCACTTAAGTTTCTTTAGTTCCTCTATCTCTCAGCCGATTATAAAATATTTCTAATAAGGATACAAACTTTAAAATGGATAAAGATGTACTATTTAAAGCAGTAATATGGATAAAATTTCTAGAGACAGAGAGAACTAACATACTACCTCTGTAAAATATGTAGTTGTGAATATTCTATCAAGCTAGAAGCTAATAAAGCACCTAATTGAAGACTCAGCAATAATAAGGTGGTGACGGTTAGATTAACAGAAACATGAGAAGTAAAATGGCAACAAATATGTCTCTTGGTAGGTTCCTTGTTTTGGTGTTTTAAAGGGCATAACATCCAGGCTCCAGAAGAGCTACCGTATAAAAAACTTTTACGATGAAACAAAGAAAAAAAGTTTACATCCACATATATTATCAAGGTCAACAAATATAATTCAAAATAAAACGAAAAAAAAATATTTTATCATAGCTCAGAAAGGTGCTGTTCAACTTAAATTTGAACCTACAAACTCGAAACGAACTAAGATGTTAAGTGCTCTCAGTGTTATCATATGGTTCAGTGGCATGGACACTTATGGATGTTTCAAATAAACGTCTATAAGCGTGTATTGTTATCGGCACATGCTAAAACTTTCATGGGCGCTCCGTGGCAGCAACGAAATCGTACTAAAACGAATACAGAAGCTCCTTGAGATGTTGGACAGGATAAAAAGTCATAGATTGAAATAATTTGGTCACGTTATAGGAAATGAAAAGTACTAGATACTAGTCGAGGTTGCAGGCGACACAGGACAGGGTTAACATCTGTAGATTTGTTTCGTGCAGCGGTCAGTAAAATAATATGGGTCATTATAATCCCCAAAACTAGGGAGGATAGCCACTGTTCACATTTTCACTAGTTTAGTCAAGCAATTTTTTCCAACATGAACCTTTCTCATGGTTTTAGTCCGCTTCTAGCCTGAAATTTCGGAAACGTATGACATTGCTTGAATAAACTAGCGAAAAATGTGGAAAAGTCAATTGTTGAAATTCGGAGGTTACTATTTCTTTTTACAACATTCGCTCTTAATGATTTAATACTGTGCGTCAAGATTTACTCCGGTAGGAACGTTAATAGCTTTGTCAGTCGGTCTCTAACATCATTGAGATATTTTGCGTTACCACTTGTTTCGTTGATTTCCTTTACTATTTCATTAGTCTGTTTATTAGTTTTATTTTGCTTGGAGGACTGTCACAGGTCCTGCCATTCCTAGCTATCAGTGGACGTGAGAGTTAGTCCGATGACAATAGTGTTCTGAAAAAGGGAGGTTCGTAAACCCTACCACGACCTAGGGTGGGGGGGAGCTTGTTTATCGGCCATTACATTTCCCCTTACACCAAAATGTTCAAGAACCCATGTGTATTGAGGGACCTTTAATTTTCAACAGGAAATAGGCTTTTCCTATTTCCAAGATCCTTGAAATTTCTTTTTATGTTTAGGTTTATTAATTTAACCTTATTAGATTATTAACCTTATTATCACCCTACGCTACTAAGAATAGCCGGGCAATACAATATTGGTAAATTTTGCCTATCCTGGCAAAATTAGGACAGGGATTTTTAGGGCATAACCAATAATTTTTTACTTAAGGCAACCGAGCTGCGAACCCTCGATCTTGGTCATAGTAAGTTGTAATGTTTACCACTAGACCAGAGGTGACCGACCCCCCATTTCTAATGTATTCGAAGTACACAAGTCTGAAGCAGCCACCACATTCGGCAGGCAGTGCAGAGGAATAATGCACTGGCATGGTACAGCGTTAATCTCAATATAAACACATCAATACTGACAAGGCTTATTCAAGTATCTAATTCTAGTGCCTTTGTAGCTTATACATAAAGATTGATGTGGTTGATCAATCGAATTTGGAAACTAGGTTTTGATCGGATGTTATATTCTTTTCTGTTTATTTGAGAGCTGGAGATATATTTGAGACTGAATGAATGCTCAGAGGGTTTATGGCTCTCTATTGTATTTATAATGATTATAATTTGTAGCTGTTGAAATAACGAAGACATTCGGCTAAAGGTTAGACAGAGTGCCTTGGCCTTCTGTAGAAACGCGGTGTTTAATTTAGGTTTCATTGTTGTAGGCACGAGTAAGTTGTAGGCATATTTTTATAATATATTTGTCTACCAATTTCCCAATGACGCGCTAGTTCTAAAGGCTGCTACTGTATTACATTTTCCAGTTTCTTGTGCTGCAAAAGATTCGAGGAAAACTCCTCGGGCAAAACAATGCTACATAGTAGCAGATCAATACTTGATACAGCTTTAGTTCAGTATAGCACCATGCTCCCCAGTCAATTCCATTAAGGGCTTTCAGATGTACTTTCCAAGTCAGCTGCATATCGAATATTAATCTTGACAGCATATAACTGCTAATGGACGGTATAGAGACGTTGTTTAATAATATCTGAGGTAGTGGCGTTGTGAGCAGTTAATAGTTGTGTTGATATAGATAGTCTTCAATACACTTCAAATTCCTTTAAATACAGTTTTAATTTTTAAACATTTCAGTCATAAAATATAAAGAATATCTTGAATCTTTATGTTCAAAAATCAATTATATTTCCGTCAAATGACTATTGTCAGAAACCATGATAATAAATCGCTGAAGTATTTCTAAATTGACATAAGTAAAAAAACTATATTTTTGGAAAAACGGAAAAAATTAATAGTGAGCTTGGAATAGCATTAGAACACTAAGAGTGACAAGTCCCTTCTGGAAGACAAGCTCTGCAGCTAGGATAATACAGTTTTATTAAGAGATAGAGATATTTAACAATTTCATTCAGGATAATAACTCACCACCGAAAAAACGATTGTTGAATACGTAAATACTGTAAAGTGGGAAAATACAGGCTCTTTTATGGGGTATGGTACATATGGTCCCGCTTTGGTAATAATGGGCTGCATATAATTGATAATGGGTAATGATAATGAAAGGCATTTCTAGGCTATTGCATATAATCATAACAGAATGATGCATTAATTACTGATCCGGTCCATCTGTGCTTGGATGTCTTTCTTCTGGGTGGTTGCTGTTCCTATTCATAAATAAATTAATAAAATTAAATTAACAAACATGACAGGATTAATGAAAACAAAGTACCAGAAATAAAAATAACATAGAAATAAGATAACAAAAATTATAGAGAGAGAAATAATTGATAGTTATATATGAATGCAAATTATAATGTCAAGTAGAAAAAACAAAGCTAATAATGAAACAAAAATGCAAACAATATCAACTAAGATGTAAGAAACTTGTTGAAAAAATATCTAACTGGATGGGTGAAGCATCAATGATATAAATAAAACGCATATATAAATAAATAAAAACACATCATTGATTCATCAATTAAAAAATTTTAATCTGAAAACTGAGTATGTAATTTCCGATTTTTTGGGAATGGTAAGGATATTAGGTGATTGAATATAAGCGATTTGAAGGTTGAAAGATTATGAGAACGACGAATGGAGGAAAAAGTATAGATTTACAAAGGGACGAGGATCGGATAAGGAAACTGTTGTTCTGTTCTGGTCAAAAGCTGTTGTTCGGTGGGATGCTTGGGATATAGGTCCCAGAGCCGGTTAAGACCGCTACACACGATCAGTTTGATGTTTTCACATCGAACTGACACACCAAACTGACCGTGTGTAGGCTAAATTCATGTGAGCTCACACCGAAAAAGTGAACTGATAGATTGATGAAAATTCACCATTTCGGAGTGACACACCGAACTGACGACATGAGCGTGTATACTGTCGCGTCAGTTCAGTTGGTCACATTAGTTACCTGAGCATGCGTACAGGTGTCGTTTGGATAGACATCACCCTTTCAATCACTTTTCCAGACCTCGTTTGTATTCATTCGTTTTGCGTTTGTTCTATTACTGAGTGATAATATGGTTAGTTGGGGCAAAGATTTTGTTTTAGAATTTATAGAACTGTTCAGAGGGGAGGAATGTTCGTGGAAAGTAACTTCAAAGGGCTATCATAACAAACAAAAACGAGAGGAATCATAAAATTCTTTTTAAAAAGGTTAAAGAGATCGATCCCCTCGCAAACAAATCGGTAGTAACGAGGAAAATCAACAGTCTAAGAAGTGCCTTTCGGAAGGAATTAAAAAAAGTAGGGAGGTTAGTGAGTGGTATGGCATTTTTCTGTCATTTTTACCAACCGAATGTTGGGGATGCGAATGTTGCGTTCAGTTAGAAGTGACAGTTAGAAATGAAAACACCAAACTGAGACATCGAACTGACCGTGTGTTTACACTGACCAGCGGCCTTTACGGGAGTGGACCGAAGTTTTGAATTGAAGGAGACTATGCTATTGATGTTACTGATGATGGGGCACAGGGTCCTAGGAAGAAATAGTGCGATGTATGAGGAAGCAACTGAGTACTGAAGGGACAGAATTATTTTGATCATATCACCCATTTGAGAAGATACGTAAATTTTAATTCATGATAACAATACCCCCTGAAAAGTTGTGGAACCCTTCCTTAGGATAGAACCACAGCTGATATTGAAAGAGTAAGATTGTGTTAGCAAACGAAAGAGGTTGGTTTGAAGGTGATCAATAGGAAGTAAGGTGTCGAGCAGGTAAACAACCTGTTGCACACGCTACACCTCTATGTCTAGGTTAAATCTGTATCTAGGTGTATTACAAATATTTTAATTGAACTATTTTCAATATCTATATAGTGTTAAACAAATTTCAAATCTTCTAATGTATTGATATTTATAAGGGATTGTCCGATGCGAAAATCACACGCTCTGACATCTTAATAATGTCTGAATTACATATTTACAAGTAGCAAAATGTAAGATGGTAACCAAATGTTTAGAGGTAAACAAACATTTCTGTTTGAAAGATGATTAATAAGCGTTTATATTTATTAAAGCCATAAACCCAACAAACATAAACAGGAGTGGTATTTTAAAATAAACATAAAATCCTGCTTTATTTTACGGACAACCCAGCATCGATTCCTTAATTAAGCTTCATCAAGGTCGCAACGTTTTGGGCATTTGATAGCAATGAAGGATGGGACATTTTGGCCAAATATACTATCATACACAACGTAAATAAACGAAACATCAGCAGATCTTTGTTTATTTTAAAAATCAAATGCGCGGTTTATATATGTTTTTGGACCCTACTTAATTATATATTTTTTTCTGACTTATACTTCACAACTTCAAGACTTGATGAAACAACAAGACTTAAAAAATATTTCGAGCTGAACCAGTGAGCCCAAAATGAAGCTTTTTGAAACTTCACTTATATTTGTCCTGCCATTATATTTTCTTGTTGCATTGTTTTAATACAGCTGTAAATTTCAATAAATACATTTTAAAAAGCTTATTTTTAATTACTAAATATTTTTAGAGAATCGATAAATAATATAAAATAAAGAATAAAATTCAGTGATATGTGGAAGAAAATTAGTGGGTACATGGCGAACTATGCGACAGATGATTTGAAATAGAATTAAGCCAATCGCGAACATATTTAAACACTTTCTAAACAAAAATATTGTTAAACAAATTTAATTTCTGTTCAGTTTAAATATTACTTAAACTTAAGAGGCGGATGCTGCTCTAACGTCTTCCATTGGTAAAAGGTTCAAAAGAGTCTGGCAAGTATTTCAAAGAGCCTTTCTGAATTGGTCGTGGTCACAAAGCCTTCTCAATGTAATATTGCTACATCTCCATTAGATACTTAATTTTGTTTAGTAGTTTTCCAATAGTCGATATAATTACATTTGATAAATATTTTAAGGGTCACCTGTGGTGAAGTGGTTAGCATAACAATGTTCAAGATCGCGGGTTCACTCCCCTGCCTTAGGATTTTTTTAAGGGAGTGAAAACATTAGTTATACCGTCCTTCAGAGGCGGCGTTAAATGGGGATCCCGATAATATGGTATTTTAGATATTTTATATAGATATATTATATATTATATTTATATATTATATTATATATTATGTTTTATATATTATATTTATATTTATTTTATATATAATATTTATATTTTTATATAGATATTTTATAAACAAATATGGTAATTTAGATATTTTTTATCATTATTATTTGTTTATTATTTTTCTACTCCATTACAGATTGAGTGCTCATATTTTATATTTATATAACTTATTACACGAACGAAAAATCGTAATTTAAAAAAAAAAAATTTGCAGGTCATTCTCTAGCAAGCCTCAAGAGCTAAATCAGAGGAAACTAATTTATGAAAGCCACGAGCAATGATCATTTAGATAAGCTGCATAATTATATTCCTTATCTCACTTTAAAATAAACATTTGTATACTTTATAGGAGGATATCTATCCTACGTAATGGAAAATACCTTTAACCTAAAAAATCTGTTTTACTCCCGTTATGTTAATCAGGGAAAGCATGCAGAGATAGAATTAAAAATTCCGTATGCCTAAATATAAAAACTGTGGAACAGTTGTCTATTATATTGCTTTTCGAATCTAACTGCGCTAAAATGAATAGGGATACCGCTAATTTTATTTTATTTGCTTTTCCTAGCATTTTAATAATTCAGATAATAATTAAAGAATTAATTTTCATTCACATTACGTTACAGATAAATAATTTACAACCCAGCTAAATGATTATAACTAACCATGAATCGGCAGTTTCTTGAGAAAACGAAAACAATTTTATCTTTTTAATTTGCTTTTATTGAACTCTTGACTTTTGAAAAATTATTTAAAAAATCCTATTTTTTTAATTGTAATTAATATCTGGTAGTTGAATATATCATTGAAATATTTAGTTACTGTTTCTAATGCCAAATCAAGCGGAAAAAAATGCTTTCCGATGTTTCAGAAATTACTTATGGTGATCATTATTATTCAACTGAAGTTTTAGATGATGAATTTAAGTCTAAGAGACAATATTTCCTCGGTTCATTCTTGTACCAAGCCTTCAACTCTCAACTCCCGCCCTAGATCTACAGTCTCCTTCAGTTCAAATCCTCAATCCAACACTAGGAAACAAGATTTCGCCTTTCTGATCTATTTACTCGTTCTCACAGAACCAAGATATTCGAGCGTTGCTTTCACTCCCCTCTCACCACCATCAGGAATTCTATTCCTCCCAACACATGCCATGATTGTTCCTCATCCTAATTTAAACCATTACTTTTCCAACATCATCTCACTTCCCAGTAATTTGCTTAAGTGGTGAGCATTAAATAACCACTTTTGTTGTATAGTATTTTTTACAAAAAAAGAAGTTATTACAACGTAGAGTATCTGCGCGGTGGCCGGTAGTGTAGTGGTTAGTGTAATAATCTGCTATGGTCAAAATTGCGAGATCTCAGCCCGGCATGTGGCCCTAGGGTCTTTTAAAAGGGAGTAAAAATTCTTTACTATGTCGTCCTTCGGAAGGGGCGTAAAATGGAAGTCCCGAAACTAACAAGTGTCAGATACTTGTTAGACCTCTGCCCTAATTATACCTGCTTAGGCGAAATTTAGAACTCTCACTGCAGCATCGTACGATTAGCCATATCTGCATAACATGACGTTAATTGAATAAACACATAAACCCTCGTATCCTATGTTTTAATTTATCATCATCATTATAATCATTTTATCCCCGCTTACCGCTACGCAGTTATGGGGTCACAATTCGTAGAGTCTGGACCAGATGTCTCGTTCCCAGGCCAACTCTCTTCTCTTACTTCAGTCCATATCCGCATCCTTAATTCCTCTTGGCCTTCTTCCCTCCACCCGAGTTCCAACGTCTTCCTGGCATTTCTTTCCTGGTCCATCCTAGGTAGGTGACCGAACCACCTTAGCTTGCGCTCCTCTAGGAAGGTTTCAGCCGGCTTAACTTTGAGACTAGTCCTTATGGTACTGTTGCGTATCCTATCTTGTAGTGTCCTTCCTTCCACTTTACGAAGATAACGCATCTCCTTGGATCGGATCCGATTCTTGTGTTTCGAGGTGAGGTCCACGATTCGGAAGAGTAGGAAAGAATAGGGAGTAACGTCGAGTTATAGATGATCATTTTAGTTTTACTCGTCACATCCCTTTTACCCAGGAAATCCCTTCGAAGTAAACTAAATACTCTGCCTGCTGCTCTATTCTCTGAGAAACTTCCTCATCAATGTAGCCGCTTTCGTTAAGATGAGCACCCAGATATTTGAAATTATCAACCTCCTCTAATCTTTCTCCGCTCGCTCTTACTACTCTCATTAATCTCCGGGGTTTCTTCCCTATCCTCTATATTTGGTCTTTTCCGTGTTGATTCTCATGTTTATCGCGCCCATTTCCTCTTGAAGAACATTGATGTAGATAGTTTATTCAAGACCAGGTCATCCGCGAAAGCTAACACAATCTTTATGTATTTAATTTATTTTACTATTTATTTCCCATTGGGTTGTACTCTTTAGTTGCTTAGTATTTTTTTATATATACTTTTTTGTAAATACTTCATGATTTGTATTATGTAGCGTTCTGACCAGGTATGTATTATGTTTCTTTTTCTGTTCATGCTTGTTACTCTCAAGAGAATAAGTTTACTTTTCTATTCTATTCTAATGGATCTATAATTTACAAAAATTGCTGAATGATTATTAGCATGTAGCATAATGTAAAGATTTAATATCTTAAATATAATAATCATGAATGTAAAAACATGTGTCTGAGGAGCTGATAAGAAAAACTAGCAATGATATCAATCTTCTTAACAATAAACAATAACAGACTAAAGGGACAAGATGAAGCTGAGAATCACGGAAAAGATAACTGCCGGGTCGAAATCCTATCTTGTGTTAGCGCAGGTGATAAGCGGGCAAGAACGTTGCCCCTCCAATATTGCTATCAGGCGGTTTAAAATGATTTCTCTTGTAGCTTACGTAAAGGCACATGCTTGTGTTATCAGCATTGTGCTATCCACAATGTGTTGTCTTTTGTCTGGTCGTTCAACTCAGGATTATTCTCAAGCAAAAAGAATCCGGAACAATTTTAGGCTTCAGATTTTCAAGTACGTGAAATATTCCATCACGGAGAATTTACAACGATAAATTATCAAAGTAAAAACAAAATAAAAAGTATTATTCTCTTATTCATATGAAAACTGTAGCGTAAACATACCGGTATCTTATTTGCACTGTCAAACGTCTGAAAAATGTCAGTTTACATAAACGAGATATAATACCATCCATAAAACCCTCCATGTAAAATATTTATTTATAAATTCTACAGATTACTGAACAATATGTAAAGCAAATATTGCATATTTTTAACCGGCAACTGTCTGGAGTCACATTGAATCGATTTATTTATTTATATTTCTGAGCCAATCTGGTTTAGAAATGATTAGGCAATCGAAAATATAAAAATAGTTTGTCACGGCTTCAAACTTATAATTGAGGTAGACCAGTAATGGTTGTTTAATTCTTTAAACAAGTATTTAACTTTTCATGAATCTCTTAGTAGAAAATTCTTTAGTTAATTGTACCAGCTTAACAACGCTTAATGTAAAGAATCAATATCTTTTTTTTTTTAGATTAATTTATTGATATTTACAACTGTAATAATATTACAACAAGTAAATTTGCTAATATAAACAAATGACATAGAAAAAACACTTGTGGAGAAACTACCCATCGGTAGCACTCCAATGAAGTTCAATAGTAGAAGGTCTAGAGGCCATCTTCTTTTCAGACGCCTCGGAGGGTTATCAGGAATAGTATGGGAAGCAAGTTGAGAAACTAGGGGATTCAAGTGTGTATGGAGTTTTTCATGGAAGGATAGGTATCTAGTTTGGGCCAAATCAGCAACGTATATGATCATGATGGATGAGTTTGTTTGTCACATAATAAGGAGAATTGAGGATTTTACGAAGGATTTTGGATTGTAAGGATTGGATACGAGATGAATTGAATGGTTTAGTAAAGCCCCAAAGCTCAACTCCGTATGTCCAAATAGGTCTCATAACTCATGTAAATGAGTATTTTGTAATTAATTGGGAGCTTAGAGCGTTTGTCCAGTAAATGTTGAAGTAGGCGAAAACGTCGAGCAGTTTCTTGTCTTTTCAGTCTTGTAAGAATCAATATTTAATGTGGACAATACATTTCTCCCTTGTACACCTAATTAACTATAAATCAGTTGTTCAAAAAGTGAAGGTAATAAAATAAAAAAAATATGAGTATATCCTTACTATGTAACAATAAATTAGCACTTATATAAAATATCGGAAATACATAAAAAAATAATAGGTACAATCTCCAAAGATAATTTTTTTAATGATTATTTAATTTCTTAACTATTATAAGGAAAGGAGAAAAAATTAATTAGAAGATTCGTGGTGTATAATACAATGATTCATCTGTCTAACATCGAACCTGAATAAATATTTACTAACTTTTTAGAAATAAGTTAATAAGAATTTATAAACTATGTATATTCATTCAAGATCAATTCATTTCCTATTCTAGCATTCCTTAACATATTGAGGAACCATAAAAAAAACATTTTTCGCAAACTGTGAGTACTTTATTTTATAGATGAATGGTAGAAAGAGAAAAATAAAGCTATCTGGGCTATTAAGGTTTGTTGTTGTCCTTTCTCATATATATATATATATATATATATATATATATATATATATATATATATATATATATATATATATATATATATTTTCTAACAATAAAATTAACGCACACTTTTCATTACCTTACCCGTCCTAGCCTTAATATACCAGTACAAAACGACTGACCATAATGTTCTAATAGAATAAAGATAGAATACAAAATCAGATAAACCATAAGTTAAAACCACCGCTTTTAAACCAACATTTGGAGTGACAAATAATATTGCATACGCAAAGGAGAGGTAGACCCAGCCAATATATAGAGATATTGGAAATATAAGAAAATATTTGATAGAGATACTTTTCCCCTACCTCTGGACCATCTTATAACACCAATACCCATCTGTACTTGATTCTCCTCCCGTCGTATTTCGTTCGTTTCAATATTGGATTAAACTAGCCTCATATGGATGCATATCTTAGTAATGTAAACTATATAATTATTTTCTTTGTATCTGTTATAAACATAAATATATTACAGGGCTGAATCCTCAACTAAATAAATACAAACTGTATTTTTTTCGTATCCACTTTCGCATCTAATTAAATGATAATATGAAATAAACCAATAACAAAATATTTAAAATTAATTTTATTTCCAGACTTTCATTTCCCCAAGGAAAATTATCAAATTATCATATTGAATAAATACATGTTTTCTTTAACAAAATCAAAAATGTATTTTAAAAATGAATTTTCAAAAGCGGAACCATGATTTTTCATAGAGTACTACACAATTCCATAAAATGATAAGATGCAATATTTTAGCAAGTAATATATCTCTCATATTATAGGACATGGATATAAAATCGATAGAGAGATAGGAAAACAAACAAAAAATAATAAAAGAAATGCATTACGGGGTCTTTTTCTTATTAAATAAAACAGTATTTTAGAACTTGATTTCATGTCTCGGAATCCAAAATTCTTCGCAAGTAACCAATAATAATATCCATGCAATGTAATTTAGGTTAAGACATGAAAATTCAGATTTTTCCTATTTTTAGTTTTGAAGTTATAAATAACCGATTTTTTTGAAGGTTTTGGAATCATTTAGCACCTAAACTATTTGCTCTAGAATGATCAAAAAAGTGTTATTATTTTCAGAAATTTTTTCTTTACAAAAAATTTAAGTCACAAACTGAACTGGAGGATTAGCGTACACTAAAGGTCTATGGATAGTCTATAAGTCTATGTAGGTTTAAGTTACTTAGCATATTCAACATTATTCGTGAGTATCAGCCATTAATTTGAGATTAATAAGAGCTTCCACAAAACTATTTTTACAATATCCCATCATAACTTCGTGAGACAATCAGTTAGTGTTTGTAGGATGACTTGTTACACAAAAAGAAAGTCAAAAGAGATTTCTCCATGAGAGATATAGGTTGGCAGGAAAATTACTGTCACCGTATCTATCTTAGCGAGGAGATGACAATAACAAACAGGCACCTCTACTGGTTAGCCCGTCAGAAAAAGGCAGCGGGAAAGATAAAGTATGTATGGTTATCCGCGGGCAGAGTGCGCTGTAGAAAAGAAGATGGTCACCAGGTGGTCTTCATAGATCAGGCCCAAGATCTAGACGTCTTCAGGTGACTACTAAAGTTTTGTTTTCCAGCTAGCTATAACATATATAATAACAACCTCTGGCGCTCTCCACGGAATTTTAGATTTTACTTACGCCCGCTCTATAATATTAAATTCTATTTACTGGTCTATATTTTTATTTTTTAAGATCTTGAATTCAATGCTTTTAAGTTTGTTCATGTTTGTCTTAACTTGCTACTTGTCTCTATAACTATCTGGAACATTTCATAGCTTTTTACTTAATCTATCTGCTAAAATTAATTGTTCACAGCATCTTCTCCTCTATTACTTGGATCTTCTCTCCTACTTCACCATGCAGTGTCCTGACCTATCACGTCAACACCCAATTCTTACCTGCCCATTGTGATGAATTCCTTCAATATTTTACCCAAAACTTTTATCATACCATTGGAATTTCTGAAACATGACTAAAACCCCGCATCCCCAACTCTGCAATATCCCAACCAGACTATTCATTCCTCCGCCACGACCGGGTAGACCGGACCGGTGGAGGAGTAGGTCTTTATGTACACAACTCCATAAAATCACGTATCCTTGATTCCTCACCTGCAACCGTTATCCTGACACAGAATTCCTTTTTGTTGAAATCTCTTTTAATCCAAACCCTCTCCTTTATTTCGTAGTACATCGCTCTCCTTTGGTCCCTCTCGATTTTGTCTTTGAAACTACCCTTTACAACTGCATTCCTCTCTATAACCACATCATAATCTCCGGTGATTTTAACACCAATCTCCTTGTCCAATCCTACGATCGACTACATCTGGAAAATCTCTTTTACTCCCTACACCTTTCCATTGTTCCATTTTTTCCCACCCATCACACCTTTCTATCTGACACCTGGTTAGACCTGTTTGTCATTGATTCTCGGCAGAAGTCCTTTCTTCCTCTCAATTCAACCGTTCCATTTCTGTCCTCTCCTGATCTTATCCAAATTTCATACAATATCGAAACTCCAGTTTCACCACCTAAAACCATAACCTGCCGCAACCTACATGCTCTTACTCCAGAGAACATTTCACCCTCCCTTGAAACCTTGGATTGGAGAGAGATTTATTCTTGTGCCACTATTGATTCCATAGTTGACATACTTACTTCCAATCTCAAATATATCCTTGACACCTATGCCCCATTGAAAACCTCAACCTTCTGTCACCAACCGGCTCCCTGGATGTGTCAAAAAATTAAAATCTTCAACGGAAGCGGCCCGTAGACGCTTTAGACGCACAAGGCCAACTGATGACTATCAATCGTTCAGGGCTCTTCGCAATTTGACACTGTCTACAACCAAGCAGGCAAAAACCAAATACTTCCACGAAGCCTATTCCGGATTCTAAATCCAAATGGCATCTCCTTCGAAAGCTTTCTCTCCTTAATTCATCTTCCTATAGGTCATTTCCAGCCTCTCCCGATGAAATAAACTCGTATTTTTTGTCCACCTCAGTTAATACTTCAAATTCACCCTCTCCCGTATTTCCCCCAACGCCATCTTTCAACCCTGACAACTTTTACTTCGCTGACATTTCACCCGACGACATTATTTCCTCTGTTCTGAAATCCCACTCTTGATTGGAATCATGGCTTTGATGGGATTCCTGTCAAACTGCTAAAATCCTGTCTTATCGATATTATACCTTATATATAATATTATATTATATTATACCTTATATATAATTGTATATCTTTATATAAAATTTTTCAATGCAAAACGCAGTATTCTCTACCTCTGAGAAAAAAGCTATAGTCCACTCTATCAACAAATCCTCTAACCCTGTTTCACTCAAAGACCACCGCCCAATCTCAATTCTCTCCAACCTTTCCAAGCCTCTAGGAAGAATAGTCCAGTCACAAATCTCAAATTTCCTCAAACAGTCCAACCTCCTCGACCCACTTCAATCAGGTTTCCGTCCCGATTTCTTCACACAATCTGCACTTACCAAAATCACCAACGACATACACACCGCTTTGGATGATAAAAAACTAACAGTGCTTATCCTTCTTGACTATTCTAAAGTTTTTGATTCCTTGGACCATTCTATCCTTTTCACTAAACTCAAATCACTGTCCTTTTCTAACAGTTCTATCCGTTGGATCCAATCTTTCCTAACTGATAGATCTCAAGCAGTTTCCATACCTAATCATCCCTTTCTTCACTCTTTCCTCAGGCGTGGCACAAGGCTCAAGTATCTCTCCTCTCCTGTTCAACAGTTGTATCAATGATCTTCCTAAATCTGTTCACCACTGTTCCCACCATCTATATCTGACGACTTACTTGCCCTTTCCTCCTTCTGAGCAATTAATTGCGTTCGCCAGTAGTCAGGAAGACCTAGATAGGATCAGTGATAAAACTGAACAAACTGGAATTAAACGCAATGAAAACTCAGGCCATTGTTTTAGGTTCTAATTCCCTCCTTACATCCATCCACACCCTCCTAACATTAATCCTAAACCATCATCCTATCTTGTTCACCTCTTCTGTGAAATACCTAGGCATCACCATCGACCAAAACCTTTCTTGGAAATCCCACATCGCCCAGATATCCCGACGGTCAACTAGTTCCCTGAATTTATTCCATCGTTCTCGTCATCTCCTTACACAATCTTCCCGTAAGCATCTCGTATTTTCTCTCATATTCCTCCATTTTGACTATTGTAGCGTGGTATAAGGAGGCCTTTCTAAAATGCTTGAAGACAGACTAAAAAGCATAATGAATTGCTCCCTAAGATTTGTGCTTGGTGCTCATAAGCGATCGCACGTGTCCCACCTTTATAATGAGTTAAAGTGGCTCTTCCCTCCCTTCCGAAGACAATATTTCCTCTATCCATTCTTATACCAATCCATTTACTCTCAACACCCTTCATATATTTACAGTCTCCTGAAATTCAAATCCTCAGTTCAAGACCATAAAACAAGATCCTGCCTTTCCAAACTCTTAATACGTTCCCACAGAACTAAACCATTTGATCGTTCCTTTCTCACCCGCTCGACCACAGTGTGGAACTCAATCCCTCCTAATATTCGTCATAATCCCTCACTATCGTCATTTAAATCCTTCTTTTTCCAACACCTCCTAGCTCCCCAAAAAGATGCTCTCAAAGCAGGTTAGTCATTTGCTTAGATTGTAATGTATAGAATAATTCATTGTGCTATTTATTTCTTTTAATTTTGTCTTTTAAGAAGCTGTACATCATGTAAAGAAATTATTGCTAGCTCTATCAGGCATTTAACAAAAGCTATGGGTTTACCTATTCTCTTTAATTGCTTAATATCTTGTCAGGATTCGTACTGTTTATTTACTTATTATTATTTTAGGTTAAATATTTCTTTTTAAATTGTTTTTGTCACTTTTTCCACGCTTTATGATTTGTAACATTTAGTCTTCTGGCCAGATAAATATTATGTTTCTTTTTCTGTCCATATTTGTTATTCTAAAGGGACATGGTCCCAGAATAAAGTTACTTTTCTATTCTATTCTATTCTAAAAGATTATACTTTTAATATAAATTATCTATTTATATTTAAATTTGGGACATAAATGCCAGGTTTCACTCATATTGAGAAACCTTGTGTCAAAAAATAATTTTGTAATGGTTTTAGTGTGGAAAGTTACTGTCAAAGTCTTTCTAAAACCCTATCAGAAACAAATAATTTACATTTCTTATTTTCAGAAATATAAATATATTATGTAGTAGGTACATTTTGAATTGCCTAAATAAATAAGATACATCTCTAATCATTGAAAAATAAATACCTAAGATCACTTCGAACTTACCACTTGACAGGATAAACATATTTTCTACGTACCTGTAAAAATAATAAAGAAAACCATTAATGATATTAAAAAGTATATATAAATAAATGAAAAACATCACAAATAATGAAAATGTGATATTGGTATACAATTATATATTAAGGGAGTTGTTAACCTAACTGAATGAACCAGGAGAAGAATATCTTTTGTATTATTATAGTTAATGTAGTTAGAAACTATTATTACTTAATAATAAAGTACAACCAATAAAAACACACTACCTTATAACTGAAGTATGACAATAAATTGTCGATAGCCAAATAATGGTTACTACTATCTGGTTATAGATATTAATGTTTGTCAACCTGGAGGCTGAGTGTAAACTCGGACAAATCACCTCCCTGTACAACTTTTGTCCTAGAAACAGTAGACTGTCTCTAATATTTTTACAAGTTCATATCCTGGGCTGTAGTATTACAGTTTATACATAAACAAACATGTCTACAGATACAGCCATTTTTGATCTACTGGAAATGTACGTAATGCATAATGACGCCATTCTTTATGACAGAAATAACAACAAATTGGTCCTTAAAGGTTGAAGTAACCTCGTGTGTAAACAATCTGATTACCAGCGCTTTATTATTAAGATAAATTATTTTATTGAAGATTGCTGGCATTCGTAACAGAATGCAATTGAGCATTACACCATAAAATACACTATTCATTTTTCGAAGATATTTAATCTAAAATGTTTTCCACCAATTTTTTCATGTTACTCCAAAAATAATGTATTATATTGATTTGTTACATTTTAACATTTGAAGATTCATGAGTTGTCTTTCGCACGGTACAAGAAAACTAACATTTCATAAATAAATTTGTTTTTCTAATAAATTATTGTTTTACCACCCTCGAAAGAACTTTTAAACTTTTAAAATGTTCTTTTAAGTAGTTAATGACCTCGTAGTATCTCTTTTAAGTAGATAATCGATGACCTCGTGGATAAATTTTATGTGACAATGATGGTTTTGAAAATCATTTGCCTGCCGGAACATTCCCATCCTTTTTCAATTATTATTTACTATTATTGTGCTTTTTCAACTCAAAATGAAATTTACAAGTTAAGATAGGTAGGAAAAACAGCAGTCTGCTGATCCCAAAAGGTCCATCAGTGGCTGTTAAAATCAATATATCTGCCGCAGCATTCCAATACATGGCCATGCCATTCCAATAATTACGATTTTCATCAAAATAAATGCCAATAATATAGCATTATATAACTGTCTTTTGCGAGGATATTATACTTAGCTCGGGCATCGGCCGACATCCACTTTAGTTATCATATTTTTTTTAAAAATATTTATTCCTGAAAAATGACCAAGAAAGGAAAAAAAATGTGAGCGACATGTTAGATAACATTTTATCACCTGTTTGACCTCAAGCGACTATGAATTAAGACATTTTATCAAGAACATAGAAATGGATTCTGGATTCCTATACTGTTTGGATTCTAAATCAATCAATCTCATATATATTGAAAACTAATTCACAATCCAAATCCTTTTGCTGGTCAGTTATGGATTATCGGATTCAACAATTTTTCATTTAAAAAAAAATATATAATACGCTTTTAAAGAATGATAAATACCAAAACTAATAAACATATTAAAATGAATATTTAAATTAATTTTATAGTGACTCGGACGAATCATATTAATAATTAAATGCATAAGAGTGATTCAATTATTTTAAAAATGAACACAGTGAAATAACATTTTGTCGTTTTTAATTGATATTCTTATCATAGTGATGACTATGAAATAAGTATTCTTATTTAGTTAGTTCGAAGGAGTTCATTCAAATTAGTATAATTAATTTTCTCCTATGAACTACAATTTTCATGTCATCGTTATGTAAATAGAAACCATGAATTAAACATAGATAAAAGCTCTATTCATGGATCTAACTGCGACGCGAACAAGGGACCAATAACAAAAGCAAAAAAAACATGGATTCAGGTTGACAGAGAAAACCTGATTCTGTTAAGACAACAAAAGATGGATTCATGATTCCTGGATATATTTCAGAGAGGGGAGCGAATCACTCAGCCTGGTCGAGAAGTTATCTCATTGTTATTCAGTTTACAAACTACAAGTTTACGTTTAAGCTTACAACCTTAAGCCTGAAACTTTGCGATGATCTATAGGAATTTTGAATAGAATATTTTTTTTTTTTACTTGGCCCTATTACATTTTGTGGTCTATTGTTACTGTTTCAACATCACAAAAGTTTTACATAATTATCATTTATTCTCACATTTCTCAGACTTAGTATAAAGATTCCAACCAGTCTTCTTCTGTAAGGTTTCGCGTTATAACTTTCAATGCCTAATAAGAAGAAAAGGTAAATCAAACTAAACCATTTTTTCCGTTAATTCTGTATGCAATGTTTGACTATTTAGTATTAAAAAATTAAAAATGATTTAAGGATGAAGTGAGTACACTGTTTTGTAGGTATATAAAGCCAGCGGCCTTGTGCCGGTTTAGCGAACCCGCCTTCTGCGGACTTAGCCTTGTATATACTTAAAATAACTTCGGGTAGTACAAGTAATTGTTGGTGTATATATTGAGAATATTGTCCATATATTGAGAAAGCGGAGTGGCTCAGCGGTAGAGCACTGATTAGCCATGCCGGAAATCCTGGTAGTTCCTTTTATTTAGTCTGTTTGCGGCGGGAGATGAATCATATAGGATCTAGGATCCTACTGGGGCTCACCCAGCCTCTATAAAATATAAAAATGGGGTACCCAAAATAAGGGGGGGAAAGGGCGGTTGAGCATTACTTAGGACAAGTCACCTCCTTGCAGAACCGTTGTCCATGAAACAGTACAGTCTCTACCATGTACTGAACCCCAGACTCGTTCACGGGTCGTAGTGGTTACAAGGTTTTCAGGTTATTGAATATATATATATATATATATATATATATATATATATATATATATATATATATATATATATATTGTATGTACTAGACCCCCACTCCTACCATCTAATTAATTTCCAGAAAATCCTATTCACATTTCCTCTCATTAAATGCACATGCTGCTGTAAAAGAGATCTTTTATATTCTTACTCTATATAAAATGGTCTAGGGTTCTACCGATATTACCGATATGGGTACAGTATCGATACTTTTCCTTTCGATACCGATATTTTGGTATCGATACTTTTCTTCCGATATTTTATCGATATCTGTATGGAAAACTAAATATCGAAACATTTAACTGCTTATCCTACGGCACATTCTTTCTATATTCTAAAAAAAATAGAATGATATGTTTCCTATGATGTGTACATATCGCGGAAATTAATTAATAGAAAAAAAATAATATATATGCAAATTAAATAATCTTCCACGGAGAGTCACTTTTTAAAAAGAAACTTTATTGAAGTATAACAAGGTTTAAACTAAGACTAATGTGAACTATATTAAGTGAAGTAAAACTAACTACTGATCTAGAACTGACTCTGATTGAGGTTGGGAGGGGGTATATA
Organism: Arma custos; assembly: GCA_037127475.1. Taxonomy (NCBI): domain Eukaryota; kingdom Metazoa; phylum Arthropoda; class Insecta; order Hemiptera; family Pentatomidae; genus Arma; species Arma custos. The sequence continues at coordinate 83,811,116 of CM073760.1, read as the reverse complement.
AGGTATTCGCAAATGCAGCAAGTCAGCATTGCGATAAAATGGTACGCGGGCCTTTAACTCCTCCTGGGGCAAATTTCGGCAATACTCCTGGATTGCTACTATTATAATAAACAGAGTATCTTGGAAAGGATGTTTGTTCAATAATAGGAATGGGGGTTATAGGATTAGGTATGGGTACATTCTTCTTTCTTCTATAACAATAATAAACTAATCCTATTAAAATTACAGTTATTGTGGATACTAATCCTATAAATTCTAATTGATATTGATCATATATAGAGGTTATTTCTACAAATTCAGGAATTGTTACATTAAGTTGGGATACATAGTCTAATTTAAAATCATTATAAATAGGTCTAAATACATGGTTAATATTATGGTAATATGTTCTATTTAATAATGGAATACAATCATAAGTAGTAGTGTTAACAAGTGCTACATTTGGTAAAAATATTGTTTCATTATGACAATCTTTGATTTTATGATAATTAGTAAAAATATAGACCCTTAAATATTCATTAAATCTAATGTTAGTATTAGTAGTAATATAATTACAATTGTTATAAGTAGCGTTATAGATAATATTTTCTATACATGAATCAGTTATAAGTTTAAGATTATTACAATAATAAATTGAGTAAAAGATACAATTGCCTTGATATAAAAATTCATTTTTCTTAATAATTAGTTGATTATTAATATCTAATTCCTTATAATTATTTATGTCTTTATAACTATTCTTAATTTGAAATGGTACTGGTACAATAAGATATCCTTTATATGTTTTTTCATGAATGGGTAGTTTAACAAATACATGAAATGTTTCATTATAAAATGAACAATAAATTTTTGTATTATCCCAAAGGATGTTATTATCTTGAGTTATGAGGATTACATTGTTTGGTATATTTTTTACAATATCATTCAGCAGTTTTGAATGAATTAATCCTGTTTTACAGAATTCCATGGAAATTAGTAATTCAGATAGTTTATTTTCAAGGAGTTGAATATGAGTATAAAAGTCATAAGCTTTTTCTGTAATAGTTATGTTAGAAATTCCTTGTTGAGTTTTGAAAAAGTTTTTATTTATTTTATTAAGGTCTTCATTAAATTTGTGAACGAGTTGTTTATTTGTATTGATAATATTTAATTCGTTGGTACCTGATTGTTTATTTGCGATTATAATTTGTTGTATGATTTTATCGTAGTGTTCTTTATCATTTGCATCCATATTTCCGGTGAGCCATGAAATAGCGCTTCCAAGGCCATTAATAAGTCCTCTTTTCTTTCGACGATTGTAATATAGTAATTCGATTTGGTCTGTTAATGTTTGGCTTATAGTTACGAGTACATCATAAATGTTACTTTGTTTATACTTATAAAGATTATGGTTTAGGTTATTTACTTCTACTCTTAAAGATCTAATATTATAATAATGATAGGTTTCATAGTATTTATCTATAATTCTAATATTATTTACAGTGTAATGAAGTATACCTTTAGAATGAGTTAAGTCTTGAATCTGTAGACAATTAGTTATTGCTACAACTAGGAGTTGAAGAATGATGGTCTTGATCATCATCTGTAACAGGAGTTGTGAAATATTTCGTTTTCTTTTTGCAGTTTGGACGTTTAACATTATTAATATGAGTTTTATTAATTTTAATTCTGTCATACAAAGGTTTGTTTTTGGATGTTCTTTGTTTATTTCTAATTAAGATTTCATTCTCTTCGATTTCTATTGGATCTTCGCGATTTTTATTTAACATTTCAGTTCTAGTTTCCTTTTCAATAATAATTTTGTCTTTAACATATTTTTGCAATTTTTGTAAATGATCAAAATAGTTATTAATATAGATTTCTTGTATATCATTAGTTTTATAATTATTTTTAAATTTTCCAAATGTTATTTCGTTGGGAGACATTTTTAGTTTTTGATTTAAAGAATTATTGTATGCGATAGTGCTTGTATTGATTAATTTTTCTATCCTTATGTTTTTATTTTGATTTAGATTTATTCTTAAGATTTCTATGTAAGTTGAATGACATTTATTTAATAATCCTAGTGAGTTTGAGTGTCCTACACTTGTGTAGTGAATCTCACAATCAATGGCTTTACAAAATTGTTGTACCAAACTATTATTAAATTCTAAACCTGAATCACAAGTTATTCTATCTGGTGATGGGTATAATGCTATATATTTTTCTAAGGCATTAACTATACTCATAGCGTTTTTACTTGGGATGATCTGAGTGAATAATCGTTTTGAAAATACATCTATACCAGTAAATATAATGGTTTTATTAAAGAATAATAAGTCTATCATAATTTCTTCGAACGGTCTTTCCGGCGTTGGGGTCAATTGAAATTTAGCTTTTATGGGGTTTCTATCATATTTGTTCCTTTTACAAGTTTCGCATTGGTTTATTATTTCTGTTATCTTATCTTTCATGTTGGGAAAATAGATAGTTCTTTTTAAATGTTCTAACGTCTCTAATACACCTCGATGGCAAGTTTTTCCTGTGTGGTAATCTATAATCTTTTGCTTTTGTTCATCTAGTTCTTGTATATCTTCGCATAACAATTTGTATCGTTTCATTTTTACACTGGTGAATTCTTTTTCAATTATTTTTTGAATTTGTTTAAAATATTCTTCGTACGTGTTCTTCAAGGCTTTATTATAACTTTCACAGTATATTCCATAAATTTTATTCGGTTCCAAAATTTCTCTTAGTAATCTTTCTATTTCACTTTCATCATTTAAATATATTACATATCTATTTTTTTCAAAAATCTTTTTTCTTTGTATTCTATTTTCGCCTCTTTTTATTATGATTTGTCTTTTTTCTATATTTATACATTTTTCTGGTTCAACAATCCATATTTGTTCATTACTTGATATTTGTGAGTGCACTGTCATAATACTTTCCATTTCTGCGTCTCTTGGACGATCGTCTGTTGGATGTAATATTTCTAAGGCTGTGTCCACATCTATCATATCTCCTTCTTCCGGTTCTAATAGGCGATCTATCAGTGCATGATATTCTGGCGTGTCTTCTTCTGGTAGATTTAAGTTTGGTTCTATCGCTTCTGGGGTTGCTAGGTTTGTCTCTACTTCCTCTATTATATTTATCTCATTCCTTCTAGATAAAGTGTCCGCTACGTGATTTGTTTTACCGTTAATATGCTTAATGTCGAACTCGAATTCTTGTAGACGCCATATCCATTTCATTATACGGCTATTTCCATTTTTCATAGAAAACACCCAAGTTAACGGTTTATATTCAGTTTGAAGCAAAAATTTGGATCCATAAAGATACGGTTTAAAGTATTGGGAGAAATAGACAATGCTTAATAGCTCTTTCTCAATGGTTGAGTATTTTTCTTCCGTTTTACTTAATACGCGGGAACCATATGCAATAGGGTGATCTGTTCCGTCCACAATCTGACTTAATACAGCACCGATGGCTTGGTTACTAGCATCCGTAGTCAAGATAAACTGTTTGTTCCAGTCTGGATAAGACAGTATTGGGGTATTTGACATCATTGAAATGAGTATATTAAATGCTTCTTCAAATTCTTTTGATTCATAATTTTTGGTGTTAATTGCCGATGATAACGGTCGAGCTATCTTCGCGTAATTTTTTATAAATTTACGGTAATATCCTGTCATACCTAGGAATCTACGTAGAGATTTCTCGTCTTTTGGTTTTTTTAGTTCTAATATACTTTCTATTTTTTTGTTATCAGTTTTCAATCCGTTTCGTGTTACGATATATCCAAGAAATTTAAGTTCATGTCTGAAAAATTCTGTTTTGTCAAGTTGAATACTAAGATTGTTTTTCTTTAAGATTTTCAAAATGTTTTCTATATCTTTTAAGTGTTCTTCCTTTGTCTGGGAATAAATTATTATATCGTCAACATATGCTATGGTTCTAGGCACGTTTTCAATAGCCATATTAATCATACGTTGGAACGTTGAAGGCGCGTTGCATAAACCGAAGGGCATGCGTAAAAACTCAAAGTGTCCATTTTCAGTACTAAAGGCCGTTTTTTCTATGGAACTTTCATCCATTAGTATCTGATGGAATCCCGAGGTTAGATCGATAGTAGAAAAGTATTTAGCACCTTTTAATCGATTTAGGACGTCTTCAATATTGGGCAAAGGGAACTTGTCGTTAATCGTATCTTGATTTATTTTTCTGTAGTCAATTACCATTCGAACCTTTTTTATATCACTGGCGTCCAATTTTTTTGGTACGATCCAGATCGGAGAGTTGTATGGCGAATTACTAGGGCGTATTATACCGTCTTTAAGTAGTTTTTGTACTTCCTGATTTATCTGCTCTTTAAATTGCTCCGGGTACCTATAATTCCTAGTATATATAGGGTTTTCATTTTTGGTAACAATTTTATGTCTTATTAAATTAGTGGCTTTTAATGGTTCATCATCCTTTTTTATTACGTCTCCGTTTTGTGATATTATATCGACTAGTTTTTCGAATATGTCTCTATCAATATGTTCATTCCGAATAACATTTCTTATTTCATCTTTATTATCCATTAAATATGTTTCATTTTGGTTTACAATAAAAGGAAATTTCTTTTCATTAATTACTATGTGATTTTCTTCGATTTTTATTTTCAAGTTCTTTATAGTCTCGTAGCCTAAGAGTAAATCAAATCTATCACTAAAGGGATATACATAAAATTTAATACTATCTCTTATACCTAAAAGTTTCGTAGGTTGTATTAAAATTACGTTCTGACCTTTATCTATTCCGGTAGGGGTTTTTATGGTAAAATATTCTGAATGTAAATCAATATTGTATTTTTTTATGAAATTAGGATGCACATAATTACGAATTGATCCTGTATCTATTAACCATTGATTTTTATCGTTATCTCTAATATAAGGTAAATCTACGTTTATATGCAGTAATTCGTGAATTGAGGTTTGTTTTATGTCTAATTCGGTGGATCGTTGTGGTGTTGGCCTATGTCTAAAAAAGAGGCTTTGAAGTTTTCAAATTGTGTAGTTAAGTGGTTTAACTGTTCTCGTAAGTCGTTATTTTCTCTGGATAATGTTTGAACTGTTTCATCTTCTATGTGATGTGCTCGGTCGGATACCGTACGCATCGAAACTGTTTCTGGTTTTTCAAATTTAATGGGTTGTTCGTGTCTTTGGTTATTGTAGAATTGTCCCGATCTCGGTTTGTTAAAGTAATTGTGTTGTGATCGTGGATCCCACTGTTGGTTATGAATCTGATGATTTTGATTAATAGGTGGATTGTAACGAGGTCTGTAATTATTTTGAAATTGATTTTGTTGATTGAAATCACGATATTGATTATATTGAGGATTAAATTTATTTGTTGGTTGAAATCGATTTTGATTATTATGAGATTTTTGTTGTTGTTGATTATATTTGGTTTTATTATAATTTTTATCTGGATTTTTATTTTGGTAGTTCCTATCTGGATTATAAGGACCGTGTAACCTAAATACTATGTCAGAGGCTGAATTTCTTAATATGTCATCTATATCATCTAAAGTACTATACACTATATGATGTAAATAATTACTAAGTTCGGGATGCAGTTTTTGAATAGTGTGGTAACAAATACTCTCGTCATGCTCTTGCATAATGAGCTCTTTGTTAATTAATTGGTTATCAGCATAGATTCTGGCTATCAATTGGCTTCTTTTGTCTATTAATCTATTTATAAAGTTTAAGGGGTGTTCATGGTGATACGGTTGTGTGTTAATGATTTCCGCAACGATTTGTTGTCTACTCCGTGAGTCGTGGTATTTTTGTTTTAAATGTGCGAATAGGTCGTGAATTGTTTCAAATAACTTGCCTTGTATAGATCTTTTAGCATTATTCGTTAATTTTACTTTAGCTTGCATAAGGATTTATTTATGGTTTTCCTCTTTAAAACTATTGTTATCTTGGCAATATTTATCAAAAAGATATTGTATATTTTCAATATATTCCATAAGGCCAATTGGGCTACCATCATAGTGTGGAATAAGTTTAGCTTTTTCATGTTTAAACTCAAAATTTGTCATTGTTATATCTAAATTATCTGAATTATCAAATGGAATCTGTCTTAAGCTATTTAATCTATCTACTAAGGTCATAAATGTATTACTTATATTACTTATAAATTAACTTATATATCTAACCTTGTTTTTCTTCTTCTAAGAGGTGTCTTGCTAAGTCTTACTCCCGCTTCTGCAATTCTTAATAATGTTTGTTCGACGACTTGAGTTGAATCTTGAAAGATCAGCTATTCCTCTTCTTCTTCCCACAGTGTGTTTGATAAGCGATGCTTCACAGTGACTACGCTGTTATCGAAGTATAGAGTGAAGAAAATCAAAACAGTTACTAAATAGTAAGTGTTAAATGATACTTTGCTTCAATGATGAACTTGCTATGGTCGATCAATTAAAGTCTTCTGTACTGATTTCTTCTGAAAAGCCCTCAAGTCCCTCTGTTCCGGGCGCCAATTAAATAATCTTCCACGGAGAGTCACTTTTTAAAAAGAAACTTTATTGAAGTATAACAAGGTTTAAACTAAGACTAATGTGAACTATATTAAGTGAAGTAAAACTAACTACTGATCTAGAACTGACTCTGATTGAGGTTGGGAGGGGGTATATAAGGTATTCGCAAATGCAGCAAGTCAGCATTGCGATAAAATGGTACGCGGGCCTTTAACTTGCATAACAAAGAAAAATTCTGTCGATACCAAAAGAACAGAGTACTCTTTCGATATTCTAATAATATTTTCCGATACTTCACAGATGGCTGATATCTAAATTTTTTATTATGTTACGAACCCTATTTGTACATATCCGGGAAATTAATAAAAAGAAAAAAAAATATATATGCATAGCAATGGAAATTCTTTCGATACTAGAAGAACAGGGTACTCTTTCGATATTCTAAAAATATTTTCCGATACTTCACAGATGGCTGATATCTAAATTTTTTATTATGTTATGAACCCTATAAGTGAAAAGCTAGGCCTTTGAGCAGAGAGGATCTAGAAGCTTTAGCACCGAGGACAGATAAGAGGCTTTATTTTTATATTATATATTTTCACTCTTTCTTTTTTCTTTAAAATAGGTTTACATTACTTATTTTGTTTAGATATAAATTTAGATATTAGCCATGTGTGAAGAATCGGAAAATATTTTGAGAATATCGAAAGAGTACCCTGTTCTTCTAGTATCGAAAGAATTTCCATTGCTATGCATATATATTATTTTTTTCTTTTAACTTATTTCCCTAATGTGTACAGATAGTGTTGTTAACATAATAATTTAGATATTGGCTATCTGTGAAATATCTGTGTATATTATTTTTTTCTTTAATTACTTTCCCTGATATGTATAGATAGCGTTAATAACATAATAAAAAATTTAGATATCAGTCAAATGTGATATATCGGAAAGATCTTTCGATACTCTGAGAATATCGAATGAGTATATATTCTTCTAATATCGAAAGAATGACCTTTCCAATGCGTGTATATTATTTTTTCTCTTTAATTACTTTCCCTGATATGTATAGATAGCGTTAATAACATAATAAAAAATTTAGATATCAGTCAACTGTGAAATATCGGAAAGATCTTTCGATACTCTGAGAATATCGAATGAGTACCATATTCTTCTAGTATCGAAAGAATGTCCTTTCCTATGCATGTATATTATTTTTTCTCTTTTAATTACTTTCCCTGATATATACAGATAAGGTTCATAACATAATAAAAAATTTAGATATCAACCATCTTTGAAATATCGGAGATCTTTCGAACTTTGAGAATATCGAATGAGTACCATATTCTTCTAGTATCGAAAGAATGTCCTTTCCTATGCATGTATATGTTTTTTTCTCTTTTAATCACTTTCCCTGATATATACAGATAAGGTTTATAACATAATAAAAAATTTAGATATCAACCATCTTTGAAATATCGGAGATCTTTCGAACTTTGAGAATATCGAATGAGTACCATATTCTTCTAGTATCGAAAGAATGTCCTTTCCTATGCATGTATATGTTTTTTTCTCTTTTAATCACTTTCCCTGATATATACAGATAAGGTTTATAACATAATAAAAAATTTAGATATCAACCATCTTTGAAATATCGGAAAGATCTTTCGATACTCTGAGAATATCGAATGAGTATATATTCTTCTAATACCGAAAGACTGTCCTTTCCTATGCTTGTATATTATTTTTTCTCTTTAATTACTTTCCCTGATATGTATAGATAGCGTCAATAACACAATAAAAAATTTAGATATCAGTCAACTGTGAAATATCGGAAAGATCTTTCGATACTCTGAGAATATCGAATGAGTATATATTCTTCTTATATCGAAAGAATGTCCTTTCCTATGCGTGTATATTATTTTTTCTCTTTTAATTACTTTCCCTGATATGTATAGATAGCGTTAATAACATAATAAAAAATTTAGATATCAGTCAACTGTGAAATATTGGAAAGATCTTTCGATACTCTGAGAATATCGAATGAGTATATATTCTTCTAATATTGAAAGAATGTCCTTTCCTATGCGTGTATATTATTTTTTCTCTTTAATTACTTTCCCTGATATGTATAGATAGCGTCAATAACACAATAAAAAATTTAGATATCAGTCAACTGTGAAATATAGGAAAGATCTTTCGATAATCTGAGAATATCGAATGAGTATATATTCTTCTTATATCGAAAGAATGTCCTTTCCTATGCGTGTATATTATTTTTTCTGTTTTAATTACGTTCCCTGATATGTATAGATAGCGTTAATAACATAATAAAAAATTTAGATATCAGTCAACTGTGAAATATCGGAAAGATCTTTCGATACTTTGAGAATATCGAATGAGAACCATATTATTCTAATAATCAGTTCACAGCACGCGCTGGAATGAGCAACAACGTCTCTGCGATACTTATTCCTGTATTCATCATCTTTGTTCGTACATATATGGTATTTTGTATAGCTATAGTTCGTGTTTCAGTGAAGTGAAATGTGAAATTTCAAAGCAAATAACTGATTTATAACTTTACTATAATTATTATAAGATCGAGTGTTTCAAGCGACATTAGAGCATTATCTCGTGTGCAAGACGCAGCGGGTCCATCCCCACCACAGCCAAGGTAGGAGGACTTATCAGTTACCAGTACGGCCCCTGGCACCGAGGCTGGACGGTGCAGTGGCCAGATCAGTTCTGTTGCGAACTTTTTATTTATTTTATTTTTATTATTATTATTATTTTATTTATTTTTTCCTTCATCACCAGTTATATAAAACACCAATATGAAATTCCACCACCAGGTTTTGTCTAGCAGATCAGATAAAAAAGCAAAAGCCAAGAGAAGCCGATCCCTTGAGTCTACCACTAGAAATAGTCCGACTAAACCGAAGCCCAATAGAAGGCGCAAAGTTGATACGCCTCCCGTGACTCCTAATGATAATTTAGAACCCGAGGCAGGGCCATCAAATCAAAATACCCAGTTAGGGTCATCAACCATGGTTGAAGACGTCATTGAAGAAGAACTGACCGCAATGGGCTTCAAGGTCAGACAAATAACAAATGCCTGCAAAAACAATACTGGGCACCCTGAGCCAGGCAACAAAATTCCAATGTCTCTTTTCTTCGTTGACCTAGAACCAACACCCGGGGTTGAAAAAATCTACGAGGTAAACAGACTATATTATACCCAAGTTCAAATTGAAAAACCCTACCCTAAGAAAGACATTGTGCAATGTCATAACTGTCAAGCATACGGGCACACCCGGCACTACTGTCACCACACTCCCAGGTGCGTCAAATGCGGACAACCGCATAAAACCGAAGAGTGTATCAAGCCGCGAGAAACTCCTGCTGTCTGCGCATTATGTTTTCAAGGACATCCGGCAAATTACAAAGGTTGTCAAACCTACAAAAATATAAAATCGCGCGTTCTGGCAGCACGTCGGCCCACCGACGAAGCGAGAACGTCAAGAAGACAACCTTCTAAAATTGCAAATGGAACTGTTTCCTATGCCGAAATGTCAGGTGGTCAGCCGAAAAGTCTCGGGGCCACGCTGCAACCCGAACCCTCCAAACACATCCCTGTACCACAAATCAACCCTATACAAGCACAAAACCAGCCCCAGCAACCACAATATTCCATGAATAAAATTCCTATTACCCCACATATACCTCCTCCTTCAAATGCTACTGATCTCACGACACTTCTCACATCATTCCTCTCTGAATTCAAATCAATGGTCACACCATTAATATCACTCCTAACAAATCTTGTTTCCCATCTCTTTCCTGTCCCACAACATCCTTAAATGACATCCACCCTATCTATTCTCCTTTGGAATGCGAATGGTATTCGAAACCACACTGATGAACTTACATCTTTACTGTATGACAAAAAAATTAATGTAGCCTTAATTACAGAAACTCGACTTACCAGTAAACGGCAGCTCAACATAACACAATACGAAACCTACCGGACTGACCATCCTGATGGAAAAGCTCACGGTGGTACTGCTGTCATAGTCCATCAATCCCTTTCCTAACAGTCATTTCCCCTACCTTCAAACGATCTCCTTCAGGCTACAGCTGTTTCAATCAAAACCTTTTCCTTTCCTATCACATTAGCATCGGTGTACTGTCCTCCTAACAAATCCATCTCCGATTCCCAATTCAGCTCTCTCCTCGATTCCCTAGGGATCCATTTCCTTTTAGGTGCAGACTTTAATGCGAAACATCAACAGTGGGGATCAAGAACTACTAATTCCCGAGGCCGCATGCTACTGTCTGCACTTAATTCCCACAACTCCAGTTTTATTTCTCCCGGCACTCCTACATATTGGCCCAATGATCCAAACAGAAATCCTGATCTCCTCGACTTTTTTATCCATGCTGGCTTAGGTCCCCTAAACTATTCCATAGAACGCCTTGATGAACTTTCCTCAAATCACAGTCCTTTGATCCTTACCCTTTCTGTATCTCCAATACCCAAACTTCCACCACCATCATTTATTAGGGGACCAGTTGACTGGAACCTTTTTCATCAGCTTGTATCCGACACCATTGACCTCAGAGTTTCCCTAAAAACACCCCAAGAGTTAGATGATGCAGTCGATTCCTTTACCAATTTGATCCAGCAAGCAGTTTGGACTGCATCTTCAACTCGTCCTTCCTTCAAACCCCGCAAGAAAAATCCATTACCACAAGATCTTAGGGATCTTATCCTTACCAAACGCCGTTACCGATCCCTTTGGCAAAGAACTAGGCATCCTCACGATCGGAGACTGTATAACTACCTCACCAAACTAGTTAAAAAGAACCTGACAACCTATAGATCTGAAACCTACAATGCCTATCTTTCCACACTATCCGCTTCTGATAATTCCCTTTGGAATGCTACCAAAAAGATCCTTAAATACCACCCTATTTCCCATCCCCTCCGCCGTGAAGACGGTTCTTGGGCTGCATCAGATGAGGACAAAGCAGAAGAATTTGCCAAACACCTTTCAAATACATTTATTCCACATCCTGAAAACAACCCTACGCACGTTTCCAATATTCATGAATTCCTCTTTTCACCCATTCCACTATCCTTACCTCCTAACGCTGTAAGCCCCTCTGAGGTCAAATTCCTGTTACAAAAATTAAAAGTCCGCAAATCTCCTGGACATGACCTTCTAACCACCCAGATCCTTCAACATCTTCCCCAAAAAGCGATTATTTTCCTTACCTATCTATACAACTGTATCCTTCGCACAACTCACTTCCCTTGTTGTGGAAACACTCCATCATCATTCTATTCCCTAAACCTGTTAAACCGCCAAATGACACTTCATCATACCGACCCATCAGCCTGCTTCCTATTCTTTCCAAAATTTTTGAAAAGATCCTCCTGAAACGAATCCTACCCATAATCGAATCCAATATTCCTTTACATCAGTTTGGATTCCGTCCCAGGCACTCGACGGTCCAGCAGGGTCTCCGAGTTGTCGATCACATATCCTCTGCTCTTGAAAGCAAACAGTACTGCACAGGCGCATTTCTGGACGTAGCACAAGCTTTCGACCGGGTATGGCATGCCGGTTTGCTGTTCAAGCTCAAAACTCAGTTACCTCAATCCTTATTCCTAGTCCTTCGATCCTACCTCTCTGATCGCTATTTCCAAGTGCGCTGTGGTAACGAATACTCCAATCTTTACCCAATTCAAGCTGGAGTCCCCCAGGGCAGCGTCCTGGGTCCTATCCTGTACATATTGTACACCGCTGATATCCCAACTACTCCTGAAACCTTCCTTGCAACGTTCGCAGACGACATAGCCATCCTATCATCTCATCCAGATCCTGAAATGGCTTCCTCGAACCTCCAAAGGAACCTTTCACTCATTGAAATTTGGTGTAACCAATGGCGGATCAAAGTCAACGAGGAAAAATGCAAACACGTGACTTTTACACTTCGCCGAGGAACATGTCCTTCTGTCCAATTCAACGAAACCATCCTTCCTATTTCCGACACAGTACGATACCTTGGCTTCTTCCTAGACAAAAGACTTACATGGAATCCTCATACCAGACTCAAAAGACAAGAACTTAACAGACGTTTCAGCCAACTATACAGATTACTATGTAGGGCCTCCCATCTTTCAATAGACAATAAACTACTAATATACAAGACGATCATCAAAACTATCTGGACCTATGGACTGGAACTGTGGGAGACCGCAAAAAAATCGAATATCAGACGCATTCAATCCTTTCAATCCAAAGTCCTGAGAACTATTGTCAACGCTCCTTATTATGTCTCAAACAAAACCCTCCATAATGATCTCAACATTCCTTTTGTCCTCGACCTCATCCCTACTAAATTCTCAAACTTTCACCAAAACCTTGTCTGTCATCCCAATCCCCTGGCTCAGTCATTATCCAGTTCCACACATCCATACAATCCACCCCACCGCCTAAACCGGCAATGGCCTCGAGACTTGTTATAATAATGCTATTTGGAGTACTGGCACTGGCCAGATTCTCCACTCACGACCTGTGTGTGTGTGTGAAGCGCCCTTAACCAGCTTCCATTGGCGTTTAATGCCAGTGACGCGGCTGGGAAAGGGAGCTGGGGCCTCCCGGACTCCTGCTTTGCCCTCATTTATGAGGAAGAAGCTCAGTTCGGGGACCCCAGGCAAATTGTAAATAGAGTATGAATGTGTACAGTATATTTCTTTTATGTTTTATTTATTATTATTATATTTTTTTATTATATATATATATTTTATTTTACTTTATTTTTGTATATATTTTTTCGCTTGTATATATTTATTTATGCATTTGTTTCGTTTATATTATTGATTTTTTATGGAATGATTGTAGCTACATAGCACCATTACTTATTGCCCACAGCAGGCAGATTGTAATGCTTCAATAAAGTGTTTTCAAAAAAAAAAAATAAATAAATTATTCTAATAAAAAATAAAAAATCTTTCACTATTTGATTGATTATCCAATGTATGACGTTTTCCTGGCAATGGAATGTTTGTAGCCATTTGATGAACCGTGCTTTTAAACTTAAAATCTTCCGATACCGAGTGATATCGATATTTTTCTTTCGATATTTTCTCGGTATCGATACTTTGTTCCGATATATCGCAAAGGCCTGGTATCGATATTTTTGGGTATCGGTAGAACCCTAGTCGTGTCACAATGTTTGTAACAGAACTCCTCCGAAACGACTTGACCGATTCTATGAAATTTTGTGTCTATATTCAGTAGGGCTGAGAATAGGATGTAAACTATTTTTCATATCCTCGAAGTGATATGTGTCGGCCATTATTATTGATTGAGCGTCGACCGTAGCAGTGACGCTTGATGATGTCTGAATAGAGTAAATCCAAGTTCGCAACCGAAAAAACGGACGGGAATACTTTTGGTGGCCAAAAAACTTCGAAATTTTGGGAATTCTTTTAGATTTGGCCCTTATCTCCTAATTAGTACGTTTTAGGGGAAAACCACAAATAAACATTTTTATAGAAGATTAAATTTACTTTGAATTGAGCCAAAATGCAGCTCTGTAGGGTTAACAGATCCTGAGTTAAGTTCTAATCTTATAATAATTCACCGGAATCTTAGCTCCATCTAATATATAAAATTGTCGTGTCACAGTGTTTGTAACAGAACTCCTCCGAAACGACTTGGTCATCAAAAATATCACCGGGAATGTTATTAAAGGGGCAATGTTGAATGGAATCTTTAAAGGAGAAGTCATCCTGTAGCCATGTTTTCCAAAGAAACCATCAGAACCCATCATATCGTTTAAAAGATTTTATTTGCTAAGTTGGCTTGACTATTGCTATGACCATGAATAAGTCTCAATGCCGTTCAATGTCCATTGGCGGTTTGGACCTAGAACATCCATGTTCCTCCCTTGGACAATTATATGTCGCATGCTCAAGTGTCATTATCTAACCATCTAATCTATTTGTTTTAGAAAAGCACAGATTAAAAAAGAATATTGGTCATCGATTAGTGCATAATTAAATTGAAATAAATAGTTGTAATTTAAAAAAATATTATTAGTTATAAATAAAAATCAACCATGATATGCCTTATTCATTAATCTAGTGTTTATATCTTATCAGTTAAGAATTTTGTATATTATTTATTTATTTATTATATATTGTACTTAGATGTAAGATGAATAAAATGTAAAATCAAAAATCTATTTAATTCATCTTTTCCATTCATTCATTATTTCTTTAAAATTCAAATTTTAACGTATGATTATTTTAAAACTATTACAACAGCCACAGAAAGGCGTGGCCGGGGCAGCTAGTATGTATATATATATATATATATATATATATATATATATATATATATATATATATATATATATATATATATAATTCAAATCCAAAAAAAAACTTTAGATAGTTCTTATCTAAACAAAATAAAATTGTAAAAGAATAACTTAGGGGCTTAATATTGCACAATCCGATAGCAAGATTTATTGTTACCATTATTATGAAATAAAATAATCACAATAAATATGAGACTTGAAGTAGTGCTATGTATTGTGCTTGGCTGCGTCATGAAAGTGACAGTGTTTTGCACAAAGAGCAATGGTGCGAGAAGTAGGTCACACAGGTAGTAGAAGGGTGGCCCCTATGGTCCCCTTATGGTCAATGTGGCTGAAGAGATAAGAAAAGGTGGGTGTCAAAGACTCCACTGGAAAGGGACTCTCTGAACAGATCGGGAGGAGGAAGGACCGAAGACGGAAGTCGGCGGACGATGCAGTGCGCAGAAGAGTCGGACGTGGCCAGGCAAAGACGGGTGTATAAACCCAATCTACCCCTGTTTCACAGATAAGTGTAATTTATTTCCTGTTATTTATTTTATGGCAATCCATATATCTATATACGAATCATTAACTGTACTTCTCAATGTATATATTAAATCATTAATCTTGTTTAAAATTGATTAATAAACTACAACCATTATAAGCATTCTTTTGGTGCTTACTTACCCCAGATGCACTATTTATTTATGAATAATATATTGAAGGTATAATTGATGAGTAAATTGGTAAACACAAGAACAGACCTCTGAAAAAAAATCCAATTAAGACTAAGGCATAGAAATAACAATTTGAGTAATCATCCTAAATGATACTCTGGCATCCCAAAAACCAATCAGAATATTCGAAATATATTTTAGACTATAAAACATAGCAGTAGTAAAGATCATTTTACGTGATATTTAGTTGTTTAGCCATTAAAAAAATGTTGATATTAATCCCATTTTTTATTACTGAAAGGTTGACCTTCATTTAAGTAATTACTTATTAATCAGCATAAGGCTGATGGTGAGGGCCTCGTTCCAAACCATGGATTGTTCACTTTAATCAATTTTATGAAATTATATCAGTAAAAATGTTAGTGAATACAGATTTATAAGTTAATAATAACAATAAATCAATGGTATTATCGATATTCAATACATAATTACTGATATTGGTTAGAGCAGGATCATAAATAATTACTGCAATATACTGAGTATTTGCAGTTGGGAAAATTAAATGTTTGATGACACGAGCCGTGGCCAGATGTTGAGAATCGATAATGGGACATGACCGATTTATTTTACACAAGCAGGGACCCCAACGCAGCTTTCGTCCAATGTCAAGCGTAATGAAATGTACTTAGTTGAGATCAGTTATGTTAGCCGTAAATGTATATCTTATTAAACAAAGGTGAGAATAAACAGAAGCACTCATAAGAAAGAAATACAGGATCTTCAATGAGATCAATAGAAATTTATATTTATAAAATACACATACATTTGTATACATACACACTAAAGGTTGTTAAAATGGACAGCAAAGATAAAATGGTCGATTTGTAATTATTTAGAAACAAGAATGTTAAATCGGAAGGGAGAAATCCGGGCTGCTCCTGAAATGTGTTAAATATATAATTGGTTAAATGTGTATAACTTATAATAATAATAAAGAATGTACCAATAAAATACAAGAAGGGTAGGTATACTGTTCAGTAAGTGGTAGAGATTGTACTAATTAAGAGAACCCACTTTAAAGAGGCTGGGTGAGCCCCAGAGATTCGATAGAAGCATGACGTCAGTCTCTTGTTTGTTTTAATTGTAATTAAATTAGATATACTATACTGAAACCACTAGAAACTGATCGTCAAAGCAGACAACACTTACTATACTACTATACTTATACTTAATACACATATGCTCTTCTTACTAGACATATGCTTCCCTATTAATAGCAAAAGACTCATATACATGACAATCATTAGACGCATCTGGACATACGGAGTAGAGCTTTGTGGCTCCACTAAGCCATCGAATTCCTTTCATATCCAATCCTTGCAATCCAAAATCCTTAGCGCTCCTTACTTTGTTACGAATTAACTCACACATAATGACTTTAATTTCCCAATTCTTGCCGATTTGCCCCTATCCCAATATCATTAATTTCATGAAATCCTTTATTCTCACTTAAAACTCAGTAGTTTCGAACCTAGCTACTTCTGAAATTCCTGATAATCCTCCGAGGCGCCTGAAAAGAAGATGATTTCGTGGCCTTTTAAGTCACATCTGTTACTCGAGTACTACCACGGGTTGTTTCTTTACTTCCCTTTATCTCATGCCATTACGTATCATTTATTCTATTTACTTTTTGAATTTTATTGAAGTTGTAATATAATATTTTATTTTTTTAAAAGTAAAAATCAGCTAATGAATTAAGATTAACTCAATAATTTCATTGAATAGCCCGGCCTATAGATTTGGTGGCCTGCTCCATGGATTTGACAAACTGCATTACAGATTTGGTGACCTTTACTGTAGACTTGGTGGCCTGCATTACTTACTTGGAGAGATTCGCCCTATAGGTTTCGTGACCAGCGTTATAACTTTGGTGACCTCCACACGCTGCTAGCGAGCAGAGGGGGGAATGAGGAAGGGAGAAAGGGTTTGGAGAGTAGAGGGAGTGCTCTCGAGAAGACAAGTGTGCCCTACAACTGCTCAGATCAGGTCACTACGATCCTCACCGATAGTATCTATTCCCTTATAGTATAGTCGCAGAGTCGTTCTTATGTGGAAGCAATTATGTGCTTAGAGGTTTTCTAGTATGCGGTATAAGGGCAATCTGTGTTGTAGAATCGTGTAGGATTAAGAACTCCAAAAAAATTTCAAAAATCCTCGAAACAATCGGATCATTTCAGTTTTTGATTTTAACTACCAAACTACTGAAAACTTTATTATGAAACCTGAAAACTATTTATTTCTCCTACATTTTCACTGCCCCTGCCGCTCTTTTAAATAGAACACACATTAAGATATACTTAGTATTAAGGTTTTGACCATTTTTTTTTTACAAAAAAAAATATTTAAAATTACAAAACTGTTTTCCCTAGCAACTTTTATACTTCAATATTTATATGTATATTAATTTAATTGTAGTACTGTAAAGAGTTTTTCTAAATTGATAAATTTCGAAAAATTGCTCAATGGCCTCAATCAATAATGTAGTGTATAAAATCTGTAAGTCTTTTTAACTGATTTATTTATTCTGTAAAGAATACAAGGAATGTTACAATATAATTTGGTAAATTAACAAAAGAATCAAACAATATTCATACCTGTAAAGAATAATTAAATTACACGTTATTGAAATACAACTTTCTGATAAAAAATTCACAATATTACGAGTTCAATCTTGTCCAGTGAAACCTCTCTCTTAAACAACCAAAAACTACGACAATGGCGGGCGATTGTCGTCATCGATATGTAGATATCGATGTATAACGTATGGAATTTACAAATTGTATAATGAAGTGTATTAACATCACCGCTGAAGCAACTCGTGAAATTATTAAATATGAAGGGGGAGGTATCCTTGACCAGAGCACTGCGCGGCGTTGGTTTGAAAAATTTAGCAGTGGAGATTCGACTTTGAAAAGGAAGAAGGGCTCCAGGCGACCATTAATGGATACTGATGAGGTTCTGAAGGTAGTTGTTGAGTCAAATCCGTCCACAAGTACTTGCGAACTTGTCAGGGAGTGTGGTGTGTCGAAAGATATCGTTCGTTACCATCTTCTCTCCACGGGGAAGGTGAAAATGGCCAGTAGACGGTCATTTTTTTTATACACCCTATTAAATTAATTTGTAGATGATTTGTTATTTTTTTCTGATCCCATCGTTATGTTTTTAAGAATAATTAATAAATTATTATGGCCTATAAGTCATAAAAGAAAGAAACCACTAGTAACGAATAGATTGAAAATAGCAACGGCCTTGCACTGCGGTGGCAGATAACAGAAATAAACAGAGATGTTTACACCGGCTATTCTAATAAATTAAATGCTGGTCCTCATGCTTCACCTGTGAGTCACTATGGCAGGTTAGCAATATGTTGCGCTCCATTTAGCCATATACATTATATTCATACATATAAATTATATTCATACTTCATTATATTATAAATTATATTCATTTGAAAAACACCATTAAAATGATCCATATTTGTTTAATATATTTTTATTATATTATATTTTATATTATTTTAATTATATTAACAGATTTATGAAAATTTAGATTTAAATCGTCTTGAAACATTTATATATCACTTTTCTAAATATCTGATACCTAATAAGTAAATAGAATTTTAACGGGTTAGAAAAACACTAAAACTAACTCGCCAACTAACAAAAAATAAAAACAATAAAAAAAAACAGAAAATATTTATAGTCATCTCAAAATCTATAAAGGCTTAATCCAAAACATCATGAATAATGTATGTAACATTCATACTGATAACATTTTGGTGCAGAGGTTCACCTTTGGAAACCTGTTTTCCGATCATTTTCGACGCACTTCTTGAGACTTGAATTTTGAAAGAGAAAAAGATCATTAGGTAAATATTAAAAGAAATATTACAATGATCACACAGTAATTGATCAATTGAATAGTTAAGAAAGAAAACGAAAAACAAACAAATTGATTTAGTATATACATTTGTACATGTATGACTGAATAATATAGTATAAAAATCAATCTGTATTAATAAAATTGGGTATATTAAGAGATGGGGGGAGGAAGCCATGGATGTGTGAGTGTTTTTAAAAAGACAGAGTCAAGTGTTGTAACTTTTACATTGACAAGTGTGTTAAACAGATGAAATTAGTGAGCTTTTGTGTTTATTTTTTTTCTATGAAGATCGAATAAATAAAAACATTTTGTTTTGGAATGGTTTAACAAGTATATCTGTCTATTTTTATCTGAACTTCATAGGGTTTACTAGTATTTTTTGTACAATTTTAATCGATAAAAAGAATCAAGTGACTCTTAGCTTCTTCCACGGTCACTTTTGTCTTTAAGGTTCAAGCCTCTCAAAATTTCAGAATCACCATTGAACAGTGCACTCTTATACTGGCTTCGCCCACGACTTAGTTGATGTTTCTGACCAATAGGGCCCCTTTCCGGCTAATTGAACATGCAAGACGAAATTAAGTGAAAATCACGCTATGACATCTTAGTAAAGACTGAACTATTTTCAAATAGAAAATTTTTATAGCGGTAAACAAACATTTAAGCTTGAAAGAGGTTTAATGAACGTTTACAATTATAAAAGTCAAAAGTCCAATAAACATAAACAGTTCACTATTTGGAGGGGTATTTTTTAAAAATCATACAATCCTGCATTATTTTCCGGACAAACCAATAAAATGACTGATAAACGAGTCAGACAAAGATTGTTTTTATCAGTAGATTATTTTTAGCAGTTGGTCGTTTCCATTGTAGCAACTGATATTATTTTTTATGGATGCATGAAAGCAGATGCAGTAACTTACTATATCCAAACAGATTAAAAAGATTTTCACACGAAATTAATGTTGAAAACAGTTCAATAGAACAATAGAGCGCTTTTCGGAATATACACGAGTTTTTATTCTACAAAAACGCAACAACGATCACTTCTTTCATTTTTCATTTATTTATTAAACAAAATATTATATAACAAATTTACAAGCATGTTCTTATGAGAAATATATCTCTAATGATTTTTATTTTCAAATAATCAGATAAAAGAATGATGAACTTGACAATACGACATCGAAAAACAATTTTTCAAAGTTACAGCTTTTTATTAATTATTTAATATTTATTCCTGATTCTCAAAATCATTCAAAACGTTTCGACATTATGGTGTCATTTTCAATCTTTACAAATTCTTCCTCTCTGCATCTTTTTTTTTAAAAGTTATTTATTGATATTTACAACTGTATTACAATTATACAAGTAAATAGAA
Organism: Arma custos; assembly: GCA_037127475.1. Lineage (NCBI taxonomy): Eukaryota > Metazoa > Arthropoda > Insecta > Hemiptera > Pentatomidae > Arma > Arma custos. Next base: position 83,790,226 of record CM073760.1, on the reverse strand, counting down.
TGTTATTATTTAATTTTATACAATATCATGTAGCAATATCTTATAACAATTAAACTTGCTTCATAATTATAGGGTTAAGCAAGCATTGTTTTCTAATTCCTCTTAATTTAATGAAAATAAAACTAGTATAGAAATTATTTTTAAAATTTCAGTCCATCATAATTAGTAGAAGAGCTAAAAAAAAAAATTGTTTAAAACCTTTTGATAAAAAGCTTCCTCAATTCATTTTCTATCGTGAATGAATAAAGTTTCGAGGTCAAACCACTCAGGGAAAATTGGATCGTTGACGGAAACCCAGGTCTCATAGTCAGTAATTAAACCTGTCCACAACCGATCCACCTGGGCAAAAAAAAAATTAAAACGTCAGTTAAAAAGACTTATTGGATTTTTTCTCGTCGTACAGCCTTAAAGAGAGCCGGGAAATCGCTATAAAAAAAATCAACACCGACCATTCCAATCAATGATGACTAAATGAAATTCAAAATAAAAACTAAAAGAGGATGGCTTTACAAATTCTGATTTAGGTTTCGGTTTTGAAGACACGAGTTTTGCAATGCCGAGATCAAATAATAACAACAATTTAATAGCGGCTTTATTACTTAGGTGTTAACCAATCAGGACCGTGCTTATTAACTATTTAGGAATTCGTTCGTTTATCAGTCCTTTAAATACCCAATTTTACAACTTATACTTCGTTTTTACAACAACAAAACAATTAATAAAATTATGTTACACTGTTAAATATTTTTGTTTCCCGGAACGGCTTTAGAGACCGCGGGAATATCATTATTTCCACTCCCTTTCATACCCCTTCTCTCCTTCCTTATTTCTTCTTACTTTTTCCTCATTCTTTCTGATTGTTCTTTCTTTCTTTCCTCGGCCCACGCTATTCCTTTTCTTGCATCTCTCTTTTCCACAAGGACCTTAATTTCATTAATTTAGTCTTTTCCCATAGTCATCCCTATCGGAACAGTCATGGTATGTTATTTTCAGTCTCTCAGTTTCTTCCTTCATCTGTTTGATGCACCCCCCAGCATTCTTGTATCCTCTCATTTTATAGAAGATTTCTCTCACCATACTAAATGTCCGGAGAGCCTTAATCTTCTTATTCTTATGCCTATTTCCAAATCATTTACTTCTTTGTGCATTTCCTAATTAGGTCTCAACCTATAGCCTCCATGTGTCTTCTTTGGGCCGTTAATTCTTCTTTCTATCCCTAACATTTTCCTTAGGCTGGGGAGGGAAGCGGATTCCATTCCGTACAGTATCACCGTTTTGATGACCGTACTGTAGGTTCTTATTTTGGCGATTGTTGACAGGCTTCTTCTATTACATAAATTGCTTGTCGCGAAGCTTAGTCTTTCCAATTAAATTGAATTAAATAATTTTATTTAAATTAAAATATATACAAACAATTTAAATCAAATTTTATATTCCTGGGGGTTATGGAGCATAAGGACTGGTCTGTAGGGAAAATTCATAGAGCTGGGAGGTAAGCCATGCGGCAAATTCATCTTACAGCAGCTTTGTGGTCGACTTGGCACCTACAATCCTCTACTTTGCGTTTTAAATAACATCCGTTCCATTACCCAACGCTGTTATATTCGCCATTTTATTGTTATTATTATAAAAAATAAAATATGAGAACTTAGTACTGGATTTATTTTTCTTTAATTCAGTTAATTTATTTATTAAAACAACAACTGCTAATTAATGCCAGGAGAATTTAGAGTAGCGCGTCTTTGAAAGTTAATGATCAAAATTAAAATTTCAATTTGCATAAAAGTTAATAGAGTGCATTAGGAGGCTAATTTCAGTAGAGATTAGTTCATTCAACACAATTAAATTTGAAATTATAATTTTACTTTCGATGCAGGTTTTGGGTTTCGCTGAGGACCTCTGGTTTATATTAAGGAGAATAAATGGATTAAACAATATTTCTTCATTTAGAAAAATATCCTATTATGAAGGAGATAATTAAAAAAGATTCTTTGCCCGTGTTGGCTTTTAAAGGTATAATTTATATCACTTTAACGACTTTTCATATTTATTTTTATAAATGAGCGAGATATGACCGTATTAAACTTCTTTTAAGCCATAATTAGTATCCTAAATGACGGATGGAAATATAGAATTTGGAGAATCGTCTTGAATTAGGTAACAAGGTCTTGTAAATACAACGCTGCGACTAATAGAAAATATTAAATAGTCGCATAAACACTTACTCGATTTTTGGTATACACACAGCGCGACTAATAAATATTTAATTATTAATACTTTATTAATAATTAATTAATTGATTATTACATTATATTATATTTGCCATTACAAATATTAATTATTTGATCTCGTACTGAATGATTCCCGCTTAAATAACTGCATGACCTCTTAGATCTTGGGGCGTTAAACCTGAGAAGGAAAAGTTTACATCTTTGAAAAGACATTGCCTCTCTGGAAATTTCGCTCCTAACATTGTTCAAGAAGAGCGTCATTTCAGAGGTAGCTCTGTAATATATTTATTAATATGTAACTCGATAGAACTTGTCAACCATATAAATAAATAATCGCAGAATAGTTATAACTGTGACATAACCCAAAAAACGGTTAAAAACCTTTAAGTTGATTATATGCATAACTTATTTGATACCTGGATACAAAACACCTTCTTCAGGAAAATTAATTTTTTAGATTCTAAGAATTGTAGCTTTTTTTTGTTGCAAGAATTTTGATTCAGGTTAAATCAACATTCCTGAAACCTAGGCATTTCATATATTCAGAATGATTACTTACATAACCATTAATTATTACTTCTCAAAATGTACTGAACCTGTAATAAATTGTTATTACTCTAATAAATTTTCTCAATAAGACTTTTCACGATCTTGTAAATCAAATCATCCCTGCGTATTATACTTAACAATGTGGGATAACGTATTTGAGTGAAAAACAATGTTTTCATCGAATTTATCCTATCGCCTTCATTAGGTGTTGAGTGAACATTGAATACACATTTAACTTATACGAGGTGTGACTATTAAATAACGAGACTGACGTTGTAATAAAATTTATTTTTATTTCATACATAATTAATTCAATATACACCCCTTTCCTATCCTTACAACGCTCCATGCGAATTTTCCATTGTTGGAAACAGTCCTAGAATTCATCTTCTGTCAGCTCCTTTGCGTGCCGCTTTCTCTTTTACAAGTTCCACGGACTCAAACCTCGTCCCTTTTAATGAAAATTTCACCTTAGGAAACAGATAGAAGTCACATGGTACAGGATCTGGTTAATAAGGTGGATGTTCTAACAGTGGGATGCTGTACCAGGCTAGGAACCTCTTGACAGATAACGCGGAATGAGCTGGCGCATTGTCTCATGATTTGTCCTTCCACATTTCGGGTCGTTTTTTCCTTACACTTTCACGTAGTTTTGCAAGTACCTCAAGGTAGTAGTGCTGATCAATAATTTGACCTTCGGGAGCCCAGAGAGGGTACACAAACCCATGCATATCGAAAAAAACAATTATCATTGCTTTAAATTTTGACTTGCTCATTCTAGCTTTTTTGGCTCTCGGTGAAGTTGGGGTCTTCCAGTGCATGGATCGGCGTTTTTTCCGGATCATAAGTAAAAAAAAACACGTTTCATTACATGTTATTACTCTTTCCGATAAATTTGGGTCATTTTAAATGGCATCTAAAGTGCCAGTACAAACATTTTTGCGAGTTGCTTGTTGTTCAAACATGAGAATTTTAGGCACCATTTTGGCACGCACTTTTCGCATATTAAAATTGTCATGTAAAATTTGCCTTACCCATTCTTTATCAATGCCTACAGCTTCAGCAATTGCACGAAAGCCGGTCAGACCGAAACAAATTACCGACTTTTTCAACATTGTCATCCGTTTTTGACGTTGAAGGGCGACCTGGCAGGGAATCAATTTTTTTTCCGTCCGGAATCCGTGGGAATCCGTGTGTATATATATATATATATACATATATATAAATTAAAATGAGAATGAACTAATAACGTAAAAATTATTATACAGCTCTATATATACTATCTAATGTTTAAACAGAAATGAAAACAATAGTATGATTTTTAAGCTAAACTTAATCCTATTAGTCTATTGATACACACATATATAAAGAATTTAGATTTTACTTGGTGTTTCTTCGCAAATACCATATATTTTTATTGATTTCTTGAAGGGATATGAAAACAATAACCGAATGATTTATCATCACCGGAACTGGCTTTCTACTTCTAAAAGGACAAATGCTGTTTAGGCGACAGTCATCAATCTCTTCCATTCAACATGAAGGATCTATCTTTTCTTCTCGGGTTTAACGCTCTAAGACCCAGCAGTAAATCAAGTAAATACATCCCTTGCCTTTTGTAAGGACAGTCTAAAATTCCCTTACAGTTATTAAAGATTACAGATTAGGGAGTAATGTGTACTTCGATGAAATAAAAAATTATTTCCTCAGGATCGGGAATTTCTGTTTGTGTATTTCGTTTTAGACATCAGGGAACAAACTTGATCTCAATTTGTATATAGTACAAAAAACAAAAAAAAAGCGATATATCATAACAGTAATTTAACGTACGATGTAAGTTTCAGTGATTGTACGGGTTAATGGTTTGATGGAACCATATCAAGTATATCGAATTCCGTCCTCTAGTTTCAGTTCTAAAATAGGAAACATTTTTCTACACACACACACACACACACATATGTATGTATGCATGTATGTATTATGAATTGCTCCTCTGTTAATATTACAAAGTTATCATCGATTTCTACCTTATTTTGTGCATCTTGATAATGCGCCTAATGGTTTTTTGTCAGATATATCTTATATCATTTTACTCCTCGGTAACTCGCTTGCAAACATTAATTCACAACAGCATGATGACAAAACAAAATTGTTGAAAATGAACTAAATTTGTTTTTTACGAGGAAAGTCGAGATACACTAGGTCTTTAAATATTTAAAGTGCTATAAATTATCGCTGAAAAAAAAACTTTGAATAATTAAAGTTAAGTTCAACGATACTTAGATAAATTTTACAATCAATCATATCATAAAAAAAATTTAACTATAACAGATAACATTTTTTAGGGGAAACGAAAAGTCAACTGGCTATTGATGTTTTAAGTAATTATTAGAATCAATTGCACAACTTTTTAGATAAATATACTTATTCTTACATCAATGGAATTCTAATCTTTAAACTAAAGTTGAGTGTTGCCAATCTCGCGCAATACGGCACGAGCATGTTGGTGACGCAAAACCAGAAGTTTTCCCCTCTAAAAAGTCCCTAAACGCCTCTAAAAAAGTTTTCACTTAAAAAATAATAATCAAGTTGTAAAGACTTTTTTAATCATCATGAAGCAATACTATAAATAATCTAGAACAAGTAGCATTACTTTTTCCTTGTTTCACTCCCACACAACTTTTCTAACAAATTAGGCAATTACCTAAAAGGAAAACTTGATACAAGCGAAATGATTTATAACAGTACAACATTTATAAGAAAATTTCATATAAACGCCTATATTCTGATTTATTGATGCACTGAACTAAATTATGCTGCTCCCATCTTCTACGCCCGGAATACTAAATCCTTCGCTACCCAACCCATCTTATCATGTCATGAATAAATTGAAGCACGGGGACTATGCCCGAAATAGATACTTAATCTTCCAACCCAAACAAGATCTGCTTGCTTTACTTATACTCATCATCTTCCGGTATGTCTAAAAATATATAGATCAGCGATCTTTTGAAGTTTTTTTTTTAAATAATTTATTTATTGATATTTATAACTGTATTAGAATAATACAACAAGTAAATAGGATAAGTGATACATAATGACATTAGAATGACAAGTAGAGAAACTACCCCCAACTGGTAGTAAAGTTCTACTCAAATCAAAGTTCAACTTCTTTTCAGACGCCTCGGAAGATTATCGGGAATTGAAGAGGTTGCGAGGTTTGAAACTAGAGGGTTTAAGTGGGAATGAAGTTTGTTATGAAAGGATCGATACCGGGTTCGGGCAAAATCAGCAACAAATGGTACATTAAGGTCGTTATGGATGACTTTATTCTTAACAAAATAAGAAGGAGAATTGAGGATTTTGGATTATAGGCATTGGATACGAGAGGTATTTGATGGCTGAGTGGTGTCCCAAAGCTGTACTCAGTAAGTCGCTCCATCCGGCGCGAGAGGCGAGTTCTTGTGCCCTGGGATTGGATAGAGGATTTGAATTGTAGGAGACTATAGATATAAGATGGATGTACTGAGTTGATGGTTTGGGATAAGAAACTAGGAATTAGAGTCCACGGAAAGAAGGGAATATGTATGGTAGGTATGTATCTGGTATATTTAGCCCTATGGAAAATCCGCAATTTGGGTCGAAACGTTGGATTTAAAATAAATGTTATCCTTATTAAAGATAATTTTTTCTGAACTCCATCCGGACCATTTTCTTCCTCAAATATATACGGCCAATTAGTATTATTCAAGATAATTATTATTTCAATTATGTTTGTATTGAGATTTTGTGTTGAGCTTGTTTTGATTAATAAATAAACTACGTGAAAATTTATATAATTATTATTCGGAGTGTGTATGTGAAAACCAGACTAGTGTTAATAACAAGAAATTAAAAAAAAAAACACAATTATTCCTAAGTTTTGTGTATTAACTTCTATCGGGAGTCCTCATAAACTTTTTTTTTATCGTTGAGAGCTAATGGGTGATAATATTATTGTTAATACAGTTGTTTGTTACAATGTAAATAGGAATAGTAATGAGTATTGATACATATAGTTTCGTGCCAAATAACGCAAACAATAATAGAGCTGACAAGGGCAGTTAATGAAATGGGGACTGTATGTAAACATAGTCTTGGGGCTAAATATACGAGCGGCCTTGTGGCAAGGTTAATAGCAGTACGGTCATCCCCGCGTTGGAAGCGCTGCATATGTTTATTTATAAACACCATTATGTTTACAACGAAGGGAGAAGGAGATAGGAGACACATCTAATAAAAAGGCATAAAACACATTAAAAAGGCCAACAGTTGATGAGTGGTTGCCATGGTTAATACCACATTTCGAGATAATGATGTTGCGATCATGGGTATGAACCATGTCATGAGACAACTAAATAAATTAATGGAATATGGAAATAGTTGGGGACTGCAGTAAAAAAAAAAAACACCAAATAAGTCACGGTATTTTTTATTTGTGCCGACGTTTTTTGACTGCACCCCCAAACTATATCCTCCATTATATCATCCAGTCAAATATTTTCCTCTCTAAATAAATTAATGTACAACTAAGTATAAATATTTAAATGAATCACTTAATGCTGCCATAATATATTGTAGAAAAAACCCAATCTTGAGAAAACTAAATGAAAATATTTCAATTAATGAGATATTCAGTGGTTAAATTATTTGTCGTAGGTAGTTCAAAATTTTATGTGCAATAATACGATGAATGATCGTTACATGGGCAGTAAAGTTCACACCAAACAATTTTGCATCATAATTAAACCTAAAAATTGACACTTTAACGTTAAAAAGAAAAACGATTGTTAATAGGTTCTCGGGGATTAAGCATCAACCCCCCAGAACCTATTAACAATCGTTATATGTCGAGTGTGCTATAATACATAGATAATTTAATAGGATAAACGCTAAATACACTAATGCACTGCGTTTCATAAGTAAATAAATCCTCACATCAACTTATGACATAATTAATTGGTGTATGAAATTAATGATCATTTACAAGAGCTACTATGGACTCATGAATGAAATGAAGAGTTCTGGCATGATAGAAATAAAAAGATGGTTCTCTTGCACTAATAGGCACTCCTGGGAGGGACAGCTCATTACAGGACCAACTTCACCTCATGAAAAAGACATAAAAAGACCTCGTGTTCTTCACCGCCTCGAGAGCTTTGCCCTTCCTCCGCCCTCAGACTAGAGGATGCTCCAGAGTTAAAATAGTTTGCATGCCATGGCAGTCTGCATGATTTTTAAAATAAAATATTATTCAAATGTGAGTGAGCTTTATGAGTTATGCTTGGAAATAAACTAGAAAATTACTAATCTCTGTGTCTCGAGATCAAGTCTGGTATGGGCAGAAAAATCATTCGATTAAAAACCGTGAATGTACCCTACGGGATCTGCAGACCCTCCTAAGGCCCACTCAGCCTCAATTAAGTAGTTATTCTCAATTGGGCAAACCTGGCGGATGAGCATTACATCGGTCAAATTTCCTCCTTTTACAACCGTTGGTTTGGAATCTTAGTCCATACCATTCTCTAGTTGTTGTGTTACAGGATTTCATATATATATATATATATATATATATATATATATATATATATATATATGATCCGATTATTAGCTGTTAAAAATATTACACTTCTCTACCATATGTTACTCCATGAATAATGTTTGTAAATATTTTGACTGCTTTATTTTTATAAATGAGAATTTATCAGTTTTAATTACAGTGTATAGTTTTTTTCCCTATCCAACAAAACTCGAGCATAATTATTATATTTAATTAATGCATCTCTTCAAATTATCATGTTTAAATTATCTAATAGAAAAAGTGCTACTCGCTGGCTAACGAGTAGCGATACCATAGCTACTGAAAACTCATGAAAATTAAACCTAGTTAACTTCAATGGAATAATTGGTCACGCGTTGATCAGAGGTAAAGCAAGGAGATGCCATGATACACAATCTTTCTTGTTTTTCTCAATCTTTCATTTTACTGGAAGGCCAATTTTATCCAGACCTGAAGTAAACAAAACATTATAGGAATTATAGCGAACAATTGAATGTTTAATGATGTATTCTCAAGTCCCTTACTCAGAGATGAGGTCGAGAGTAGAGCAATGATGTAATCGATGTAAAGAGTTCATTGTCCGATTCCTTTCCTTATTATTACATTGACAATTATCAATTTAATCACACAATTTTATTTCTCCACTATTAGAGAACAAATTTTTTTATTGAAGTAGAACTACTTTCTGAGAAGTGGGGCTCACTGGATTTCACAGATTTTAAGGTTTTCTCGTTAAAAAAATTCTTTAACGATTGTTTAATGAGAATGATAACAATCATATTGCATTACCTATAGCCACTGCAAAATGCATAACGAAAAATATGACCATTTATTAATTTTATTTCGGTGCTTATTATATATTCATGACGTCTTCGACAGCTGTACGTGTAAATTTCATTAATTATTAATTTGATTACTTAGCCTATTTTTAAGCTAATCAGCTTTAGGTTTATTAAATAATAATTATGATTTTAGTTTTAAAAAACTAATTAAATAAGATATTAAGAATACTCGTAAAAAAAGCGTGAGCAGTAGAGTTCTGCTCTAAGGATGTCTTTTTAATTTTCTGTAGTAAAAACAAATATTGCGAGGATGAAAAAAAAAATAGTAACACCTAAACATCAATCTTGAGATAGATGTTTAAGTGTTACCTAATCACCTAATCATCAATTCAGTTAGAAATTCTCAAGTCACTGACAAAATTGGATGCCCTGCAAAGATGCGCAAAATCTTATAACACTCACTTACAAAACAAAAAAATCAGATAATATGCTGTAATTTATAGTTATGTTTAAAAGTTTTGAAAGTTTCTTGAAAGACAATAGAATCTGTACATCGAAAATAACAAATGATAACAAATTAAATAAAACACCAAAGTCATAAATTCGTTAACAGGTAAAATTGACTGCGATTTAAAAGAAAATCATTGGTGATAATAAAATATACAGAAAAAGAGGCAGAGAGAGACAGAGAGCGAGAGAGAGAGAGGGATGAGAGGGGGATACTGTCGACCCTGATAGTTTTAGTGGTCTGATTTATAGTGTTTGTTTGGGTCAAGTTTGTGAGGCATTTGTGCCACTCTGCACAAACACCAAATAACAAATGGGGACTGCAGTATGCCTGTCTAGAGGGGAAATAGGATCTAAGATAAAAACATTTTTTATTTTTTAAATCCTTTAAAATGTGATAGTCCTTATAAATACAAATATATATTTATTTATACTAGAGGTCTTACTTAGTCTATACACGGCGTCCAAAAGATCAATTTGATATCATTTTAAAAAAGAAACTCAGATTAGATCACATATAGTCCTGATTAAAGATACATGCATCCCCATTACAGAATCCTGAAGAATTGTTACGTTCATTTTTAAAAACATTTATTTATTGATATTTACAACTGTATTACAATAATACAACAAGTAAATAGGATACGTGACATATAATGACATGAGAATGACAAGTAGAGAAACTACCCACTGGTAGTGCTCAATCATTGGATTTAAAATGTAAACATTTGGGTGTGGTAGCCTACATCGATTTTTTTTTCATTACAAAATATATAATAAATTACCATACAATTTCTAATTTAAAGTATATCGATGTACTATCTTTTTTTTCTTTAACAATTATGCATACCTAACAGATGTATTTCTGAGAGCTAGTGAGAATACGAGCGCAGATGTTTAGATAACATGTCATATGAGGCTTCAGGATGAGGAATACCCGGCGACAGCTCATGATGACATGGATTTCTAAACGAGATCTCTCATCGATATACTTTTAATATTTACATTCCTTACGCTAACTCAAACATTTTCACCTTTTACTCATCGATATTCCCTAAATAATTATACCTGCCAGTGGCCTGTGTAATTGCAGGGGGTGATAAATGGAGCAACCGTCCATCGCTCCCCCTTCTTAGCCCCCACACCACTTGGCAAATTAAATAAATTAATTATCCGTTAAAACAAACAATAGTTTAAGGGATAACCCTGACTCCAAATTCCTCTTTAGAGTGTTTCTACCGAAGTTCTTTGAAGACCTCAACTAAAATAAAAAAGGCCACGCTAAGACTAAACGCTATCGGCGTCTGTCAATACCCGAAATTATACATTTAAATTTGTTATACCTAAATAATAAAAAAACATAAAAATCGTGCAGTAAACAAATAATTGGACGTAAAATATCTAAATTCCTGTTTTCAAATTAAAAAAAAATGTTAAAACTAATTAAAAATAATAGTAATAAAAGGTGTAAAACTAATAAGTCGATAATTATGCCTAAACAATCAAATAAAAGCTGATGATCCTAATTATCACCATCTGGAATCAAATAGTCCAACAGTACAAACTTCAACTATTCCTTAACAATATTTATTTTGATTGGTTGATATGGTAATAAGATTTCGACATCAATCGATGTAATTGAGAAATTTCGATTAAGGCTTTTTCGTAATTTTGTAAAGGCTTTTTTTGTAAGTAGATGACAAAACCCTAAATTGTATATAGTTAGCAAATATGTATAAAACCACAGTAAAAATGCATATGTAAAATGTACGTATAAAATATTGTGGGGTTACAACTGGAACACACTGTCAAATTGTTAGTTATAATACAAATCACTTTTCTTTATATTACAAGTGAAACATTTTCTTTCAGGTTTACTTTACTCCAAAAATATTTCTACTGGTGAAGCCAGTGGACATAGTGATGTAAAATCTTTATTTTTTTATTTTAATTCACTAAAAACCTATTTTTTCTTTAGTCAGTGAATGATTATAAGAATAATATATAATACAGAATAATATATCTGATAAAAAATGCTCCGCTAAAAATACCTTCTCCCTCTTGAGATAATTCTTCGTTTATGAAGTACAATCAGTTCTTCACTTGTTAGAAATGTCACTGACCTCAAAGAGAAAACAAGTGCTTGGGCTCATTAAACACACTTGAAACGACGCATTATCAGGAAGGAAACAAACTCATGGTGGAGAGGGCAAACAGATATAAAACGCACATAGTAATTATATTGCGTACAATATTGATTACTCATTTTAAAAATGAGGGAGAGGGTATCAGTTCCACAGGTTGCCGCTTTGAGTTGAGTCCCAATGAGTTTCAACTTTTCATTCATTTCCTTTTTAATATTTTTCCTATAATAAACATTATTATTATTTAACTACATTATTATATAAATACATTATTATTATTATTATATAACTATAATAAAAATTATTCTATTACCGAAAGTATGTAGTATATATACTGACTATATATATATATATATATATATATATATATATATATATATATATATATATATATATATATATCAAAGAACGGACTTCCACATACTGTTTAGGTTATATACTTACATACACTAAGAAATGCTTGTTAAAACGTTCATCTCTTGATGAAATGATTACCGAAATATACACATTTCCCACGATTACACTTTTTTTTTATGCTTCAATTAACGATTATTTTTATTTTCGAGAATATAAACAAGGAAACAAATGAAAAGTTAATACTTGTGATTTATCTCGATGCGATAACCGAAAATTCTTTAGAAAGATTTTTGGGCCTTTCTGCAAGATTTGAACTAACACTAACAGTTCTTCTTTTTTTTTTTTTCTCTCTGTTGAAAATTTTTTTGTATAATTTTTTTCTTTCATGTTTTTCATTTTTTGTATGTCTTTTTCATTCTGTATAGATACATTTAAATTTGTCCAAGTTATTGAAGTTTGAGACTGGTCTGTTTGGTACAGCATAATACTTTAGTGAATTGTAGCAAATTGTACTATAAATTAATATATTAAAAAAAAAACACTTGTTCAGTTCAGGTAGAATACATATTTCAGTTCATATAAGCTTTCAGAAGAGTACGGCTGTGTTATGCAAAAACGTAAGCAACAAGGAAGGGACTGCCAAGGATATGCTAGATCCAAGACGTGAAGGACGACCATCGCTCTTAAAACTATTTATAATTATTGTATAATTATTTATAATTCATTCGATAATACAAAATATCATTAAAATCTAACTAATCAAGAATAGGAGCAAACTGTATACGGCCTATTATCTAACATGACTCCTTTTTATGCGACTTTTTTTTAATAAAAAAAAATATATTCTACACTCAATTTGTTTATGGCTGCGAGTAAAGGGACCGCACTAGTACACATTACAGCTAATCACCAAAAGACAACATGATAATTCTCATGGATAATGAGAATTTTTATGGTAACAAATGGTTTTCATAAGCGTTACACCCTTAACTATGAGGTAGAATTGCCCCTTTCGAATACTACGCAACTCTATATACTCCTATTCCAATAGAACAACAAGTGGACAGAAATGATAAGCGGTAAAATAAAAAAAAAAAGTTATTCAACATTAAAACACTGTATGAAAAATTGGGAGTAGCTATGGGTAGTAACTGACGTGACAAAATTATGTCATTAGATTTTATCAGCTTGGCACCTGAACACCTGATCTTTATGGCTCAGATATGTAGTTTAGTCAGCAAGTTTAGTAGTTCGGAAATAAGCACTATTAAATGAAAAATGAAGGTGACAAGGTGAGGGAGAATGAGAAATATTTTTTTAATATTTTTATTTATTTTATTATTTTTTATATATTTTATTTTATTTAATATTAATTAAATAACCCATCCATACTTATGAGAATTGGGAAAACCGAAACACAATACCAGACATTTTTTTATTCCAAAAACATAAGAAAAGTAAGAGTTTTTATACCCAAAGGTCCATTAAATGTACATTGGAGACAAAAATGAATCGAAAGAACTGAATGGTGAAAGACCGTGAGGGAAGAAGTCAAGGCCCACTTCAGCTCTAGAGCTAAAAACAATAAGAAAAAAAAAGGATGCGGAAAATCGAGACCAATTATCTGTATCCAATTACAATTAAGGATGTATTTCGATTCCTTAATTAAAACTATTTTTAATTCCCTCTGCTTTTCTAATCTTTAACAATTCTTAATATGAATGGTAATATGTTAATAGTTTATAGCGATTTCCTTAAGGATGATAGATGAAATTAACTCAATAAATATTACTTAATAAATTTCATATTGTTTGTTTGCAGCAAGCCTTAGGTAGATTTTCAATAATCCATTAATGATTGGATATATATATATATATATATATATATATATATATATATATAGGTGTGTGTAAAACCTGTATCACTACAACCCGTGAACGGGTCTGAGGTTCAGTACATGGTAGAGACTGTACTGTTTCATGGACAAAAGTTCTGCAAGGAGGTGACTTGTCACAAGCAACGCTCAACCGCCAGATTTTTCACCTTGATTTTGGGTACCCCATTTTTATATTTTATAGAGGCTAGGTGAGCCCCAGGAGGGTCCTAGATCCTATATGATCCATCTCCCGCAGCAAACAGACTACATAAAAATATTGCCTGCAGCGGGGTTTGACCAAGGATTTCAGGAATGGCAACTCAGTGCTCTACCACTGAGGCACTCTCCGCTCATATATATATATATATATATATATATATATATATATATATATATATATATATATACACACACACACACACACACACATAAGGGATGATATATTGATATATAACTCACTCTACTATAGAGTCAGATGCATAATTCTACATAATAATTCTATCATGGATACTTCACTAGGTGCTTCTAAGAGAGAATGAGAGTGGGAAGTATGCTGGAAGTGTAGGTGTTGGTTGATAGGAATAGGACTCTAGTGATGTGGCTCAATAGTTCTTTTCCATTGGGTTAGTTACTTAGTATTGGTCGGTCTAAACTAGTAAATGATTTTGACAATGCTGAGGCCAATATCATTTTAATAATTTAAAGGTATATAATTATATTAATTATAAATCCTCCATGGGGAAGGGGAGAATTAGAAGCAGAGAGGAAAGGTTGCAAGTAACCTTCAGAACAGGAGGCAAGGGGAGGATGGAGCTACAGCCGCCCCCAGAGGGGTGGTTGGAGGCGGCATCCGATAACTCCTCGCCGTCCCCTACATCCTGTTACCAAGGGTCGGAAAAACTCCACCGCCCCCGCTAGGGGTTGAGGGTTCACAATGGTTTACTATAAAAGGGGTTCTCAGCAATAGAAGGGTATCTTGCTCAGTGGGCCATATTAACCGACTGGGTATCAGTGCCGCTACGAGTCAAGTCACAATATTTCTTTCATATTCTTTTTTATATTCTCTAAAATGAAAATAATATTATCACTTACAGTAAATAGAAACAAAATTAAAACATGGGATAATCCCTTTTATAACATCACATCAATTGATTAATAGACTGTCAAGATAATGTGTATTTTTTGAAAAACATTTTCTTTTTAATATTTTTTTAAAAACAAAGCCATTGCAACCACAAATATATACTTCAATAATAGTACTCAAGGAAAGTTACTCTGTAAAAATTGTGTGTATTGATGATCATGTGTTGATTCATTGTTTTTTAACGGTTAAAGCCATTTGGGAATATTTCGTAAGTGTACCATCCTCGATCAATGGAATCTAACGATAGCTGTAAATAAAATCATTTAAATGAAAACGTAAGGAATCTCTGTGGTGTATATAACTATAAAAAGAGACATTGCTACTAAATTAATACCCTGATGAAAATAGTCTACTAATGACGAAATTGCAAGAGTTGGAACCATTCGTGTTGAAGGACAATCTCATCTCATTAGTAGGTTCTATTGTTTTATTACTACCTTCCAATATTATTTTAACATTGTAAGAAAAATATTTTTGTTTCGATAAAAAAAAAAGAATTGACCCTTTGATAAGAATACACTTTGATTCAGTAAATTACAAAGCAGATACTTAAAAAAATTGAGAAAAACTAGAGAGTAAACAGCTAAAAAAATATTTAAATAAATAAATAAATAGATAATATGTTGCATGGTGATTACATTCTAACTGTGTTTATTAATGCCCTATACTGCTTACTCTAACTGGTCATACATTATCAATTTATTTATAAAATTTTAATATGATCCTCATGAATATATTTCATCACCTCTTTCGTGAAAAATACCCTGCAGTCCAGAGAAAATACTGACTTTTATCACTTAAATGTCAGTACCGTGTCATGCCAGTTTCTTGCACTTACCTATGACTACATTATTTTTTGTCGTAATAAATAATCCAAACTAAGTAATACATAAATAATTATGTTCTATTCATAAATAATGTTAATAATTATATGGAAGAGTATCTACCAAATTTATTTTATGTGAGTATTGTGGATGAATGAATATTTTCTTCAGTGAAACACAGGCGGACTTCCATTTTTACAATAAAATAGAGTATTAATAAGCATTAATAAACTAACGAAACGTTTAATAATAGAATTAAAAAAAAAAAAAAAAGTAACAGAAAAGAGTTACCCTGCATTGATCAAAGTACTTAATTTTTCCCATGACTCTTCTACTATCTCCTTATCGATCTAATATCATGTATTATAATTCTTTAGAACATTTAATTGGATTAATCCAGTACGGTTGATTGAACAACAATAAAAAAATTAAACCAAAAAAAAAATATCTGGCATTGTCATTGTTTAATGAATGAAATAATAACACAGTTAATTGCCTTCCGATAATATCAAGGCTAGCGTTAGCAAAGATTGGGTTTCTGTAACTCTAAGGAATTTTCCACCTCATTAGCTAAAAGCATGGCCCGAAACCGCAGGAATCTAAAAATAAAGTCTTCTATCCACTGATGGAAAATAACAATTAAACATGTTTAAAACAGAGATCTTTATTAAAACTCTCTAAAACTAGAAACAAAATTATTAATCTACATCACCGGCAATTCCTTTTTATAATTACCAATTGGGTTATCTACGTTAGACTTTTTTTAATAGGCAGAAGTAAATCATTTTTATGAATTTCAATTTCCTTTTTTTTTTTTAAAGAAGTTCCATGTATGCGTATTTACAGAGGAATAATACTCCTTCCGGTTGCCTATAAGATAACCAAATGCATCCTACAATAACGGAATCATTGGTATTACAAAAATATATTACGCGAACACCAAGCAATAGTTCTCAGAAAGGAGTACGCTAGACCAGATCTTCATCCTGAAACAGGTATTCGAAAAACCGAGGTGTTCGATGAGAAATAGAACAGGATATACACTCCTTATTTGTGGTCTTCAAAGCAGAGAAGCATTCAATGAACAAACATTGTCAATATAAGATCATGAGGGAGCTACAAACTACAATAGCAACAATACCTATGCGGATAGTAACTCATTCCCGAAGTAGACAGCTTCAAATACTTCGGCTCCACAATCAACTCATCAAATAAACTAACTGATAGACCAGCGTATGACAAGTGCAAACAGGACATTTCACTGTATTTCAATAGGACTAGAATCCTAAAATTATGGGTTACAATGCTGTAAAGAAGCTGATTTTGATATAAGGCTGCGCTTCATGGGCTTTAACAGGAACTCTAGAGACCAAAATTGAGTGAATAGATAGGAAAATCCTTCGCATGATAACTAGAGCGATTTAGGATCAGAGACTACATTTATGAAAGAGAAGTACCAGCAAAGTATATGGACGAAAATTGAAAACTTCCTTCCTGGAGAGGGCCTTCAAACCTACGTCCCATCCATCCATCAAACATGGAGTGTGGCTCTCATAGTAGGTCAGCGATTCCATCAGACCTAGCCGAGAGGAACTTCCAAGGAATAACTTATTACTAAATCAATAATTAAAAAAAAAAAGAAGTGAAAAAATAGCAGCAGATAAAGACACTTCTAAAACACCAACTGAATTTCAACTGGGAGTTAGAGAGATTATCGAAAATAAAAAATAGTTCCGTTTAGTAATTTAAGATTAAGTATCTTTATTAGGTAATTTTGTCAAATAAATAATGCTGTTTTTTCAGGTATAAAAAAATAACCGATATAAAATGTTGCAATAAGTTTCCATATTGTAATGTACACTATGTCCATATTGGAATGATGAGTATGCTGTGTGTTATGGTCATCCAATGTAGTTGGACAGCGCTGCTGAAAAAATAAAGCATTTCTCGCCTTAATCTATATTTATATTAATAATCTAAATAATGATATCTGTATTAATAATATTGGCACTAATCAAGAATAAGAAACATTCCGATCAGCTAGTACTTGTCCTTAATATCTCTGAACCCATAGATAGCCTTTAAGGAAGGGCTATATCTAAAACCTTATCTTCTAATAATGGACCAACAATCGTGTGGGTATCGTTATCAGCAGTAGATAGCAGCAATCAAGGCTCCTTCAATGTACCATTTTGTATGGCAATGAGCATTCCCAAAGAATAATGTCATCATCGGAAGGGAATACAATTTCCTTTTGAAACTTGCATTAAACTTAATTGCATCCCATTTACATTTACTTGGGCCTAATTGTAGTAAATCTTATCGGATTGTTTTAAAGACCACAAACGTGAAAGTGTTCAATGCAGTATTGGTACAAACATAGTACTCGAAAGAATTAAAGTCTATTGCTTTGCCAAAAGTCGTTTAACATTGATTTTTTAATTATAAATGCTTAAGCACTATGCCCAAATTACTCCTTCTATCCCTTGCGAGCAATAAACGTTAAGTATTTCTGTTGTAAAGGAGATAGTTGGGGGGTGCAGTCAATAAGACTTATTGACTGCACCCCCCCCAACTATCTCCTTTACATTAGATCTTCCAGTCAACTATTTTCATCTCATACATGCGTTAAGTATTTCTGATTTTTTTTCTCCGCTGATGAATGAAATAAAAATTTCATTTAGCAATAACAAAATATCTAGAGAAAACGAATGGGGGTTATTGTTGAACTTCACAGAATCGGCGAAGATAAGATAAAATTTTGCACTACTTTGGAGGCCTTAAGCGTCTCAGCCAATGGAATAAAAATTCAAGTATCAATGTCATTGTAATTTTATCATTCACACGTTTTATACCATAAGTCCGATTACAAGAAAATGCATGGGGAAGAAGCAATAATGACCATGGAGAAAAATGTATCTCCTAGTAATTTTTAAATTATAGACGTCCATAAGAGACATATTATGTGAATCCTGACAAACATTTAAGAAATTGAAAATGACCGAAGGGGTCAAAACGTATTTATGGTAAATAATAAAGAAAGACTTGACTGGAGAATGGTTTTTTGCTTCATAATTAAATAAGGGAGTATTTTAATGAACTTATAGGAATTTCGGTCTCATATTGATGAGCCTGTAACAGTTGATGCCAACGTTTTGAGAAAAGCATTAAATATCATTGATATGAATTTTTTCTATGGATGCCATGTAAATGCCTGAATTAGAGAAACTTGACTCGTCAGTTATTTTAAGGATTTCATAGTTTTCCTCATAGTTTTCTCTAAAATCATTATACATAGAGTGGCTCCCAGTCAAAATGATATACCAGGATATTTATAGATGTCTTCAAATAAATAAATAGTTCGAATTATATTACATTAAAAAGAATAATTTATTGTAATCACGAAACATCCTAGAAGTATGTACTTTGTTTATAAGAATTTAAAAATAAACAAGGATTTAATAATAAAAATAAAACATATTTGTTTAGGATTACTTATCTCACAATAAAAATGATACATCTTAGTTTTTCCCAATATTTGTTTACCTTAAACTATTTAACTTAAGTTAAACTCTTGTGTGAAAAGTGTTTGGCTCTTTTCAAAGCAAATTGAAGAATATGACGTTTTTAAAAAAAAATGTTTACGGAAATGGGTGCACACACAGCATTAAATGAATTTGAGTTAGTTATTCAACATTTTAATGAGGGGAAATCTTTATATGAAATAGCCGAAATTATTAAAAAAAGCCGTTCAACTGTCCAGCAATAGCGGAGAGAGTCAAGATGGACAAGTGCATTACCAGAAAAAAAAGTTAAAAGTACTAGAAAAATTTTAACTGATAGGGATCAGACTTGGATCGTCAGTGAAATTAAAAGAAATCCACGTTTGAGTGCACCCAAAATAGTCACGAAGCGTTTAGATACGCTTAGGCAAGCCAGTAAGTGCAGAAACAGTGCTGCGTGTCCTAAGAAAAAATAAATTTCATGGACGAGTAGCTCGGAAGAAACCTTTCATCAGTAAAAAAAATCAAAAAGTAAGGATGCAATTTTGCAAATGAATATTTACTGAAGGACCCTGAGTTTTAGAAAACTTTAATATTTGCTGATGAAAGTAAATGTATTATTTTTGGGTTGGACGTTGCTATGTGAGGAAGAAACCAGGAGAAGAGTTAGCGAAAAAAAAATTACGCCCAACTGTGAAACATGGTTGTGGGACTGTTATGGTGTGGGGGTGTATGGCGGCTTCTGGTGTGGGAAATCTCCATTTTATAGATGGAATAGTTAACAAGCATGTTTACGTAAACATTTGAAAAGGAAACTTGATACAAAGTGCGGAGAAGTTAGGGCTCATAGACAAGTTTTGTTTTTACCAGGATAATGACCCCAAACATTCTGCCATGTTAGTTAAGGAATGACTCCTTTATAACTGCCCCAAATTTATTAAAACTCCAAGACAGTCACCAGATCTTAATGTGAGAGAACATCCGTGGGCAAAATTGGAGGTTGAAATTAGCAAATATACGATTTCAAGCAAAGAAGAGTAAAAAAAATATCTCCTCGAAGAATGGAACAAGATAAGCCCGGAATTCACCAAAAAATTGGTCGACTCCATTCCAAACAGACTAAAAGAAGTGGTCGAAAATAAAGGCTTGCCTACTAGGTATTGTACTAAATTAATACTATTCAAAAAATTAATAAGAAGTGAGGTGTATCATTTTGACTGTGATGTAAAATTCTTATTCATGTTTTGTTGTTTTTTTCATTTTTTTAAAGATTATAATCAAAGTTGAATATTTTAATTTTTTTGAGTTTGTACATATTAAACTTTGATATAAATAAATGTGTTGAATTTCTGGTTTTGTTTCCTATAACCATTTAAGCTTTTCTTTTTTTCTTCAGGGTGTATGAATTTCACTGTGAGCCACTGTACATACACTTGAATAAAAAAAACATCGATAATTTAAAACAGAAAATAATAGTTATTAACAATGAAATGAAATATTTCGTTTTATTCTTTTTTTTTATGTTATTTTAGCTATTTAAAAAGTATATAAATTCATTATACATGCACTAGAACCAATAAAAAATCGATAATTGAAAACGGGAAATATTAGTTATTGAAAAAGTGAATTATTACCTCATTTACACTCCGAAGATGAAAACCGCATTAATTTCTTAAATAGTAAAGTGGTTGCATAATAATATTAAACCACGAATTTAATTATTAAATAAATACGGTAATATTTCAAAATATTACCGTACTATATAAGATGCATACTTAACCATAAAACATCTGATTTCAAGGGCAAGAAGGAAAAAGAGCTAAAGGGAAAAGGACATCCTTTTATCCTGACGTTTCTCGATACTTGAAGATAAATTTTGCCTGGGTAGTGTTACTTCTATGGATCCAGAGCTTTCCTGAAGCGAGGGAGGGAGAAATTAGATTCCAGTCAGTTTTTCCTTCGATATTTCTGGAATTCATACCTTCAAGCTTTTGAATTATGATATTATTTATGAAAAAAATATGAAAAAATTGTTAGGACTCAAAGCGTTTTTCGCCAGCTCACACGTACCTTATGTATAATCAGTTTAAAGTAGTCAATTTAAAGATACAAAATGGTTTATCGTTGAGATAATTCTGACATAGGTTTCGTATTTCTTTTCAATGAACTTGTTAAGTTCATTAAAAACATAACTATACGTCTATTAGACGAATTATATTCTTTCGAAGATTAAAATCATTGATGGAAATCGGAGGAGGAGTAGCGGAGTAGCTCAGTTTGTTCAAATCCAGATGTAGCGGATTACTTATTTAATGTGCTATGTTTCTTCTCTTAAATTTTTTTTGAATATGCACCAAAAGAATCACAATAAGGATCGTTTATTTATTAAATTTCAAACAAGGTTAATGATTCAGATTTTAATAGATAAAAAGGATTGCCGTAAAATGCCTTACAGGAAAATAATTAAACTTATCTATGAACAGAGGTAGATTGGGTAAAAGGTCGGTCTTCTTGTCGCCTCCGGGGTTCTCCATCTTCTGCAAGATCTCTCCTCCTTGCTGTACGTCTCCAGAGTACCTCATTCCTTCTCTGTGTCTATCTCAAGAGCTTTCCTGCCCCCTCCTCTCCTTCCTTCTCAAGAACTTGACCATAAGGGCAGCCAAAGGTTTGTTCTTTGTCCAAAACATATTCTCTTTCATGTGTCCCGACATGACACATTTTCCCCGCTCCGCATTACTTTCATGGTGCCGGCAATACACAGCGTCTGTAAACAGCAACGAATGGACACTGTAGACACTCTTAGGGCTCACCCAGCTTCTACAGAATGGCTGTCCTTAATGGGGTAAAACCTGGCGGTTGAGCGTTATCTCAAATTACCAAACTAGTTCCCAGCAAGGCCGTAGCCAAAGGGGTTAGGAGGATCAACCCCTCCCCCCCGAAATCCCAAAATTTGGTCAGTATTCAAAATTAATACTAGGTAGTTTAAAAAAGTGCAAATAAAATTAAAAACAACACACACAACAGAGGATCCAATACATTTTACATCATTATGCATTGCAACAAGCATACTTATATTTATATTTGCTTGAAAATATGCTCCAACAACTTTACAATAATTAACAATCCTATCGAAAATCAAGAATTGAAGTATTGTTGTTGTTGCGTATTGCATTTAAATCATTGATCATCCAATAATAGTTTATATGGGCAAATTAATCCAAATTTTAAAAATTATCACCTTATAGATTTTCATAAAGTATTCAATACCTCTTCAAACTCCTTCAGGAGGGTCCTGGATCCAATATGATCCATCTCCGGCTGCTAACAGACAAAATAAAAGTCTTGCAAGCAGCGGGGTTTGAACTAGGATTTTCGGCATGGCAACTCAGTGCTCTAGCACTCCTGTTATGATATTAAGTTTTTATTTAATTATCGTATCCTCCCCAGGAATAAAAAAATCCTTTCCATCCAAATTTTCAATATATTCCTTTCCATTCAAATTTCAGATAGCGAATTTTTTGCTGCGTTAATTTGTGGTCGAGGTGATGGCAGAGATCCGCTGGTGAATTATGTTATCCCCAGACCTACATTAACACAATAGTCCGAGATAGCACAATACCGTTCATCGGGTATCTCTCTATCAGTTATCATCCCTCATCGACAGCTTTCATTCACTGCATCATTTTTAATCTTTTCGTTGAACGATTTGCATCCCAAAGACACAAATTTCACGCGCCTCTTTTAGATTTTTGAAATAAATCAAAAATATTTCTGAACAACAAAGTTTAAATGAGGCGTTTAGGATCAAAAGAGGCTCTTGATTTAAAAAATCGACGTTTTCAGATTTTCCGCTAATTTAGTCTAACTTAATACTTCCGAAACTTTTGGTTCAGAACTTAAAATCTTGAGAAATAAGGCGGTAAAGTGTCACATTAGACAAAATTGCCTGACTAAATTAAAGAAAAATGTGAAAAAGTAAATTCTTGAGGTATCCCCTTTTGATCCTTAAGGCTTCAAATAACGTGAACCTAAGTTCACCAACTGCCTAGTGACACACGAACAACTAAAAATAATACTATAACGAAAATAATTTTTTTTTCCGTGCATTTAACACAATCATCACCGGATAATGATCATTAAGTCAACTATCTCCCATTTCTATTAGAGCTGTAGAGTTTGAAGAGGTGCACCCTTAAATTGAGGATGGCCCACACGAATCACACACACATATATAATTTGTGAAAATATTTTTTTTTCTTACATTTGCATTGTCATCGGATCAGTAGTATTTAATCAGCTGTCTCCCATTTCTATTGGAACTGTAGAGTTTGAAGAGGTATTGAATACTTTATGAAAATCTATAAGGTGATAATTTTTAAAATCTGGATAAATTTGCCCATATAAACTATTATTGGATGATCAATGATTTAAATGCAATACGCAACAACAACAATACTTCAATTCTTGATTTTCGATACGATTGTTAATTATTGTAAAGTTGTTGGAGGATATTTTCAAGCAAATATAAATATAAGTATGCTTGTTGCAATGCATAATGATGTAAAATGTATTGGATCCTCTGTTGTGTGTGTTGTTTTTAATTTTATTTGCACTTTTTTAAACTAGTATTAATTTTGAATACTAACCAAATTTCGGGAATTCGGGGGGGGGGGGGGAGGTTCATCCTCCTAACTCCTCCTCTATAAAGTGGGCACCCAAAATAAGGGGAGAAATCTGGCCGTTGTCCATTAAACAGTACAGTCTCTATCATGTACTAGACCCGTTCACGGGTTGCAGTGGTACATTTTTTTTTTTTAATCCCTACTAATAGCAGTACTGTTATTGACCAATAATATAATATTTTTCTGCAGTCATAAAATACTACAATATTTTTCTTACGTCTGTGATGCTTGTGAACACAATTATAACACATCGCTCTTTAGGATAAAAACGAAAAGGATAGGAACGTAACTTTATTCTACGACTAGATATCTTTAGAATAAAAATCATGAACAGAAAGAAACATATTACACATTAAAAACAAATCATAAAATGTTTATACAAGTGCCAAAAAATAAAAATAATAATACACTTCGTCCATAATATTCCGTGAGTAGCAACTGGAGAATTAGGACGGCTACAGAACGCGGATTGCATGAATTCATTAATCATATCTGATACTTTTCTCATGAAGAAAATCATATCAAAGTTTATTCATTTCCTTTTTAGACGTTAAAAGATTACGCACGTCTATTGTTAATAATATATCTTTCTTAAATACTAATGCTCCATTTATACGTCGATGGCACACACTCCACAATGGATGATTATATGCATAATATATAAATGTTTAAGAAGGAAGTTATTAGAATAAACTTTGATATGATTTTTCTTTTTGAGAAATCTATCAAATATGGTTTATAACCAAAAAATAAAACAATAGCATATTATTTAATTGTATTTACTTTATCACCGACGTTTCTGCCTAGATCATAAATCGTCATATAAGTACTTAAAACATACTCCAAGTAAAATATATTTCTGTTTTTTAATTAATAAATTATTAATGTTTTAAATAAATTAAGGAAAAATACGAAAGTTGCAGACGTGTGATAAAAAATGAGACTTGTAACTAAATTTTACTTATTAATGGAGTAAAATAAACTGTACCACAAGAACCCATGAAGGATTTTGGACGAATCGTTTAAGGATTAAGAACGTAAAGTTTCTAGATAAACAGTTGTGCAAGCCTACTTTGCCAAGATCTCGCTCAACCTGACGAGTTTTACCTAATTAAGGGTATCCTCGCACGGTTTTGAACTCGAGACCCATATAATACCGGTGTGGAGCTTTACCAAAAGATTCCTCAAATTAATTATAATATTATAATAAAAATATATTACTGTAATTATTATTAAATAATTCTATGGGTTTTTAATTGATGTGGCATTAAATCCTGATGTGGAAAAATGGCTCAGAATATACGAAGAGAGAATCAAAATAGGAAAAAATAAAAGAGGAAAACATATTGTTCACAATATCCCAAATAATATTAAAAATTTGACTTAAATGTTAATTCATTTCATTTATGTATAGAAAAAATTACACATTTCAGAAACCCCAAGAACTTCGGTACTTGAGGTAATTAAAAAATAAATTAATTAAAATTTTTGTTTATTTAAAATACAAGCAAATGAAGTCAGTATTAAAAAAAAAACATATTATCATATCATCATATTAGATCTGACCGAGGCCAGGCAGGAGTTACCCAACCAAGATTTCCTAGGACGGTCTGAGCCTACGGAATGCTGAGATATGCCTTTTTTCTCTTTTTTTTAATAACAGCTAGAAAGATTTCACAATTTTCTAATTTAAACCCAATAACATAAACCATTAAAATGAGCTTGTCTTTTAATATTAAAGTTTCTATTGAAGTAATGTAGAAGTATGGCAACAACAGATTGTAACTTTTTTTCATGCCTATATTTCATTGTAGCTTAAGAGATTATACCTCTTTGGCCATAACTAGTGGGTTACATTTATATTTACAGGTTACATTTCTAACATAATTTAACTACATACAGAATTTACAATTTGTCCAGTGAAGAAAATGAAAATTACTGAGAACAGTCAGCCCCTCGAAAACAGAAAATTTCAGAACTAGAACTAATATTTGTTCTTTAAACTAAGTTCAAGGAGAGGCGAAGCTTTTTTAATTAAACGAAATCTTGTTTTTTTCGCAACTTAAGCAGCAGCAACGTTTTTCTTTTTATTCTCACTGAATTATAACTGAGAACAAAAGTAAAAAGATATAGACTAAAAAGGACATGGGTGAGAAATCTGTTATCACGAGGAATTAAATTAAATTACCATTTCGTTTTAATTTTATTTACAGGCAATAAATGTCTTTTTTTTAAATACTAAGAGAGAAAAAAACACTGACCTTCTAGCAGCTGTGTAGCTATATTGGAGTAAATAATTACAAGGATTTATAAGAATTTATTGGTCAGACATTATGTTGAAGAATACATTTTCAATTCTCAAAAATGGTTAAACAACAGAAGTAATTCCTGAAAATAGCGAATTTCGCTAAGGCTATACTTATTCCATATTTTCCAAGCCAGAAGAGAAACAAACTATTCGGAAATATATTGTATAATTCGTTTAAGCCGGGAGTGTGGTAATAAATAACCAAATAACTCATTCCTTATAATCTGTCAACTGCAGCCATGGCTCTTACCTCGAATATTGCAGTCCAGAAAGTTTTTTTGTTTATGATAGAATATCACAGAAATATATACAGTGGCAAATAATAAGTTTAAACTGATTTAAAACTATTTTGAATATCTTGATGTGGGTTGCATTATAATGGATTTAGCGGCTTTAAAACTGAACATTATAAAGATGCTTTGTGATTTCATCAGTTTAAAGAAATTAAGGTATACAAATTATAAAATTGTTAATGACAATTATGCAAAGGTTATTATGGGCTTTTCTTAAGATGACCAAAGGTTGAACTCCTTCTTTCTTGATGAAAGACATGGCAACTATTCACGACGAGTGAGTACGAAACACTCACTTGAACTAATCAATGTGTGGAGTAATGATTTGATACGCTAGAGGTTCAAATCAAGCTGTGCCACATTAATCATTAAATCTGATGAAACTCACAGATGAAGCTGTTGGTTCCTAATCCCCTCTTGGTGCTAACCCAGCCTCTACAAACTGTGTATCCACCCGGCGGAAAATCACTTCCTTGTACAACATTTGTTCTAGAAACAATACAATTTTTTTTCTCAGTGGTTGCTATGGGAGGGAAAGTTTTCATCCAGGGGTATAGTGGATTTAAATCTTATATATAAAAAAGTACTTAGGATCACTACTAAATGATATCAGCTCTCAAATAACAGAATAAACTGATTTCCAGCAATTGAATGCTACATTTTAAAATAACTGGGTTAGTACGATTCAGAAAATTAAAGCAATCAACGAAATTGCTTCACGATGGTTTTCATTAACTCGGGAATGTTCCTATTTCGTGTACTCGACCGAAATTTCACAACGATAACTGTTAACCTCTATTTTTAACGCTTTGTTCAATTCTATCTCGCCCTGGGCGAACTTAAGTTAAACGAAGCGTTAATGAGGTAGGAATTGGCCCTGAGGTTATAATCAGTGTTTGTATGGGGAGGAAATGTAACATATTAAAATGAACGCGAAGCCCAAAGCGATTAATCCCAACTGCCAGTCTGTTGAACATTTAGAATTAGTTATACCGATTTACGTCCGTGTACGCGATAAATGATATACTATACGATAAAGTATCGTAATCGAGGAAATTGTTTAAAATTTTCCATTTTATGTTTCTCGCATATTTCAAAAGAAATGAATAGCATTTGTTGTTTGTTCATTTAACGTCACTTTATGCTAATCGGACGATGCTACAGTGGGAGCTCTAAATTTTGCCTATCCAGGTTTAATTAGGATAGGGATTTTTAAAGAGCACCTGACATCGTACAGGCTCGGGACTCCCGTTTAACGTCCCTTCCGAAAGACGGCTTAACTATGGATTTTTTACTCCCTTAAAAAATCCTAGGGTCACCTGCCGGGCTACCAACCAGCGATCTTGGGTTTAGTAGTTTGTCACGCTAAACACTAGACCACAGGCGACCGTATGAATAGCATTTTGAATTGATATAACATGTGTGTGCCTCATCTTTTTGACCAAAGCTCACCAAACATTAATTTAAAATATTATGTATATTACACTCTTTACTTTAAATTTTACACGTTGTAATTTAAATTTTGAACGTGATACCCAAGAAAATAGTCCAAGAGATTACAGATGTTCAAAATACTATCCTCGAAAATTACTACTATGCGATTACAGTGGTTTGGCCACCTATACAGAATGGAAGGAAAAATACAAAAAATGACCCAAAATGGTGCTCTGAATATGTGATAGACAGGGAGGTCAATAATTAATTTATTTTACAAAATGCTAGTTGAATTCATGATTTTATCATTAAATACGGTTTGTTTATAAATTACAAAAATCCTCCCTCTTATCTTTGCGAATCAGTTAAGTGAATCTAATAAAAATAGGATAAAATAAATGAACATAAATCAACCATTTTACTAAATCTCAAATAAAATATTTTGAGATATTTTGTATTGTATAATTTAAATATTTAAATAAATATAGCAAATTAACTTACCATCCATAACGAATAATTCATACTTTACTAAATAATGCATAATTTTATTTTTTTATATTTTGATTATTATTCCTTCTTTTTTTTAAATTACTCACATCAATAGATTCAAAACTAAAACTGAGAAAACAAAAAAATATATACATAGTCATTACCTCACTTAAACCGAATGAGATTCTTGGGATCTGTACATGATAGAGACTGTACAGTTTTTAAGTTAACGATTGTGCAGGCAGGTGGAAATTATCCGAGATCACGATTAACCATTAGATTTTTTGTATATACTCTTTATTTTATTTTATTTCACTGTATACAGGCTGGGTCAGCCCCAGGGGGTTCTGCAGAACTGAAATCCGACAGGGTCAAACGATAGCTGTTAACGAATTAAATAATTTATATATCACAGCTGGATTTTTAAAGCGACAAAATTTCTTTTTGTATTGAGGTTAGTGGAATAAAGTCTCTCTACCACGAAGGATAAATCAGAATAGTTAGGATACGCATTAAAGCTGAGATTTTACTCTTTGCTTATTTTACTTGTATAAAACTGTATGTTCAACTTTTTCTGAACCCTTTAAAGGTTATAGTTTTCTTTAGCCTTCTTCTAATAATTAATATAAATCATTTTTTTAACTTTAATAATATAACTGAGTTTTAGTTCGAAGGGGTACTGATAATGGTTGAGAAAATGCATCTTATAGTCTCCAACGACTGAAGGTTACAGAAGAGTTTGCCGCCTCGTAATAAACAAGAAGTATTGCCAAGATCCGTTTCTCGTTTTTCCTCTGGCACCCTTGAACCCAAGCCGCCAGAAAATTGGGTCGAGAAATGTTATATTATATACTATGAATAAATGCTATTCTATGCTATGTAATATATATGTATGTATATATATATATATATATATATATATATATATATATATATATATATATAGAGAGAGAGAGAGAGAGAGAGAGAGAGGGAGAGAGAGTGAGAGAGAAGATTAACTTTTTTTTTATCGATTACTTATGTACTTTACTTAATTATAAATACTTACCTCAAAAAAATCGGAAACTGGCCTTCAGTTCAGCAATATATTTTTGATCTCCGAAAAATAAAATTCTTACACCATACAACAATAATGAAAATACCGAAATATCACGCTGTTTTAATTATACAAGGCTAATCTCTCAACGTTACGACTGCTACAATGTAACAATTCTTATCTGCTACAATTTCATTAAGCATGTAACTAAACCAACATCACAATATTAATTAATATAACTGAGAGTATCTAATCAGACAAAACAATGAGCAAACAATAAATATTAACGCACGAGGAACATTTTTTTTTGCTCGTTATCAGATTTGTTATCGACGGTTGAACTTGTTAATAAATTTACGATTGAACTAAACCGTTGGGGCTGTAATGGAAAATTTGAAAATTACAACGGGCACTCAAGAAGGCTCGTTTTCTAAACTTACATTCGACTAGGAAAGATAAATATTTGGTTTAACGTCACTCGCGTTGAATA
This sequence comes from Arma custos, assembly GCA_037127475.1. Classification (NCBI taxonomy): domain Eukaryota; kingdom Metazoa; phylum Arthropoda; class Insecta; order Hemiptera; family Pentatomidae; genus Arma; species Arma custos. The sequence goes on along the minus strand of CM073760.1, from coordinate 83,759,978 downwards.
TTTTTATCAGCGCGTGTAATGTAATCGTTATGCAACTGCATGAATAGTTAACCTATTCATACAGAGGACAATTATATAGTAGACGTTTTCCAATTGATTTTCATCTGTTCGCAATTAATGTGCATGCCTTGGGAATTCCTTTTCAATATACAATTTCATATTATTTAATTTAAATTGAGTCTTTTTCTAAGTATCGAGTGAGAACAATACAATTTTACAATATATTCATTTGAAAACAAACTTATAACTAAATTTTAATTACTAAAGCTTTTGATATCTTTATAGTGACTAATAATTTTTCTTTTCATTCTTTTTTATTTATATTTATTACTTTGGTAATAACAGCTGTTTAAATTATTTAATATAGTAAATATTTCTATATTATTTATTTTTAAAACTTGTTTAGTGAAATTTATAACCGTACTATATTAATACAAAAATTAAATAAATTGAATAATTACGAATGGCGTGAGATAAAGGCACGTAGAGAAATTAACCACTGGTAGTACTCAAATACCAAATGCAGCTTGGGTCACAAAACCATCTTCTTTTCAAATGCTTCTGTTAATTATCTGGAATTTAAGAGGTTTGAAATAAGAAGAAATGCAAGTTTGAAATTAGTTGGTCAGAGTGGGGATAAAGTTTGTCAAGAAACAATTGATATCGGGTTCGAACCTAATCAGCAAAACAAATAGAAAATAAGGTTATTATGGATGAATTTATTCGTAACAATGTAAGGAGAACTGAGGATTGTAAGGATTGGATACGAGAAGAATTCGATAGCCAAGTGGAGCCTCAAAAGCTCTACTTCGTAAGTCCGATTGGGAACTTAAGGCGTTTGTTCAGTAAGTGTTACAGAAGTCTTTCAGGCGAGCTATTTATGGTCGTTTCAGTCTTGTAATTATTATTAATTGAATTAACTAATAAAAATTTTAATGCTATAATTAGACAACCAGGGAATAATCAAGAGTGGAAGTTGAATGATACGCCTACTGCATCAGATTTTGTATGTCATTTACAACTAATACAACTAAGTTACATTGTTAAGATTTAATTGTATACACTTATATACATACACACACAAATATATATATATATATATATATATATATATATATATATATATAAAATTTAAGGCCATTGTATACTATCGATAAAATAATAATAAATTCTTTATTTATTCTCGAACAAGCCTTTTAGAATAACAATACAGGTATTAATATATAATCTATTATATATTAGAGTATAATGGAATTGCATTTAATTAATTAATACAATTAAATTAACAAATGAGAAAAAATTAATAAACAAAAATTGCGAATTACCTCCAATAGCAATATTTAAGAATAAAAAACAGAGTAAAAGAAATAGAAATAAGATAATAATAGAGGCAATAATTATATAGAGAGAAGCAATTAATAGTTACATATGTATGCAAATTATAATGTCTAGTAAAAAAACAAAGCAAATAATGAAAGAATAATACAAACAATATCAACTAAGATAACTTATTTTAAAAAATATACAAATAGTGAATTGTCAACTTAGAAGGAATTGACATACACACATTTATTTATATATATATATATATATATATATATATATATATATATATATATATATATATATGTGTATATATATATATATATATATATATATATATATATATAAACACATCATTCTTTAATCAATTGGAAAATTTTAATATGTAAACTGAATGTTATTTCCGATTTTTTGAGAATATTGAGTGATTTAATATACGGGATTTGAAGGTTGAAAGATTATTGGAACGATGAATGAAAGAAGGTATAGAGTTCCAAAGAGACGAGAATCGGATAAGGAAAGCTCTGTCAAAAGCTGCTGTTCGGCGAGATGCTGTATATAGATCTGAGAGACCAAAACGAGTGTTACGGGAGTGAACTGTGGTTTTGAATTGAAGGTGACCGAAAATGTCTGATGGTCGGCGGGATCGGATAACTTGGTCAAGATAGGAAGCTAGGAAATACTTACGGCGATAGGAAGGGTAAAGCAACTCTTCGTAATATCGGGTGGTATGGGTGTCTCTCGGGATCCCAAAGATGAAACGAACGAAGCAATTGATCAACCGCTTTGCATCGAGATCTTCAGTGACACCTCCATATACTGTACACCAACAGTCCAAATAAGGAAAAATTAAGGAAGTAACTAGAAGTTTACTTTGAGGGTTTCAAATGGTAACAGGTGACGGAGGTAATTCAGGCGCTTTAAGATGGTGAAGGTACGGCGGAAGATTTCAGAGATATGGTTTTTCCAGGAGAGGGTTTGGTCAAAAATAATTCCAAAGTTTTTGACGGTTGGGTAGAATTTGATAGGATTATTATTCATAAAGAGAATTTGATTATGGGGAATAGTTTTAAGGAAGTAGTTCGACCCTATTATTATTGCCTTGATTTTCTCCAAAATTATATAAGGTAGAAAGTATACAGTAACATAGTCGAGAGTATGTTATGTAGAGCAAAGGGCACCTAGGAAAGGTTTCTTTACTAAATATAGAAGTGATCTTATCAATTCGCTCTAATCTCTACGCCTCCATTCGCCACGGGGGAGCTAAGGTTTTATTCCTGAAATGGCTGAATATTCAGGAATGAACCCAGAAGGTGTAAATGAAAGATAACAAAACAAGACGTTTGCATATAATATTTTAGTCTTTAAGAATACCTTTAAGGAGCCTCCGTCGATTCTCGAAATTACTATTTTTTTTTGTAAAAAAACAAAAAACAACAAAAACATATCACCTGAAAGAAATATGTGGTTGTATTGGATATATTCGGCTTAAAAACATATTCAATAACAATAAATTGATAAATAAATCAATAAGAAAAATACAACCAATAAAATACAACCATATTTCAGTTATTGCTATTGAATATTCGGCACATACAGATGATGTAATTCAAAAGGATGAAGAAGATGAGGGCACGTGAAATTGGATGTCTTCCATCTTTCGTCGGAATTTACTCTTAGTAAAAAAACATCCCTTTGTTTTCTCTGCAGAGACCCGTTTGCCAGGGTATTGTAACAAATATCCTGCCAACGTTCTCTGCAAGATTCCTTATCAAAATTACAAAATAAAATAAAACCTGATATCTTTCTATTATTCTATATGTTTTTTTTTATCTTGTGTCCATTTAAAAAATTATTGTAAACTTATTGTTATGGTACGTTGTACTCCTCGTGCTGGTTAAAATTCTTTGTATTAAAGTTAGTAATAATGCATCTAGAACACTTAAACATTTAAACTTTCTGACCTATAAATATAATGTATAGTAGTATTGATAAAGACGTAAAATACACATTAATTAACAACATATGGTTTGATCAATTGAAAAAGTATATTAATTTAAAATATCACTTAGTGCTGACAGCGAGAAATTAGATACTAACATCTTTAAAAATTTCCTGAGATTTAGGAACTGCAAAATTTAAGATATATTGATAATTTTATAAATTTGATAAATATTGCTGATCTGTTTCCCCAGCTGTATTAAAACAAACTAACCTTAACTTTTACCAATAGGGAATATTACTCAGTAAAATTGTATTGTTTTTAGATGCGTAATCCAATGCATTCATTGCATCAATTTTTATTGTACATTGTTGGTGGATTCGTGTGCCGTATATTTAAAACTACAATATTTTTATAAATTATAAATTTTTCCCATAATTGCCTACTAACGCTATTCCTGGAAGAATTAAGAATAAACACTATAGTGTTATATAAGTTATATAAATTTAAAAAACACTACAGTGTTATATAAATACTATAAAGAAGTTTTGTTTTTGCGTAGTTAATTAATATGAAAAATATATTGAAAGCATTGTAGTGAGTTATATGACATGATAAAATATAAGTAATAAATTAAGTGACAAAAACAGACACAAAGGCATTTATGCATGAAATCAAATTAGCGACTTTTTCAATTGTTGTATGCATTGTTAAATTAATGCATTATTAATTTATTTTTTTGTTTTCTTAGTAATTGCATGTATTTTTATATATCATATGATATAATTTTTTAAATTTTAATTATACATCAATTATATATATATATATATATATATATATATATATATATATATATATATATATATATATATATATATAATATTGATGTACAATTGAAATTTATAAAAATTATATGATATGATATACAAGCAATGTAGTGGTACAGGCCTTTTTTATTTCTACAAATAAATTTAATATTATTACTTTTAATATTTTATTACAAGAAACAGCTAGACGTTTCCGACTACTTCAACACATATTAGATAAGCGCTCAAAGCTTCAGATCAATTACAAAAGACTTATTTATGTGACTGTTATAAGGCCTATATGGACTTATGGAATTGAACTATGGGGCTCCACCAAACCATCGAATTCCTCTCGTATCCAATCCTTGCAATCCAAAATCCTTCGCAAAATCCTAAACGCTCCTTATTTTGTCACAAATAAAACCATCCATAATGACCTTAACGTTCCATATGTTACCGATTTAGCCCATTCCAGATACCTATCATTCCACAATAAACTTCAAACCCATCCAAACCCACTAGTTTCCATCCTTGCATCCAATTCCATCCCGGACAATCCTCCTAGGCGTCTGAAGAGAAGATGGCCTCGGGACCTTCTATTATAGAACTTTATTAGAGTGCTGCCAGTGGGTAGTATCTCTACATGTGCTATCATGTATTATTTACTCTTATAGCAATTGTACTAGATGTATGTATTACAGTTGTACAACTCAATAAAATAAAAAAAAAAAAAAAAAAAAAAAAAAAAAAAATTATTTTTTATTCTATTATTTTTTGTGTGTTATTTCTAATATAATTATTGGCCATAATATATTAATAGAACTTTAAATATTTATTATTTTGAATTATTACGATGAAAACTTATTCATAGAGACAACATGACGTTGATATAATCAATTCTCAACTAGATATTCAAGACGAGTTCACTCAAAAGACCAGGAAAAACTTTTGCAAACTTTGGCACCCGAATTTCACGATAAAAAAGAAATAGGTCAAAGATAGCTGCGGAATTGACGGGAAAGAGATGGCTGATAAATTAGCTAAAGAGGCAGCGCCAACTGATTTATCCCACTCATTTCATAGAACCTCGTTGGCGCTTATGATTTACGATATTAGGGAAATGTCAATTCTGAGCTGATGCTAGCGCTCGGCTCACGCACATAAATCGTCTAGTTTAAACAATATTATTCCATGCCTGACTACCAGTGACTAAATTAATTAAGTACAGAAATTGAATTGAAATGAACTTTAACTGATATTTATACCTGGATAGGAAAAACTTATGACTCCTGCTGTAGCATAGTCCGATTAGCCATAGCAGCATAAAGTCATCAAATGAATATACAAACCAACAAAAACTTTAACTAGTATATATGTGTTAATTATAAAAGCCAAACAAATTATTTCCAACAATTCAATTATAGGTTTTAAAATAACTGGTTAAGTGTTATATACTTGGTTTGTAGTGGTGGTACAGGATAAAAAAAATAAATTTAAAAAATATGATTTTTTTTATGAGTGAGCCACTATGGACTAGGTCTGTTTCAACTGATAGCTGACGCAATCACATGAGATAGTCTAATGATTTTTACATATATTTTCATCAAAACGGTCCAAATTAATTCAATCTATTTGAAAAATGTTATAATCTTAGCATTTTAATGTTTGAACAGGACAAAGTCTGTCGGGTTAGACATTTTCTTTATCTATATCAATGCATTAAATTCATCATTACAATTTCATAGTATTCGACTTTATTTTGTCCAATTAAAAAACAATAAAAAATAATGAGTTGATTTATTAAAAAATTTTACCTGAATTAAAACGGCACAATTTTAATTTAAATAATTAAAAGCAAAATGAGAGTTCCTTTTTCTGTCTCCTATAGCTGTATTCGTTATTTACATTTGTTTCTTTATTAAAGTAGCGACAATATATGCAATAACTAGGACAAATTGTGAAAACTGACGCTATCACGTCAGATATTTAATTTTTTTTTTAATACATATATCTTCATCGAAATGGTCGAAATGGTTACAATCTATTTAAAATAGAACTAAAATCGTTGGACTTAAATGCTTCCACAGGACAACGTTTGTGAAGTCAGCTAGTATATATAATAATTCATATATGATGATTTATTTATGTATCCCTCCTTTAAAGGAACAACAACATAACTAAAAAATTGGCATTTATGAGTTAAGCTGTCAGCAAAAATAGTATTAGTTGAAGCTTTTTAATTCAGGAACGATATATCTAATATTACATTTCCAACATTTTTTTTTAATAAAGTCCTATTTTGGGTTGCGCCATGATGGAACTTGAAGTTTTATCGGAATAAGTTTACATAAAAAAATTGTCAAGCTTTTAAAAATGTTCCTATGGTTAATGAAAGAATTTCAATAACATCATAACAATTGGAATGCTTTGCTTTACCAATACCCAAATTTTCATATTATTACATGGAGCTTTCAAAAACCTCTATTGAAAAATTAGGTTTTTTGATTTTTGATAATGTTCTTTTGAAGAAGAGATGTTTATCTTTGCCTTCAATGTAACGATTCAACGAAAGAATGATTAAACTAAGTTTAGAAAACAATAAAGTATTACTTAATTTATTGAATTTAATACTATCATTACTACGATTAATGATAGTAATAAATTCAAACATAGACAGAAATGAGAAGTATGAAGCAGTGAAAAGTACCTACTCGTAACGATCAAGTATTAACGTTTGAAGTTGGTTGAATTCTTTCACTGAATGGAACGAATGTGTAATTCATGCGCTAACATTGATCCCAACTTAGCGCCGCCTTGGCGAGTCCCCTGTCACCTCTGTCCCCTCTCCTAGCTTTTTATTTATTTCCTAAGCAATATTAATCATAACTTTTTATATATCTCTATTTATTATATACAAGAGTGTTTAGTGATTCAATATTTTATCGGCGTTGCCTAGCAACGGATCTAAGAACTGATATTTTATAGACATTCTTCGTGCTCTATCAGTTAATTATAAATATCTTTTTTCTTAAGATTTCAGCCTATTTGGTAGAGTAAATTGTTGTTGTGTGAAGAACCCGTATTCATCCAAACATACTTTTTTAACTCAATATATCACAAAAATGTAATCATGAAATAAAATATACATAGAGTTAATAATGCATATAAAATAAATATCTTATTTGTAAAACACATATTTCCTCTCTATTATATAAACAATTTTTTTGGTAATTTAATATTTTCTCGGCGATTTCTACCAAACGATCGAATAACAATGTTTTGTTTAGTTTTTCGCCGTGCAGTTAAATTATAAAAAATCTTAAGCAATACTGTAGTCAGCTACAGTTATAAATATAAACCGAATTATTGAGCAGTAAATATGGAATAAGTATAGCATAAGCAAATATATGCAGTACAAAAATTACAGTAAAAACACTTTTTTTTTTTTTTTTTTAACTCCAGAAAGAAGGTACGAAACTGTGTATCAAAAACTTTAATTTAAAAAATAAAACAAAAAAAACCAGCACCCCTGCAATCCAAAAAATCCTTTATGCCGTCCTTCAGAAGAGACGTTAAACAGGTGTCCCGAGCCTTTACGATGTCAGATACTCATTAAAAATCCCTATCCTAATTAAACCAGGATAGGCAAAATTTAGAGTCCCCACTCCGATTAGCCAAAGTGACTTTAAATGAACAAACAACCTATAACTGTTGTTTTTTTCGACACAAAAGCTAATATTCCAACATCTCCTGAATTTCGTTAAAGAACAAATTATATTAGAATACAGATTACTAAAAACTACTAATTATATAAGAAATTTAAGATAACCGGGGAAGTAAAAACCGGTGTGGGTTATACCATGATTATTGAAAAATTTGGCCAAGTATTCTATTTTTGCTCTTCTATCCCATGCCATCTGTCGTATGTATAAAGCATTTTATTAATTTACCAAACCATTCAAGAGATATATTAAATTTATCAGATAGTCAAAGGTTATACAAATCATACTTTTACTAAATCTAAGGTGACAGTAATTAAAATATTCACTTTCAAAATTGGTTTAAAACGATTTTACAAAATATAGAGTGACTGGTGCAGTGCAAAAAACAAATTCGAATTTGAAAATAAATATATTCATCGCAGCTGTCTAAGAAATTATTACAGCTAATCTAAAAGTCAAAGGCCGAATGCTACCTAATGGAATAGTCAAATAAACACCTAGTTATCAATGACTTTTAAATTCTGAAAGTGGAATAATATTTTATGTATGTATTATATTGTGAGTCTGTTTGCAGCGGGAGATGGATCATATGGGATCTAGGACCCTCCTGGGGCCTCTATAAAATATTATAAAAATAGGGTACCCAAAACAAGGGAGAAAATCTGGCGGTTGAGCATGACCAAAAGTCACAAGTCACCTCCTTGCAGAACCGTTGTCCATGAAACAGTACAGTCTCTATTATGTACTGAACCCCAGACATTCATGGGTTGTAGTTTTTTTTTTTTATTACCTATATTGTGAAATTGATAAAACTTAAGATATGACGTGAGTGAAACCCCACTAACGATAAATCAAAAGTAATATAAAAAAAATTATTATAATTATAAAAATTATATATTGAATCGGTGTAAAAATCATAATCATAAATGGTCATGAAAACAACAGTCGTGTAAGGGATCCGCCACTTTGAAATATTAAAATCAAAAGAGCAGAATAAATTCTGTAATTTTTAATATATTCAGGATTGTTTGTTTTTCATAAAATATTTTTTAATCTGTAATTTATTTATTAATATTTGCTTCACAATAAATAAATTGAGAAAATTCTTTTATAAAAAATTTCATAAAGAAACTATTTCTTAATTAGTGATAACCAAGTTATATTAGAAAAATGATTAAAAATATTATATTAACCACATATTCGAAAAACAAATTCAAATAAATTGATTTTAATCTATTCATAGTTGAACTAAACAAGATAACTATGACTTCCTATGAGTCAGCTGATTTTCATTGGATATAAATTGATGAAGAATAAAACAAGAAGGGATTCGGCAGGTTTTAAATATTTTTCATAATAATTATCAAATACTATAATGAGGGAAAGAAATAGAAAATTGTAGCAAATAAAAAAGTCTAACATGAAATGTTACAAAAAAAGAGTAAAATAAAACAGTGTGGAACTGATAACCAACCAAAATAATTCACAAATACAATAATTTTTTAAATTATATTGTATTATCACTAAAGTTAATTTTATAGTGATATAATAATTTTATAGTGATATAATTACAGTGAACTTCTGGCCAAAAAAAAATTCATCATATTACTATTAAAATAGTAAATTTTATTAGTAATATTACATATTAGGACTTCCAATATAAATTTTTTTAATTCATGTAAAAATTTATTTTGGTAACAAATAATAATCGAAATTTGTTTATTATTATTTTTATAAAAGGAAAGATTTTATAACTTATATAACTACTACAATAGGGCTGAAAGACTTACAAGTTACAAAACTTATAACCAGAAAAAACAATTTCAACATTGGTTCGGTGGGTCCACCAGGAACTCGAAAAGTAGTCTCGAAAAGTAGTTACTCGAAAAGAGTAATCTGTGCTCTTCAATCACTCTCAGCTACCACAGAATTTCTACAGCAATTTCGAACAAAATCTAATTCTGAATGATTATATTATAATTAATTTTAAAATAAGCAAAGATTGAAAGATATATATATATATATATATATATATATTAATAACTAAGTTTTGTTTATATATATATATATATATTAATAACTAAGTTTTGTTTATATATATATATATATATATATATATATATATATATATATATATATATATATATATATATATATATAAGCTGTACCACTACAACCCGTGAACAGGTCTGGGGTTCAGTACATGGTAGAGACTGTACGGTTTCATGGACAACGGTTCTGCAAGGAGGTGACTTGTCCTAAATCATGCTCAACCACCAGATCCCCCCCTATTTAGGGTACCCACTCAGGGTGAGCCCCATATGTATATATTATTATATATAGGTTTCTACTTTTCCATACTGTAAGAAAAATCTGATTCTCCAGGTTCAGTCAATTCTTCTGCTACTATTCTTAATTATTTGCCTCTATATTTTTTAGTTAAGTTTTAAACTTAATCTCAACGTATATATGTGTTCGATTAATTGTTTTATTGCTTACTGTTAATCAAAGCTTATACAGTTTATACAAGCTAAGTTATAAAACTTATTTTTTCATTTCCATTTAAGGATCACGTATTTTTTTTTTAACTTTTAAATTATTAATAAATCAATTAAATAATATTATTAATCTTTTTTAATATTCTTTATACGTCATTATTAAAAATAACAGAAAAAAGTATGTATTTAGAATAAAGTAAAAACATGGTGAGCCAGTTTTCAAAATATTTTATAAGTGATAATAAAACGGAAACAAGAAGAATCAAAAGAATAAAGACGAAAACAAATCAGAAGAAAATTATGTTTATTATACATCCAAATTGGTAAATTATGATTTGACGTATCTCGATGTCTCCTCTCAATTATTCATTCAGCCTATGAAATTACCATTTTTTTACTAATTAAAAATTTACTTTTACAAATTTTATAATAATAATAATTTATTTTTAGTATATACAAATTTTATAATTAATTTTATCGCCATTAAATTGAATTATAATTTCTGCTTTCTCCTGAAAACACCTTTCTCAACTTTAAGAACGATATGATTCGCTCTTTTGTTATATTTATCATTTATATATTTTTGATACTATCCCTATTACCTTTATATTTTTTTATAATTTCTTATTAACTTCAAAATAAATTAAATATGATTACCATGAAGAGAAATAAGTTATGTTTCCCTGTATATAAAATTCATAATCAAATGACTTTTTTTATAGTAAAATTTGTATTTTCTCGTAAAAAACTTGCATAATAAATTATTTATTATGCAACAAAAAAAATATTAATTTTAGTCAAGTGAATGAAAAAGTAAATTTTCCATAAATTACAAATAAACCGTTTGTTCCTATAAAGTTGAAAAATGTTTAAAACTAATTATAGTTATTATGGGACTTAAAAAACAACTTAAAAAGGTATAACATATTAAACAAAATTATATATAAAGGGTCATATTTTTATTTATTTTCCTGTTTAACACCAAAAATAGTTTTCTTACAGAATACTTCTGCAGATATTTAATCATCATCGTAATTGGCGCGACAATCCGCTTAGCGAGCCTGGGCCTCCTCCGGGTATTTAATAGTAATTTGGAAAAAATTTAATGAAATTCGGAAAAGCTGCATTTATAGCAATAAGATACATCAACAATTAACACACTCAAGCTTCTTACAATATATTATGAAAATGTAAAGCTAGATTAATACAATTAAAGGGCTTGAAGACATATTTATAAAATGTAATTCTTATAAGACCTATAAGTAATAATAATAATATCAAAGTATATGAGTACGAAAATTCTTTTTATTTACTTCAACTAGCTCTAGGCGGCTTAAGCAATTAATCCTACTTCGAGACGAATCTAATGAAAATATGTGTAAATATTCTTAAAATTAATAATTAAAATAAAATTCAACAGTATTCAATTCAGTCAATATTATTGGCATTTAATTTGGATGTAGTAAGTAAGTAATGATGAAAAAGTAAGATATATTCAATTTTGTATACCACCCGAATAAACAGTCTAAATAAAAAATATATAAATTATAAATTAACATATACTTTAAACTACATATGTATACCAGAAAGTGTTGTATCATGCAACAAAACTCTATTAATAAAATTAATAAACACAACAAAGATCGCGGTTTTAGTTATACAAATTTAAACGGTACAAACATTTCGAAATAAAAAAATATATTAAAAGGTAATATATACGTTTTTAGTGGTCGTCTAAGGGTGGCAAAAGGGATAATTTCAAGAATAGGAAATATTGTTTGAGTAAATATTTTACCATCACATTTACGCAAGAAAAGAAAAACAATGAAAACTTACTCTTTCATGACGAATGAAGACACCAGTAAAAGATAGAATGAAACCAGACGAAGGAGTCCTCACTAGTTAACTATAGAGATACTGAGTTATAGATACTTGATACTGATACTAGATACTAAATACTGATACACACTAAAATCAAAGGTGCCAGAAACCCACTGAGCGAGCACAGAGGGCGGACTGCGGCTTGAGAGAGCAGATGATACCCCCACTCCTCGGCTCAGGGAAGTGGTGGGGGGCCGTTATCATTCCTATCACTCCTCTGTCACAGCTTCTTCCTCGAGTAAGCTACACACCGAGGATAACGGTCGAATTATACTTTACAATAGTCTGGAATGCTATAGCTATAGTGTAGTATAAGAGTGTGGCACCATGTTGGGCTGACCCAACGGGAACGGGTTAACACGATCGATAGCTTTGACTTAGTCCCCCGCCAACTTTCAGCTCATTGGAGCAGAGCATTATAACCAAAAGCGTTTGTTCCCTTTCCGCTTCTAAATGACCGCAACATTCAATCTACTCCTACAATTATATCAGTACCAGTATAATTTTTTAGAATAGAATAGAAAAAAAAGTTTATTCCGGAACCAGGAACAAATATGTACAGTAATAATAGAACATATATCTGGCCAAGAGGCCAGTAAAAAAAATCATATGGTATTTAAATAAGTGCTTAAAAAATAAATAAAATCCTAAAAGTAAGTTCTTGACATCGAAAAAAAACAACATAAAATAACAAGAAAGAATTTTGTTTGTTTGTTTATTTAACGCCACTTTTATGCTGCTATGAGTAATCGGTCGATGCTACAGTGGGAGCCCTAAATTTGGTCCATCCCAGTTTAATTAGGATACGGATTTTTAACGAGTATCTGATATCGTAAAGGCTCGGAACCTCCGTTTAACGTCCCTTCCGAAGGACGGCATAACCAAGGATTTTTTACTCCCTTTAAAAAATCGTAGGGCCATATACCGGGCTACGAACCCGCAATCTTGGGTTTAGTAGTTTGTCACGCTAACCACTAGACCACAGGTGACCGTATGAATAGCATTTTGAATTGATATAACATGTGTGTGCCTCATCTTTTTGACCAAAGCTCACCAAACATTAATTTAAAATATTATGTATATTACACTCTTTACTTTAAATTTTACACGTTGTAATTTAAATTTTGAACGTGATACCCAAGAAAATAGTCCAAGAGACCACAGGTTGTCACAGAAAGAATTTTATATTACAATTTTAATAACAATAATTAGTAAATATTATGTTTCTTTTTCTGTTCATGTTTGTTGTTCTAAGGGGCTTAGTCCAAGAATAAAGTTACTTATCTATTCTATTCTATTCTAATCGAAATGGTAAATTATATTAAATAATAAATTAAAAATAATAAAATAATAACTTTTAATAAAACAATGAATTATAATATGATGATAAAACTTTAAAAAATAATAACATTATAAATTATAGAAAAATAATAAATTATAATAATATATGTTATAATATATGTTACATAATAATTTCTGAGATCCAAGCAAATTATTAGCTATACTATATTCTTCAACTTCAAAAATTATTTCGATAATTAGAAAAAAAACAATGGTAAAAAACAGAATGTTTTATATACAGCAAAACCTCGTTCATTATAAATAATTTATCTAAGAATATACTAATATCTCGAAATAAAAAATGAGGAAATACATAACAGTACTAGGTAAATAAAAAGTACAATAAAGTAAACATGATTAAAAGCTTAAAAACTAATATTTGAGGTCATATGAAGTGTAGTGGTAAGCTTAACAACTTACTGTGCTCAAGATTGCGGAATTACAGCCCAGTAGGTGGCTTTAGGATTTTTAAAGGGAGCAAAAAATACTTGGTAAAATGGCGGTACCAAGCCTGTGAGGTGTCAATTACTCGTTAAAGATCCCTATCATAATTATTGCTGGACAGGAAACATTTAGGACTCCATTTGTAACATCTTCTAATTATTCATAGTATACAGTTATATTATATAAATAAACAACAAAACTAACATTTATGAGATAGAAAATTACCGAATCATTACTTCAAAGGCAATTTAGAGTAATTTAAAAAAGAAATAAAAGACGAGGAAGTATGAAATTATAATTTTTCATTTCGCTAAGGATATAGCGATAACGGGAAGTAACGAATGACAAAAGGGACTAAATAAATAAAAATAACAATAGAATAAGAAATAATACCCAAGAGGCAGACGTGAACCGAATTCTTAATTAAGCTTAGTATTTATAAAACAGTAGGATAGAAAGGGGAAAATTCCATCTCTATTTTCTCAAGATCTGTAATTACTCTATATGAGCTCTGTCTTCTTACTTTTTAATTTATATCAATAATTCATATATATTCTTGAACATAAATTTATAAAATGTGTATCTATGGTAAAATAAAAATAAAAACCAAGTTAAATTTTCTTATTTAAATTTCAAATTTAGACTGAAAATACAAGAAACTGCTCGACTTTTTCGCCTACTTCAACATTTACTGGACAATCGTTCAAAGCTCCCAATTAATTACAAAAGACTCATTTACATGACAATTATCAGACCTATTTGGACATACGGAGTTGAGCTTCGGGGCTCTACAAAACCATCCAATTCATCTCGTGTTCAATCCTTACAATCCAAAATCCTTCGTAAAATCCTCAATGCTCCTTATTATGTTACAAACAAACTCATCCATCATTATCTAAATATTCCATATGTTGCTGTTTTGGCTCAAACTAGATACCTATCCTTCCATGAAAAGGTCCATACACACTTGAATCCGCTAATCTCTCAACCTATCCTTCCATGAAAAGCTCCATACACACTTGAATCCACTAATCTCTCAACTTGCTTCCCATAATATTCCTTATGACCCTCCGAGGCTTCTGAAAAGAAGATGGCCTCGAGACCTTTTACTATAGAACTTTATTGGAGTGTTATCAATGGATAGTTTCTCCACAAGTGTTTTTTTTTTATGCCCTTTGTTCATACAGCAGATTTACTTGAGGTAATATAATTACAATTGTAAATATCAATAAATTATTCTATTCTAAAAAAAAATCAAATTAAACGTTACGAAATTTATTAATTAGGATATTTCAGTAAATTTTAGCCCATTAATATTTTGAAATCAATATCTATCTATTAATATCTCTATAAACCTTTTTAATTGTTTTTGGAAATAATAAATAAATAAAATAATAATAAAAATTAAATATAATATAATAATAAAAGACAATATAACATATTAACAAATTGTAATATAAAAATTTAAAAAAACAACTAATATTATTGTTTAGGTTTGAGGGAAATAATTTTTGGCCTTAAAACTGAACAAAGAATCCTTCAACATTTTAATCATCTTGAAGTAGATCTTTTAACTTCTAGTGGATATGGTAACTTCATACTGTAGCATACGGGGTCTCCTTAGGGGTAGAACTTATTTTTGCAGAATAAAAGCTATGCTACGAACTATACGGAAGATGCATACAATTTTGTTTTTATTCCTGGATTGTTTTTATTGCTTCTTTAAATTTACACTTAGAATCTAGGATTCTAAGGATGGGTAAAGATTACAAAAATATATATATTATACATTTGAAATTAATACAAATTCCAAATATAAATTATTAAAAGTGGGGATAGAGGAGGGTCCAATCTAGGGCTTAAATTAACGTTCGGATAAGTTGATTACCACGCATCCGGAAAGGTCGCTCTCCCCAAAAAGCAATTTGGGTATGGCGGATATTTATGCCAAAGGCGGAAATCGATATCTATTCCATTTTAAACTGAAACTTTTCTTTGAATTTTAGAGGATTTTTCACATATATTTTCTGTCATTCCTGTCCTGACTTTAGTACGTCAGGACGTAAAAAATAGTAAACAGAAACAATATATTTTTCAGTGCTATCGAAAAATTTTTACTAATTAATAATAGTATTCACTATTATAATCAATCGTCAATGATTAGCTGTGGAATTACATCCGATGGTAGAGTATATGTAGGAAAAATATGTTAATTTATAATGTGAAAAAATAAATAAACCTGTACCACTAAAACTCATGAAAATTCTTCGGCCCAGTACGTGGTAGAGACAAGGGCTATGCAGGAGGTGATTTGTCCTAGATTTCGCACAACCGCCAGGTGTATACCTTATTCTGGGTACCCAATTCATAGAGGGTGAGCCCCGCGAGTGTCCCAGATCTCAAAGAATCCATCTCCGACTCCTAACAGATTAAGTAAAATCTGCCACAGCCAGATTTGAGCCCGAGACCGGCACTGCAATCCAGCGCTCTACCACTGAGTCACTCCGTTTCCAAAATAATTACATATAGTGAAAAATAAAAATGATAGTAAAATTATGTGAAAGCATAGGTGAATATTTGTTTGATAATTATATTGAATTATTTGATACACTGACTAAATAAATAAAATTTTGTTTTTCTTGATGATTTTCAGTCTAACCGTTGTTATAAAGAATAAATAATTCTTTATAACAACAGTTAGACTGAAAATCATCAAGAAGAACAAAATTTAATTTATTTAGTTATTGTATCAAATAATAAATCATTATTTATTTAAAATTTAATAAAAATAAAAAGGGGGAAAGTTAAGGAATTATTATAATTGCATATTCTGCTTTAATAATTATAACTACCTCAAGAGAAGGAAAAGTCCCACGTAACTATTCTTAAAATTTTCCTTTTCATTACTTTTTCCTCCAACTCTTTCCTTTGTTAAACAAAGAATCTTTTCAGAGTAGCGAGAAACAATGGCGAAGACTATTCAGTCCGTTCTCCAGCCTACCTTTACTTCTTAATTAGGATTTTTTCTCTCATTTTTAATTGCAGGCACATATTTGTATTCAATTTACAATATTAAGCTAGATTAATTACGAAATCTCGATTCCTCAATATGATATCTGAAATAGAAATTACCGATAAATAAAAAAAATATTCTTATACGATACATTTACCCACATAGATATATAGATGTATTTACAAGGGTGTAGAATGGCTCAGTAGTAGAGGGCTGAGTTGACGTACAAAAGTGCAAGGTTCAAATCCGGCTGTGGCAGATTTTCTTTAATCTGTTAATTTCTATGGAACCAGGGATACTTCTGGGGCTTACTCAGCCTCTATAAAGTGGGTACTCAAAATAGAGAGAAAAAACTGGCGGTCGCACGTGATCTAGGACAAATCACAATCGTTGTCGAAGGAACAGTACAGTCTTTACCATGTACAGAACCCCAGACCCCCGGTAGCGGTACAGGTTTAGGTTTTATATATACTCGTACATATTTCCTGCCGAAGGTCTGGAACCCCCTTGAGGCATTCCAAGCCTCTATAAAGTGGGTTCCCCAAATAGGGGGTACACTCTGGCGGTTGAGAGAGATCTAGGACAAATCACCTCCCTGCACAAACGTTGTCCAACAAACAGTACGGTATCTAGCACGTACTGAATTCAAGACTCTTCATCAGTTTTAGTGATACATACATGATTTTTTAAATACATATTAATTGGTTTTAATTTTGTTTTAATCAGTTTTTATTTTTTTACAGAAACTAGATTTTATACGAAGCCAGTGTCCGTTTTATTTTAAAAAAATATATAGTAATTTCAATAGGAATAAATTAAATTTGATCCTAGTTATTCAATAGTTGATTTATTTTTACGTTAGGATTTAATGTTACATATCCTTAAAGTGATTACATTCGACGATCTGTTTTAATTCATTTAAGAACCCTTCAAAAAGCTAATTTTCTATAAGAGTTTCTTTGAACCTTTAACTGAGAGAGATTGATGGAAAATATTGGAAGAGAGAACGGTAAAAGAAAACCTGATTTAAAATCCATTTTCTTATTCGCCTCTCTGAGCCCCCCAGGGATGGGCAATTTTTTTATTTCAGCTTAAAAAATTTATCGCCTCCATGTTTTTGTACATAAAAAATTTCCGAAGCAAACAATCCAACCTGCAGTGGAGAATACATTCTAACGGAAATATTTCACAATCCATTGCGATCTGGGATATAGCTGGGATGCGGAATCCATGTTTCTAAAAACGTGTCCTCTCATATTTAGTGTATGGATATATTTTCAATTAGGTAACATGAGTACGACTCTCGAAATTAGGTTTAAAAATTAGCTCATAAATTTAATAATACTAAACGGGATAATGATGTGTGAAGTGTTTTCAAACAGTCCTAAATGATGGCGAATAATTTACTGGGGTTACTTACAATTTTTTTTTTACGTAATAAAATGCAATCAGTTTAGGTGCAGAAAGAGCAAATTAAAATATATTTTAGAATTTATTTTTTTTCGTTGTTCGAAAATTAATTCACAAAACAATTATCTTGAATATTATTGGTTGATCTTAATTATTTTGGAAAACATGGTTGGAGGTCAATAATATAATTCCTTAAATAGTGATAGCTAGATAAATAACTAGATTATTTTAAACCAATGTTCGATCCACATCGCTGGGCGACTTATGGTCTAGTACTTAACGTAAGGCCGCGTATCCACTATGTTCGTGTATCACAGGTGCTCCGCATTAATCCCCACCAGATGCGGAGCGTGTACCAGTTCTTGGACGTTAATCCGCGCTCCGCCAGCTGTCGGTTTTTGCCCGAACTCAAAGGGGAGCGGGTGGGCTTGTGTGGACGGGTCATGTAACATGAACACTGGGGGGGAGGGGAGACGATGAATCTTACTAATATTATAAATGTGAAAGTTTGTATGTTTGTCTCTCTATCACGCAAAAACTACTGAACGGATTTGGATGAAACTTTACAGTAATATAGGTTATACATCAGAATAACACATAGGCTATAGCAAGCGCTGATTTAGAGGGGGCGCACGGGGGCACGTTCCCTCCCGCTCCCCCCCGACTGTATTTTAGGTATGTGGAGAATCCATAATAGGACATAATTGAAGGTAAATCACATGATAATAGTAGTTAAAATAACCGAAAGAACATGAGTGAAACTAATCTAACGCACGGAGGCACGTGCCCCACCCCACCCCCGACAGTTTTAGAGGTACTTTGGAGAATCCATTATGGTACATAATTAAAGGCAAATCAGGAATTTAGCATCTTGAAATTTGCAGATAGGTCCTTTGTATGATTTAAGAAAGAAGTTTGGATAATTCCACCCTTATTATAATAAGGGTTCAAAGGTTGTATGGAATCCGTCAGTTTTGAAGTTAGACATCTGAAATTTTGTACGAGTAACCTATAGTGAAAAAAAATTAAATTATTTAAATAATTAAATTATTTATTATTCTAAGTTATTGTTAAAAAGCACTGTCAAGAAACTTTATGCGGTAGTCCAAATTCTATGCGAGCGAAGCCTCGGGCAAAAGCTAGTCTTATATAAACATAAAATCTACTTCTAATACGATTTTATAGAAAAATTTCAATATTATGGAATCCTGGATGTAAATTATGGAAGGATGTACTTTATAGAAATAAAAATTTGAAAAAAAGATTGTTGGAAGTATATTCCGATGAAAATACCTGCTGATGTGTGTAAAAATAAAATATTAATTTTACTGTCAGGATATCGGAAAAACAAAAAGTAGAAAATACTTCTTAATGAGTATAAAATAAGAAAAAAAAATATTTTATCTTAAAGTAGCGTGGGGTACTTGATGTTAATCGTTGTAAATATTTTGTTGGCTGATATTTTTAAAAGTCATGATGATAATTTTTTAAAAAGAAATATATTTTTTTACTATAAAATGGATGTTTTTCGCATTCCTGTTTTATACCTTCCTATTTACTTAAAACTATTTTGAGTAATTACTTTACCAATATCCTGACAGTAAAATTATAATTTTATTTTTACACACATCAGCAGATATTTTCATCGTAAATCCAATTTCCTTCCAAGATTTTTATTTACAATTTTTATTCTTATAATTTACATTCTTAGGATTTCATTATATTGGAAATTTTTGATTAACCACCCCTAACCTGTCTATTCAGCACTGAAGAACACTAATATGGGTCGAAACTTCGGTTTATAATATATGGTTTATCATTAAATAAAGAATTATATAGTGCTAAACCTGATGTTACGGCCGCTCAGTTGTAATCATAAAAAACATATGTTCATAGTTGATATTTTGTTGTTTTTTCAAATAGTCTGTATTTTTTATTATTTTTTGATTTTCATTAGAAAATAACTGTTTGTAAACAGCTGTTATATACTTTTGTCAGTTTGAGTCAAGCGAACATCATCTAGTGCCCAGTCTTGTTTTGGATAGCGGCCCGAGCGGTCCATCTGTTTTTTCACAGTTTTTCGTGAAGTCTACTTTTCGAAAGCGGCCCGAGCGGTCATCTTCACCACTATTGTCATCTTGGCCAGCGTACCTTCAG
This sequence comes from Arma custos, assembly GCA_037127475.1. Classification (NCBI taxonomy): domain Eukaryota; kingdom Metazoa; phylum Arthropoda; class Insecta; order Hemiptera; family Pentatomidae; genus Arma; species Arma custos. The sequence continues at coordinate 83,739,441 of CM073760.1, read as the reverse complement.
GACCTACCTTACGGCAGTCAGTGTTATCGTTTTCGTGAGTGCGACCTTGATTGTCCACCTTCAACCATAAATCAACAGGGGTTGGTTTCTTTGTCGACTTCGTTCCAGCACATCTAACTCTACAGGGTATTTAGACATTTATTTTTTTTTAATTGCGCAATTAAATAACTATCTATTAGTTCATGTGAAAAATATCATTTATTTGTTTCATATTAGAATTATTTTGTTTAGTAACTTCATTCATGCATCTAGCCATGCTTATTTTGATTTAATTTACTTGTTTATTTTTTTATATATATATTCAACCAAATCAAAAAGGTTTAATTTTCGTTTATTATTTAATTATTCATTGTTGGAAACAATAATTGTATTAATTGTATTTTAATTTAATTAATTGTTCTTTTGTTCTAATGTTAAGTAATATGATTTATGTATTTATTTATCAATATAAGGTTTCAAAAAAATAAGCGTTCGGTATTATCTGACATCCCATTTATTCATTTGATCTTACAATTCAAATATAATTTTTAAATGGTTAATATATCAGATAATTTTCTGTAAAGAAAATTGTTTGATCAGATTAAGGCAGCAGTCTATCAGAGTTTTTAGTACAATAGGGAAAGGTGGTTCAAGGGTGCAATCCCTGTTACCCTTACGACGCCCTAACACCTGATATTACAAAAATATAAATAAACAATAAATACTTATTAATGAATAAATGAAATACGTTTTTTATTTTTTAAGCATTTATTTAAATTTTCTTCGATCGCTGAAACAATTAGAGATGACAGCTGTTTAATTTATTCTGATCATGTTTACAGCTTCTAGACATTTAATTGTTTTCTCTATCATTTCTCTTTCGAGTCGATAGTTTTGAAAACCAAATAAATATTCTATACTTTACGAACATCGTAGACTGCTATGTCCGATTCTCGTAATTAATCCAATTCATAATCTTATTTTAAAGAATTTTTTAGTGCTCTGCCTGAGGTGATATTAGTTAAGCTACATTATGATACGCGACACGCACAGGCATTATTAGGAAATCTAAAGGAAGGCAATAAAAAAGGGTCATACTCATGCGATTGGCCAACATATAGCAAATGACATATTTCTCGAAGTGCCGCTAGTCGAAGGTCTCGGGTTCAAATCGACAAATGGTCGATTGGATATAACTCTTTATGGGTTGTAGCTGTACAGTTTTTATTAAATAAGAGTTTTTATTTGAAACGAACTTTCAAAACTGTTAATAAAACTTAGTTTCGACAATACAATGCATTAGTATTTGTTTTAATTTAAAACAGATTAAGGTATGATACTAAAACAAGGGCGGCCTGTGGTGTAGTGGTTAGTATAACAACGTAAAAAGGTAGTAAATGGTTTTTTTTTATGCCGTCAGTTGGAAGTGATGTAAAATGGGGTTCCCAGGACTATACGATTTCAAGTACTCGTTAAGGATCTTTATCCTAATTATACCAGAATTGCCAAAATTTAGGAGTCTCACTACAGCATAGATTAATTAGTCATAGCAGAATAAAGCGGCGTTAAGTGAATAAACGACAAGTAACAAAAGATTTTAATTCCATTTGAACCTTAAAATTTTGTTTTACAAAAATGCTTAGCTGAATTCAATGACAATTTTTAGATTTAGAAAATCATGAAAAGAACTCATAACATAAAACATAAAAGTAGGACCTTCAGAAATGAAGTTCCTTAGGGAGATAGAGGGGAAAACAAGACGAATTCGCAACTCGATAATTAGATCAAGGTTCGGAGTGGAGCCTGCAGAAAAAGTCATTGAAGAAAACAGCCTAAGATGGTTTGGAAATGTTTTAAGAATGGAAAACAACATGGAAAGATGACATACGAGGCTAAAGTTGAAGCAAGAAGGTCCAGAGACATACCCAACATGCTTGGGAAGATGTTATTAAGGAAAGCTTCGCAAAGTGAAGCCTGCACTAGAATAGGATCGTACGGTGTGATCCGGGCTGTACAGAAGGAAACCTCACACTGCATGAGCGGTAGAGAGGATAGGCTATGATGATGATGATGAAAAGAACTCGAGAAATTTTAAAATTGTTAACACTATTTCATTAATATTCAAAACTTTGTTGAACAAAACTTGATATTATTCAGACAATGCAATGCATTAATATTTTTTAAAGTTGGAAATAGAATAAATGAAAGGCGATTAACGAAAAACATTATTGTTATCGCCAAAATATATTCTTATTGATAGGAGAGAGAATAATAAATAAAAGTTATCTCCGAGCCCTTGACATTTATTTTCTTCACAATATCATTACAATACAATAAAACATTTTATTAGGTACAGGGTCATCCAAAAGGAAGGAGTTAACAAATATCCTTCACTATAGAGCTTTCAACTTATTCTATTGCTATTTTTCACGGATTTAATATTGCTAAGATTTATTAATAAATATTATAAACAAATAAATCATAAATTTAATATGGACTTTTTTTTTTTTTTTTAATGGTATACCACACTCTGAAATGTTTCAAAGAAATCAACGTTTCCCAAGAATTGTCTGAACTTTTTATTGAGCGAATTTGAAAATTGAAATAAATAAGTAATAAAATGAATTCCGAGATAAAAATAAAATTGCCTATCTTGGAGGTTACCGAACTCAATCGCTCTGTGTTTCACTTTTCAAATAATTATTACTGCGTAATTTTATGATAATCACATATACAACTTGTATCCATAAAAACATATAAACTAACATACAAAAACTATAAATTTTAATTTAACAATATATATTTTTTTTCGAAATTTAACCAGTACACAAAAAGCGTAAATTTTCCAATATAAAAATAAATTATGGATAACTTTCTTTGTAAGTAGATATTTAAGTTAACTAGTAGGTATTTTCAGCACACAATACATATAATGTTATTCAATTAAATGAAAAAGGATCTTTATTAATTAACCAACTTCTGGTCAGTCTACCACGTCAACCTTTGGAGAGGAGAGGGATATGTCTCTTATACCAAGATCCTTCATGAGTTGTAGAGGAACAGGTTTTCTTTATATCAAATATAATGTCCATTCAAATAAGTATGTTTTCGAAGATACTGACTGATTTGTACCATTAAAAAAAAACTTTCCCAATTTCTCAAGTATTATTCACTTTAAAAAGTTCTTATCATTGTGGTATTTGTGTCTCAAAAATTACCCAATGAATTCAGCTCAAAAAATTATATTTTAACTTATCTTTTATTTTTTAGTATTGAAATTATCATGTTATAGATAGAAAAATAAAGAAGGAAGATAAAATGCGGAATCCAGAATAAGATCAAATCGAGAGGTCAAAATAACTGTTGGAAATGGTTGACCTACAAATGCTAACAAACCCGCCTTCTTCTATAGCTTTCGATAAAGGTCAGATAAAATATCTCATACACTTTATAAGCGACCTCTAAAACAAACTGTCTTAGTAAATAGAATAGTGTTGAGCGTCGAGTGGCATGATACGATAAAACTTATTCTTTTCTTCATTCATTTTATTTTATTATTATTATTTCTCTTTAGTTTTATACTAATTTTTTAAAAAATACTTTATTGATTTATAACAATCAGCCACTGATGGGCAATAATTTATAGTGCTATATAGGTATATAATCATTCCATAAAAACAACACAAAAATAAAAATAAATAAATGTAATAAAAATATATACATTCGGTATAAAAACAAAATAAATGCGAAAATTTAATAAAAATAATGTCTAAAAATAAAATAATTGCTTACATGTATACCATAATTACACTATTTACAATTTGCTTGAGCCCCCCGACTTAGCTTCTTCCCCAGAAATGAGGGCAAAGCAGGAGTCCGGGAGGCCCCTGCCCCTTTTCTCAACCGCGGCACTGGCATTAAACGCCAATTTATACTAAATTAATCTAGATCAGATGTATTGTTTCCCCTATGATAGCACAGTCTTATACGATAATTATTAAGAAGAATAGTTAACTAAATTATCTAGGAAACAATCACTTATGAACATCACGTGTTCATTATGCAACTGCTTTCGAGCTTGATTCATTCTCAGAACTAGGGATTCATTTCTTTATCCATGTTACATTCTGAAGAAAGCAATATCATAATTAATTTTATATCCAAACATGCGACCATCATTCAATTAAATTCGCAATGTTTCATACAAATAATAATATAATAAAAAATATATATATTCGAATCCTGAAAAAATCAGACATGTGTAAAAACATTTCTACATATATGCATATAACCTGTACCACTGCAACCCATGGTGGGTCTTGTTTTCAGCAACTAGTAAAGACTATACTGTTTCTATGACAACGGTTATACAGGAAGCTGACTCATCGCTGGGTTTTCCCCTATTAGAGAACCCACTTTAGAAAGCCCAAAGAAGGTCTGCAGATCCCATGGGGTCTAATATGTATATTAATAGATTAATAAAAAATAATTAATTTATGTCACAGAAGGATTTCCTTAGCATAGGGACTCAGCGCTCTAACTCTCAGGTAACCCGCTCACAAGAAGAAGTGGGAGCTACTTGATGGTTTTAGCTACTTGCCAGTTTTTCATCGAAAATTTCGATATGTTATTTTATTTTTAAATCGATATCATTTTATCATTCGTCTCCAACTTGATTCTAAATGACTTATTCCAGATTGTTAATAATTCTATACTATATAAAAAAATATATATATCATGTTATCGGCGGATTATGTACTGTGATTTAAATACTGATTAACCCCGTGTTGTAGATAGAACAACACATTGAGTGATTATAGTAATTATGTATAGTAATCATAGTTTCGAATGAATATGAAAAAACGTTAATACCCTAAATAAAAATTGATAAATCCTACATCGCAGCTACTTAAACTCGGAATAGAGTGCCCGGGATTGTATTGCTACACGCCATGGGGCAGATGGACCATCCTTCTACGGAAACAAATCCAATCAGACTTAACTAATTGTTTACCACACTCCCTGTCTCTGGCTACAGGCGGAACTGTCCGACCCCAAGGCTATGGGATCTGGCTTCAAGGCCGAGACATGGAGTAATTAAATAGTTGTTTGATAGTATTTCTAGAATAATTGAAATTATTATTATTATTATTGATATGGTACATTGGGGAGCGGAGTGGCTCAGTGGCAGAGCACTGAGTTGCCATGTCACCATCCTGATTCAAATCCCACTGCGGACAAGACTTTTATTTATTCTGTTTGCACCTGGAAATGGAATATATAGGATTTAGGACCCTTCTGGGGCTTACTCGGCCTCTATAAAATATTATGAAAATAGGGTACCCAAAATAAGGGGGGGAAATCTGGCGGTTGAGCGTGACCTACGACAAGTCACCTCCTTGCAGAAGGTGTTGTTGTTCGTGAAACAGCACAGTCTCTACCACGTACTGAACCCCAGAACCGTTCACGGGTTGTAGTGGTACAGGTTTTTTAAATATTATTTCTTGGGAGTAGTCCTTACTCCTAAGTAATATAGGTTGATTAAGCCAGAATAATAATTAAGCTATAAATGGAAACACTTAACTGTTATTCGACTACGGTCTTAATCTGCATACCTTGAAACGTACCTTGATGTTTCAACGGAGTATTAGAATTTTTTCCTTTGTCTAATACAATGGTACATTAACACCAATTATTATGGAAATAAAAAACACATATTGTATAAACATATATATTCGAGAACTAAAACATATATATATATATATATATATATATATATATATATATATATATATATACGTGTGTGTTATTATAATTGGTATATAGGAAGTAATCTTAGTTTGAGCCTTCAAATGTTTTATAAATTAGCAAACGAAACAAAAAATCAAATACAGACAACAATAATTAATAAAAAAAAGGCAATTAGGAAAAAGTAATTATTATTATTCTTTAAATTATAAATTATTCAGAGGAGCATTAGTTGTTGAAAACATTAACCCTTTTTTATACTAAAATACTAGTAGAGATTATCAAAAGGCACAATGTTTTGTAATCGATATTTTTAGTAAAATATATCAGTAACATGGATTTCGGACTGGACATAAGGATGGAACAGAATTGAGTAGAAAAGTAACATAATCTGACTGTGTCCATTTTGTGTAACAGATAGAACAGAAAAATAAACATACTATGTAAGAAGGCTAAATAATACATATAAGGTATTTACAAAAGTGACAAAAAAGTAAATAAAAATAAATATTAATTTTTTACTAAGCAACTAAAGATAATACATAAATAAATAACAGCGAATAAAAATATAAACGTCAATAAGTTACAAGAAGAAAATACTAAACGATTAAGGCCATTTAACGAAACCAAACGATTGGTTCATTAAAAGAAATGATTACACCAGTTTAGAGAGCATATGTTTAGGAAATAAGTAATGTTGGAAAAGCAAGTGAGTACAGGGAAGAAGAATGACGGGTATGAGAATTGAGTGAGGGATTGAGTTCAAATTGGTGGGGAAGCGGACGGGAAAATAGCGATCGAATGTTTTGTTTGGTTCTGTTTAAGTGGTTCTGTAGTGAGGAAGGTGGAAAGGGGTTGATTAGGTACAGAAACTGCTTGAGTCCTGTCAGCCAGGAAGGACTGAAGCCAGCGCATAGAGCTGTTTGAAAAGTATAATGCATTTAATTTAGTAAAAAGAATAGAATGGTTCTAATAAGTTATAAAAGCCTATAAAAAGTCAAGGATTAGAAATAAAAACCTGTACCACTACGACCCATGAAGGGTCTGGGGTTCAGTACATGGTAGAGACTGTACTGTTTCATGGACAACGGTTCTGCAAGGACGTGAATTGTCCTCGGTCACGCTCAACCGCCAGATTCCTCCCCCTTTATTTTGGATACCCTATTTTTATAATATTTTATAGAGGCTGGATGGACCCCAGGAGGGTCCTAGATCCTATATGATCCATCTCCCGCCGCAAACAGACTAAATAAAAGGAATTACCTGCTGCGGGATTTGAACTAGGATTTCCGGCATGGCAACTCAGTGCTATGCCACTGAGCCACTCCGCTCCCCACAAGGATTAGAACAGTAAATTTTTTATCGTCCATACAGTCCATATTTTTTAACGTCATTGTGATTTTAGCGAAGGCCAATTTTGTGGAGAAACCCAGATTAGAGTGGATCAAAGAGTTTGGACTGTTCAAGAAATCTTACTAATATTATAAATGTGAAAGTTTGTATGTTTGTCTCTCTTTTACGCAAAAACTACTGAACGGATTTGGATGAAACTTTACAGTAATATAGGTTATACATCAGAATAACACATGGGCTATAGCAAGCGTGGATTTAGGGGGGCGCACGGGGGCACGTGCCTCTCCCCACACCCGATAATTTTAGAGGTACTGTGGAGAATCCATTATAGTACATAATTAAAGGCAAATCAGGAATTTAGCATCTTGAAATTTGCAGATAGGTCCTTTGTATGATTTAAGAAAGAAGTTTGGATAATTCCACCCTTATTATAATAAGGGTTCAAAGGTTGTATGGAATACGTCAGTTTTGAAGTTAGACATCTGAAATTTTGTACGAGTAACCTATAGTGAAAAAAAATAAATTATTTAAATAATTAAATAATTTATTATTTTAAATTATTGTTAAAAAGCACTGTCAAGAAACTTTATGCGGTAGTACAAATTCTATGCGAGCGAAGCCGCGAGCAAAAGCTAGTGTTATATAAATAATAAGTTGTATTGGACATGTAAAGAATTACCACTTATCCCTATGTTTGCTTACATTTAACACAACAAAAATAACTACTTTCACATCCTACCTAACACTCATTCTATGTTTTAGGCATTGGAGTTGTATTGCCAATACTGCCTTCTTGATCAGAATCAAGATAAACGGTGTGAAGGCCCAATAAGTTGCAGACTTCTTGCGAAGCCGCAGCCGAGAACAGGAAGCAATTAGGGCCCTTACAGAGACCCTTGCGGTATCGACTGGCGTTGCCGTCCTTAGGGTAACTAACACCTACTATTAATCAAGAGATCGATAGCGAAGTGTGAGAGTGTTCCATTCATCTGGATTAGGGAAGCCGTGTTCAAAGGAAGCACACGAGGTTAATTTCAATTAATAATTTACAACCGTAATCAAGGCTTTAATAGTGATTACTAGATGTCTCGACGTGAAATTTGCATATATTCATTTTCTCGATAGCAATTGCAACTTCTTGCAACTGCAAAAAATACAAAATAATAATAACTTACTTATTTTTTTAGTAAATCTATAATTATATATAAAAATGAATGTATGTGTGTTTGTCCTTTATGCATTACTACACCAATCATCCGATTGTCATGAAACTTTGGGAAGTTGTTCAGTACACTCTAGGGAAGGTTTTTACAAACTTTTTTTCTTATTTTATTTTATTTTTTTTGATTTAAAAATTTTTTCAAAAATTTCTAGAAAAAAAATAATTATTTGTCTAAAAAACGTAATCGACCTTTTTTAAAGAAGATTTAATTTTCTACAAATTGAGCCCAACCGCAGCTCTGTAGGTCTAATAGAACCTGAGTTCAGTCCTAACATATCTATATATATAAAAACTAGCTTTTGCCCGCCGCTTCGCTCGCGTGGAATTTGGTCTGCCACTCAAAGATTCATGGCAGATCATTTGGCATAAATAATTTAATTTTTTTTTTAACTGTAAATTATTCGTACATCAAACATTTCAGATGTCTAACTTCAAAACTGACGGATTCCATACAATCTTTGAACCTCTATTATATTAAGGGGAAAACCCTTGGGGATGGAGTTATCAAAATTTCTTTCTTAAATTATACACAGAATTTATCTTCAAATTTCAAAACGCAAACTCCCTGATTTCCCTTTAATTAAGTACTATAATGGATTCTCCAAAGTACCTGACAAACAAACAAACTTTCACATTTATAATATTAGTAAGATATCAAAACAAATAGTTCCACTCATGTTATTTCTGTTATTTTAACAATTATGACCATGTGATCTGCCTTTAATTATGAACTATAATGGATTCTCCACAGGACCTATAAAACTGTTGGGGGAACACGTACCCTCGTGTCTCCCAAGATTCCGCGATTGCTATAGCCTATGTGTTATTCTGATGTATAACCTATACAACTGTAAAGTTTCATCCAAATCCGTTCAGTAGTTTTTGCGTGAAAGAGAGACAAACGTACAAACTTTCACATTTATAATATTAGTTAGATTAGTAGGATATCAAAACAAATAGTCATTTCTCATGTTATTTCTGTTATTTTAACAATTATGACCATGTGATTTGCCTTTAATTATGAACTATAATGGATTCTCCACAGTACCTAAAATACTGTCGGGGAGGGGGGGGGCACGTGCACCCTTGCACCCTCCCATAAATCCGCGCTTGCTATAGCCTATGTGTTATTCTGATGTATAAACTATATTACTGTAAAGTTTGATCCAAATCCGTCCAGTAGTTTTTGCGTGAAAGAGAGACAAAAATACAAACATTCACATTTATAATATTAGTAAGATAAGATTAGTAGGATATCAAAACAAATAGTTTTACTCATGTTCTTTCTGTTGTATTAACAACTATTATCATGTGATTTGCCTTTATTTATGTACAGTAATGGATTCTCCACAGTACCTAAAATACTGTCGGGGGGAGGGGGGGGCACGTGCCCCCTTGCATCCTCCCATAAATCCGCGCTTGCTATAGCCTATGTGTTATTCTGATGTATAACCTATATTACTGTAAAGTTTGATCCAAATCCGTCCAGTAGTTTTCTCGTGAAAGAGAGACAAACATACAAACATTCACATTTATAATATTAGTAAGATGAATGTATGTGTGTTTGTCCTTTATGCATTACTACACCAATCATCCGATTGTCATGAAACTTTGGGAAGTAGTTCAGTACACTGTAGGGAAGGTTTCTACCAAATTTTTTTTCACATTTTATTTCTTTTGGTTTTAAAAAAAAATTTCAAAAATTTCTAGAAAATAATAATTATTTGTATAAAAAACGTAATCGACATTTTTTAAAGAAGATTTAATTTTCTACAATTTGGGCCCAACCCCAGCTCTGTAGGTCTAATAGAACCTGAGTTCAGTCCTATCAGGTATCAAATGACCGGAATCTTATCAATACATATAAAAATCTCCTGTCATGTTTTTTTCCGGGCTAGTCTCCGAAACTACTGGACCGATTTTAATGAAATTCGCCACAGATGCGTAACATTGTCCACCTTTAAATATAGGCTATATTTTATTTCGATTAACGACCGAAAACTATGAAATTTTCGGAGTTATTATTATTGATTAAGCGTCGATCGTAGCAGTGACGCTTGATGATGCCGCATTTTTGATATGTTGTAAGGGCACGTCTGAACAGTGTATATCCAAGTTTGCAATCTTCGGTTGAATAATGGTTCACCTATTATTCTTCTGCGTAATTTGAATCCACCTAAATTATGCAATGGAACACGTTTGGTCATACAAAATATTGCTGGATTGTTCAATTGTTATTGAAGGAGCCATGTTGACTGGAATCTTTAAAGAAGAAATCATCGTGTTGGAACGTATTTCAATAATACCATCAGAACCCATAATACCGTTCAAAAGACTTCAATTTGATATATGCTTGGGTTTTGCTATACCCACCAACAGGTCTCAAGGCCAGACAATGTCCATTTGCGGTTTGGACTTAAAATATCCATGTTTCTCCCATGGGAATTATATGTTGCATGCTCACGTATTAATAAATCATCTAATATATTTGTATTAGCAACGGACAGAATAACAAAAATATTGTGCATCGATTAGATTAATCGATCGATCAATTAAATTGAAATAAATATTTATAATTTAATATATTACTATCCATAAGTAAAAATCAAACATTATATACCCCATTCATTAAACTCATATTTATATTTTATCAGTTATAAGTGCTGTATATTATATATTTATAATATAATATGGTTAGATATAAGATGAATAAAATGTAAAATCAAAAATCTATTTCATTCGTGTTTTCATTAATTCATTATTTCTATTAAATTCAAATTTTAACTAATATTTTTTAATACTATTATAACAGTCGCAGCAACACGTGGCCGGGTCAGCTAGTATAATGATAATACTAAAGGTGAGGCAATGTGGTTGTAGATATATATATATATAACCTGTACCACTACAATCCACCATCCATCCATTTGACAACCACTTTATAGAGGTTGGATGAGACCTAGAGTGGTATTTAGATTTCAAAGAGTTGGTTCATGGCTGTCAACACAATAAATAATTTATTTGCCATAGACGGTCTCAAACTCTGAGATCAGAAATCTAGCACCTTACTCAATGAGCTACTTCTCTCTATATCTAGTTTTATAACATAGGACCATTTTTAATGGTATAAAAAATGTCGCCACAGAGAGGAGGACGACCCGGGTTTAAATCCCGGTCAGGGCAAATCTTCTCTATTCAAACTAAAAATTAAAACAATTTATAAAAAATCATAAATAATATAAGTCAACAAGATCCTAAATTAAAGTAAAGTTAAATGAACATTCTTCCTTGTGTATACATCGCAAAATTGCGAGAACATGGGGATATACGATCGGTGAAGAGAACGGATTTGCCTGACTGGGAGGCGATCCCTGGTAGCTGAACTGGTTAGAGCACTGCCTCGGAGAGGCAGACGACCTGGGTTGGAATCCCGGCCAGGGCAAATCTTTTCTCTTTAAAATAAAAAAAAAAAACCTTTACAAGACCGGAATATAAGAACAGTTGTGCTTACAGAATACCATTAAGTGTTAGGGATAGTTGAGAGCAGATAAGGTGGAGGACCGTTGGGTGTAGGAATAGCCTCGGCATTTGTGATCTGGACCACATCCCTTTTTTATTACTTCAGCTCAGTAAAAACAGAGCTACTGCGGTCACAGATGTTGCCCATACCAGTTCCACACTAGGTCAAGTTGGTTTTATAGTCTTAGGAGGAGATGGAATAAATAAGAACCGTTTGTAAATAATTATAAACTAGAGATAAACGAATCAAAGGAATAAATGAATATAGTACTTACCAAATATGGATTTGATATGTAGAAACATAGTTTGTGGTAAACTGTTTAATCAATCTTGTGACAATTTAAAAAAAAAAAAATTTATTCAATGAAATTTCGAATTGTATTATACTAATACAACAAGTAAATACAATGGATGGTACATATTGGCATGAATAAAGACAAGTAGAGAAACTACCCAATGGTATTTCCATAATTCTGAAGGATGGAATGTTTTGGAAGGAAGGGTCATTTGGAGGAACATTTAACTTTGCTATTATACATTGAAGGTGGGCTGTGTTCATAATATCAGGATGTGGATGGAAAGTTTTAAAGAGATGTTGGCTGATTAAAGTGGGTGATTAAAATCTTTAAATTTCAGGAACTTTTTTGAGGCCATCTGTAATGTTTTGTCAGTATGTTTTTCAGTTAAGTATGTTTGTGAATTGTATTAATATAATTATTTTTCTTCGTAAAATATTCGTATTATTATTTTTTTTTTTGTAACAGATCGGCCTGGTGGGCCTTTACATGGTTGTTATAATATTGATTTTTTATTGTTGAAAGCAATTGATTTTGGGAGGTATATTCTCGTACAATAGACACCCCTAACTAAATACATCGTTATAACTATTGGTTAAATGTAAATAACAGTGAATTGTAAAATATATATATACAAAAAAAACTCTACATACATAATATAGCTGTAAAATAAATTTAAAGTAGTAATATCACTAGAAATAAATGATTATACAACTTATAATAAGATGTTCTGCAGGAACCTGGGCTTTAGTCTTCGAGATGATGTCTGCTTTCCTACCTTGTAATTTATTGCTCCTGGTAGTTGGGTGTGAAATTTTCTGAATGTTTTTTTATATGGTCGACAATTGTTTCTATTTTTAGTTCACGGTGCAGTTGACTATTTGTGATGAAGCAGGGGGCATCCACTGCGATTCTTAGGACCTTGTTTTGAAAAGTTTGCAATCTTTTTCTTTTCGTAAAGGATGCTGCTCCCCAGATTTCACAGCCTTATATCAGTAATGGTAAAATATTCGTAGAAAATTGATAAGAACCTGGATGACAAACCTTGTTGGGTCAGATAATAAATCTTAAAATTACAGATTTATTATTATATGTCACTTCTTATTGATTCATTCATATATTTTTTAATATATGTGCCTGTCAAACTTTCAACGTTTTAAGTAAATTTTGTTTAGAAGTTAGAAGTAAATCGTTTTCTTAATAGCATCATTACTTTATATTTAAGTCTTTCATTTGATTCTTTAAAATTTTAATTCATGATAATCAATTTTATCGACCAATCTTAATTTTTTTTAAAATGGTAGTTATGTACGTTATTTCGTGGAACGAAAGCCCTTTTCAATGATGAAAAATGCTATCGTCATTTAACCACTAGGCATTTAGCCTAATAATTAGACTTACAATAATATTTTTAAAAAATGTTAGAAATAAAATTATGTGATGCAGAAAGAAAGGGTTAAAAAACTATTCCAAGGAAAAGTGATAACGATTCTTCATAATCATTCCTGCTCCCGAGTTTTTATGAAAAATTTTCTATTCACAATTCATCACAAATTTAAATGGAAAACAGGACAAAGGGAGTATAAAATCCAATTTGTCTAGCCCAGAAAATGGGGAGTTTTCCCTAACAACATCTAGAACTCAATTTAGAATTCATAACTAAATTAAAATAAGGAAAGAAGCATCCCTAGAAACATTGCTATTGGCTCGTTTCATATGAGATGTCCTTTTTCAAATGAATGTTTATTTAGTAAAACAACTTTATGAAATGAAAACATTATTGTTAATAACATTTACCCTCATTATCTTTATATTTTTCTCAGTATGTTTAAATTCTTAGTCCCAGAAAAATACAGGGTTTTGTGAAGAAAATAATGTCTGAAAATGCGTTTTCATAGCACTTTGCCAATATTTCTGTAGTACGATGTGGATGTGATTTTTTAACACAGGATAGTAAGGAGAAATGAATTAGTTGCTTATTTGTTTAAATTTTAATTTCATCTTCAAGAAAATAATAAAATCAGCTTCCAGTCATAATTCTTTTATTGTTTTATATAATGAAACGTTTCGACATCATTGTGTCATTTTCAATCATTTGTTCCTATGCATTCCACAACTTTAAAATAAAATAACAATAATTACAATAATATAAAATTTGTTTACATAAATGTCCAAAAGATAATTTACTATGAGTATAAATACCTGGAAAGTCAGTCTTTTTATTTTTAAAAATTATTTTTAAGGAGGTCTTTTATTCTCCATAGTCAAACTTATATTCCATTACATTAAAAACCAAACTCTGATCCTTGAACCATCTAATCCTTTATTCTTATTTTTATCAGTTATTAGACTTTAGTACAATTATAACTAATTATGTTCTAAAAAGTACATTAATAAAGTAAAACAATAAAAGAATTATGACTGGAAGCTGATTTTATTATTTTCTTGAAGATGAAATTCAAATAAATCCAGTTGAAAAAAGGAAAAAATTATATTAAATTTTAATTTAATTTGATTTAAAATTTAAACCACGAGCAAATGCTCCATTCATTACAACACCCATCCCAGAAAGCGGTGGTTTGTTTGGTGGTGGGTTGGACTGCCGAGTGTCCAAGTTTAAAATCATACAAAAATTTCCATGATCGTATTTAATGACTAAACATTGTTCAATCAATTGTAGATATAGTAGACTTGTTAATAATAAAAAATGAGTGGATTAATAACAGCTCATTACATAATGTAAACATAGTAAACAATACAGGTCCACTAATTCCACTATGCATTTTAATTTTTAGGTAATTTTTCGAAAATTAATATAAATGTATATTAATTAATTTATAGTAATTTCTTTTTTAGATTCCATTTCGAAAATATATTCTGGCATGCTAGCAATAAGACTTACAAACTGGTTGGAAGAAAGAAAAGTGTTGATAGAAGGCCAAGCCGGTGGGGCATAAGAAAGTGAACATGTTGGCCTATGCTGACGATATTATCCAAATATCAGATAATCCGGTTGGTTTGCAGTACATCATAGGCAAAACAATTACAATTGTTGCAATTACTGTAAAACATGGAATTTATTTCTAAATCTCGATAAATAAAAAATTGCAGTATTTAAGAAAAATAATAGAGGCAAAATGTGAAAAAAAAAAAGATAAGCGGTTCCTAAAGAATGAGGAAATTGAATGTGTGAAATCTTACAAATATCTATGGGCAGTGTTGTGCAATAAATTAAAAATGAAATATGACATTAAAAAAAAAGTAAGCAAGGCAAAAGCAGGGATTAACATGATGTAGAGAGAACTATTGAGTAATCCACAAGTGCCATTAGAGTCAAAATTCAAAGTATTCCAGTCTACAATTAAAACTGTCATAACCTACGGGTGTCAAGTTTGGGGCCACAAATACTATGAGGAGATGGGAAAGGGTGGAACGATATTTCATTAAAAAAAATTTAAATTACCGGTTAATACCCCAAATTACTTTTTACAGCTAGAAATTAATAGAAAATTAGTCCACATGTACACACTAAAAATGCAATCTATAAATATATTTTAAGGAGGTATCTAGTATTACAGCACTTTATATGAAAATATGGTAATGAAATACTCCACGGCAAAATAATTTGATTTTTTAATTGATTGATTTAATATCTTTATAGTAATTATAATGCAATAATTCAAGACAAATGTTAATAAACAAAATAATTTTTAAAAACCTTACCAGTAAAGTCTATGATCATCCCTAGTAGAGACTGTACTGTCTCTAAAACAAGGGTTGTGGAGGGAGATCACGCTTAACCACCAGGATTTTGTATTTACGTTTATTTCACTTCATAGAGGCTGGGTTACTCCAGGAGGGTTTGCATATCCCATAGGGTGCCTCTATGACAGTTGACAGATTAAATAATGTATCTATCACATTCGGATTCCAACCCGGGATCTTCAGCACAGAAAATTCCCGTTCTATAAACTGAGCTATCTCGCTTCAAAAAAAAAAGAATTATAATATTGAAAAATAAAAAGAGACCTTACATAAATATTAAGACCGTGGAAAAAATTCCGACGAAAAACCCCTTAAGTCTCCAAACTAAAACAGAAATTGATATTATCTGTCCAATATTTCGCCTATTCAGGCATCCTCAGGGTAGATATAGAAAAGCAACGAGAAAAAAAAACATGAATAATGCACCCAAGAAGCATCCCACCACCTCCATGGCTCAAATGCAATTAAAAAAAAAAAGAGTTTCGTGATAGCTGTGTTCCTCGAGACCGCAATAGTTTGATAAGCTTTTCCATTGCTTATATTCTACAAATAAGTCCAAAGTTGAATATAATCACAATGAAAAATTCCATACCCGGGCATTCATTCATTCAGGAAGTGCAATTAAACGGAGCTTGACATAATTGGAATAGTTATCTACCTCACTTTTGAAGGTATTAGTGAATATGAAAACGCATTACAGAGCTTGAAATGAGAGACCAAGATTTTCTGGATCTCAACTAGTATTTTTCCAAAATGCAATGTAATGTAGTCCCGGTTTCATAAGGCGTATCCCTAGAATTCAGTAAATCACTTTATTATCATATTCCAAGTACCAAACGCCATCTGAATCTCATTAAAACTGTTGATCTAAGGGAACGAAATCAGAGAAAACACCATCTGAATCTCACTAAAACTGTTGATCTAAGGGAACGAAATCTGAGAAGACACATAACAGCAGAAAGTGAAAGAATACCTCTGATTAATAAAACTAATTATATAGCAGCTGACCTGCACCAAAATAAGGTAGAAAATCTGAAGTTCACATATTAGTGTATGGCCAGGATTGGATAGAATGGACTAATTTTATAAAATTAGTTTTGCCAAAATATTTAAAGATTTGAAAAGAAAAAGTAAACTGTTATATGCAAAGCCATATAACAGTTAAAGTCCCATATAAGTTAAATATAAGCCCCATGAAACTAAAAGGGGGCATGGTAGCGGTAAAACCATGATTCCCGTGCCGAATCTCAAGAGCGTGGCAGATAATTTATTTATTCTATTAACAGATGAACCCAGAGGAATCTGGAGACCGGTTCACCCAGCCTCTATAAATTCGGTATCACCTCGCTAACAACCGTTGTCCTTGAAACAGTACAGTCGCTGCCACTAACTGAACCCAAGAATATTCATGAGTTAAAATAATTCAGTTTTATATGTATGTATATATATATATATATATATATATATATATATATATATATATATATATATATATATATATACATATTCAAGCTAAAAACAGTTATGTTAATTAAAATCTATTCACTCAACGGGACAACTAGAAAGCTATCTATTAAGCAGCAGTTGTTCTGTATTATCCTCTTAACAACTGGACTACTAAGTTTTAGCTAGAACACTATAGGGCTAATAAGAAGACAATGGTGCCTGCGGAACACCTGTTGGCTGAGAGAGGGATCTAGGATACCGTCATCAACTACTCCAGCTCTTATCTCTTCCACTTTAGCAATGTCACTCACCGCTTGTCAGGGGATGTAGTTTTACCAGAGATATGTGCTATCGTTCTATCCTGGTTTAGCAAGAAGGAGGGAACTATTTATATGAATATAATTTACAATGGTCCCTACTGGAAGGGCTATATAACTCTTGTTCCAAGCAAAATAAATAAATTAAAAAAATATGGGGGAAGCCTTTTTCACAAATATGAACATTATTATAAAAAAAGTTAGTCTAAAACCAGTAGTTCTACCTCAAGCTCTACATGTTTGCAATATTTTTCCAGTAAAGAACTATTTAGATTTTTTCATAAAACCCTAAGAAGACGAATTTTGTCCTGTGTGAGTTAAGCGGAATCGTGTCATTCTTGTAGTTTTTTGGCTTAAAATGGGGTTGTAATTTAAGCAACCACTCCAAGCTTAAATCTGACTTAGCCCCTTATTCACTAGGAAAACACCCTTCTGCTTCGCGAAGTGCATGAATCTCATTTTGAAGAAAATTCGACATAAAGACTTATTCACCGAGGATGTAGATATATGGACATATAAATACAGGTGATCAGCAAACCAGGCTCGGAAATACCAATGAGAATTATGGTCCATTTGTATAAAATAGAAGAAATAATAAACAATATTCATCTATTTTTATAAAAGAAAAACCAAACCTTATAGGTTCATGGAAATTTATAAAGATCTTGAAAGTTTAGGAATGTCAAAATGAGAATTAAATTAATTTTTAAATTTGTCTCCACCTTCAATTTAGATAAGAATTTTTCAGAAAAAAAATCCTATCCGGATGGATAATGGTCAGAAGAAAGGAAGGAGCTGCAGAGTGTAAAAATAAAAGTGTTCCGGGGAAAGGAAAAATCCGAATTACGCAAAAGTGATCCTTAGATAGAACGGAAACAAAGGTTTCTACTACTTTAAATAAGTTTATTTGTGATGTAATTATGTAAAAAAGATTATAATTTTAAATACAGCATTCCGAATTAATTGTGCTATATTTCGGGGTTATTTTTAACCTGACTTTTTGAGCTACTGCGTGTCACGGAGCCCTAAGTTATTGAAGTAACTGACCTAACGCACCATTCCTAGTATCGAAACTTGACCCAATACTTAAAAGATAGATACTACACTTCTGACGCCATCAAATTTATAATGCATACAACCTTGTTATGTGTCGAACACAAACAGATATCCAACATTAAAATATTTATTAGGTATGAGACCATTTTTTTCATATTCCTTATATCTTAAGGTTTCCATTTGAACTATGGGTATTATAAATATGGGCAAATGTTTTTATAACTCAGCCCTTAGCTAAGAGTGGTGTTTAAAATTCCATAAACCTTTATTATATTGTATTATTTAAATAATAATCAATAAAATCATTTAATAGAATAAACGGTTTTTTAAAACCCAAATGGACTTATACCACTTTGAAATATAACAGCTCATGTATTCATTTTTTAAATGCAAGTAGATCAAATATTCTTATCAGTTCATTTACTGAGAGTACTTAATTAGAACAAGTAATCGAAAGGTATTGATGCAAGGGATTGCTTTAATATGAAGGGCAATATGTTAATCACGTCAATTCACAATATTCTTGGACAATAAGGTTACAGAACAGCTTTTCCTGAATTTCCAGTGAAAATAGATAGGGTAAGGTTTTATAAAAAAGTTATCTTGGCAATGAAGGGGTCAGTAATATTTTAATAAATCTCGACAAAACAGTTACAACCCCAAAGATAACATTTTGATAAGAAACTTTATTATTCTTTAAAAGGACTGAAAATATAAAAACTGCTTATAGATTCCAATTACTATAACACATACTTGAACTTCCAATTTACAACAAAAAGCTCATTTACATCACCTTTATTAGGAAAATTTATATAAATTGCACTGGGGGAAGAACTCAATAAATAATAATATAATTTATAATTCCACAATTTTATAAAATTTCTTCCGTATCTAGTAGCTACGGCACTAAATCCCTCAACAAATCCTAAACATCTTTATTTTGTCAAATATAAAATTAACCTAAATTCGTTTTTAATTGTAGATATTGTTTAGATTAGATGCATTTCCTTCAATTTCGAAAACCTTGTCCACGCGAACCATTCGCCACTAATATATTACCCATTAACTGCAAGTTACTCAATGAGTAAGATTGCTAATTTCAGTATAAAAATAAAAATGTTTTTAAAACAATTAGGTGTAGAACTAATATATTAGCTTGTTTATAGTTACTTTTAACATTTTATATTACTACTTCTTTTAAATAAATTAAGTACAGACTGAATGAAATTTAGGATAGTGGGTGAATATAAAACCAAATTTGAAATTAGAAAACTATAAACAGAAAATAAAACCTTGAATGGTCCGTATTAATGCCATTAATTGCTTATACAAACAGTGGTTCATTGTAAAACGGATATCACTAGTACTGTCAGGAAATGCACTTCCTCACTCATTGTTTACGGAAAGTCGAACATTGAAATTCACTTAGAGAACCATAACGGGAACGATTAAGCGGAAGTCAGGAGATTTAAACAGAGCTATTGTTTTAAAAGAGGATGTGCTAATTTCTCGGTATTAGCTCTAAGTGAGATAAAATCATTTTATGTGATAAGGCATATAAGAGTCCCTATAGTTCTAAATGATTCAATGATTGGTCAAAAAAACTGGACGATCATATTACATTGTACATTTATGAAACGTGAAACCGATATTTGTTTATAAGGGATAAGTAACAGGTTTTCATAACAATACTGCCTTCTATGCCCAAGCTTGCGGGTTCGAAGCCCAGGAGGAGGCCTTAGGAAAATTTAAGGGAGGTGATTTGTCCTACATCACGCTCAACCACCAGATTACGAGTATTATTATTATTATTGGGAACCCTTTATGGAGGCTAGGTGAGCCCTTTGCGGGGGACGTTAAATGGTGGACTCAAGCCTGTGTGAAGCCTGGTTAAATATCCCTTTATTAAATATACCCGAATAGGCAAAATATAGGTTTCCTTTTGTAGCAATATCTGTAGTAGCATATATTGAAGTTAAATAAATAAACACAGTAGTACTCATTTTTTTTCATTTAATACTTCAATAACAATTAATAAGAAAAAAATAATTATTATTTTTTACAATAATTACTTTTTGAACGTTTTAACGGTTAAAATAACAAACCAAACAATACATTAAAATAGCTAAGATTTCATTGTAATCATTTATAAACTAAATACACTAGATGCAATAAATATCATTGTAACAATTTCTATTAGTTATGAATTTCGAAGAACAAAAAATTAATTTTAAGGATTGAAGACAAGGACTAATCCTCCTGGACTGAATTGTACATTACTTATTACTATCAGTAACTGTTAAAGAAAAAAAAACTGATAAAAACATTTTTGTTTTATTTTAGTTAAAATGGAGGCCTTGAGTTAAAGGAAAAATTGGACAGTCCTTTTAATGAAGTTAATTTAAATTCAGATTATCCCAGAAATTAAAAGAGAGAGAGATATTTTTCATCTTCGAGCAAAGTAATACTAATAAGAAGAATATCTGGGGCAAGGACGAAACTCAATTGTATAAAAATGTTGGACTTACTCGAGATAGCTGCGAAAGTAGGTCACTTGATGCCAAGTCCTAAAAAAAAATGAATTCAAGGTAATCATTTGATAGTTATAATTTTATAACTTAATTTAATGATCTGTTTAATTTAAATACAACGAATGTGAACTTGAAGAATCAATCGTGCCTTCGAATTGAGAAAATATAAAAAAAAAAGTCATGAGGACTGCTGTCAAAAGTGAAAACATGCAACTTTGGAACAACTGTGTTCTTTTTTAATTTCTGGATCATTATAGTCTAAAAAAATAAACCCAAGTTTAATGTTAATAGGGGGGAAACCTGGCGATTGAGCGTGATCTCAGACAAATCGCCTCGCTACACAACTGTTCTAGAAACAGTAAAGCCTCTACACTGAACCCAAGACCCCTTCATGGGTTGTAGCGGTACAGATTTTGTATTATTTATTGCTGTGGATATTACTGATTTAAATAATATATTTTATATATTAAAATATATCATTTTAACATATATTTTATAATTTATACATTTTATTGGCTATAATAACAGCCTAAGAAGTCGACGTGGTTTTCTTTATCTTTTATCACATTTTTTGAAGACTAAACTATCCTTAGTCCGTAAATTTGATTTTGGTTTTCCAAGGCTGAGAATACAAAGGTAAAATAAATTAATTAATTAGGAAGTCTAAACAAGAGTTGAAAAATTGCCGGGCACTTAAGATGATTGAGACCGAAAAGGTCGCCTACCTTCATCCATTATACTCTTCGGTCGATCAATCCATAAGGACCCAAAGGAACGTTCCAAATGGAATTTCTGGGACGATAGGTCAAAGGTTCCGCGCCAAAAGGCCCAAACTGGGACGCAGGGAAGGCGGCCCAGGGTATTGATCCTCAGGGCCAAGGTTGCACCCCTGACCTCGCCACTCAGGTACCTCCGTTACCCCTGTCTCAACTATTAATGGATCCGTCTATAACTAAATTTGGACGACTTCCATATATATTTATATATTATGAAAAGTTCGTAGGCTGAAATTGAATTGGTGTTACTACAATTAAATCTTAAGTTAGTAATAACCTTCAGAGGATACGCGTATAAATTTTATTGCTGTTGGACAATTGGTTCATGAGATAAAGCATTGTAAATGAAACAAAATTTGTTAATGTAAAAAAATTAATAAATGGATTTCATGTGCAAATGAAACTTTGCTTTATCATGAAATAAAATATCGTTGAAGCGTGTCAAGTGCGTCAAGTGTTTTAACTTGATAAACATGATTCAAAGTCTGCACCATAAAATCATCTGTTTAAAAGTAGTTTCCTAAATTAAAACTGGGCGAAATCAGCACAGAAGACGATAAACGCAGTGGACGCCCGAAAAAGGCTGTAATTTACAAAAATATAAAAAAATAATTATGAATGACCAATATTGAAGTTGGACGAGATAGCTGAGACTCTGAATCAAAAGAGCATTTTGAACATCTCATGCAAGAATATTTTGACATGCTAAAGCTTTGTGCAGAGTGGTTGTCGCACGAGCAAAAGTTTCAACCTGTCGTAGGCTCAGAGCAATGTTATGCGATATTCAACCGCAATAACAAAAGAATTTTTCAGTCGATATTGGTCTCTGGATTCATCACTACACTCCAGTGTCAGTCAGCCGAGTGGATTGCAAGCGATAAACCTAGCCAATGCGTGGAAAGATGCAACGGTCGGCTAGCCAGCTTATCATATCAGTAATCTGGGATACGCAAGGTACAATATTCATTGATTAACTTAAAAAGGGCCACACAATCAACAGCGAATATAGTGTTGTTATATAGTGTTGTTAGAGCGTTTGAAGGACGAAATCACGAAAAACAGTCCCATTTGAAGAAATAAACTTTTGTTTCATCAAGCATGTATGTGACACGTCAATGAAAACGATGGCAAAATTAAATGAATTGGGATACAATTTGCTTTCCCTTCCACCAAATCTGGCCACCAGAGACTCTTTCCTGTTTGTAGACCTCAAAAGAATGCTCACTGGAAAGAAATTCAGCACTAATGAAGAAGAAATTCCTGAAAAGAGGCCTATTTTGATAAGAAGACTACAGTGCTATAAAGGTCGAAAAATTGCTTAATCACTATAATCGTTGTTTCACTCTCGAAGGGAACTATTATTATCGTTATCATAATCATATTATTCCCGTTTACCGCTGACGCATTGTGGGGTCACAATTTGTAGAGTCTGGACATATTCCGCCTCCTGAACGTCTGTAACACTATCCTCCCAAGAAATGCGCGGTCTTCCTCTTGGCCTTCTTTCTTCAGCCGGCTTAGCTTTGAGACCAGTCCGTTGCGTATCCTATCTCGTGAGATAACGCATCTCCATGGATTGGATCCGATTCTTGTGTTTCGAGGTGAGGGTCCACGATTCAATGGCTCTATCTGACAGTGCCTTCACAATTTCTTCCTTTCTCACTTTGTCGAAAGTCTTTTAGAGGTGAACAAAGCAAACAGAAAGTTCTTTCTTCTTTTCGACAGTCTTCTCCGTTATTTGCCGTATTGTGAAGATGAGATTTTGAGTGCTTCGCTGTGCTCTAAAGCCGTAGGGTTCTTCTCCGAGCGGACTATCGACCACTGTTATTCTTGTCTCCAGTATTCTAGAATACACTTTGCTGGGTACACTGAGAAATGATATTCCACGGTTGTTGCCACACTCTCGATTGACGCCTTTCCTATAAATAGGAACTATCACTGCAACTTCCAAGTCCTTAGAAATTCTCTGTTCTTTCCAAATGAGATTCAGAAGATGGAGGAACATCTCTTGGACTTTACTGGCCATGTACTTAATCATTTCGGGAGTAATATCGTCAAGACTTGCGGCTTTGCCTAGTTTGACTTTCTTGAGGGCTACTTGCAGTTCTTCTTCACTGATGTAGTCGATCCAGTCCAATCGAAAAGGCGGTCCAAGAAAAGAAGGCAGCTTGGAAGAATCATTGAGCCTTAAAACAACCGCTGCTTATCAATTATTCAAGGATCGGAGAAAATAAGCCAGAAGGTCTTTTATAAAGTTCTCAAAGGAATGAAAAAGGAACGACTGACTTCTTTGAAGGGAATTAAGGATAGACATGGAGATATTATTTGGGGTGATGAAGTCATCATGGAAAAATGGAGGGAGTACTTTAAAGATCTACAAGAGGGAAGAGATGCAGAGCTCAGTGAGACCCAGAGGGATGCAGAGGAGGTTTGGGTCGAAGACGACTGCAGGGAACTGTATTGAATAATAAAATAGAATTTTACCAAAAAAATACATTTTACTATGTAAGCCTACGAACTTTTAAGCCCACCGGTACTTGTTATATGGAAGGTATAATTTTTTTTTAATTGTGATTCTAACAAAACCTGTCTATAGTCCTTCACCTTAGTGGCTGGATATGCCGGTAGTAATGTTTCCTTTATGTGATTTATTTTTAATATACTTCTTTCTCAGATAAAATAATTCTGTGTTGTTTTTTATAGCTAGTTTCAGTGAACTGTATAATTTGCCAGAACTGTAATCACGGAATTGTTTTACATTTTAGTAGGCATTACATATTTTTCTTTTTTATACTAAATCTAAAATTTATTACGTTTTTGTTTCGTAGACTCAAATCGTTTTCCTCATCTTTAATCATGATATCTCCTGTTTCCGATACACAGAGGGTCCGAAATGTTCGTAAACAGGTAGAAGATAGTTAAATACGGAGAACACTTGTATTATCTTTAATCCTAAAACGTAAACACATAAAAAATAATGTATATATAGAGGATTACAACTCAATATGGTTCAGTTATCATGTGTTTCTTTTCCTTTAAAGCCTTATATTTCAATTCCTTATATATATATATATATATATAATTGTACCACTACAACATCAAGTTAGAAGCCCAGCAGGCGGCCTTAGGCTATTTTAAAGGGAGTAAAAAGTAAAAAATCCTCGGTTAAGCCTTCTTTCACAGGGGATGTAAAATGGCGGATATCTGCTACTGGTTAAAGATCACTATCCTAATTACACCTTTTTTTCCTGTACCACCACAACCCTTGAATGGTCTGGGGCTGAGTAAATGGTAGAGTGCACTGTTTCTTGGACACGGTTGTTCAGGGAGTTAATTCGCCCTCGTTGATCACGCCCAACCCCTAGATTTCCCCCTTATTCAGGGTACCCACTTTTTAGAGGCTGGTCTTTGATCTCGTAGGATCCATCTCCGGGTCCTTACAGATGAAATAAAAACCTGCCAGCGAGTAGGATTTGAACCCAGGACACGAAATCTCAACAGCGCTCTACCGCTAAGCCACTCCGCTCCCATTTATTTTTAATATATACCAGGTATAATTTTATACAACTATTTATAGTCACTATACAGGAAAGATGAGAACGGCAGACAACCTCACGTCGGTTGGCACGTAAAATAGCGATCCTCATTCTATTTGGTACTCGTAAAAGCATTCCAATTCTATTTATACCTGAATGGAATAAATTTAGCACATATCCTATAGAACTGTCTGATTAGCCATAGCAGTGTAAAGTGACGTTAAAACAATAAAAAGAAAAAGAAATTCTAAGTCCTGCACTAAACAGCTATAGTGGTGCCTTCAAAGTCATTACGATAGCTAAGCTGGGTTTTTATTTAAATACTCTTCCTACGTACGGTATAGTTTTATTAGACTTTGCTTAGTCAAAATCTTTTCTGATCATAATAAAATGGGCTGCACACACACGATCAACTACTGTGTTTATTTAAGAGTTGGTGGTTAGGATTGAATCTTTTAGTTTCCCGGTCATTTTCAAATCATAATAATTTATGAGGCCAGTTAGATTACAATTTACGTTTAAAAAAACTAAACTGGTCGGTCTTTTTATCATTTAGAGCTTAACTTCTTACCCATACCGATTATTTTATATTATACCTAAAACATATTAACCTAATGTAGATCATAATTGTTGAACTATTTGCTTTAACAAAACTCTCAACTCTTAAGATCCTGAGCACAGGCAAAAAAGTGGGAGAGTCTTGCCACCTATGGACCAGTACCAATGGAGTTAGAAAGAAAAGAATTTGTGGCACGGATCCTTTTGGCCACACTTGCAAGTCCTTCTCCACCGCATTAGTCTCACCTATCGAACTGCCAGGGTCTATCTTGCACGGCTGATGACATCATAAATCCCTACTGGGAGGCTCGACGTCCAATGGTTGAGGAACCACGAACGGGCGTTTGATAAAGAAAGAAAGAAAGCTTTAACAAAACTATGATATTTTTAAGTCTAGTTTCCAAGAATTGTTTTGACATTTCAGGTTACATATTATCAAAATAATTATTATACATCAATAACAAACTATTATTACACACAAACGCACGCGCGCGCGCCCATACATACATAAATTATTAATTATATCAGTAATTCATATCTTTATAAGTATCTAGAGGAAATTAAAAACTACATAATAGTAACATTGCAAATTGCCTTACCTGATTAAGGCGACCGCCGATAGTTAGCAAACTTTTCAATTGGAAGGGAAGTCCATCAAACTATTTAATCGGCCGATTTTTGGTGTGAAATTTGTCCACTCGATCGGCATGGTTATTTGGTGTGAATTTTGTCCCCTCGATTTTTAAAAATTAATAAAGTTGTTTTGTTTTTCTATACAAAATAATGAAATACTTACTGAAGTTTTATTATCTAATTTCTAACAAACAATAGAATCGATATGTTGATTTAATTAACTCAGATGTCGTAAAATGTGATTAATCCTCGTAAAGAGTAAAACTCGTAGCCGATGTGGTACCAGCGATTAAATGGGATTAAGTCTTAAGTATCGAATAAGTTGATGGAAAATCTTAAATACCGTCTAAGTCAGAAGAATAACTGACAAAAATAAATAAAGGAATAAATCTTCAGGCTAGGCCGTATATGGCATTAAATATGTATGAGGGACTTATACGATAGAAATATAGAATTTAATAAAAATAATTCTATTTAAAAAATTTAAGTGTCTGAAATTGACTATACAGTTAGTAATTAATTTACTACCCCTTGGATCGATAATATCCAGCAGAAAACCATTCATTCCAATTCGTGAAACTGATCGAGTCGTTTATTTAAAATGCAAGTTGCATTAATTGGCTATATGGTTTTCGATCGGTTAGCGTAAGCCCTGTTCTCAATTAGAATTTCTACTTCTATCTTTATAAAATATATATATATATATATATATATATATATATATATATATATGTATATATATATATATATATATATATATATGTATATATATATATGTATGTATATATAAATGAATAGTTTATTTATCGTGACAGTTATTCATTCCCATTACTTAAGAAAACCTAAACTCCAACCAAAAACTATAAGGGAATATTATCCAACACTTGAGCAATCTTCAGGGTGTAGGTTGTAGGTAACCTTCATAATTACCTTACTGTACATCTTTATCATTTTTATTGCCTGTATTCACCTTACTTTTGGTTTATTTATATTTAAAATGTTTTAATATATTTTTACCATTTTCTTATATTGTCTGTATTTTGCATATAGCCCTGAAGAAGACCTACAACGTAGGTCGAAACGTTGGCTATCAATAAAGTTTTTCTCAAATTACACGAGAAATTCATTCAGTGACCTCTACCCGGACCAATTTCTTCCACATATATTATCAAGGTCAACAATTATCATTCAATACACTTACATTTTAATAAGCTGCTGATTATTTCAGCGAAAGTAATATTATAAATCAATATAGGTTTTTGCTCATAACTTACTCACATGCTCAGAAAAAGTTGCAATTGAAAGAGGTTTAACAAACTCGAAAATAATGTAGGTTCATTTCAAATATCTAATTTGACAAAAAATGAAACAGTATAACAGATAAACCCGATGATGCTCAACTACTGAAACAGGAGAAATAATCTGTTCAAAAAGAGTAATAAAAAAATATTAATAAAAAGTAATTATCCTTTGAGAGGGCAAAGGCCATGTTCCTCACAAAGGACAATTAGCAGGTCAGGCTTTAAAGGTTTAGAAGACCTTAAAAGTTTTTCCTATTAAATATCTCCTGACCTATTACACAAATGTTTTCAGATAGCAAATATGTTTTATTTAAAATGATTGTTTAAATCAGATTTATAATTGATTTACACTTTGTCTAATATATATTGCAAACAAAACTAAATTACAACTTTGACCCTACAGTATTGACTTTAAATCACAGTGCAATGTGCAAAGGTCGGTATTTAAATTAACTCATGGCACTGCGAATAAAAAAAATTCAAAATAAAACCAAATTATATTATTTTGTTTACTAAATAAATAAACAATTAAAAAAGTTCAAATAAATTTGAAGTATACAAATTATCAAATTTAAATCTCAGCGCAATGAGCAAAGGTCGGTAGTTTTAAATTTACACATGATAATTAGTATATAATATTTTTGTAATAATAAATAAATCAACACATCAATAATGTGTGTTATTGAATTTAGGCTCTTGCGTAATGAGCGAAGGTGTGTAATTACACTCATGCCGGTATGTAAATATAATGATGGTAATGAATATATAAATTATGTTTAAACAAAATTAAATTATATAATTTTCTTTGCTATATAACTAAACAGATATATGATTAAAAAAACTTAAATCAATTTAAAATACTCATATTATTGAATTTGAATCCCAGCGTAATGTGCCAAGGTCCGTATTTAAATTTATTCTTACTGTATAATAAGTAAAAAATATATTTTTTTTAAATAACACCAAATGTAATATACAAATAATTATGTTTGCTATACAAATAAATAAAGTTTAAAAGGAAAATGTTTAAAAAAAGTTATATCAATTTAAAATAAAAACATTAGTAAATTTAAATATCAGCGCACAGAGCAAAGATCCGTATTTAAATTCATTCATGGTAATAAGTACATAATAATTTTTAGAATAATACTAAATTATAATATATTGTTTACTATATAAATAAATAATTATGTAATTAAAAAGATTAAATCAATCTGAAATGTACACATCATTGGATATAAATCACAGCGCAATGAGCAAAGATCGGCATTTCAATTTACTGATGGTAATGAACAACAAAAATGAACAAAATTTTACTATATAATACCAAATTATATAATTTTGTTTATTATATAAATGAATAAATATATAAATAAAACAGTTTAAATTAATTAGAAGTATTTGTAAGCGGAGAACTTATTTTATAATTACCGGAGCCTGAAGACTAAGGCGCATTCGGATACTGAAGCCCACAACACAGTACGGCAAAGCGCAATTGCATTCAGCTAAGTAATTAAATTTATTAAACAATTTCCCTCAAGGCTGTAGGGCTTTTTTTTAATGATGATAAAAGTAAAAATTACAGCAGTTAAAGTCCGATTTTGAAACGGGCCAAGTCTTCGATTGATATTTAACAAGACAGGACGGAGCAGTGGCTCATACAATCTCATCTTTGTACTCCATGTGAGATTATGACTTCTGAAACGTTGTCCAAAACTTTTGTTTGCAAGTATTATTCTCATTCTTTTCTCCACTACCACATCGTTGTTCACTTTAACCTGTGAGCCTAAGTATACACTTTATTATCAAAACTGTACGTCCCTATGGAGATCCTTTAATTAATCGGCATGAACGATTGACTATCAGTAAAATAAAACAAAATTGCATGAGAGTGAAGAAAAACAGTACCCAGCGGTATCTCCTACATGGCTTGATTTAATTTCTTATGACAACAGGTCCCTCGTCCACTTTCTTTTTAGTCCCCTCCTAGCGCCCTCAGGCATGAGGCCATTTGTTCTATCAATGGATTCGGATGTCCATGTAGCTTTTCTAAACTGAAACTACAAGAAACTGCTCGACGTTCAGCTCTTCAGTACTTCAGCATTTAAAGGCAAAAGATCAAAGCTCCCAATTAATTACAAAAGACTCATACACATGACAATTATAACACCTATTTGGACTTATGTAGTAGGGCTTCCGGACCCGCTAAGCCAGCGACTTCCTCTCGTATCCAATCCTTACAATCTAAAACCTACGTAAAAAATTTACAGTTTTACCTTAATCTCCCATTTGTTGCTGATATGTCCCGAACCCGATATCAATCCTTTCACGACATACTTTATTCCCACTAGAACTACCAAGTTTAAAGCAATTTCTTAGATTCCTGAGAATACCCCAAGGCGTTTGAAAAGAAGATGGACTCGTGACCTTTTAAGTTGAATTGTTACTCGGTTACAACCAGTGGGTAGTTTCTCTATTTGCTTTTATACTTTATGGCTTTCAAATAAAATAAAAACGTGCGTTTAAGGTTAGGTTATAAAACACACCTTTCTCACCCAACTAACGAGAGTTAACTGAAAAATTTGAAGATTTTAAGGTATAAAATGTCTTCTAATATGCTTTTATAGAAAATTTAAACCGTTCTTAACATGGTTTATAAGAGGAAATCTTTCTGTTTTTTAAAAATATTTATTGTGATCATTAGCCACATTAAAACTCTTTTATCGACAAGGTGTATTCTAACAGATCATCCATTTCAATTTATATTCTCTATAACTCATGGCATGCGGTTGAGAACATTTGTCACACTACTCCGCCCCAACCCCGTAGGTTATTCTATCGTGTTTCAGGGCTCAACTGCAGAGAGCTACATTATGAATAATTCATCTGTAAAGAAGAGGAAGGATTTGAAAGGCGTAGTACAGGAAGGAGTTTAGTAGCATCCACATTAGTAGCACCACGTACTGAAACTCAACTATATTGGCCTCATTTTTACAGTAGTAACCGGGAATCGAACAAGATAAAAATTGAATTGAATATTTAATTATTTGTTTGTTTATTTATTTAACGTTATTTTATATTACCATGACTAATCAGACGAAGCTTCAGTGGAAGACCTGAATTGCCTACCCACGTATAAACGTGAAAAAGATCATAAACAAGTATCTGGCACGGCCGTTTTAGATGAAGTTCGCATTACTGAGGAAGTAGTTTAATATGTATAATTTTCTTGCTTATAAAATTATTGTTTATTAATACTTATATTATTATTAAACTTTTTTAATACCACATCTCCCTCCTAGTTATAATATATTTCGCATTAATTTTGTATCTTGATTTAACTTCACTTTATATTGGTATGGCTAATTAGATGATGCTACACTGGGAGTGCTACTTTTTTCTATTCAGGTATAACTAGGATTGGGATCTTTAACGAGTACCTGACACCTTACAGGTTCGGGACCGCCATTTTATTTTCTCTACAAAGGACGGCATAACCAAGAATTTCTTACTCCCTTTAAAAAAATCCTAAGGCTACAAATCTGGCTGAATCTGCGAACGTGGGCTTATGCTGGTTATGCTAACCACCAAACCGCAGGTGACTCCTGAATATATAATTTCTTAAGAAATCGTCAAAATAAGATTCCAAAAAGTTCCTCTGAAAATGGCTCTACGTGAATAGCTGTAAATTAGAAATCACCCTGAGTAGAACAAAGGGACGAAATTAATGAGATAAATTCGGGAGGGGAGACTTCGTTTTAATCCATGAATATTCTTAAATCTCTAATTCCTTCGCGTTTCGCCGTCTTTCAATAACCTTCCTAAGGGGTATGTTATTCATAGTATTCATAGATTAGTTCGTTTTATAATAGTGAAAAATATATTTTTATTAAGAAATATACATATGAAAATATTATAACAGACCAAGACCAGAGTTAAAATCACGAACGAAGTTAACGATATTTTAGGAATTGGTTGTTAAATATGAATAATTTTCTTGTTTACAAAATAATCGTTTTGTTATATTAATTGTTGTGTTATGCAAAGTTAGAGACAGGTTGTAACCAGTGTATGAAGGGTTGCTTTATAGAAATTTAAGTATTAAAAAGAAGTAGTAATTGTTTAATGTTTTTTTAGAAATTTGTACAAGTTTTCAGTTAGTTTTAAATTAAATATAGCTTTAAATTTTTAGTTTATTATTTATAACTAATAAATAAATAATAAACCTCTAGTTTCGTTCACTTCACATTCTTAATCATATATTATAAAATATTTATTCAACGATATTTGCAACAAGTAAATAGCAGGAATGGCACATATTGACATGAATAAAGGCAAGTAGAGAAACTACCCAGTGATAGTACTCAAATAACCAGTTCAACTTAGAAGGTCACGAGACCATCTTCTTTTCCGACGCCTCAGAGGATTATCAGAAATTGAAGAGGTTGCTAGGTTTGAAAATAGTGGATTTGAGTGGGAATAAAAGTTTTTCATGAAAGGATTGATATCGAAATCGGGCCAAATCAGCAACAGATTTAAATAAGTACATTAAGCTCATTATGGATTACTTTGTTCGTAACAAAGTGAGGAGCATATTACAAAATAGAAAAGTATTTCACCAGGCAGCTTTATAAAACAACTATAAGACTGATTTATTTGTAAAAGTAATACTAGATGAATGTCAATTTTTAGTCGAAAGATTTAACGAATCATGGGTAGGTTCGCGGAGGCTTTTTCAAGAGGCTGGGTCGAATGTGGTACGTACTGGAATCGATGAAAGCCCACTGGGAAAGCCACGCATTTATCAGGTGATTAAACCTACACTCTCGGAAATGTGAGGCTCGTCGGCTTAATGGAGGCAACTCACGCCGACCAGATCTAGGAGTAATGACTATGGGCCATTATCGTGAATCGCGCTGTGTTTTTTCCGGGATGTTCAATGAGAATGAACTGCTTAAGGTTTAGTTTTTGTAGAGACTACTACGAAAACAATGTAGCAAAAGGAAAAAATAGTTTTAATCCACAATCCGAAATCTCTAGATATAATCTAGATATCTGGCAACTTCATGTTTACATTCGATATCTACAGTTATGAGATTGTATAATTAGAACGACGGTATTTAGGAGGAATGTGGAGAGTGGAGTCGAGCAGATTAAGGAACTTGTAACAGTGAAGGTAAAGTAACGTCTAGCACGGTAATTAAGTGGATGGATGACCTCCTCTATTGAGTGAACGAGCCAGAACAGAAAATCATGTCAGAGGTACGAAAGGGTATTACAGTGATGATCATACCTCGTAAGAACATAATGGGGAAGTGCATTGTGTAATTCCGCTGTCAAAGATATGAAATTACCTCCAGAAGATTGTGCAAGACTACACTTTTTTTTTGTATCATTTCCAATTTCTCATTCCTTTATCCAGTGTAATGGCCCTTCGCCCTGGATATATAAAATGGGCTCAAAATAGGCTCGTGGACCGAAGTAGGAGA
The DNA here is from genome assembly GCA_037127475.1 of Arma custos. Lineage (NCBI taxonomy): Eukaryota > Metazoa > Arthropoda > Insecta > Hemiptera > Pentatomidae > Arma > Arma custos. The sequence continues at coordinate 83,705,916 of CM073760.1, read as the reverse complement.
AGCAAGGACCAGTACAAAAATAAGGGACCCAAAGTAAAATATATTTTCACAAATAATATACATATATACACATGCAAACAATAGTTTCATAAATCAAAAGCACAATAATTATATCATTTCTTATACAAGCCTGAATAAGGTCTAGAGAGAGAGAGAGCGCGTCTATACTGCCTGAGGTCTGAAACAAGAGTCACTCTAAGCTTAAAAGCTCTGTATCTAATCCAAATCTCTCCACTCTCCCCCTCTCCTTGACATCGTCCAATTATACGCCGTTATTTCATAAACATAAGTAGATCTAACCTTAACAACATCGCAGGTCAATGTTTAACTCTCTAATAATTCTTAGAAGGTACAAGTTAACAATAAATCTCTAACGATTCAATAATAAATCATACAGATCACCACATTACCCCCCTCTTGAGAAAAAAAAAAATGATGACTTCAATTTTTGATAGAACATATGCGATGAAAACAAAGATAACTTGGGCAGCTACCAAAACTCGATGTGCAAATTGCCTTGTCTATATGCTAGAAGTGCTATATCTATGGTAGACACACAAACCAAAAATATGTATATATATATCATCCCAACATAAAATTTTTATCATGTCGTCCATGTGTGTCAATGTCGAGGGTGGAGAAGGGTGGAGTCGTGTCGCACGCCTACCCTAGGAAGGGTATGGAAAATGGCCACCCGATCCATAGACCAGGATCAGGATCAGGCCAACAGGATTAACCTCATGAATGGGTCTGCCATTCATTCAGTTAGCCCGTGCCATTTATAGGAAGGACACAAATACTCCACATATCCTTTCCACGCCACAGAAGGGACCCAAGGTCATATTAATCATCAAAATGCAGGAAGAAGCACATCGGAGTAAAATGTGGGGCCCTTAATTTATGGAAACTAACCATCAAAATTTCTGCCCATAAAATAGAAAGTGTGGGGGTGTAATATGTGGTGATTTCTAATTATTATTTGATTTATATATACATATCACCCAATACAAACACCAATTATTCTAAATTAATAGTACTAAAATTATCTTAAATCTAGAGACCACTTGCACATTTTAACACGAAGACGCATATGAATCAATTACTGAATTAAAATCCATCATCAAAGTTTTTCTTTACAATTCAAGATCTCTCTGTAATATATACTAAATATACCAATACTCAAATAATTTCAATTTCAAAATATTCATCATATTCAATTCACTTTTCCAAAAAAAAAAATTTTTTAACTCTCAACAAAATAAAGTATCCAATTATTAAATTTTAATCAATATTCGTAGACAATTCAATTCATTCTAAATTCCAAATATCCATAAATTCAATTCAATTATACACAATTCAAAACTTCAATTTATTATATAATTCAGTCCCTTTTAATTCTTTATTAATTAATGTTTTATTTTATTATATTTTTTTCTTTCTTACTACTGAAACAAAAAAACATCTATATAAGTTGATCTTGCTTTTGGCAAAGCCGAAAATCAACTTAAATACATGTGAAAAAAAACTTCAGTTTTATTTATTTTCTCTTTCTTTCTTTTTTGTTTTTAATGATTCTCATATTAATTTTCACTCAATATCTAAAAAAAATTTTTTTACAATTTTCTACATTTATCATTTAGTAAAAATAAAACTTATTTAACTTTCCCCATATTAAGTATTGAATTTATACAAATACTAAATAATTTACAAATACTTGTGTCTTCTTGATGTGAAGTGTTGGTCCCTGAAGTCCAGTATCGACGTTTTCTGGCTCGTAGTTTTTCTTTTCTTGAGACGTTCCTGCAAGATCTCTGGATTGATGAATGAAGGTTGAGAATCAAAATGTAGTTTACCGTGATTCCGCACGATCAACAATGTTGTCTATCTGTAAATTAAACTTTGATAATTTCTATCATTCGACAACATAAGATGCCTGCCAACATCTTATTTCTTAATTGTATGCCCTCATTAACAAGTTGTTGGGTCTCGTCCATTATTTTAGAAAGTTCCTCCATTATATTAATTATTTAAAATAGAAGGTACTAGAAGGTACAAGTTAACAATAAATCTCTAACGATTCAATAATAAATCATACAGATCACCACACAGTGTGACTTTATTCAAAGGATTCAGCCGAAATGGCTCCATAGGACATTAAGGATGCTTAATGTATCATTAATACTCAGAGATAAATTTTGAATGCATAATAAAAAAGAAAATACCTTACCACTACAACCCATGAAGGGTCTTGGGTTCAATACGCAATATTGACTGTACTGTTTTTCGGAAAACGGGTGTGCAGGGAGTTCGAGATCGTCCGGCTCTACCACCACGTTTTTTCCCAATTTGCAGTACGCAATTTATAGAGGCTGGGTGTGCCAACGATGGGTTCTCCAGATTCCGAAGGGTCCATTCCCAGGCTGTTAACATGTTTGCCCACACTGCGCAGCGGTAGAGAGAGAAAGATTATGATGATGTTAACATGTTAAATAAATTATCTGCCCGGAAGTAAATCCGGGGCGTACGGCACGACAACTTAGTGCCCAATACCTGATCTATTACAGGCTCCATTTTAATGCGTAATGGATTACTCATATCTTCATTCAGGTGGTTATCAAGCACAAAGAAAATTCTATCAAAATCATCCTCAACTACCCACGTAAATGTAGATAACGAAGCGTCTCAAGTCAAAATAGAGGAATCTAGGCAATTACTTAAGCTAAATTGCTGGCAACCATAGTAGTCACATTATATGCAGGTCGCTGATCATCTTCCCAGCACAATCTATCTCCTCCGCAATAAAGGGGATCTCTATTCTATCCTAAATAGTTATAACGTACTCGTGATATAATTCAAAACTTATTAACATTATTAAATCCCTCATACCTTATCATAACACTGAACCATTACTATTCAGATATAATACAATAATGTATAAATGTTACTCGTTAGTTTAAAAATATATAATAACTAATTACATAACAAAAACAACATAAATTTATTACACAATAATTAATTAGCATCTTCTATCATCATGATCATAGTCTATCCTCTCTACCGCTCATGCAATGTGAGGCTTCCTTCTGTACAGCCCGGACCCCACCTTACGATCCTCTACCATTTCTCTTCTTCTGTTCCATTGCAGACTTTTCTTTGCGAAGCTTTCCTTGACACCATATTCCCAGGTATGTCTTGATCTCTCTCTTGACCTTCTTCCTTCAACCTGAGCCTCGTATGTCATCTTGGCCAGCCTGCTCTTTTCCATTCTTAAAACATGTCCAAACCATTTTAGACTGTTTTCTTCAATGATTTTTTCCGCAGGTTCCACACAAGGCTTGATCTAATGATCGAGTTCCGAATTCGGTTTCGTCTTGTTTTCCCCTCTACCTTCCTAAGGAATTTCATTTCTGAAGGCTGGATACAACTTTTATGTTTGGTGGTTAACGTGGGGTATGTTAATATAGGTAGAAAAGAAGATTTATAAATCCTCAACTTTGTGTCTTTGGATACTTCTCAATAATCTTTCCCCATAAGTCCCATAAGCAATAATATTTGTCCAAACCTTCGTGCCTTCCTTAAGGTTTATAGTCATGTTCCGGGGCTTTCTCTCACCTACCCCAGAGTAGAGAAGGATGTAGTATCTTATAATTGTTTCTCCATTTCTTCTCCATTCCCTCGCTTCTTTACCACTCGGTCCCCTGAAATTCCATGTTCCCAATCTGATATACTGTTTTCCTCGTCAGATCCAGTTCCACAAAATCCGTCCAGTGCTTCCCATTTCTTTTCTTTTGATTTTTATTATTCAGTGTGTTGGTCCAAACACCTGAGTCTTATATGGGGGGCGTATAGAGGCTGGGTGAGGCCCAGGAGGGTCCTTGATTCCAATGGATCCATCTCTGGCCGCTAACAAGTTAAATAAAAGTCTTCCAGGGACTGGAATTTGAATCCAGGGCCTACGGCACGGCAACTCTAGCAATAAACGATCACAGGTATAATTTTAAAGTGATTACTTAATTAATAAAATAATTATTTTTATTGTAAATAGTTTTAATAAAATGCTATGAAACTACTAAAATTCTATGAAAAAGGTTCTAGGAAACTATTATTTCATTGTAAAACATTCAATTAATTAAATAATAACGTAATTAAATAACTATTAATTTTTTATATTATTATATTTTAAATTTGTACCCTATTTTGTTCATTTTTAAGCAAGTCATTTACATTGTTTTTATCTATTCCACAAAAGTTATCATTCCATTACATTCCTAAAATCATTGACTGGAAACCAATTTTCACTAAATAATTTGTATTCAATATTAATAATTTCATTACTTAAGTTTACAAAAAGGTTACAATGTGCCCATGGTTATTTTTTTCACAAGAATTTCCTTAACTATTTCAATTATTTTATTAACTTTCCAGTTTAAAATGTTTTCCATTTATCTCTTATCTAACCATTTAATTTTTATAATATAAATTGGTTTTCTCTATTGTTTTATTTTTTATTCTTTATTCGAACCTACCAACAAAGGCCCACGCTGATATACTTTTACACGCTCATTCTTTCTTCTCCTCTAATAAGCCTTCATTCTCTCCGAATGTTTCATTCTTTCCTACTCCATTGTTTTTCATATAACCAAAACAATATAAATCAAATATATTGATAAATCCTGATGCAAAGTAGGAAGCGAAATGGCTTAGTGGTAAAGCGCTGAGTTGCAATTCCGAAGGTCCTCTTTTTGTATACAGGAGACATTCATGAAAAGGAACAAATAGGCCCGAATCTTTTCCTAGTCTAATAAAAAATAAATTATAAAAAGGAATTCTCTTTTCTGTCTGAGTGTAAAATAATATTTATAAGATGTCACATCCCAGTCATTATTCAGTTCCACACATCCATATCCACACCCCACCGTCTAAACCGTCAAAGGCCCCGAGACCTGATATCATAATGTTATTTGGAGTACTGGCACTGGCCAGATTCTCCACTCACGACCTGTATGTGTGTGTGAAGCGCCCTTAACCAGCTTCCATTGGCGTTTAATGCCAGTGACGCGGCTGGGAAAGGGGGCTGGGGCCTCCCGGACTACTGCTTTGTCCTCATTGTAAATAGTGTAATTATGGTATGAATGTAAGCAATTATTTTATTTTTAGACAGCAGTTATTTTGTTTTTTTATACCGCATGTATATATTTTTATTACATTTATTTAATTTATTTTGGTTTATAGATACTTAGGGTTGCACCTTGACAAACGATTAACCTGGAATTCTCATACAAGACTGAAAAGACAAGAAACCGCTCGACTTTTCAAGTTACTTCAACACTTACTAAACAAACGCTCTAAGCTCCCAATTAATTACAAAAGACTCATCTACATGACCATCATACGACTTATTTGGACTTACGGAGTAGAGCTTTGGGGCTCCACTAAGCCATCGAATTCCTCTCGTATCCAATCCTTACAATGCACAATCCTTCGTAAAATCCTCAATGCTCCTTATTTTGTTAAGAATAAAGTCATCCATAGCGACCTTAATGTCCCTTTTGTTGGCCCGAACCCGGTATCTATCCTTTCATAACAAACTTCATTACCACTCAAACCCTCTAGTTTCAAACCTAGCTTCCTCTTCCATTGAGTAGGTACTACCAGTGGGTAGTTTCTCTACTTGTCATTATCATGTCATTATGTATCACTTATCCTATTTACTTGTTGTATTATTGTAATACAGTTGTAAATATCAATAAATAAATTTATATATAAAATAAAATTTTTGTTTATGTTATTATTGTTTTGTTTTTATGGAATGATTGTATACCTACTTAGCACTATTACTTATTACCCACAAGTGGCAGATTGTAATAATTCAATGAAGTATTAAAAAAAAAAAGATGTCACATCTTTTGAAAAGTTATAAAAATGTATCTTTTAAAATTAAATTCATGTACTGACCATCATATGACCTATTTGGACTTACGGAGTAGAGCTTTGGGGCTCCACTAAGCCATCGAATTCCTCTCGTATCCAATCCTTACAGTCCAAAATCCTTCGTAAAGTCCTCAATGCTCCTTATTTTGTTAAGAATAAACTCATCCATAACGACCTTAATATCCCTTTAGTTGCTGATTTGGCCCGAACCCGGTATCTATCCTTTCATAACAAACTTCATTACCATTCGAACCCTCTAGTTTCAAACCTAGCTTCCCCTTCAATTCCCGATAATCCTCCGAGGCATCTGAAAAGAAGATGGCCACGTGACCTCCTTACTTGAACTTTGATTTGAGTACTACCAGTGGGTAGTTTCTCTACTTGTCATTATATATCATGTAGCCTATTTACTTGTTGTATTATTGTAATACAGTTGTAGATATCAATAAATAAATTTTAAAAAAAATCATGTACATAATTACAATTTTAAGAACTTTCCAAATATACACAACTATACCACGTTTTGGTCCAGGGATTGTTTACTTTTGTTCACCATTACTCACCTCTAGATCTTCTCGTGTGACGTGAAATATATCTGTATTATCCCTTAGTACCTGTTGCCACAACACCTGATCCACCCTAAGTTCGCAAATCTCTGTTTTCCTTTAGTCTAAACCCAATTTATACCTTCCTTCAATCTTTTGTTTTCTTGAGGTCCATTACTTTATTTTCGCCTTTTAGGATACGCAACCTTATTAATAAACCTTTTTTAATATTCTAAACCTTCAAAAGCAAAACGAAAAACAAATTTTTAATCTTTACGTATATGCAATAATGTTATTGCTAGAATTTTAGATTTCAAGATTTAAACGAAAATATAATTAATACTAAAAGTATATTAAACTACTAAAGTATACTAAATTATAAATAAATAAAGTATAAATATAAACTAAAGTATACGAAACTATTAGTTTCGTGGCGTCTCACATATACACATATATGGCGTCACACATACGTCTGTCTATCTGTTGTATAACTCGGCAGCAACAGAAATATATTTTTTAAATATTTATTGACGGTAACAGTCAATAGTGCAAATCGCTCTGTCACTACATGATCCTCGGAAGTAATAAGTGTTACTTCAAATGTAATAAATTTTTATATAATATATAACAAACAATAATGCAAAGCTTCTAAAATTTAGTATTAAAAGCTGTTACGTCAATATAAATAATATAGTTCATTTTGGTCAACATTGTCCCGCTGGAAAAGGCACTTACCTTGAAGATCTAAACATATTTTGATGATGGGTTGAATTGGTCATGGGGTGCAGTCAGAGATAACACAAAATAAGTAAAACTTTTAATTGTGCCAACGTATCGGCCTATGATGTAGGGAATCATATGCCTGGTAGTGGATGTGTGGTGACAAATCAAACTAACAACTGAGTTGTTCATATTCACCCTGAAGATGGTCTACACCGTAGGCCGAAACGTTGACACAATTAAAAATAAGTTTGACTTATATTGTGTTATCTCTTACTGCACCTCCTGACCAATTCAATCCATCATTAGAATTATCCAGTCAACTATATTCCACTTAAATATATATTTGTAACAAAAAAAAATAATAAGAACTAGATAATTTTAGGTGCGGTACTTAACAGTTGACTAAAAAAAAAAATACAAAAAACTGTACCACTACAACGGTCTTGGGTTGAATACATGGTAGAGACTCTACTGTTTCTAGGACAACAGTTGTGTATGAGGTGAATTGTCCGAAATCATTCTCATCATTCTCAACCCCCTGGTTTTTCCACAAATTAATGGTTTACAATTTATAGAGTATTTGGAATTGGTTGAGTCGCAGGAGGGTCAGTAGATCTCATTCATGCTGTTAACAGATTAAATAATTTATCCGACACGACCGGATTTGAATCCGGAACCTTCAACAAAGTAACTCAGCAATCTACACTGAGCTACTAGTGTGTAGAGAGCCCCAAAATTATACTGTAATATATCAATGGAAAAATATATATTTAATTAATTAAATGCAATAAAAATCCTTAAATATGTACATATAATATGCATTTATTTTTGGGAAATATGCAGGCAAAACCAAATAAAAATGCAAAATTAAAAATGTATTACGTACTTACGTACGTACTTTTTAATTTCTAATATTACACCCTTATAATATAAAAATAGTTACAAAACGCTTATTCCTCTTACAAATTAATATTTGAAATTGTGTCTCCATCCATAGATTATCGAATGTGAAGCTCTGACGATCAGGTCGCAATGTTTTTTGTACCTACTTAATGATCTTTCCACGTCGATTGATGTAGCGGGAGCTCTTTTAAAACATGATGCTTCACTAGGGCTGAATGGCATATCTTTTTCTCTAAAGTTTCCTTCTAGAATATCACAAATGGATCGTACTGTTTTAGTCCAGAGCTGTTTTCGAAAACGTGTTGTTTTTTCCATTAATTTCTTTTCCACTTCTTTCTTGATATTGCCGACTCTGTGTCCATCTAATTTGGAAAGAACGTGTTTGATCTTATCAAAATGTTGATAGTAGTTGTGGGATACATCTAGCCAGGTTCCCCATCTTGTGATTATTGGTTCCGGTGGTAAATTTAATTCTGGGTAATTTTCTTTCAATAATTTTACCCGACTTGGCACTTTGAGAAACATTTTTTTGACATTCGAAATCAGCAAGTCTACTTCTTCAAATTCATTTCTGACAGTTTCCGCGACCCTATGAAATGCTGGGGCAAGGCAAGTCAAGTGAATCATTTTAGGGTAGAATATTTTCAATGACTTTGCAGCCTTAACCAAGTACGGAGCAGCGTCAGTTGTGAATAAAAAATCTTTTTCGTTCAGAGTTCCATTTGGCTAGAGAAAAGTTTTAGAATAATTAAAAAATCTACCTATGGTTTCGTGGTGACATTTGTCCAACAACTTCATGTTTAGAAGAAAGGGTTTTGATAAGTCTTCTGACAGCTTTCCGACAATAACATTGGCCACGTACCTTCCCAGAGAATCAGTCGTCTCATCTATGGACACCCTAATTGGTACATCTTTTATTGGTTGCGTATTTTATTCATGGTCTCCTGGTAAATATCAGGGAGATAATTTTTTCGAAAAGTGCTTTTGTCTAGCATTTTGAGTCCGGTATACCTTTAAAAAAACTCTTTTAATTCAAAATTATTGATCTTATAAATTGGAATATCTGCGCTTATAAAAGCACGAGTCAAATCATTGAAAAATTGTGACTTACTGGAAGTCGAAGTTGATGTAAATGATGTAGAAATAAATGTCTGAATGAATTGTTTTATTATTTGTAGGTTTTCTTTATGCTTCGTTATACTGTGTTACTAACGATCTTCGGGATGTCGACATATCACAACTGTTACAAAGAAAAACGCCCGAATCACTATGAAAAGTTTCTTCAAGGAATTCGCGTAAATATTTGGTTACAAGTTCACTAGCTTTAGCCTTAACTTTCGAGATGTTAATGGTGCGATATTTCGAGTCTAACTAACACAATTTTTAGTTATAGAAGAGCAGCAGAACCAAACGTGGAAATGGATTCTAAGAATTTCAACATAGAAAGGGGAAGGGCCAATCTTCCTAGAAAAAGAAATATTATAATTAATTGTTTCCTGTTATTGAATTAAATGTTTTTATTGATTCATCGTTTTTAAAAATTACCTGAACACTTCTGACAACACATAAAACCTAAAATAGAACAAAATGCATTAAAAATATGCAATAACGATAGAATATGCAAAAATATGCATTTTCCTTCAAATATGCAAAATAAAAGTTGCCCTAATCGAATGCTTTTGGCCCAAAACACGTTTTAAAAACTTCAAACGTGATGTACAAAGCATAAAAAAAAATATGCAAAAACATAAAAATCCGGGCCTTACTTACCACTTAAAGGCAGTCGCCATAAACGAACAACATATTTAATAAATAAATTATCATCTGAATAATTTATATATAATTTAATGATTCCAGATTGATGAGTTAATAGGTTAGAATCTGTACTGGATTAAATAATCCCGATTGATAAGATAATTGATCGGATAACAGGGATTGCGCTAGCCCACTGAACCGACGCTGCTGGCTTGGACAGTGATGGATGTTGGTCTCGCAGATGGACTAATAGTACACCGCACAAAAACAAGGAGATAAAGTTTTCCAACTCAGAGATAATTTTACGCCAATAAACTTAGGAATGAAGATTAATAATAAAACCTTAAAATAACCAACAATCAACGTTTATAAATAGTAGCTGTTTCAAATTGATCTTGTAAAAAGTAACGATGTAAAGGTTTACTTTTTTATCAATAATTAAATTTTAAAAAACATACAGGCAATGTAGATTAACTGTGGGTTCATTTAAGTATCTTGTGATAACACTGATCCAACTATCTGTGGATTTTTGATGCCTAATTATAGTTTTAATTAAGCATATCTGATATGTGTATATATTTATAGAATATATATATATATATATATATATATATATATATATATATATATATATATATATTATGTTGAAAGATTCAAATACAAAATTTGGTGGGTCGAACTAAAAACAAAAATGAGTTTCTCAGTAAAATGAGAATATTTCTTTTAATTATAATTTTTTTAAATTTAATTTTAATAACTCATTTTATTATACAGTATCATCTGTCAAATGAGAAACGATATTTAAAGATAATATTTCACACACTAATTACACAACCGTTTTCTTTAAACTATTAGAGAAAAAAAGATACAAATCAGAATTACCTCAGGCTCTCTGAACTTTTACCACTGTAATCGTTTAAGTTTAATTTAAAAAAAAAGCCACTAATGTACAATTGATCATGCTCTAATGAACCTTCCATCATTAACATCCTGAACCTATAAGCAATGTATTATGTATTAACAACGATCTTTATAAAGATTTGTAAATCAAACTATTTAATTACGAAAGAAAATATGATTACCTAAAAGTATCTGCTCATTTCTATTTGTGTAAAAGAAGCCTAGTTTTATGAACTTCCATTCCTGGTCGTCAGTTGGCAACCCTATTTTTCTTTTTCCTCATAAAATATTTATTCATTGTCAAGATATTCAGGAATTCACTACAATACCCAATTCGGTTTTTAAAATTTGATCAAGATAAATGACTATATGTTTTACAATGCATTCATCATTTAGTGTGATAAACGGAATATGGTATAACTGTTATAATAAATGGTACAGCAAATACCTCAAAAAACAATGAACAGAAAGAATATAAAGGAAAAACGATCGTCAACTACAAAAAAAAAAAAAAAAAAACGGAAACAAGTTACTGCTTTTAAACCTTTTATTCTATTTTACTCGAAAAAAATGCAGCATGGTCAACCAATCACCTGTTTGCTTATACTATTAAAACTGAAAGATTTATCTGAGATGCGATCAACACACATGTGTGTAATATATATATTATATATATATATATATATATATATATATATATATATATATCTATATATATATATATATATATAAATGTACAGATTGCCTTAAATATCTTTTCTGTTATAAGAAGTCAAGGAAAAATTGGCGAGTAATAAAACCATAAAAAATGTGTTTCAAGATTATTTTTAACACCTCCATATCTTAATCATTTTACAGAAAAAAAGTCGTAAGAAGATGATAGACGTTCTAAAGCCATTAGATAAATAATCAGGAACTCTATAAATTACATATGACACCATAAACATCAGCCCTTAGCTAATTCAGGGTTATTTTTATAAGAAAGTTGTGAAATTTTAAGATAAATGATTCATTTAAATAACCTTATTAAATTTTTCTTCAGTTTTTAAATCTAAAATTAAGATTTTGTAATTTTGATTGATTCTTATCCACATACGAAATCATGAAAGTGTATGTGAGAATAGCAATATGTAATAGGTATTGGTATAAAACCAATAAATTAAATATTTTAAGGAAGCTTCTAATCAATGTTTGATTGTTTCTAAAAATTCGCTACTATGTTCTTGTAATTTCGCAGTACGAACTTTGTATTCTATTTTTTCGACTATATAAATGCAATATTTTACTAATTAATGAAGGTCAGAGTTTGAAAAAGAAAGGGTATATTCAACATGTTATTAAAGAAGAGCAAAAGCTGAAAATACTTTTAAAGACGTTTATGAAAAAATTCCAAAAAAAAGTCTTAAGTCTCTAAAATAAAACCAGGAAACAAAACTACCTTCACCTAAACATGCATCATCTGTACATAAAGAAAAAATAGGAAAAAATAAATAAATAAAGCTAATAAATCTGAACTCAAAATACATCAAGACGCCAACCAGAGGAAACACCCAACCATCTCCATGGCTCAAATGCAACTACTGAATTATAAAGAAGATTACAAGATAAAAGCTAAAAAAGGTTAAACGAAAATAGCCGATAAAAAAAAACAAATAAAAAATGCAAAATACCAAAACCAGTTTTCTTAAAGCACAAAATAAAATAAAAAGGAAAGGAAAAGTGCAAAAGAAAAGGCACATTACCAAGAACACTCTGGGCAAACGGCTACTTTATTATATATACTAAATATTTTTCCAGGTTTTTAATTGCTTTTAATTATTTTCTTTTATAAATAATAAATAAATATTACATTCTTACTTTTTTTTTAAATCTTATTAGTAGGCTATTCTCCTAAATTTTTTTTCTATGCAAAATCCATAGATAATTTAGTCAGCCTAACCACTAAAAGAAAACAGCCCTTAAGATTTTAATGGAATATACAGACACCAAGATACCGACACGAATTAGCCCGTGAGATCTTCAGAGATCTTACATTTTTTCGTAAGTGAAATGACAAATTTCGGTAGAGTAGGAGACCAATAATATATAAAAACTCAGATGCTTTAGGGTGCTTCCATAACTTGGCTGCCACGTACCTTCGGAAACAGCGTTACTCTAGCTTAATGAAATATATTTCAAAATATTTTATATGCTGAATTGAAAATGAGTAACAAGTATTTTCTATTTCGCTTTAAAATAAATTTTCATTGTAATTGTATAAATCAGTTGTATAAATCCTGCCCTTCCGGTTTAAGGATACTCTTTTCGTCGTACTCCAGGACCCAGGAGGTGGAGGAAGGGAGAGAGCATCTTGAAATTTCCCCAGGGCGGCAGTTGACCTAGCTGTGCCATTGTACGAGTAGTATTAGCTGTAGAATTTAGAGATATGCTTAGTTAGAAAATTAATATTAATGATATTTCCATGAATATTATCGTTAATGCTATCTGAATTGTTATTTACCAAATTTAACGTTAACATCGTAATGTAATGACGCCATTTTGGGGAATGGTGTGGCTCAGTGTGCATAGAACTAAGTTACTATTCGGAATGTCTCGGTTGTGGCGGGTTAGTTATTAATTTTTTAATCAGCCGTAGATCGGCCCTCTGTTAAGAGAATCGAAGCATAATGTTAGGATAAACCTCGAAGGTTGGGCATGATCTTAACAAAATATAATGTGAATAATTTAACGCCTGCTTGTAATTGAAAATCTAATAAAGCATTAAACAATTTATTAATAAACAGTTCTGTTTTGCGTTGTGTTGATCCAAAAATGATAATTTCTCGTATGTATGTATAATTTCCACTTACTATTCCATAATTTGATAGAATTAACAAAATTGTTGCATTGACGTGCTGTTAGGAGCGAGATTAAATAGTAAAAAAATGAATTAAAATCTAATCTTAAAATTGGATTAAAATTAATTTAGGATTGACCAATCAGAGAATTTATGGACTTTTGGAGCATATTAAATTGCTTATGCAATTGCATATAAAATTAGTACAGTCATGAAACTACTTTTTCCTAGTCTTAAACTACTTACATAAAAGTTATATTAAGAATATTAAGGACTAAAAAGCTAACCCGGCTGTTAGATGATTCATGACCAGGCAGCTATATAAATGTCTTTTCAGTTCTTTGTTTCCTTAATCCTTATGGCCGAAATAGATTCTCCAAAACTATTGTGCAAGGAGCTGCCGTCGCCAGATATTGAGCCTCTAAATCATTTTCCTTTCACAAACTCCTCTATTGAAGTCCCCTAATATATTTATTTAATTTAAAGCTAGAGAGAGGCGGGGAGAGAGATTGAGAGAGGGCGGAGAAAGATTTTCAATAATGTTATTGTACTTGCCAAATATAAATACAATATAATGCCGAATATAAAGAAGTTAAAGCTATGGAATATATATTATTAGCTAATAGTTATATTAAAGCTATTAATTAAAAATTCTCTTGTATAAAATTTTATGAAATTTAATGTTTTTTGAGGTACTTTTATTTAGCAAAGATGTAACATTATTTCCGAGTAGAATTATTATTTCAAAATACCACATTATCACTTGATAGAAACTGTCACGTAAATTATTATAGCGCATTTTCAATTAACTATCACTCCTTATCCACTTATTAGTGGATTTTAACTATTATTAAATTAACTAGCCCTATATTCTTACCAACAATCCTCAACTTGGGATTTATAAAAATTATTTTTGCGTGATACAAATAATTTTAGGCTTTCTGGGAGACCAATGGCGAAAAGTTGTATTTATATTTTTTTAATCACATTTACCCCCTTAGTTATTTAATGTTAGCTATAACTAAAAGGAGCATCCCGCAACTTAAAGAATATTAAAAATATCATCTATAGTATAGAAATACCTGTCCCGTCACAACCCTTCTTCTTGGGTTCAATAAGAGGTACAGATTATACTGTATCTTGGGCAACGGTTGTGCAGGGAGGTGATTTGTCCTAGATCACGCTGAACCAACAGATTTTCTCCCCTATTTTGGTTACCCACTTTTAACAGGGTAAAGAAAATTCTGCCAGCAGCGGGATTTGAATCCAGGGCCTTGGGCACAGCAACTCAGCACTCTACCACTGACCCGAACCACTCCGCTCCCAATAACAGGATTGTATGGATAAAAAATGTGTAGAGTTTTGTAAGGATTAATTTTGAATACTTAAGTATTGTTTATAATTCGTTAATTTATAATCCTAAAAGACGGAAGCAAAAATCAAGATATTCAGATCTTTTCTTTAGTAGAGAATAACTAAACTTTCTACTTCAGTTAATACTTTTCATTAGAAATTTCGTTACATAAATATTGTAACAGAACCTTTAAAGGAAATTGAATAACTTTACTTTCGCTTTTTATCACATCTTTTATTGAAATTTCGATAGTGTGACAAAACCCGAATCGAGTTGTAAGAACGTTAAAAGCTTAAAGGGTTTGAGGCAGGAATGAAAGGAAATATCTGGAATACAAGGGATTCATTAATCTTTCCACCCTTCCCAAGTTAGCGACTTCTTTTCATGCCCTTTCACAATAAGGGCGGTGACCCCGAATGCCTTTTTGGTTTCAACAAAATTTAAAAAAAAATCTCATCTCCTGATTTAATAAACAGAATCAGAAAATGAGAAAAAAATAATATTATTTTTTTAAACGTCAAGTGCACCCAGATACTCAACTAACGATAACTAATTTAATTAATTAATAAATATTTTTCATTAATATTTATAGATGAGTTTCGTACATAAAAAATTACCATCTATACCCATTAAAAGTATCCACTTTTGTGTTTTTTTCTTTTCTTAAAATAATTGATTTTTTACGCATACTGTACAAAAAGTACAATAAGTTTTATTTTGAAAAATAAACATTCAATCGGTACATATTTTAAAGTTTATAAAAGAGGCAATAAAAATAAAATGCTAAATTAAATAAAATAAAAACTAAATTGTAATATATTTTTCTATATCCATGACAGAAAAGCACTGGATTACATTAAAAATAAAATTTATTTAACATATGTACATTTTAAAAAGTTTATTTTCCTGTTTTCTTCTCCACACGAAAGGGTGGATCTGGCCTAGGTGGTCCCTAGGACATTGAGCAAATGTATTCTATACCTAATTTTTTTTTTTTTAATTTATTTATTGATATCTACAACTGTATTACAATAATACAACAAGTAAATAGGCTAAGTGATATAATGACATGATAATGAAATGTAGAGAAACTACACACTGGTATTACTCAAATCAAAGTTCAAGTAAGGAGGTCACGTGGCCATCTTCTTTTCAGACGCCTCGGAGGATTATCGGGAATTGAAGAGGAAGCTAGGTTTGAAACTAGAGGGTTTGAGTGGTAATGAAGTTTGTTATGAAAGGATAGATACCAGGTTCGGGCCAAATCAGCAACAAAAGGGACATTAAGGTCGTTATGGATGAGTTTATTCTTAACAAAATAAGGAGCATTGAGGATTTTACGAAGGATTTTGGATTGTAAGGATTGGATATGAGAGGAATTCGATGACTTAATGGAGCCCCAAAGCTCTACTCTGTAAGTCCAAATAGGTCGTATGATGGTCATGTAGATGAGTCTTTTGTAGTTAATTGGGAGCTTAGAGCGTTTGTCTGGTAAGTGTTGAAGTAGCCTGAAACGTCGTGCGGTTTCTTGTCTTTTCAGTCTTGTATGAGGATTCCAGGTTCCTACCTATCATCCTACCTTGAGGATGTAATAAAAATAAGATCTAAAAGTCATCATTCCTATTAAAGAAGTGTAGTTTTATCTTTTTGGGATACATTAACTGATCTATATAACCCCAAAATTTAATATACTCATCTCCAAATTTCAATTATTTATTTTTACTTTTTCTCTCAGCTTAATTCTTGTTATTTTAGATTTTTATTATATTTTTTTTTACCAGAACATACCCTTCAGTTTATATTTATTTTCAAATACTTATGTAAATATTCATTCTTATAATGCTGTCCCTTGGCCTGATATATATTTAATTAATTTTGGAAACAAAGAAACCTGGTCTCTGAACAAAATTATTTTTCTATTACATTATATTCCATATTAAATCATGTTTAATCAGTCATCATGAAGTAGAAAGAAAAAAATAACAAACAAAATTCTTTAAAACATCAGAAAGAGACTTAAAATGTCACGATAAAGATACTTCAATTAAAGAGAATATTTCTACGCATAACTGACATTTCACACAAGCTAAAAGTGACTAGTTACAGAAAAAAAATAATTTAACAAACTTTTATAATTTTAATGTAACGGAATACATCATTTCCATATTTGGCTTTTATAAAATTTATTAAATTGACAAGTATTTCAGAACTTGTTTTTAGACTTTTATCTATACATAGTAGCTTATATTTTCAAAAACATATTTCGTAACTTAAACCTTCTCATACAAGACTGAAAAGACAAGAAACTGCTCGCCTACTTCAACATTTACCGGACAAAGGCTCTAAGCTCCCAATTAATTACAAAAGACTCATTTCCATGACAGTTATCAGACCTATTTGGACTTACGGAGTTGAGCTTTGGGGCTCTACTAAACCATCCAATTCATCTCGTATGCAATCCTTACAATCCAAAATCCTTCGTAAAATCCTCAATGCTCCTTATTATGTCGCAAACAAACTCATCCATCATGATCTCAATACCCCATATGTTGCAGATTTGGCCCAAACTAGATACCTATCCTTCCATGACAAGCTCCATACACACTTGAATCCGCCAGTCTCTCAAATTTCTTCTCATACTATTCCTGATAACCCTCCGAGGCGCCTGAAAAGAACATGGCCTCGAGACCTTCGACTATAGAACTTTATTGGTGGGTAGTTTCTCCACAAGTGTTTTTTTTTTCATATAATTTGTTCATATTAGCAAATTTACTGTTGTAATATTATTACAGTTCAATATCAATAACTTTTTTATTTACTTTAAAGTAAATAAGATCATATTTATTTCTGCGTACATGAATTATCAACTTGAGTTAAACAAAGAAAAAAACAATTAAATAACTAGGAATTAGAAAACCCCTTTAGATTCATCAAAACTTTGCGGTATGAAATAAAGTTTCAAAAACTGAAATTAAAAGTGATCTCAGTCGAGGCAGGAAGTTATAAATTTACATTTAATAAATAAAGGAGAGGATAAATTTATAAAGAAGAGAGGATTCGTGGCATTCCATTCGCAAGCCCAGCTCATTTCATGCTTTTTTATCATGATTAGGCAGTTCATTAGTTCCTTCCCTAGTAGGAATTTCGTTTTATTAAAACGTGTGTGCTTTTAGCAACATAAATTTTATCAGTCTAATATAAAAGATGGGGATAAATACATTACGACTATTTAAATATAATAGTTAATAAGCCAAGAAAAAATTAATAAAAAGTACGAATCATGACAAGATTAAATTAAGTGATTAAAGATAATAAATATATTAACAACAACAGTTAAAAGCATGAGCTAGGAACATACATTTCTTTTCCCCCAACTATCTCCGTTCTCCATTTTATCATCCAGTCAACTATTTTCCTCTCATACATACATTTCTGTTCATGATGTATATCTTCTTTTTTTTTAAAAAAATAGCTTAACTACAAAATAAATTATTCAATACTGATTCATTTAAGCAAATGATGTCCTACTTAGAGAGCATACTGGACAACAATGTTCTTTCCAAACACAAATCTTAAATACATCAGTTTTACCAAAACATTTCACTGATTAACCTTCTTCGGATTCGAAGCATAAATCTACTTTTGTTATTGTATAATGTAGCGAGAAACAAAATTATTATGCCTTCTCATTTAGCCTACTAGCATGTGAAGCTAGAAGGTACCTTTTTTATTTGCTTATTTTTATTTTTATTCCCTTATACATAGGAAACTAACGCTGCATGCAATACTATTCAGTAATTATAGTACTTCCATCCAGTAATGCTTTGGACAGGCCACTCGTTTCACTTCCATCTGTGACATCGAGGCCGTAAATTTGCTTTCCATGGCAGAGAACCTATCTTGTTGGTTGAGTCGAATCAAGTCCAAAAGGAATTAATTGTACTGAGAGAAGCAGAATCCTGTAATTCTCGTAGTCTTTGACTTGAAAGGGAGTTGTAATATAAGCAATAACCCCATTTCAAGCCGAGACATAGCTTAGCTACTCATTTTGGACAATATTTGAATTAACCACTTACTAACCGGTGCTGCAGATATTTTGTCTGCTGAGAATTTAAGCTGGTTGTGCTAAAGCTTTAAGCTGCCCACATTCTAAATGTGTGATGTAGTTGCAAGTTGTTTTGTCCTTAATGCCACTCACCTATTGAGTGATGCTTCACTTTTTGGTTTTTCTATGCTTGAGTTAAGACAAAAGGCTTTCTAGCAGTTTCTTCAATTTCTTGTAAAACTTTAGAAAGTGCCAATTGTTATCTTGAAGTTATTACGTAACGTACATATCGTTCCACTGTGCATTCATCCTGTTTTCCTGAAATGATTATATCGAAAGTTGAAGTTACCTAGTCTAATTAGGGAAATAATATCAGGAGTTTTTTTTCTTCAAAATTATCTAAATCACTAAAGCAGTTTTCGAGTTACAGTTTACAAAAAGCATTATGGCAGACAGAATGGCAGTTTCGGTACACATACATGAGGTTATAAAACCCTGAAGAACAAAATCAGTATCCTCGTATTACAAACAGTGGCTGTACAAACAAAACGATACCAACCTAAAAAAAACAACATTTTGGGTACAATTACTTGACAATATCTGTCGATTTTACCTTCTACAAAACCACAACGTATAGAAGCGAAATAACCTATAAAACAAAATAAGCGCTTGCTTGTACATATTCATCTTATATAAGATAATAAAAAGTATACTATAATATCTACGTGTACTATAATATCTACGTAAGTGTACTATAATATCTTATATTATTGCTGTTCCATATTTATATACGATTTTAATGATTACCGAGTAATATTTTATTTTACACATGGTTAATTACACATGAATATTTTAAATAGGGACATAAACTATTGAATACAACGTTAGAAACGAGTGGTATAATTAAATGAACAGTGATGAATGAACATATTATTATTAAAATGGAGGATGGTCCGCCGTCAGCTTAATCTGAATATAGTAATTTAGTTATTCTATATTAATTTAAACATTATAAAATATTCCAGTAAACGGCAACATGGATTACCAAACATACCACAACGCTAAAATAAATCATTCATATATAGATATAGATTTGTTATTAAATATAAAACCAGGGAATGATCCGAGAGGACTATATCAAACTTCCTCAGACAATAAATAAACAAGAGCCACTAAAACTGGAAAGGAAAATCAACTCGGAGAATAACACTGACAGTGAGTAACCAGTTGAGGAACACAAAGAGATGCAAAGGAGAGTGCTATCATTGGGATGTAAATAAAAGATCAGAGAAGGAAGTTCACAGGCTCACTCCTAGGGAGTAGCGCCCTAATCCTCTTTCAAGATCCCTCTAATTATTGTTTTCTTTTACTCAACACCGACAAACAGTTTGAAAAAAATTAAAATTAAACACAAAGAGCACAGATTTTTAATCAATTTTAAAAACCTATATCTGTTTTCCTAAATGAAAATCATTATGATTTTGTTTCTCAGCTTTTTTAAAATTAAATGAAAATAATTCATACTTTTCAGTACCCAGGGTGTTTCAGTTGTAGAGCGCTGAGTTGCCCTCCTGAACGCCCCGGATTCAAATTCGGATGTGGCAGACAATTTATTTAATCTGTTATCAATGGGGATCTGGAGACCCTTCTGGGAGTCATTCATCCCCTTATAGTGGGTACCCCCAATCGGGAGTAAACCTGGATGTTGAGCGTAATCTAGGACAACTCTCTATCCAACACAACCGTTGACCTAGAAACAGTATAGCCTCTACCACTCACTGGGTTGAACTGGTTTTTTACCCAATCCCTAGACCAGCAGTCACTAAATTTTCCGACCCCAGATCACATTGGAACAACCATTAAGTCCAACCAAACAATGATTAAAAATGGCAAGAAAACAATCGATGTAAAAGAAGACAATGAATGAAGGATTATAATACAAATATGTAGCTTATTAGAATATTATAAAAAGTTTTTAATTTGGTCTGAAATTAACAGATTAAATTAGTTTATACAAGATTTCCTCTTGACTTTCTCTACCACATTTAACAATCGAGAATTTTTTATTTATTTTATTAATCTTCATATTATCCGTGATGACCTATTCGTTATCCTGTAATTTCGTAGGTTATCATTAATTTTTTAACAGACTATTTTGATAATCACAGTTTTGAGAGAAACACTGATTTATAATCATTAATATAGCTTTAACATATAAGCTCGTGACTGTAAGGAATATCCAATATAAAATCAGAAACCCATTTGATTGGTACATTTTAACATATCAAACCACATGTACATGGTAGGGTCTTTACAGTTTCTAGGACAACGATTGCTCAAGGAGGAGCAGTGATTTGTCGATCACGCTCAACCACCAGGTTATCTCCTCAATTAAAGGCACATCCTTTATAGAGACTGCATGAGCCCTAGGAGGGTTTCCAGATCCCAAATATTCCACCGATGGATGCTAACAGATTGAATAATTTATCGGCCACAGAATCTGCCTCAGCACTCTAAACACTGAGGTATCCCGCTCTCTTTTCAAAAATAAAAGTAGTTTAATTATAAAACTTTTTTAAACAATTAATATACAGAAATTAGCAAGACGCCCATTAAATATTCAGTGCTAAAAAAGTTGTTTGACGGATTCGATACAAGGCTGAAGGGCTTCAAAGGGTACAATGTTCGGAGTCCAATGACCTTTCCATCCAGAGAGGTTGTAAAATCTGAATTTCAAATTGCAGCCAATTAGGATGTCATCCGTTTTTATGTAGTGTCCTAGAAGTTTGTCTGTCTCCCGTATATCACACCTCCCTGTACACTGTGCCTGTTGTAATAATGGCAGCGCTGCAAGAACAAGGGGTATTTAGATGATAGTTCTTTCTGCTATTAAGAACGGATCATTAATTTAAAGACTAAGATAATAACAAACTCAATCTATTGTAAAAAACATACATCAGTGAATGATGTGAAAGAAATATACTTTTGTTTCCTAAAGGGATATAACAGTAATGTTTAAAGCCAACCATTTCAAACAAGGTGGCGCTTTAGCCAAGTCCAGGCCCAACAAGGAAATTTTCCCACAATAAAGACTTTAAAACGGCTAGGTATGCACAAGAAGAGTTCATTAAGAAAAATACATTAAAAAACTATTAGGAATACAAATTTTTGAATTTAAGCAAACAAGCGTATTCGATTCAAATGTATACAGCCGGTACCTTTAATAATAATAACCTGATATTATTACAATGTTTTATATTTTTTTCTGTTTTTATATACTTATCCACACCTTTCAATAAAATAAAATGATAATCAGCAGATTTTCTGTATGTACAGTTACAATAAAATGGCATGAGAGACGTGAAGAAGCACAATACCTCTCCCGTGACTTGATTTGATAATTATGATAGCAGATCCCTCAACCACGTTCTTTTTAGTTTCCTCCTTATGTCCTCAGGTATGAGATTCGTCGCCATTTGTTCTATCAGTGGATTTGTATGCTGGTGTAATTTTTGTTGGAAACGTTTGTAGTATGTTCGTACAACCGTATATGTATATATAGCACCGTGACAAGTCTTGTGCTATTGTGACAAGTCTGAGTATTTTGGATTGGAAAATTTGTAGTCGTTTTCTGTGAGTCTATTTTGCGATGCCATTTTGTAGCGCATAAGTCCAAACTGGTTTTAGTAAGTAAGTTTACGTGTTAAATTTTTGTCTTATAAAGGCAATGATAAATTGAAAAAAAGAAGAGTATAACGGTTTAGCAAGCCCCAGGAAGGTACGAGTATATGAAGAAAATTAAATGACTAAAAGTATTTGGAATAAAAATTTATTTAATTTAAGTAAGCCAAGCATGTTCACAACATGTTTATACAACTAATATTTTTAATAACCTGATATTATTAAAGATAATGGTAAATTAAAAAAAAATTGTTTCCGCCCGGGATCGAACCGGAGACCTTGTGCGTGTGAAGCACACGTGATAACCACTACACTACGGAAACTTCATGTACCCCAAGGTTTCATTTTATGTACTCTGATACAAAAATATTTTAATTTAAAAAATCACTTTCTGTCAATATATCCATTGTAAATCGAGGAATAATTAAAAGGGATCTTTGATGAGTATATGAAACGAAACAGGCTTGGTACCGCCATTTTATGCCCGCTCCGAAGGACAGTATTACATTACCAAGTATTTTAGAATAGAATAGAAAAATAATTTTATTCTGGGACCAGATCCCTTAAGAATAACAGAAATGCACATACATTATTAGAACAAAACTATATTTACATAATATCTTGAAAGTAAATAACTGACAGGTATGTTGTGGTAGAGAAAAAGAAAATGTAAGTCAACAATAAAATTTAAAAAAACAGACAAATTTACAATACAAAGAAATAGGCTAATAGAAAAATAAGGCAATAATTAATAGTATCGTCTTGTTGTCGTCTTGCACCAATGCAAGCATTACATCTAGCACTCACTTGATAAATTGCAGCTAAACATTGTTCTGATGATATTTGGTGCACTGCATCTATGATTCGGCCTCTTAATTGCTCTCTTGAGTTGATTCACACCGAATAAACTTTCTGCTTCAAGGTTCCCCACAAGGAATGATGTCATTATGAGTGAGGAATATTTACAGTAATTCATCAATCGAATAAGTTGAATATATCTATAAATTATTCATTGATTATAGAGCATCTGTTTGTGAATTTAGAAGATGTTGGAAAAGTTTGTATTTAAATGAAGTAAATGAGGACGCAGGACGGATATCGAGTGGGAGTGAGTTCCAAAGAGAGATAGAACGGGCGAGAAAGGAACGCTCAAAAGTTTTGGTTCTATGGGAACGGATATAAAGATCGGAAGGTCGAAGCCTTGTGCCCTGGGATTGGATAGAGGATTTGAATTGTAGGAGACTATACAGGGTGTCCCGAATTCAAATGGCAAAACTTCAGAAACTTATAGGGGACCGAAAAACTAAGACAAAAAGTCCTTTAGAGATTTGCTCGTTTTTGCTTGGTTTTAGAGAAAATCGCAAAAAAAGAAACAAAACAAGTTTTCATTTTTATACTTATTTATTTAAATTTATATTTATGTTATGTTCTTTTTAATGTAAATATTGCTCAAAATGTTGTCGTCTTGCACCAATGGAAGCATTACATCTAGCACTCACTTGATAAATTGCAGCTAAACATTGTTCTGATGATATTTAGAATAGAATAGAATAGAAAGTAACTTTATTCTGGGACAAAGTCCCTTTAGAATAACAGATATGAACAGGAATAAAAACATAATATTTATCTGGCCAGAAGGCTAAATGTTACAAATCATAAAGCGTGAAAACATGACAGAAAACAATTTAAAAAGAAATATATAAACAAAAATAATAGTAAGTAAATAAATAGTACAGATCTTGACAGGATATTAAGCAATTACAGAGAATAGATAAATCCAAAGCTTTTGAAATTGAATGCATGAGCTAGCATTCAATAATTTGTTTACATGATGTACAGCTTTTCAAAGAGCAGAATTAAAAGAACTAGATAACACAGTTTGTTATTATATACATTGTATTCTAAGCAAATGACTAACCTACCTAGAGACTATCCTTCTGGGAAGCTAATAGATGTTGAAACAGCCAGGATTTGAATAATGATAGAGAGGGAGTATGACGGATATTAGGAGGGATTGAGTTCCACATTGTGGTGGAGCGGGCGAGAAAGGAACGTTCGAATGCTTTAGTTCTGTGTGAACGTATATAGAGATCAGAAAGGCGGGATCTTGTTTTATGGTGTTGCACTGATGATTTGAATTGGAGGAGACTGTAGATATATGAAGGGTGTTGAGAGTGAATGGATTGGTATAAGAATGAACAGAGGAAATATTGTCTTCGGAAGGGAGGGAAGAGCCACTTTAACCCATCATAGAGGTGGGAGACGCGCGATCGCTTCGGAGTACCAAGCACAAATCTTAGAGAGCAATTCATTATTCTCTTTAATCTGTCTTCAAGCATTTTAGAGAGGCCTCCATATACCACGCTACAATAGTCAAAGTGGGGGAAGATGAGAGAAGATACGAGAAGCTTACGGGAAGATTGTGTAAGGAGATGACGAGAACGATGGAACAACTTCAGGGAACTAATTGTCCGTCGGGATATTTGGGCGATGTGGGATTTCCAGGAAAGGTTTTGGTCGATGGTGATGCCTAGGTTTTTCACCGAGGAGGTAAACGTGATAGGATTATCGTTTAGGAGTAATGTTGGGAGGGTGTGGATGGATGTAAGGAGGGAATTGGAACCTAAAACAATGGCCTGAGTTTTCAATGCGTTCAATTCCAGTTTGTTCAGCTTTGCCCAGGCACAGATCCTATCCAGGTCTTCCTGAATACTAGCGAACGCAAGAAATAGCTCGGAAGGGGGAAAGGACAGATATATTTGGAAATCGTCAGCATATAGATGATGGGAACAGTGGTGAACAGATTTAGGGAGATCATTGATATAGCAGTTGAAAAGAAGAGGAGAGATACTTGAGCCCTGTGCCACGCCTGAGGAAAGAGTGAGGAAAGAGGAAAGGGGCTGATTAGGTATAGAAACTGCTTGAGATCTATCAGAGAGGAAGGATTGGAACCATCGGATGGAACTGTTAGAAAAGGACATTGATTTGAGTTTGCTAAAAAGGATAGAATGGTCCAAGGAATCAAAAGCTTTAGTAAAATCAAGAAGGATAAGCACAGTTAGTTTTTTGTCGTCCATAGCGGTATGTATGTCATTGGTGATTTTGGTAAGTGCCGATTGTGTGGAGAAACCGGGACGGAAACCAGATTGAAGTGGGTCAAGGAGGTTGGACTGTTCGAGGAAATTTGACATTTGTGACTGGACTATTCTTTCTAGAGGCTTGGAAAGGTTTGAGAGGATTGAGATTGGGCGGTAGTCTTTGAGTGAGACAGGGTTAGAGGATTTATTAATAGGATGGACTATGGCTTTTTTCCAGGAGGCTGGGAATACTCCGTTTTGCAGTGAAAAATTGTATATAAAGAGTAGGACAGGTATAATATCGATAAGGCAGGATTTTAGCAGTTTGACAGGAATCCCATCGAAGCCTGTGGAGATGGAGTGGGATTTCAGAACAGAGGAAATAATGTCGTTGGGTGAAATGTCAGCGAAGTAAAAGTTGTCAGGGTTGAAAGATGGTGGTAGGGAAAATACGGGAGAGGATGATTTATTTGGTGCACTGCGTCTATGATTCGGCCTCTTAATTGCTCTCTTGAGTTGATTGACACCGAATAAACTTTCTGCTTCAAGGTTCCCCACTAGCCTGACGAACTTTGAAAGGTGATAATCGCTACCTGTAACATTTTTG
This sequence comes from Arma custos, assembly GCA_037127475.1. Classification (NCBI taxonomy): domain Eukaryota; kingdom Metazoa; phylum Arthropoda; class Insecta; order Hemiptera; family Pentatomidae; genus Arma; species Arma custos. The sequence goes on along the minus strand of CM073760.1, from coordinate 83,679,559 downwards.
TTTTGTTTCTTTTTTTGCGATTTTCTCTAAAACTAAGAAAAAACGAGCAAATCTCTAAAGGACTTTTTGTCTTAGTTTTTCGATCCCCTATAAGTTCCTGAAGTTTTGCTATTTAAATTCGGGACACCCAGTAGATATAAGATGGATGTTGTGAATTGATGGTTTGATATAAGTAAGAACCTATGAAATAGAGTCTACGGATAGAAGGGAAGAACCACTTTAACTCAACGTGAGGGCGAGACACATGAGACCTCGGGGCGTCGAAGACGATACCAAGCGAACAATTTTATACTTCCTTTAAAAAATCCTAACGGCACCTGCCGGGCTGTGCACCCGCAATATTGAGCATATTGCTAATGAAGGTATTATCAAGCAAATAAAATTTGATTTGAAAAATTTAATGTATGAATATTAAGGTAATTTTGGTATATGTAAAAGTCATGTAAAAAGAATGGACACAATACATTATATTTTTTTGGTTTTGCTTTAATTATGAATTTAATTGGGGAATCATAAGCAATAAACAATTAATTAGGAAGCTTTAGTGACAGAATAAACTGATTCGTTCAGAATAACAGTATCAGAAAAACGCTAAACAGCTTAGAAGAAAAACACATAACTTATGGACTGTGCAGGGGTGAAACCCTACGACAGAATTTTCTTGGTATATTATAATCTAGTTCAGAATATTCCCTGTCGAAGGACTTTAGGGCATACTTATAAATGCAGACGAGAATTTTAACAAGGAAGTCTTAGAAAAATGCGTTTCAAAAATGTTTCTTTTTTTTAAGGGAACAGGGTAGCTCAGAGGAAGTTTTAGTGCTTAGGGCCTCGGGTTCAAATACCGCAGTGGCAGATAAATCATTTAACATGTTAACAGGGTTTTCTTTCTTGTTTAAAAGAAAATATAACCTATACATGATTATTGAGAAAGAACAGAATTTTATATCAGAATACTATCAAATATGATGATAAGGCTTTCGCTAGAAAAAAATACGATCTAGACAATGAAGAAACCCTTTCTAGTCTAATTTAAAATATCGTAATGTTTCCTACCCTAGTATTCTAGAATGCCCTCTGATACGATATAAGATAAACTTTCTGGGTGGAAGGTTAGGAGTCAAGCTGTATACAGGAGCTTGTCATCATAAACTATAAATCTTCTTTCATCTAGACATAAAACCGGTTCGCTATCCTTTATATAGCAAACCATTAGCTAAAAGTAATTGAAGTTTGAGACCTCAAGTAAATTATTATTAATCATACATAAAACAGGTATATTCATATAAAATATAATCACATATAAAAATCATCAAATAAAAAATCAAAATCACATATAAAATAGGTATATTCGCTTCATGATATAATTACAATAAGTGTGGCCTGCATGAAACAATTTCAAAATGTCTAATCATATTAAGTGAATAATTATTTATAACGGTTCGACTCATCATATCAAGAACCGTTATTAAAATTATACAATGGTACACTTTATTAAGAATTCTAATAAACGAAGTATTATTAATGTGTCTCAACATTTTTAAGTGGTAAGAGTTAAACGATAAAGTCATCGTTTTTTGTGAGCTAAACATAAATAAACTCAATTTTATTTTAAAAAGGTTAAATATCTTCATTCTTCTATACTGGATTTAAATCGTTCTGATTAATTATTTGTTTTTATAAATTCTCCAAGTTTCTAGACTAATTTCTATGATAACATGTCATTTCAAAGCTATTAACTTCATTTATTGGGAAATAATATCCCATATATGTGAAATAATAAAAGCAATAAGTGAAATAATGAAAGTTGTTTTTTTTAAATTGGTGATTGTCTGTATTTATGAAATAAAATATGTAAAATGAAAAAATCGTTTTTATATGTTTATATTATGTAATAATTCAATTATGGAAAAATACTATAATAATGACCAAATGATATTAATTTGTGTCAATAAATTTACCACCGAACTAAATTTTACAGAAAACCATAGTGTAAATTATAGTAGACACCAGTTTCTGGAAGTTCCCAAGAAATGATCTTACAATTTAATTTTAACATTATCCCTTTCCATCAAGTTCAGGATAATCTATAAGCTTAGCCTATTATATAGAATATTGTTCTATTATTGTCATAATTATTATTGTTACTTCCTAAATTTTATATACAGACATATTCAAATATTATATAATACGTGGCCACTCACAGCACACTACATCGACTTGAACGAAAGCAAGAAAATGGAAATAAAATCTCGAAACGTAGGGGAGAAATGTGAAAATAAGATAATTTATAGAACATTTTAAGAAACATGCGTCATGTATAAAACATATCTATACCCAATCTTTGATAAATTAAAACATAAGTTAATTATACTCATTTAGTTTGGGGGATAATTGTTTTAACAATATTTTATAAAAAATCAAATTACGATAACAAAAGAAAGGTCAAATGCGAAAAACATCTTAATTTGTTCAGAGCCCTGTCAAATAAATTCAAATATCTGATGAAAACAAATATATCAACGTTGTGAAGCAGACATTTTTTAACTCGAGGGCTGAAAGGAAAAACAGATTAATAACAAGAAAAACGATCACTATTTATTAGAGCTCATTACTGGATCTCCAGAAAAATTAAGATAATTTTTTTCTAGTTAATTAACTGTTATTAAATTTAATCTTTAAAATAGTCGATTAAATTGGAATCGTCTGTACAAAATTTCCTCAAGATCGTTAGAACTGTGAATGATTAACCAACTCTACGAGGTCGCCTCTACCTAATTAGTGTCAAAGATATTAAATAGAAGGAGACATTATAAACGGCATTAAGCGGAAGTAAACTTGAAAATGATTTCGTTATCAGAGACAAAATCAAATGAGATTTTACAGGTAGACCTCTGCATTAATGGAATGAAGGTATAAATAATTTTAACTAACAGACTAGGAGATAATCATCATTTATAATTAAATTTGAGGGAACCGATCGATATTGAGGCGATCGATAAAGAACATAAACCAGCTCGAACATAAATTTATATATAATTTTATAGATCAATTATAGTTGATAGATTAATCTTTGTAGTACTCTAAATTTATTATTTAATGTCATAGTTTTTTTCTGATTATTTGCGATTTTCAGGTCATAAGAATTGAAATTCCAGTTTGAAAAATATACTTTATAATGTTTCAACCTATTACATGAAGAATTATTTGATTTTCCTTTTAGCCTTAGCTTATAAAATAGGAGATCTAACTGGACAAAATTATTTCATTAACATATCATAAATTGGGTAGCTCAGTGGATAGAGTTTAAAGTCTTCGAGCAGAAGGTCGAATCTGAAAACGGTTGTAGTAGATAAATTATTTATTATTTTAATAGCTGTGGGTAGACCCTTCCAGGGCTCACCCAGCCTCCCTATGAGTGCAGTTGCTAGTAGGAAAAAGCTGGAGGTTAGGAATATCTCGGTTTAATCACCTTCTAGTACAACCTGTACAGCCTAAAATTTTGCTTTTGAGGTTGCTGTCTCTGAGTTATGATATGTACAATATTTTGCAAATATCGATTAATTCCGGTGTATTTAATTGATTAATAATTTTGCTACCGAGGAACATAGTCGATTGTAATTGACAATGTTTCCAATATTAATTTTGAAATGAAACGGCAAAATTATTTTAAGAAACCGTAAATTCCTTATTTTCCATTTTAAATATAAAGAAAAAATTATCGCTTACTTTTGACAAACAACTTAGGTAAATTGAAAAATTAATAAAACTTACTTAGTTTCCTTAAACCATATCGAACATTTTGAATAGAATCATTGTTCCTAACGTGGAATGTTTTCCTCAACAATGTCTACCTCTGCAAAAATAAATAAATTTAATGCCTCGATACTGGAAAGGTTGGAAACCAAGCTAAAGTGATAACCAACGGTTGTTAAAAATACTACACGCACGAACAAAGAATTCAACTCTAAAGATATACAAGCTACCAACATAACAATCAATAAAAGAAATCGAACAAAGTACTCTTTTACAGACTACTATACCCAAGATCGAGGTTTCGCACAGCAAGTGGCCTTAGGATTGCTAAAGAGAGTAAAAAATCTTTCATCACCCTTCTGTGGAGTTATTCTGTAATTTTATAGTCTTTATCCATTATTATATATCTGTCACTATTTTACTTTTCTTCACTGTATATGTTATTATATTCTTGGTTAAGAATATATGTAATGTAATTTTTTGTTTTGTTTGTTTTTTCTTTCATAGCCCTGAAGATGGCCTACAAAATAAGTCGAAACGTCGGCACAAATATAAATAAGTCTTAACTTATTTGGTGTTTTCTTAACTGCACTCTCCCCAACTATCTCCATTCTCCATTATATCATCCAGTCAACTATTTTCCACCCTAGCGTAAAAAACCTTAGTTATACCGTACTTCCGTACAGGAGGGACTTTAAATGGGTGTCCCTAGTCAACATTTCGGACTCCCACTGTAGCATCGTCCGATTAGCCATAGCTGCATAAAGTGGCGTTAAATGAATAAACAATATTTTGTTAAAATAATACTATTTTTACATTGTATACAGCTTTAAAGTAAAAAAAGCACTTATATCAATAATAAAGGTACAGTCAACAGAACGTGGTTCCAAAACAGTCAAACTCTAGGACTATTCATTCACTTGTTTTTCTAGCACGATTCATTCACTTGTAACCTTCCCTTATTTATAGTTGCTAACTAAATTTTACTTTTTCAACAACAGTTTTGTTATGCAAAGAAAGTTAAATATCGAGGTCAATTCAGACAAAAATAAAGGTATTAACTTTTCCTTCAAGGCAAAAAATAAATTCTCAGTCAACTAATAGCAGACTTGATTCCTCAAATAAAGTAAGATACTACATATAGTATGTGAAGGTATGAAGGGTCGGAAAGGTGCAGTTTCAAAGCGCAGCCTAACCACATGGTTGCAATCTATAGATATAGAGTGACCTTAAGTGACTTTTTGACCCAAGGGAATCGGACATTCCCTATTCGATCCATTACAATAAAAAATTAAATTCAGCCCCTGCAAGAGCAAGCAGGCTCAATCAGTTGCTAGGATTGTACTCTCTCTCATATTCGCTCGGGTACAAACTTATAACTGAGGGAATAATGATCTTCTTTAGTCCCTAGGTGCATAAATAACTATTATAAGCTTGCAACTAGTCAGGGAGGAGGCGCAGCTCATTGCAAAGATCAATTTAAGTTAGTAACAAGGTAAAAAGGGAAAACAAATATGCATAGTCTTTATCGGAGCCTCCTACAGCTAGATTATGTATATCACGGGAGGAGAGAAGATGCGGTTTCAGCTTGCAGCCAAACCACTAAGTTACAACCTATTGAATACAAGGTGACCTTAGGTGACTTTTTGACCCTAGGGATGGCATAAGAGACGGGATAGGGATAAACTAACAAACGAGGAACTAGATTATATAGTTTTATATATACAGGGTGTCCCGAATTTACAGGTAGCGATTATCACCTTTCAAAGTTCGTCAGGCTAAGCAGAGATATGTAAACACTTAATGTTATCCTTTACATTCTTTTATTTGTTTACATTTTGGCTTTCTTCTAGGATTATAATTCCTACCTGGAATTTTACCTGGAAGATTGAATGGTATCACATTTACACATTTTTTGGAGAACGACTTTTCTAATTATTTCTATGACATTCCCTTACAACAGCGGATTGAAATGTGGTTTCAACTCGATGGATGTCCAGCTCATTATAGCAGAGTTACTCGAGCTTGGCTGGATATAAATTATCCACAACGATGGATTGGACGTGGAGGAGTAGTACCTTGGCTTCTTCGTATGGGGAACCTTGAAGCAGAAAGTATATTCGGTGTCAATCAACTCAAGAGAGTAATTAAGAGACCGAATCATAGATGCAGAGCACCAAATATCATCAGAACAATGTTTAGCTGCAATTTATCAAGTGAGTGCTAGATGTAAAGCTTGCATTGGTGCAAGAGGACAACATTTTGAGCAATATTTACATTAAAAAGAACATAACATAAATATAAATGTAAATAAATAAGTATAAAAATGAAAACTTGTTTTGTTTCTTTTTTTGCGATTTTCTCTAAAACTAAGCAAAAACGAGCAAATCTCTAAAGGACTTTTTGTCTTAGTTTTTCGGTCCCCTATAAGTTCCTGAAGTTTTGCCATTTAAATTCGGGACACCCTGTATATAAAACTATACTAATTTATATATATATATATATATATATATATATATATATATATATATATCCATTAACATACATCTAGATAGGCCCTATAAGTGATCCTCAACTAAAAATATGTAAGATAAAAAGCAAAAATGTATAAGGGATGCTGTAGATAGAAAACATAAAGGTTGAAAATATTATTTTATCTGTCTGGAACTGATTTTATTTTTTTATCGTATCGACCTAATTGAGTATTATAGATTTCCTAGGGTCAAAGAGTCATGTAGGGTCACAATTTATTTTTATACCTGTAGATTGAAAACTTCACTTTCCCTCTTAAATACATTTTAAAAAATAAATTATTTTTTATTTTATTTAAAACATTTTTTTCAATGGTAAAAATGAAATTAAAAAAGCATATTTGTAATTTTTTTCCAGAATTTTTGTAACATCCCTAGATTGTCTTTTTAAAATCAATTGCACTTTTTTTTGCATTATTAAACAAGATGTATTGTATTGTAGGGTAATTATCAATAATAATGAAAAACACAGATTGTTCAAATAACCTTCCTAGGAATCACTTGGATATGTAGTGACCACGAGACCTGGATGAGGCCAACAAGAGACGCTCCTGCGCAAGGTGGTTTGGTCCACATCGATCCCGGCGTACGTCACCCTAGCGTACTCCAGCCGCGAGTACAATCGTCGTGCGGGTCGCCTCTTTCAACTCCTGTACAGGGTGATTTATTACTGACACTATAATTAATTAAATCAGACACAAAGGTCCATCAAGAAGGGCACAGGGGTCTCACAGTTAAAAAACTGTCAAGTGAAATGATGAAGGTTCCCGCTAAAAATGATTAAAAAAAAGGAAATGATGAATTGGATTTGTTATAAATAATGAAATATAAGACTTAAGATTTATCACTGAAACAACTCACTCACTCAGATACAATGGTCCATCAAATACGGCAAAGGGGGGTGATGAAAACTGTCAAGTAGAATTATTTGTTTCAAATTATGCATTATAAATCATGATCTCTCAATTTCATTTAGATATGGCATTTTATTAATTATTAGCGACCCACACCAGCTTTGCTCGGGTTATAAGGCATATTATGCCTACATAATTTGTCTGTGTAATGATTTTTTTTTTTTTAACGTACCGGCCACTAAGGACCACGTGAATATCATTTAACCAATGAAAGAACTAAAAGAACCTAACCGGCTTCTTTGGCATTCTTCATTTTCTTTCTTCCCATCTCAGCTAATGTACTTTATTATATAGAAATTATAAAAATAAAAACAAAAACAAATTTTTCTTTATATACGACTTTATTATCTTGAACGTTAGATAATTGCGCGGGATTAGGCAAGCAGCGTCTTCGGTGAAACCCATTGATAATCCAACAAAACCTCGACAAATACCTAAATACCTAAACCTTCCTGGTGAATCATTCTGTCCATTGGTGAAAACCGAATGAAAATCCGTGCAGTGGTTATTGAGTTTACCGCGAACAAACGCGGCCGAGGACTTTGTTTTATAATATATAGATATAGGAAGTTAATTGGACTAAATAAATCTTGGGAACATAATGTTCAGATATGGCTGGATAATGGAACGATGAATCAAATTTCAGAGAAAGCTGCAGCTGTTTAAAAAGTTGGTCAAACAAACCGGTATAAAATAATTCTCACTTATGACTCTGTGTGTTAAATTTCCATTAATATTTAAGCTTTTAGAGAATTATACAAAGTCACACAATAGTGTAAATATAAAATTGAGACTAGAATGATTAGAAGACTATGTCATAACATAAATTATACTTACAAATTTATGATGAAATTTCCTTTAAAAAAAAAAGATAGGTAAATAATTGGATACATGTGCATGCTTTAGTTCAGGACAACAACGGTTGTACGAGATCACGCTCAACCACCGGGTTTTTCCCCTAGTTTATAGAGGCTGGGTGAGCCCAAGGAAGGTCTGTATATCCCACAGAATCCAACCGTGGCTGTTATATAATTTAACGTAATAATTTATCTGCCACTGCCCGATTAGAATCCGGAATCTTCAGCCTGGCAACTCAGAAATCTATACACTGGCTCCCTTATAAAATAAACAGTAAAATATTTGTACAGTGAGAATGCCATGAAAGCTGTAGAAATCTTATTTAATAATTGTTTACATGATCATAAATAATGAGACTTTGTAACTGAATTCTGATCATTCTAACATATTATTCGCATAAAACTTTATATTTTTGGGCGAAAAAGCCACTTTTTTCAGCTTTCTGCTTCTTTCCTGTTTCCTCAGCTCCCAAACCTACTCCATTCTTCCGCGATCCTTTTCTTTACACTTTCAATCCGGAAGGCCCTGTCTTATTTTAAGGTGGTTTAGGGTGGTTTCCTGAAAAGGCGTCAGTTTGTGTAATTCCACCTCCACCTTGTTTCATTCCACTTAATATAGTAAACCAAGTATTGCTTAATTTAAGTCTCCTCAAATATCTGAAAAATCTTCCGAGCTAATAGTCTGGAGTCAATTCTACATTGGATTAAAATGTCATTATGTATTGCTTAAGTTTTTTTTTTTGTAATTTTATAATTGTTGTACCTAATAATTTTCACATCTCCAAACAGCGTAGGAAGTATTCTTCTTTCACTTCTTATTAGTCCAGGTCCCCAGAAAGTTCCAGTAAAATAGGTTGGTGCGTTAATCAACTTAAAAGATTTATAAAGTTAGGCAACTGCGCCTTTTGAAACACCATCATCCCATAACTTAACAACTTTAATATTTATAACTTTGTTAATTTCCTTTGGCCTTCAGCCAACATTTTCATCGAAATAATATGGTGACAAAATATAAGACTTAATTGTATCCATGTCATTGATTGTTATTTTATTTTTTCTTGTAGTTAATGAAATTAGGTCACTCAAAAACGCAAACTCTTCACTTTAATATAATAAATCTTGCTACGTAGAGCGTTAAATTTTGTATACCCAAGAAAAAATATAAAGCAAAAATATTTTAAATTTCAATCACACTATATGGAAATAATTTCAAGGTGTAGAAGCAAAACGGAAACAATTGTTTAATGACCATAAAGTTTCACTTTTTGATAAATTTGTCCTTTGCCTGCAAATTTATTTTTTTTAAAATGTTTCATTTAACACTTTTTTTTGTCACAGCAATTATTGACAACACTTAACTAACCATAAATCGCGAGACAAATCTTCAGGTTGGACACAAGTAAAATTTTCTTCATAACTTTTTGCTGTACTTCTTGGAAACCTACTAGACGAGAAAATCTTAATAAGGTTTAGAGAATATAGTTTTATGAAAATCGTTAATGCAGTTTTGCATTAGTTGATAGAAAAGAACTATTATTTTTTCAGTTCTTTTTTTACCGCTTTCAATACAATACCCGATACAAAAAATTGTTTGCCATCCATTCTCTGATATTAGTCAAATATCTTTGAGTCACGAGAACATTTAGTTATCCTTTGATATTTGAAACACAATACCTTAGTCGCAATACGCAAATGACTCCAGCCTTGCTAGAAATAGGAGATTCGAGACTAACACATATCCAGATGTTACTAAAGGAATTACTCCTCAAGATGCCAATAGTGTAAAGGAAGCCTGTGAACAGCTCGTGTTCTTGAAGAGTCTGCATTCTATCGCAGAGGTTTGAGCGAAAAAAGAGATAGTAAGCAGTAACTTAGTTATCATGGAAAGTCCAGTATAACGTAATGGTAATAATAACAGTAATACTTAATGGTAATAGTGCTAGTACATAATACAATAATATAGTAATAATAATGATAAAATAATAAAGTCGGAAGTAAAACTACTGTCAATCTTAGTATCCAACAATGGCGTATTCCTGGAAAAAAAATTAAACCTATGAAGAATCTACATGAAATAAGTAGTAGACTTCAAGAAGTGCAGGAAGCGATGATGCTGGAGATAACCAGCATCGTTAAAAAAAATTATTTTATTTATTTTCTCCCCCGCGAATCGGCCAGCAAGGGCCACGCGAATATCACTTAAATCTTCTTCACACTCTCCGCCTTCCTTCTACTCCAATACTCTCTCATCTTCCTGGACTGTTCCTCTTGCTCCTCCTCAGTCCATTTTCTTCCCCGCCTCTCCTTCCTTCCTGCAAAAACCCCAACTTCTTTTTGTTTTCTCCCGAAAAGCTCGCTATCCAAGCAGTCCTTATACTTGCTCCTCTTTTATTTGTTTCACATATCCACCTGTACCCTTATAGCCTAAGACCTTATCAAAGATTTTTTTGTTCAGCCTCTTATTGTTCATTCTGACCATGTGGCCGTACAACCTCAGTCTCCTGGTCCTTATGACTTCTTCCAAATTAATTTTTTTTTTAATATTTCAAACTTATCATAAAATGAACCATATCCTTGAACAAGGCGTGTGATGTATTTATCCGGCATAAACAGAAAAATGCAAAATATAATAATAATAGTGATAGTACATGATAGGCCCAGTGATGTAACATAGCGTAAAACTGAATACCTTTATCTGATGATGATAAAATTTAAAAAAAAAAAAACATGTACAACTACAGTCTGAGGTTCAGTACAGTATAGAGACTGTTCGGTTTCAAAGACAACAGTTGTACAGGGAGATGGTTTGTTTGGATTGTGATGATTGTAAATCACGGCTTCTATAACTCGTTCATTAAAATATTGCTAACTTTTAAGTTTATATCATTTCTTTTTTCTATGATTCATATATTTTTATCCCAATGCGTTAATTATTTTAATCTACTTTATATACTAACTATAGAGAGGGGTGTGGCTCAGTATAAAGAGCGCTCAGATGCTATGCTGTTAATCCCGGAATATTCGGATATTCGGAATATTTATTTTATGTATTAACCACCAATAGACTAAATTATTTCATTGCACAATCGTTGGCTTAGGAACATTATATCATGTCTATACCAAGTACTGAGCCAAAGACCAAACATGGGACCAAAGACAAAGAAAGTACAGGAGTTCAAATGACGAAGATTTTTAACAGCTGTAGATGGACTAAACCAATACAAAGTGGCATATTACGACAATCATCCGTTGAAAACTGTCCATCCTAAATTTGTCCCCACTAAAAAAACCTTACTAAGGAAAGAAAAGTAATTTGGTTACTGCATAGCTATAATTCTTGTATTAGTACACATCCTAATCTATGTACAAAACACATAACAAAAAAAAAAAGAGATCCTCCTACAGTAAGACCAATTCCGAAAATGAATTTTTTGACAAGGTTTTAAAAACAAAGATGGTGGTAGAAAAGTAAAAATATACTTCACAAACAGAATCATTAATTCTAGAATACTGTAATACGCTTTTCATCCTGACAATTTGAACTTGGGAAATTAATTTACAGTTGAAAATTACTTCAGCATAGAGCGAGCGAGTACTTGGGGGAGTAGTATAGTTAATTAACTTAGCTAGTTAGAATCCTGCGAATGAAAATAGCAGTTAGCAGCAGGCGACAGTTGAAGGTAGGAGCTTGTGGGTGGAACCTAGGGGGCCAGTTTATCCTCATCGTATTAAAACTATAATTCCCTCTACACAACTTCAACCTGCTTCCTTTTTAAATTATATACAATCATATATAACGTTAGAGAAGAATTGGTCGACTGTATCTTCTAATTTAAGGAAGAAATAGTTGGGGGTGCAGTCAAAGAAAACACCAAAATAAGAAAAACTTATTTATTATGTGCCGACGTTTCGGCCTACAATGTAGGCCATCTTCAGGGCTAAGAGAGAGAAACAAAAAAAAATATATAAAAACGTAGCAGTAACAAGAATATATAAAAAGTGGTACAGGAGTGAAAAAATAAAAATAGTGACTAGATATGATGAAATAGTGAAAAGATAAAATAGTGAATAGATAAAAATAGTGACTAGATATGATGAAATGGTGAATATATATATGATAAATAAGAAAGAATATAAGACTGGTTACAGAATATAAGAAAGAATAAAGAATAAATAAGAAAGAATATAAGACTGGTTACAGAATATAATAAACTTAAAAAAGTGATAGATAAAAATAAAATTGTAGATGATGAAAAGAAATTATAATGGTGACAGATATAAAAAACAAGAATACGAATATAAAATATAAAAAATACATGTCAAGAAAGGATAAAATGTAAACAATAATATAAAGGGAAAGAAAAATGAGGAGGTAAACGGAAAGATACAAAAAGAGAAGATTAAAATTATAGAAAAAGGGGGGTTACATAGGTATGAGGGGTTACATAGGTAAAGTGTAATAATATAAGCATATATAGAAATAAAAGCTTGATAAATTTCAAAAATGAAACATTGAACATAGTGGTATTTATAACTATGAACTATGAGGAATGAAAAGAAAAAGAAAATATAAGTAAGGGAAGTTAATATGTAACTGTATACAGTAGGAAGCAGTGGCATTAATGCAAAATAAGATGTGAATATAACATAAACATGTAGAAAATAGGTAAAGAAATACAGAGGATGAAAAATATGAGGCTAAATAATAATGAACTCTATACATTAACAAATGATGGATGCCAAAAGAAGGTGTGAGAACAGGTGAGAAGAAAGGTGAATGTGAAAAGGATGGAGATAAGATAAATACCAAGGTATGTACTAACCGAATAAAACACGAGGCAGCTAGGAGAGCTCAGAATGAAGTGAGAGCAATAATACGTTATAATAATACGTTAGGCCGGCTGGCGGAAGCGATACAGGCGATCTCTGACGGCCAAAAAAATAATGACAAAGAAGGGGGAAGGAGATATGCAGATGCAGAGGCAATAAGAGACCGTAAATAATGTAAATAGCGTGAAAAATTAAAAATTAAATAAAATTAAAAAGGAGAAATGCAGATGCCTGGATATAAGTGACCGTAAATAATGTAAAATGCGTGAAAAATTAAAAGTCAATGCTCAACATGTAATTAATAAAAGAATGGTATAAAAAATTAAGAATGTAAGGTTATTTTAGTAAATTAAAAATTTGGGAGTAGGTTAGGGATAGGTGATGGGAGTCGGTCTTGGCATTAACGGTAGAGGAATCTAAATTGATGTGAATGGTTTCTGAGAGGATGCGTTTATTATAATTAGGAACGGAGGCCAGGATCGACGTATTTTCGAAGTCAAAAATGTGGTTAAAGGATAGGGCGTGTTCGGAGAGTTTAGAAGCGGTTGGGTTGTGGGAGGAGATGGAATATTTGTGTTGGATAATGCGGTCTTTAAGTAGGTTTTTGGTTTCGCCGATGTAGGAAGAGTTGCAGTTGGGAGTAGAGCACGGAATGCGATAGACGACCTGAGAGCGATGTTTTAGAGGAATGGGATCTTTGACTCGGGTATAAATATTGGAGAGTTTGTTGTGGGATTTAAAGGCGATGCGTAAATTGGGGATCGCGGAACGTAGGGATTTTTGAATGTTATTAGAGAGGGAGGGTATATATGGCAAGGATCTGTATATAGGGATAGAAGGCGGATGTGGAGATCGGGTGCGGGTGGGTGGGTTATAATGGTGATTGTAGCACCCCCGGCTTATCTGGAAGGGAATGGGGTTGTGAAAGGAAGGAAAGAATAGTAACACATAAGAAGAATAAAGAAAATTAGGAGAACGTACTCTTACTAAGAACTAAGCAATATAAATAAAATGACTATATTTATTTTTATTTAATAATAAAACCAAATTATTGACAAATATAAAAGAAAATGTTTAATAACTTAATAATAAAACCAAACTGTTGAAAAATATTAGAATGGTTAAAAATTCTGTAATTACTACACTACTGGTACAACCAGTTCCCCCACTTATTTGCTAGGACAAGAAAATCAAAAAAAAACAATAAGGGAATATTATAAGTCTCAGAACAAAAATTATAGCCTGATACTCCACGGTAATCAATGAGTCTATCCCCAGAAATTAAATTGTTCACATGTACCTTGTATAACGTGTAGCGATCCTCCCATCTGATCGGTTCCGCAGTAACCAACACCAATTGTCTCCAACCTCTCACACTGCGACGTTACACCTCTTTGCACACGGGACAGACTGACTGACTTCTCAGCGATCGCGATCTCCCTCTCCCACGCGGGCCACCGTCTAGACGCCACCTCAGCATCCTTGACGGGCTCAGCCCCACGATCGCTCGACTAAATGATTTAATTAAACTTATTTACGGCCAGTCCCGCCACGGTTCTGTTACATCACCCTCCCCTTTACAAAAGAGTGGAACCACGGGGTCCACTCATACAATACGCCGTGGAGTACCAATGGTGGCTGAAACTTAATCCTACACTACACTGTATACACTGCCACTATATACACTCCTGTCAGTTGGTGCTGGCTTCTGTGCGCCCACCGGGTCGATGTATGGTCCTGGTTGTCAATTCTTCCAGAGCTCTGGCATCTTGTATTCGTTGAGTAGCCTTGGACTGTCTGTTTCCCAGCCACTTGCGTAGGCCCCATGTTCCAAGGACACCCAGCAACAATAGCGCCAAGGTCGTTGTGGCACTCCACGTCCACCATCTTCGGTTAACCCGTTCTTCCTGTATCCTTTCAAGCGCACGCCGAAGGGCCAAGACCCGAACTTCATCAGCGGCCCACTGACCCGCTCCCAGGTCTCCTTGCTGCTCCAAGGACTTCCAAGCCTCTGGTAGGTCTTCCCTCCTAATTGTCGTTTTTTCTGACCCTATGTGTAGAGATATAGGGTCCACGATCTGTATTTCCTTCTCCAACGTCGTGTACGTCGTCCCTCTGGAGCGGGGGAGCAGCCAGTAATCTGCTGTTTTCAGTGTACAAGACTCTGTTGCCTCCCATTCTCCATCACCGTCCAAAATAATCTCTCTGGGTTGCTGATTTCTGCAATCTATCGTTGCCTTGGTTGGCTCGTTGATACTAAAGAGCCATTTCTCTCTTGCCTCGTCCCAAATCCAAGTATCCAGTTGCGGGTCACGTAGTGCCCTCCATTTACACAGCGGTTGACCACTCTGCTCATCCCCAAAGAAGAGAGTGCTTAAGCAGGTCACTCGTCTCCGCACCATCAACGGAAACAGCGCGGGGCACACCCACGGCTGGGATGTCCGGCACCGTGACAGGTCCCCTTTCTGCAGAAGTGCATAATATTGTCTATCCACTGACACAAGAAAACTGTCCACTGACGTCTCTAATACCACCTTGTGCGGCACATCCACACTCCGTATCGGCATAGGTTGTACCCTATAGAGCTTGAAGGCTTGACCTGACCTAATCAAAGGGAGATCTATAACAACATGCACCGAAGTGGATGTGGCCACTCCATGGACTGCAGCGGCCTGGTAATAATGGTGGGCATCCTCGGGACGAGTACCTGTGAACAAACCAATTCCTGAGGGCAGCACATTGACCACCGTTTGGAGAATCTCACTCAAGGAGTGGGGAGACAGAAGGGCCTGACTCACTGCCCCCCATGATACCCTCTCTAATCCCAAATACAATTCCCTCAAATCACCACTGGCTTTCAGAGCCGTCACCTCCATATTTCGGAGGTTGGATATCAAGGTTAAGGATAGGTTAGTATAAAGGGAAAGCCGGTCTACTTGTGTCTCTAGGGTTAACATCCGCCGGTGGGTAGCTTCCATTTCCTTCTTCAACATTCCCGCGAAGCGTACTAGGTTCCTCGTATTTTCCTCGGTTCGTTGTCCCAAATTCCGTGTGACTGTGAGGTGCTCCGTGGCCAAGTGGACCAATCGCCCTTGTTGCATTGTTAGCTTCCCCAGATCGTCCCTTATCCCTTCTAAGTCGTCAGCATCCGGATTACCAAACACCGCTTTAATCACCTTCCCTCCAATGTTTAGCAGCCCTCTACTCCCTCGTTGAACCGGTAGCAGATTCCTGATGGACAAAACAGCTTCATCCACTTCTGCGACCATCTCCTTGGTCCTCTCCACCTCGTCCCAGTACCCCCTAAGTTCAGGGATATGGTTCAGTGTCCGTCGGTACTCAGCTTCTATTTCCTCTATTACTTCCCTCATCCGTAGTGCTTCACCACACAAGCGAGTCACGTTCACTTCCACTATTACCCGCCATCGCTCACTGCTCACTACTACGTCCCTTTCATCCAAAAACCTCACACCGCTGTGTCCCAGGGCCAACTGCAGCACCAGCCATCCTGTGAACACTGTCGTTTAACATTAGATTACTTTCTTGGCCTCAGCAGTATGGGGGATCGGGGGGTGACCAGGGAATCATCCTCCTCCGGGGCCCACGAGGTGTCACGTGGGTCCTCAGGTGTACCTGGGTCATCTTCTGTGCGGGCCCAGGTTGTTTCTTGGGTATCCTCTGGTGAACTCGGGTCATTCCTCATCCAATGAGGAGTAACGTGATCGACTATGCCCCGGGGGGTTGACAATTTTTCTGGCGTCCTTCGCTCCGTCACCGGGGACCCCCTGCGGACAGTTGAGTAAGCTCCGTCGGCTTGACTCTCCTCTTGGTTGTCGTCCTTGACTTCTTCCATTTCATCCTCGCTGTCCTCGTTCCAGTGTGGGGGACATTCCTCCTCACTCTCATTTTCGTCCCGATGTTCATGTTCCTCCCAGTCACTCTCGTCTCCACTCTCCTCCTCCTCCCTTCCTAACTCAGTAGGCCTATCACCTATAGCTGGTTTCAACCGATTGATGTGTACCACTACTTTTCGGCCCGATCCCAACTGTAACTCATACGTGACTGGGGAGATCTTCCTGATTACCTCATACGGTCCCGTCCAAGGACGATGAAATTTCTTGCAATGTCCCAGCTTTGTAATGGGGACATGCAGGAACACACACTCCCCCACTTCGAGTTCTCTGTGTTTTCGCCCCTTGTTCCATTGCCTCGTCCGACGGGTCCATGCCAATTCCATCCTCTTTGATGCCTCCTCATAAGCCTGACTTAATCTCTCCTGCAGCCGTTCCACGAACTCTTCTGCTGGCGTTTCACCGTCCAGTGGCATGATATTGAAGCCCACAGGCATCTGCACTTCTCGTCCATACAGAAGGTAGTTTGGCGAGTATCCCGTGGACGAGTGCGGGATGGCCCTATAAGCCATCAGGGCATAGGGTACCCATTGATCCCAGTCACGACCGTCCCGTCGTACATAATGAGCCACCGACTCAGCCAGAGTTCGGTGTAATCTTTCCACCATTCCATTGCCCTCTGGATGGTAGGGGGTTGTCTGAATTTTCTGTGTCCCCAGCAGCCGACATGTATTTTTCAATAGGGAGGAAACGAAATTTCTCCCCTGGTCAGTCAGCAATCGATTGGGGGCTCCGTGCCGGGTTACTATTGCCTCTACTAAGGCCCTTGCCGTCTCGTCCGCTGTGATTTCCTTCAAGGGTATTGCTTCGGCGTACCTCGTGAAATTGTCGATCATGGTGAGCAGGTACTTATAACCTCGCCCGCTCCTGGGAAGCGGACCGACGATGTCCATTGAAATTTGCTCAAACGGTCTGGTCGGGAAGAAAGGGGCTTCCAAAGGGGCTTTCAAACCTGGTGGGGATTTCCTTCTCTGACAGCTATCACACCTCGCGACGTATTCCCTTACGTCTGGACCCAGTGTGGGCCAGTAATACCCCTGCTGTACTACCGACGTCGTACGTTCTATACCCGGGTGTCCAGCCCATTTGGCTTCATGGCACTGCTGTAAAATGGCCCCTCTTAAAACTGTTGGTACTGCCAACTTCCAGTCCCCCATGCTGTCACTACCGTTTTTCCAATACAATACGCCCCGTGCATCCTTTCCTCCTGATCCTGATTGTTGTGCTAGATCTTGGCACCACGAATCATCCCGCTGGGCTATCCGTAGCTCGCTCTCATTAAACCCCGGTGTCTTCACTTGTACTCCCCGCACCGCCCTGCTCAAGGCATCAGCATTCGTATGCCTCCTTCCCGCCTTGTGCTCTACTTCATAATTGAACTCCTGGAGCCTTAGTGTCCACCTCATTAACCGAGAAGAAGGCTCCTTTAAGCTTAGCATCCATCTTAAAGCCAAATGATCAGTGACAAGCTTGAATTCCCTCCCAAGTAAGTAGCACCTAAACTGGCGGGTTGCCCAGATGACCGCTAGCAGTTCCAATTCGGTGGCCGAGTAATTTTTTTCTGGGCCTCGTAATTGCCGGCTGGCGTAGCATATGGGTCTTTCTTCCCCATCGCGCACCTGAGACAACACTGCTCCTAATGCCATCGAGGAGGCGTCGGTTGCTAAGATGAACGGGTCATGGAAATCGGGATAAACTAGAACCCGGTCAGACACCAAATGCTTTTTTAGCTCATTGAAAGCATCCTCTGCCTCCGACGTCCATCTAAAAGTGGCATTCTTTTTCGTGAGCTCAGTCAGTGGTTGAGCGATTCCCGCGAATCCCGCTACAAACCGGCGATAATACCCTGCTAACCCCAGGAAGGACCTTACTTCTCTCACGCTCCTTGGCCGAGGGTAGGCTCTCACAGCCTCTATCTTTGTGGGATCTGTTCTTACCCCATGCTCACTTACCACATGTCCAAGATAGGCAACTTCCTTCCGTACAAAGCGGCACTTCTCCCTGTTGACCTTGAGGTTAGCCTCTTGCAACTTACTGAATACATTCCCTAATCTACGTGCTTGCTCCTCAATAGTCGCACTGTAAACAATGACGTCATCCAGGTACACGTAGCATTCTACCCCTTTCAGCCTACTTAATAGGCAATCCATCAATTTTTGGAATGTTGCAGGAGCCCCAGCCAACCCGAAAGCCATCCTACGGTACTCGTAGTGGCCACCTTCTGTGGTGAACGCCGTCTTTTCCCGATCTTTTTCCGCGACGGATATTTGATGGTAACCGCTTGCCAGGTCTAGCGTCGTAAAGTACCGGCTTCTCCCCAATTGCTCCAACGTTTCATTTATCAATGGCAGTGGATAAACATCCACTTTTGTAACCGCATTGAGACCACGAAAATCAGTACAGAACCGAAACTTGGTTTCCCCATGGTACGACTTCTTTCTAACCAATACAATGGGGGCCGACCAGGGACTCGATGATGGCTGGATGATCCCATTATCCAGCATTTCCTGGATGTGTTGTTTAACAATAGGTCTCTGATGGAAGGGTACTGGATACGGTCGTTTTGCTACTGGTGACGCGCCGCCTGTTTCAATGGAGTGCTCGACGCCTAGGGTGCAACCCCTCTCATCTGGTGGGTCGAACAACATCCCATACCGCTCTAACACCTCTTCAATAGTCGATCTATCGTTCGGTGATAAATGACCAAGCTCAGCGTCCCAATTCCGCTGGTCCACTTTCTCCTTAGACTGGTGTAGTCCCACTACTCCTATCACGGTCTCCTCCCCGTCCCAGACGTCCGCCTCAACCGCCCTCCCCAAGGTTTGTCTGCGGTCAACCACGATCGGTTCTCCGGTCAAGTTGACCACCCGGACGTTCACCATCCCCTTTTCCACTCTGCCAACGCCCCTCCCCGTTCTCAACCCCTTCTGCGGCTGGATTTCAGGTTCTACCATGACCACTTTGCCGTCCATCATTGCCAGCTCCCCAGCTATTATGGCTTCAGCGTACTTTGGGATTATAGACCTCGCAACGGCCCGTACAGTGTATTCCTGCTGTGGCTTCTGAAGCGGTTCTGACTCACTAGGACTTGGCTTCCCCCGATGACACTTCTTCCCTGTCTGACGCTTGACTGCCTCAGCCGTCACCCCTCTAACCAGTACAGTGTTAGACCGAGCGTGAATTTCTATATCGACCTTCTTCATAAGGTCCAGCCCCAATATCCCGTCGTACGCCATTTCAATGTCCGCGACTGTAAACCGATGGCTTACTTTTCTCCCTTTTATTTGGCATTCAACCTCCTGTTCCCCTCTTATACGCAGGGCCCTTCCCGTTACTCCCCTGGCCTTCAGGTTTGACCATCTTACCTTATGACCTTGGACCGGTTCCCTTAACAAGGAGATCTGAGCCCCCGTATCCACCAGCAGAATTTTCTTTTGCCCGGCTATCACAACCTCAAGACTTAACCCGTCGTTCTCCTGGCCAGATATACAGGGAATTAAACCAAGCTTACCCCTTTTGTTCTCCTGGGGCCTCCCTTCGGGGCAAAAGGGCGGCCTTAGGCTTTTGGGTCACTCCCATTTTGAGCGGCGGTGGTACAATGGGAAGCGAAGTGTCCTATTCTTCCACATCTGAAACAAGCTCCAGGGTAGTCTGGTCGTCTCCTGGTTCGCTGTGGGGTCTGGCCAACTCTGTTAGGGCAATTTCTCGACAAATGCCCCCTCTTAGCACAGTTAAAACATTGGACCTCCGAAAGTGGTGGCCGAGCGTTTACCCGCCCCTCGTTCCTTCCGGGCTGCCGGTAGTTTGCGCAAACACATACGGGTGGTTGCACCTCTTGTGCGCCCGTCATCGGCTCTACCTGTGGTTCTCTTACTACATATATGTTTTTTCTCCGTTGATGCTCCTGTAGGGCCTGTTCCAGCTCCAACGCCATTTTCTGGGCTTCCCTTAAGGTCTGTGGGCGGCCGAACAATACTTGCTTACCTACCTCCCCAGTCAAACCCCTAGTGAACGCCTCTAACACCTTCCTTTCTACCTCCCTCGCCCACCACGTTCCCTCGTCTCCGGCTAAGGTTGGCCTGGCCATCTTTCCACCCACCGTAATACATCGGTCGGCAAACTCTTGTATCTTCTCCTTAGACTGTTGGCTCATGTCCTGCAGCACTCTGCCGTAATATTCGAAGGTGTTTGGATCGCCAAACCGCTCCTTCAATACCTCCGAAAGTCGCTGGAACGTAACCTCACCCCTAAGCTCTTCAGCGCCCCTTACGAACGTCGCCGCTTGTCCCTGAAGTTTTAACCGACATATCCTCACTCTATCTCCGTCATCCCAAGCCCCACAAGCCGCTACCTCCTCCAGGTAGTCCAAAAACTCCTCCACTGGCCGCGCAGTCGCTTCCCCTCCCCATGGCTTCACTAGTGACTGTAACGATAGATCTCTGCGAGGTGGTTTAACAACCAGTTTAGCATCTGGTTGATTTGTCTCTAGCTCTACAATCTGCTGCTTGAGTTCCCCCTCCCGCTTTTGAAACTCCTCGTTTAGTTTTAACACCTCATCCAATTTAGCCCTTAATTGACTCTCAGCCGTCATTTTAAAAACGTGAATTTAGTTTGTGGTATTTTTGCAACCACCCCACACCTGACACCACTGTAGCACCCCCGGCTTATCTGGAAGGGAATGGGGTTGTGAAAGGAAGGAAAGAATAGTAACACATAAGAAGAATAAAGAAAATTAGGAGAACGTACTCTTACTAAGAACTAAGCAATATAAATAAAATGACTATATTTATTTTTATTTAATAATAAAACCAAATTATTGACAAATATAAAAGAAAATGTTTAATAACTTAATAATAAAACCAAACTGTTGAAAAATATTAGAATGGTTAAAAATTCTGTAATTACTACACTACTGGTACAACCAGTTCCCCCACTTATTTGCTAGGACAAGAAAATCAAAAAAAAACAATAAGGGAATATTATAAGTCTCAGAACAAAAATTATAGCCTGATACTCCACGGTAATCAATGAGTCTATCCCCAGAAATTAAATTGTTCACATGTACCTTGTATAACGTGTAGCGATCCTCCCATCTGATCGGTTCCGCAGTAACCAACACCAATTGTCTCCAACCTCTCACACTGCGACGTTACACCTCTTTGCACACGGGACAGACTGACTGACTTCTCAGCGATCGCGATCTCCCTCTCCCACGCGGGCCACCGTCTAGACGCCACCTCAGCATCCTTGACGGGCTCAGCCCCACGATCGCTCGACTAAATGATTTAATTAAACTTATTTACGGCCAGTCCCGCCACGGTTCTGTTACAGTGATGGATGAGTTTATTGATAACATAGGGAGGAAAATTGTTTTTTAATAGGATTTCTTTGATGCGTTGGGTGTTGGTGTTATGGAAGCAAGCGTCGGAGAGGGATAGACCACGGTGGATGATATTTTTGGCGACATTGATTTTTTGGTGGTGCGGATGTTGGGAGTAATAATTGAGGAGTCTGCCAGAATAGGTGGGTTTAGTCTACCAATCAGTGGATAAGGTGTGATCGGGATTTCTAATGATACGGAGGTCAAGGAAAGGTAGTGATTTGTTATGTTCAAGTTCAACAGTGAAATGTAGGCGGGGATGGTATGCATTTAAGGATGATAATAAACCTGGAATGATGTTAGGATTTAGGATAAGGAGGAGGTCGTCCACATATTTTTTAATGAAAATGACATCGTCACGGAACTGGGGTAGGATGGAGGTAGGATTTTTTCATTAAAAAATATGTGGACGACCTCCTCCTTATCCTAAATCCTAACATCAATCCAGGTTTATTATCATCCTTAAATGCATACCATCCCCGCCTACATTTCACTGTTGAACTTGAACATAACAAATCACTACCTTTCCTTGACCTCCGTATCATTAGAAATCCCGATCACACCTTATCCACTGATTGGTAGACTAAACCCACCTATTCTGGCAGACTCCTCAATTATTACTCCCAACATCCGCACCACCAAAAAATCAATGTCGCCAAAAATATCATCCACCGTGGTCTATCCCTCTCCGACGCTTGCTTCCATAACACCAACACCCAACGCATCAAAGAAATCCTATTAAAAAACAATTTTCCTCCCTATGTTATCAATAAACTCATCCATCACCATTATAACCCACCCACCCGCACCCGATCTCCACATCCGCCTTCTATCCCTATATACAGATCCTTGCCATATATACCCTCCCTCTCTAATAACATTCAAAAATCCCTACGTTCCGCGATCCCCAATTTACGCATCGCCTTTAAATCCCACAACAAACTCTCCAATATTTATACCCGAGTCAAAGATCCCATTCCTCTAAAACATCGCTCTCAGGTCGTCTATCGCATTCCGTGCTCTACTCCCAACTGCAACTCTTCCTACATCGGCGAAACCAAAAACCTACTTAAAGACCGCATTATCCAACACAAATATTCCATCTCCTCCCACAACCCAACCGCTTCTAAACTCTCCGAACACGCCCTATCCTTTAACCACATTTTTGACTTCGAAAATACGTCGATCCTGGCCTCCGTTCCTAATTATAATAAACGCATCCTCTCAGAAACCATTCACATCAATTTAGATTCCTCTACCGTTAATGCCAAGACCGACTCCCATCACCTATCCCTAACCTACTCCCAAATTTTTAATTTACTAAAATAACCTTACATTCTTAATTTTTTATACCATTCTTTTATTAATTACATGTTGAGCATTGACTTTTAATTTTTCACGCATTTTACATTATTTACGGTCACTTATATCCAGGCATCTGCATTTCTCCTTTTTAATTTTATTTAATTTTTAATTTTTCACGCTATTTACATTATTTACGGTCTCTTATTGCCTCTGCATCTGCATATCTCCTTCCCCCTTCTTTGTCATTATTTTTTTGGCCGTCAGAGATCGCCTGTATCGCTTCCGCCAGCCGGCCTAACGTATTATTATAACGTATTATTGCTCTCACTTCATTCTGAGCTCTCCTAGCTGCCTCGTGTTTTATTCGGTTAGTACATACCTTGGTATTTATCTTATCTCCATCCTTTTCACATTCACCTTTCTTCTCACCTGTTCTCACACCTTCTTTTGGCATCCATCATTTGTTAATGTATAGAGTTCATTATTATTTAGCCTCATATTTTTCATCCTCTGTATTTCTTTACCTATTTTCTACATGTTTATGTTATATTCACATCTTATTTTGCATTAATGCCACTGCTTCCTACTGTATACAGTTACATATTAACTTCCCTTACTTATATTTTCTTTTTCTTTTCATTCCTCATAGTTCATAGTTATAAATACCACTATGTTCAATGTTTCATTTTTGAAATTTATCAAGCTTTTATTTCTATATATGCTTATATTATTACACTTTACCTATGTAACCCCTCATACCTATGTAACCCCCCTTTTTCTATAATTTTAATCTTCTCTTTTTGTATCTTTCCGTTTACCTCCTCATTTTTCTTTCCCTTTATATTATTGTTTACATTTTATCCTTTCTTGACATGTATTTTTTATATTTTATATTCGTATTCTTGTTTTTTATATCTGTCACCATTATAATTTCTTTTCATCATCTACAATTTTATTTTTATCTATCACTTTTTTAAGTTTATTATATTCTGTAACCAGTCTTATATTCTTTCTTATTTATTCTTTATTCTTTCTTATATTCTGTAACCAGTCTTATATTCTTTCTTATTTATCATATATATATTCACCATTTCATCATATCTAGTCACTATTTTTATCTATTCACTATTTTATCTTTTCACTATTTCATCATATCTAGTCACTATTTTTATTTTTTCACTCCTGTACCACTTTTTATATATTCTTGTTACTGCTACGTTTTTATATATTTTTGTTTGTTTCTCTCTCTTAGCCCTGAAGATGGCCTACATTGTAGGCCGAAACGTCGGCACATAATAAATAAGTTTTTCTTATTTTGGTGTTTTCTTTGACTGCACCCCCAACTATTTCTTCCTTAAATCATATATAACAATGATTATTTGTAATATTATAAATTCTACACTCTCTCCATTTAGTAAGCTAAATCGTAAGTAGGTAGTTTTATTTGACAGCGAAAAAATCGAGGTCTTCAAAGTATAATAAAGCGTCGATTAAACGACGTGGTTCGGATAACTTCTGAAATGCAAAACCTCAGTTCTAATACCCCCTTGACCCTAAACTTGCAGGAACTAAATGAATTACTCCACAAGACGACCGAAATTCTCTTAAAGGAAAAAGGAAGCACGGAAACGAACAATTTCAATTAGTATAACAAAAATACATGTTCGTAGATTAAAAAAAAATAAACGTCAATAAAAATATTTACGTAAACAGCTTGCAATATGTACGTCCAATCTTGATTTATAGTAGAAAAAATAAATACATCTACGTCCTATCTTGATTTATTTTAGAAAATTAAATAAATTGTCACTTCTCTTACATTAAATTCACTTACCAGCATATCTTTATCTTAAATTGAAACTTATAACGTATCTTTTGACAGTCAATTTAATTGTTTTGCTTTGAATGTAATATTTTATGTTATTTTTTTTCCATGTGCCCTTATATAACAATTTATAGTGTACAACAATAAAGTTTGGAGACCATTCTAATCCATTTAAGTGTAACAGTAAGTATTAAGTAATAGTCCCATGCAATCAAATTATAGAGCAAATTCTCAACAAACTTATTTTATAGGAATGGCAATGTCGATCCCTCCTTGGATCTTTTCCGCGAAGCAAGTTCGGATAACGCTCTACACTATTTTATTAATTTCAATGGAAAAAAAACTCTACTGCTACTCATTCACGTGAATGATATTGTGATTAGTACAAGTTAGTGACTATTCCACTTTATAGATTTGGTTGAGCCCCAGAAAGGGTCTGCAAATCCCTCAAGATCCATCTACAGCTGTTTAAAAAACTATATTCCAAGATCTCATGAAAGATTTTTTATTCCTTACATGGTACAACTACAATGTTTCTAAACCAAGAGTTGTGCAATGAAGTTATTTAGTCCATAACTACTTAAAAGATTAAATAATATTCTGTCTAGATTCGAGCACATGCCCCCCCTCGCAATATCAGGACTCTACCTCTCTATCTCAGCAATCTCTGAAATATCCTACTGTCTACGGTTAGTAAGTACAACTATTAATTAACTGTTAAAAAGTATATAAATCAGAGAACATTTAAAAAATAGTAATAATGTAAACAAAGAGTAATTTAATGAACGAGACAATAAAATCAATCATACCTTGAAAATATTGTTTTATGATAAGTGACATGAATTACGCATCACTGGAGCTGGTACTTTCCCGTTAGCCGGGAGTAAATGTTTGGGGCCATGTGTTCTATTCTCTGAATTGATTCAGAACAAACAACGTTTTCTTTTTTGTTCAGTCTTAATTTTTGTAAAAAAAAGTATGAAAATTTGGAATTTAGCTAAAATTGAAAAAGATGAAGTCTCTTATTTTCAAGAGAATGGTATATTGGCAAAGAATGCAACATGCGAACAGAATCATAAAATGAAAGCACTCGTCTGTCAACATTTTTTCATGAGCACTAATTTTTTTTTTTTGCTTACGTTCTGTTAATACTTGTACACGAACTTCTCTTAAGTAGCTGTTCCAATCTACAACTGTTTTTTGTTTGTTGTTTTTTATACAAATTTTAAAACATTGGTGGGATAATCCCTTACAATGAAAATGAGTTTCCTTACAATGATTACAAGAATCTAAAATTATTATGATTCATATCCAGTTGTTTTTGACACCATTTGATTGATGTCATCTCTTCGCTCCAGCCGTAAAAAAATCTCAAAGATGTTAAAAAACTCAATCTGGACGATTAGAACCACGTATCATTGTGCTGCATGTTGAAAGATTGCACCGCCAAGTTACTACGTCACAAAAAGACAGTTTCATTTCATGATTCTAATCGAATGATGAATTCTTTGCCATTATACCTTTCTCTTGAAAAAAAGGGACTGCATATTTTTCAGTTTAACTAAATTCCAAATTTTCTTATTTTTTTTTTTTCCTAAAATTAAGACTGAAGAAAAAGTGCTTTCTTTTGAATGAATTCAGAAAATAGAGTACATGGAACCAACCCGAACCAACATTCCCCTTATGATTGTTAGAAATTTTACGTAATTCTACCTTATTTGGTTGTTTTTCACTTGCGCCCAGCTTTTGGAAGATTACCTTTCTAACTAATCCATAACGACCATAAACCATAGCGACCAAGGTCAGTCAGGGATTAACTCTTGGGTTTCTCTAATTCCACATATATATTTTTCTATTTTTTAGTATTTTTTCTTTTCAACACAAGTTATATTAGAATCCTGCAAAAACCTGGAAGAATGAGGGCCTCATCAGTCTTAACCTTCTATCTTATCACTTACTTATTTGTAGGCCTTTATTTTGACATGTCCAAGAGCCTAAACATGTAGTTTCGATTTTCCAACATTTAAGAACTTTTTAAAATTCCTCGAATTCCTAGAACAAATATTTTCCGCTTAACGAATCCGGTCTCGATGGTTCTCCATCATGTTTATATAATTGTATTGAGAATGTATATAATTGAGTATTGGAATAATCAAGAGTCTTTCCAAATACATTCACCACCGCGGTGAATGGGTTTTTACACCCTTTTACGCAATTCAAATCCAGCTGTGGCAGATGATTTATCTTATTTGTGAACACCCGAGGATGGATGTGATGGAGACCCTCCTTTATAAAATGGGGACAGATCACCTACCCGCAAAACAGTAGTCTCTACCACGCATTGAACCCAAGAGCCTGGTTTGTAGTGGTACAGATTTTTTTATCACGAAAATTTTAGAAAATCAGTTTTTAATGAATATATTCATAATAAAATATATTTATTTTGACCATACCTGAGTCTACTTTGACTCTTTCCGACATTACGTCCGTCCAATGAGTTAATAAAGGAGTAACATTTACTTATGTTTCGTCTTGAGTGAGAATATTTTTTATATGATTTTTACTGTATTATTTTTATATACAAATTACAGTTTATTGAGATAAAGGCCATGGCCTTGCCTGCTAAAGGAAAGAAAGCTGTTTGGCAGATCTATCTAGAATTTCATTTACGTGAAGCTTATATGAAAGAAGCCAATTTACAAACACTGATAAAGGCCCGCAATGCGAAACAAAAAGAAGGGAGGGGAAAAGTGAATCCCCGTTTTATGTCAATCATATCATTCCATCAGCAGGAAACAAACAGTAAGAAAAAAAATTAAATATTCCATCTCCCATCTAAGGGGCAAGAAACAATTTAAGTATGATAAATAGAAAATTTAACAACCAGGAAGTGAAATATCAATTGCAATATTCAAAGGTTCGAAGTAGTAAAAATATTTTCTTTTATTAGTAAAAAAAATATTTTTCAAGAGGAAAATACCTTATTGAGTGACGCTGCATGGTGCAGTACCCAATAAAGTATAATGCGATGCAAGAAATATTTCTTCTATCTTCTTTTATCTCTGTGTTTTTATGTTATACCACGTCATTTCGGGAATCAAGTCCTCTATAAAGTCGCTGTCATCTAATATTCCAATTAAAATTTTTTTTTAATAAACTTCATTTGAGTTATAAATGCAATTTGTTGTTTTGGAGCTATACAGAGTGTCCCGAATTTAAATGGAAAAACTTCAGGAACTTATTGCCTTATTGTTAGGCATTGTTTTTATGCATGCTACTTATTAAGTAGCATGAATTACCAAAATGTTTACCCTGTATATACAGGGTGTCCCGAATTTAAATGGCAAAACTTCATTCACCGAAAAACTAAGACAAAAAGTCCTTTAGAGATTTGCTCATTCTTGCTTAGTTTTAGAGAAAATCGCAAAAAAATAAACAAAACAAATTTTTATTTTTTTTATACTTATTTATTTACATTTCTATTTATGTTATGTTCTTTTTAATGTAAATATTGCTCAAAATGTTGTCTTCTTGTACCAATGAAAGCATTACATCTAGCACTCACTTCATAAATTGCAGCTAAACATTATTCTGATGATATTTGGTGCATCTATGATTCGGTCTCTTAATTGCTCTCTTGAGTTGATTGACACCGAATATACTTTCTGCTTCAAGGTTCCCCAAACGAAGAAATCCATGGGTGTCATATCAGGTGATGTGGGTGGCCAAGGTACTACTCCTCCAAGTCCAATCCATCGTTGTGGATAATTTATATCCAGCCAAGCTCGAGCAACTCTGCTATAATGAGCTGGACATCCATCGAGTTGGAACCACATTTCAATCCGCTGTAGTAAGGGAATGTTATCTTAATAATTAGAAAAGTCGTTCTCCAAAAAATGTGTAAATGTGATATCATTCAATCTTCCAGGTAAAAAATATGGTCCCACCAGTAATCCGTTCCAAATTCCAAATGAAACGTTAATAGCAAATTCATGCTGAAACCTATTCTCTCCAATAGCTCTGGGATTTTCAAGAGCCCATACATGATAATTTATTTGATTAACAATTCCTCCTCTTGTAAAGGTAGCTTCATCGGTCCATATAATTGTTAATGGAAATAAATTATCATCGCGAATTTTTTCAAGAAACCAGTTACTAAAATTCAATCTCTTGACATAATCTTGAGGTAATAAATTCTGAACTTTTTGAAGATGGTATGGGCAGTATTATCACCTTTCAAAGTTCGCCATATTGCTTGCCGCGATATTGCTAATGCAGCAGATGCTCTTCGGATGCTAGTCTCAGGATTGTTATCGAAGTGGCGTTGGACACAATTTTTTCTCCGATAATCTGCTCTTAGTGCTGCCTGGAATTGGTCGCCTTCATTGCGCATTAAGCATGATCCAGGCTCTCGTAGTCTATTAAATGTTAACGAAAAGACTCGTCGAATTGGCACTCTTCTATTTGGAAATCCGCGCGCATACTCTCGCGTCGCTTCTAAAGCATTACCGTTACAGAAACCATACACAAAAATCATATCAGCGTATTCAACATTAGAATATGTATGCGGCATTGTGGCTGATGCTATTCACACAAAAATATCTGAGTAACTGACTGAAGACTGATTTAGGAATTATAGAAGGAAGCCAAAATGTAAACAAATAAAAGAATGTAAAGGATGACATTAAGTGTTTACATATCTCACTGCCTAGCCTGACGAACTTTGACAGGTGATAATCGCTACCTGTAACATTTTTGTTTTGTTTCTTTTCTTGCGATTTTCTCTAAAACTAAGTAAAAACGAGCAAATCTCTAAAGGACTTTATGTCTTAGTTTTTCGGTCCCCTATAAGTTCCTGAAGTGTTGTCATTTAAATTCGGGACACCCTGTATAGAGAAAGATAGTTTTCATAATTTTCCTTATATTTACTTTCTATAAAATTATTTAATTTATAAATACAACCAAGTCTGGAGATGAGTATAGTTTCTTGGTAGCTCCATCACCCGTTCATACATTATGTGGAGACGAACGTCTTAAATATAATATTATCGACATTTCATGGATAAATAAATTAGATTAAAAAATATGTTGCTATTAAATTAAACAATATTCTAATATATATATATATATATATATATATATATATATATATATATATATATATATATGTGTGTGTATTGATGAATTACCAGAGAACAGGCATTTTTTATCAATTTCATTCTAATAGTAATAAAATGTCAGAGCATAGGTTGTGATAAAAAATTTAACAGATGGAAAAACCCTATACGATTTCTAAATATCGCTTCTTAAAAAGAACAATGGCATAACTTAAAAAAATCTGATTTTTCAATAGAGGTACTTGAAAGTTCCATGTGAGATGAAAAAATAAAAATTTGGGTATTGGTCAAGCAAAGCATAGGGTAATGGTGGTATTTAAATTATTTTATTGGCCATCAGAAAATGTTTAAAAGCTTGAAACTTTTTTAATTTCAACTTAGGTCATTATTCTCATTTAAACTTCAAACATGATACAACCCAAAATATGACTTTTATTCCCCTTCGTTTAGGCCAACTAGGGACCACGTGTCATATTTCAATTCCTTCTCATTTGTTGCTTTCTTTTCCTCCAATTTTCTCTCATCTTTTCACCATGTCTCTTCTTTCTTCCAAATACTTTTTGTCTGGTCTTTTATTGCTTGTACCAAGAAATCCCAAGACCAACACTATCTTTCTAAAGGCATCTCTCTATGCTGCAACTTCTGCTGTGTATTTCTAAATCTTTTTTTAATTTCTAGGACCCAGTCTGTAGTAAATTCCTTTTCCCGGAGATACTTAAAGATCTGTTTTGACATCCTGTTGTCATCTATACTGTATACATGTCTAAAAAACATCAGTCTTCTTGTCATAATCGTTTCTGTTATATTTTCTATGTTTTGATAATAATAAAATGTGACTTTATTATAAAAAAAAAAAAAAATGGAATACCAGATATGCTGTTCCTGAATTAAAAAGCTTCAAGCAATACAATTGTTACTGAATCCTTAACTAAAAAATGCCAATATTTAAGTTATGTGTTTCTTTTGAAGGAGCGATATTTCATCGAGAAACTTGTATCTTTTTATTTCACTTCAGCATACTTATTGATTTGTTTATAAATAAAGCTGTATTCCTTCCCTCTCACGAGATAAACTATTACATTTGGCAATTTAGGCGCAGTATATCATTCCAGAACACTATTTTTATTTATTTTTCGCCGAACAGCCTTTGCAGATATTAGAACCATAGCGAAGAAGCGGCCTCCATCTTCAACAATCTTCCAGATTGGACCATTGTCAGGGCACAAAAGCGGTAGTCCCAGGCCGAATTAGCCTCAATGCCAGGAATCATTGAAGAATTGCGCGCCACTTGTACAATAACGACAGACGGAAATATCATGAGGCGATCCACTGCCGATAGTAATTCGAAAAACTATGGCACTGGAGCAGGAGAAAAAAAATTAACGGTCAAAGTAATAATAATGAATGAATTAATAATAAAAATGTATCTTAAATTTTCCAAAACAACGATAAGTAACAAAAGACTCTTAATTTAGAAGTAGGGACTTCGATGCGGACTAAGAAAGAATTATTTTTTTCTACAATAATACTGTAAATTAAGGGATCAACCTGAATATCTCCACCCAAAAGCTGAAACTGGTCATAAATTGTTTATTGCCCTATCAGAAATAAAAAAGGCCTGAACGAGTTCGGAGAATGGACATGGCGAAAAGGGATTGAAAACTTGTTTATTTGCAGTAGCAATAAAAAAATTTCAAGCCTATAAATTGCGATTTTTTTAGAAAATAATAATTTTATGACTGATACTATGCAGTAACTGACTGTATACAATATACATATGTTAAAGAACAGATTTATACATACTGTTTAGTATTATCATCTATACTTTGAAATGTTTGTTGAAACATTCATTTCTTGATGAAATGATTTCACATATTACATTTGAAATGGTTATATCGAAATATAAGTTTTCCATAATTACACTCTTTTATTCCTACTAAAACTCACGAATATTTTTAATTTCGAAAATACTAAAAAGGAAAAGAATGATAAGATAAAACTCTGATTTAACTTGAAGTGACAACCTGCAGAACTGATTTAAATTGGCGAATTACATTCAAAATTTTCTTAGTTTTTATGGCCCTAAATTTTAAAAATATTATATAATATACAATTTATTGAAGTATTAAGACGTTTGTTCCATCAATTTCACACAGATGAGGGGAAAACAAGTAGGAATGAAAATTTTCATCTTATCGAAAATACTTTTAATGGCTGTTTTGATTCAACTGTCTAAGTTAGAGAAATATTATTATATCCTTGTTCTTAACAGCCTGACAAATGAAAATCATAAAAATGTTGACCACAAAAACAAATTACCAAATTAAAGATAAAATCTTTAATCTGAAAGTTGTTACGATTTATTAAGTACTACTTGAGAAGAATTCTCAATAATGGTATTTCCAAGAATATTTAAAATTTTTAGTTTTTATTTCTGTTAAAGTACTGGAATTATCGATTTGAATTTTTCAATAATTTTTAACGAATTATTTTTATGTTTAATTTTAGTGGCGTTTCTTTTCAAATAGTAAATTTTAAATATAACACTAAGAAATAAAGGAAGAATACATAAATATCGGTAATTATTCCGCAGGTTGTCGCTTCGAGTTGAGTTACAACAAGTATTCACTTTTTATTCGTTCCCCTTTTAATATTTTCCAAAAATACTTTGGTATGGAAAAGAAAATGTAATTATGGGAAATAGGTATACTTCGGTAATCATTTATCTTGAAATAAACGTTTCAACAAACATATGTCATCTATACTTCGGAATGTTGGTCGAAACTTTTATTTCTTGATGAAATGATTAAAGAAATCTACTCATTACACATAATTACATTCTATTTTTCATACTAAAGCTCACAATAACTCATATTTTTGGAAAATATTAACAATTAAGTTTTTAGTATATCAAGTTAATACATCAGTGACGTCCCTCTTGCTTAAGCCCGATTCTGAGTGGCTAGGAGTGGTAGGAGGCTGGGTGGTGAATAATAGCTCAGGATAGATCAGAAGCAAAGAGAGGATCGGAATATAGTCATTGTTCACAGAAGGAACCTTTTCTACAGTGTCCTCCTGATCTTCAAAGAAGTTCAAAAGTATTGGCCTTTAGTCGCATAAACGATTCGCAATCCTTTGAGGGAAGTTGGCCTGGCATATTCTACTCCTTTGAGAATACCAGCAGCCAAATCCCGCCACCAACAGCTCATATAAAGGTGGTGCAGCGAACGCATACAGAAGCCAACTAGAATACTTTCTACTTTCCGTGCGATTCGCGTTTCTGTAAGTAGAGTGATAGCAGATTCCGAAGAGTCAACAGTGATCATGGAGGATGCGTACAATGTTCACGCTACATTCAGTTTAGTTGGTAGGTGTACAATATGTCCTCATCAAACGCTCGATGCCTACAAATTATTATTATTACTGCAGTAAAAAAAAACACAATAATTTCTAATAAATATTAATCCAGTTTCTAACCAAATTAATATAAAATTGGTAGGCAAAGGAAATGCCAAAATATAAGCAATATCGCTATCCACTTTCGCGCAGTTTATATCTTCTATAATCAATTACAAACATCAAAAAAGGAGTTTTAGATTAAAAACTTCGAGAAAATATCCATTTGATGATAGTAGTTTCATACATGATACATACTTGAAAACTACTTCAGATATTGCTGTAATAGGGTATTTTAAGTAAAGAAAAACTTATTTACAAATAAATAACTGGTTAAAAGCAATTAAATAAATAATTCTACCTCTAAAACACCAGTGTTTCTCAGAATTATAACAAAACCACGAAATTGTGAAATTAAGCACTATTATAAGAACAAAACCGTACCACTAAGACAAGTCCACTAAATCTCAAAAAGCCTCGAAAATAAGGCACCTAGTCACTGTGACCAACCACTATCTACTTCTACAAGCAAAACATAATAAAATTAAAAAAAGACATGCATTTAACTATTTGACTGTTGGTACGCATAAAAAAAGAAGAAATTTTAGCATTTCATTTTTACTACATTTCGAAATTATAATAATTGCAACATTGAAGAAAACAATCAAAATGATAACATAATATTAAAACCTGATAACAACCAAAGATTTAAACAATAGTAGACAAACATTTCGGATGCAACTAAAGGAAGATTACCTAATCGAAACTACCATTTCAGCGTCAGAATTCTTACCAAGCTTATAAGTCCTGAGGTTTCTAATTCATTCTTTAAATATGACATAGATTTGTTGCTGTGAACAACACGAAATTAACAAACCCAGTAAACCTAACATAACCTTCCCCTTATCAACCCCTTCAGCTGTTAGTATTCAAACTTGCTGATGTTTGAATTATGCCAAGTCCTTAATTGTTTCTGGCATTTTCTAGTCATGGATTGTTAATTATCTCTTTCAATATATCTTTGCTGATTAAAGAGTATGTGTTAGTTATAAAACGACCTTTATTAAAAATAGTTTCGTTGTTAAAAAATATATTTTTGATAAATCTTTCTTAGTATACCAAATGTGAAAATGTATTCAGACGACTCCGATGATACTTCTGAAGAAGTAGACGTATATAGAAAGAAGTATAGGCTCATTACAGAAAGATGTGAAGTTATTCAGCAGGTAATATAAATGAAACTAGTTCTCTTGTTTAATTTTGCTTATTCAGCAGTTTATTATGCCCAGTTGTAATAAGTTTTATTGGCCTCAAAATTTTATACTAAACATCTAAATATTAGTTATTGTGAATACGTACTACTGTGAAATCAATAGTTTATAACATTCCACAATTTTAATTTCAATCAGTTCAATTATATCCTGAATTTATTTGTATTACTCTACACATGTTTGTATTATTTAGAGGTTTTTGTATTATAAATTTTTAAGACTCTGATTTGAATAAAAATAGTAATAATTCTATTTATATTATGCTGAATTACAAATTTTACTTCTTAATTATATTTATCTCATGATTGCTTTGAAGCTATTTTACCTAGCATACTTTACTTATGGCGAGCAAGTATGTTACTTATTGTAATGGATTAGTAGTGATGATGGTTTACAACAGGGGTGGCCTTCCCAAATGTTCTTGCGAGCCACTTAGGAAAATGCATCATGACTAGAACCGATGCTTATAAAATTATATATTTCAAGACCCACTAAAAACATTTTTTTGGCATGTAAAGTTGAAATGAAATAACTTATTATTGTTTACTGTTTTTTATACGCATTTACATAAAAATGTAATAGTAATGATACTAAAAGCACATTGTAATCGTTGTAATGATTGTATAATGCCTTATCTCATAATTTAAAAAGTCAATTTTTTAATAAATGGAAGCACAAATAATGAAACATTGGTTTTGAAATAAGTATATATTGTATATTGGTTATGAAAAAAGTATATTTTATATATGTATGTTGAATCCCATGGGGCTGAAAAAGCTTGTTGGCCCTTGTATACAATTTACGCATAAACGTCAGTACACTTTAAGTGATATGATGTTTTTTAACTCATTGTTTCTATTCTCACATTCCCAATCCTCTCCTCTTTGGCTTAAAAAATATGTGAGATACAACTATGAATGTACCATAGCTATGCTATAAAGATGATTTTAAAATTATTTTTATTTGCTATGCACCAGCATTAGTTAAATGACTCCAGCAAGATCATAACTGACAAGCCATAATCTAAAAATTCAAGGTGATTTGATTTTTGTTTTTTCTCTTCACTTCTCATTGTTACTTATAAAAATGGTAGTTTCAGTAGATTACATGAAACAGTGTTACCTCATGGCTTATACAAAAAAAATATTTAAAACAGCATTTTCTTCAATAAATCGAACACCGATTTCCAAAAATCACTTTCAGTAATATATCATCCCAAATTATTTTTGCTCCAACTTTCCCTACTTAATATTGATTTCATTCAAGCTTTTTAGAAAACAGAAAAGATTTGTGCAAAAATCTAAATGTCTTTCTGTGATTTTCTTTTCATATCTTTCCAGGTTTTATTTGATTCTTCTGGTTAGGTATATTTTTTTATTTTGTTCTCTCAACAAGAAAAATAAGTCAATTATTTTTAAATGTCTGGCTTCGCTTTCAACTTTTTTTTTGTACTTATCACAAAATAAAATCCAAAATGAATGCAGTATTGATAATGATTGATGGTTAATGAAATATTTTTAAATGGTTTAGTTATCTGGATTACCATTTTTTAACAACAGTCAAACTGTCTTGCTAATTTTGAAGAGCATTTTATCATGGAAAAGGAAAAATCTGCTATTTAAATAATGCAGAAAACATTTTTATTCTTTAGAAAATAAAGCGAAGAAGATAGAACCTTGTAGACACAAGAAGAAAATTAGAGCCACTTTTAGAACAAAAGTTACCATTTATTTTCCCCATTACTGTGAATTGTGACCCAATTTGGAATGAAACCTATGTGTTAACTCGGAATATTCTGTAATAAAACAAAGTACTGTTCAAGCCCAATTTTGGTAAAAAAAACATATTTTCATACTTTTTTTTTTTAGTTTGTTTTGAGCAAGAATAAGATTAACTTCAGATTTTATTGGTTTTTTACACTGGAATCAATAATCTCAATTCCAAAAAATAAAATTATCCTGATTCATTTTGGAAATGCGCGACTTATATACTGTAAGTATTGAAATTATTTTTAATTCAATTCCAGATTAGTGCCATATTAATAATTCATATATTTACCGTAATTCTATCTTGTAGAATTTGTGGTAAATTATAAAAATAAATATTACAGATTTAATTTGGCATAATTTAAAATTAAATTGTAGACTTTCTGATGATACAATTTCCGATCAAAAAAAAGCAGAACCCAATGGATCCTTGTTAAGTTGAGATCCGTACCTTACCGTAACTTTAATTATTAACGCTTTATTAGATCACAGCTGTCGACTTCTGCTCACTGAAGAAATGACCTCCAACGGGTCCTATTTAGTTGATTTAAAAACTGAATTTTTATTGATTCTTCTGATTTTAGTTTTCATTTTTTTTTTTTTTTTTTTAATTCACATTCAGAATCGTCTTGTTTTATTTTCACCTGCATGCATAACTTTATCAAGAAAGGAATTATCCAACTATTACTAAAAACTATAAGAATAAATACTAATACAATGCTAAATTATTCATTTAGCCAGTTTCAAGAAGTTGTGTAAGCCCGTTTTTATTTTTAATGTAATTAAATTAATTTAATTTTGAATTTATTTTTATTTATTGTTCTTTGATGGTGATTGGTTTTAAATATTTTTATTTTAAAGAGAAAAGATTAAAGTAATGCTCAATGAACTTATATGAAATTATATTAATTTCTTTAATTTTAAATTCAAAATTATTAATTAATATACAGAAAAATAAAGTAATGTTCAATGAACATTTTTCTCCTAGTATACCGTAATACCGGGCTACTTTGGCCCTAGGGTCCTTCTTTGGCCCAAATGTAGGAAAAGATAAAACGTTCTCTACATACTTTCAAGTAGTAGTTGTTCCACTAGGTACTGCAGTTTCCGCAAAGCAAGCCCCAAGTCGGCACTGATGTAATCGAAATAGTTCGATAATCGCCTGCTAGTATCAGGACCTGTGGATTTCTTAACCTTGTGAAAACACGTGTTTTATTTACTCTCAAACTTTTCACAGTAGTACAGTGGTATAGTTGTATTTGTCATTACGATTTAGGTTTTTGGTAAAAAAATATAAAATAACAACAGCTCTAGTAACCTCAAAAATACGATCTACTTTGGCCCACCTGTTTTGTGGACCAAAGTAAGTTGTGCTTTTGAAAAATTATATTTCTAGTTATTGCTATGCATTACGGGGGCGGGGGGGAGGGGCATCATGAAAGTAAATTTGTTTTGCACAAAGAACAATGTTGGTTTGCGAGAAGTAGGTCACGCAGGTAGAAGGGTGTCTCCTATGGTCCCCTTATGGTCAAAGTGACTGAAGAGTTAAAAAAAAGTGGGGGTCGAAGGCTCACTAGAAAGGGAATCTCTACACAGATCCCAAGGAACTAGGAGGAAGCGGAAGACGAAGCCGAAGAAATTTTTAGTCTGGATTTAAGAAGGCTGGAATAAATCCTATTAATAAAGAAGAAGTTTTAAAACGGTTACCTTCTAAGGATGTATCTGTTAATTTGGAACTGGTTGGAGAAACTTTGATTCACCATTTGGAACAAAAAAGAAAAGAGGTTGTTCACAATAAAAAGACAAAAACTGGAAGTTGCTGCTGGTAAGAGCATTACAGTCCAAGATATTATTCAGTATCAAGAAATGCAAAAGTATCAGAAAGAATAACAGAAAAAAGAAAGAGATCTCGTTTTTTCAAGTGATGATGAACAGGAATTGGTTGACTCAGTTGTACCACCTACTTCCAAAAATGGCAATAATCCTCAAGATAGTAACGAATCTCCAGAAGAGAACACCAATACACCTCCAGAAAGTACTCCTAAAGAAAATTTAAAGGCAAATCTAAAAGAAGGGAATTTTGTCGTTGTGCAATGGAACAGGCTAAAGTTCCCTGGGATAACTGTGAATATGACGGATGACTGTGCTGATGTTGAGTGCATGGGACGCACTAACAAATTTTGGAAGTAAAGGACACTTTGTTTAAGAATGGGCTGCTATAAAGAAGATAATCAACCCTCCAAAACTGGATGAAAAGAGGACTCTTCCTTGTCAGCAATTAGTGAGACATAAGATAAATGTGAATTTTTTAGATTGTTAATTTTTTGTACCTTTTTTTGAAAACAAGAATGTTTAAATGTATTTGTCTGTCTTATAAATGAATTTTCTTACTAACCTAGTCTATCTTTGACCCAGCCTAATTCCACAATGCTTCAAAGTAGGTAAAATATCATTGGGCCAAAGTAACCCAAACATGAGAGTAACATTGGCCCAAGTAAAAAATAAAAACTTAATTTTTTTTGTTAAACTCATTAGAAATTAAATTTAGGGTAGTCTAGTTGTGTAATAAAGGTTACCAGAGCTTAGATATAGGAAAGTTACAAAAAAACATTTAAGCGTGACTGAAAAATTTCAAAAAATTGGGCCAAAGTAGCCCTGTTTTACAATATCAAAAATATTGCGAGAACACGGGGATATAGGGTCGGTAAAGAGAATGGATTTGTGTGGATTGGATACGAACCCTGGTAGCTCAGTGGTTTGGAGAGATGCAGACAACCCGGGTTCGAATCCCCGCCAGGACAAATCTTTTCTCTTCAAAATAAAAATAATTAATTTTTATTTATAATTAACTTTTTAGAATACTAATATTGGCCTTGAGTATTAAACATTTAGTGTCCAATAATCTTATTGTTTAAAAGTAACAACAAGAATGGTTTGTTTGTTTGTTCATTTATCTTTATATTATGCTGCTATGGCTAATCGGACGATGCTGCATTGGGAGCTCTAAATTTTTCTTATCCAGGTTTAATTAGGATAGGGATTTTTAACGAGTACCTGACATCGTACAGACTCGGGACCCCTGTTTAACGTCCCTTCCGAATCCCTCAATCTTGGTCTTAGTAGTTTGTTATGCTAACCACTAGACCACAGGTCGCCCCCAAAAATGGTTTGAGATGACTTATATATCATAAGCTAATTCATGTTAGAGAAGAATTATAAATCATTATAAACATTTCTGTTTTTTGTATGTTTTTAAAAGGACAATGAGCGTCTTGTGAATCGAATACATCAAGTCAAAAAAATGTTAAGGAGGAGAAGGAAAGAAAGGAAGTAAGAATATAAAAAAAAAAAATCTAAATACTAATAGAATCATTATAAAATTGTTTCTTTTCCCATTTAAATTTCTAATGATTTTTATTTTAAGCAGATTTTTGATGGATAGATTAGATATGCACAGAGACAACTGGAGAAATATTCCTTTATCATTGAAGCTGGAAGATACTTCTGAACAATCAGCTGCTTCTAAACCAGCCATATTTAAATTATCAAAAGTAAATTTCTTGACTTATTATTATATACTATAATTATTATTATATTAGTTTGTGTATGTTATGAACTCAAATATTCCCATTTGTGGTTATAACAAAATTAAATCATTGTGGCGTTATATCCATTAGCGATATTTAAATTTATTTTGATTATGATTGATATTGTGATTATTCGTTGTTTTAACAATATTTTTTCTAGGGAAATGCAGCCAATGAAAAGCATAAAAAAATTATTAAAAAAAAAATTCATAAGGTCGATAAAAATGCTCCAAAACGCCCTGCTAATCCATACTTTCAGTTCTGCCAAGAACAGAGAACTTCGACCATAGAAGAGATGACTAGTGCAGGTCAATCTGAGCCTAGCAAAGTAGATGTTACCAAACATTTAGCTTACAAGTGGAATTTACTTACACAAGACGATAAAAAAGTAATGCAATGAGTTTATAGACTGCAGGTATACAGGTTGGCACAAAAACAAAAAAAAAGTTATTTATTATCTTTTAAAAATTATTGTGTTCAATTGGAAGTACAAATTTGAAACTCATTACTAAGTATACCACAATGTACATATTAGTCTTTCAGAGATCTAGATATTGATACTCATTCCAGTAGTAATGAAACTAGTTTTTAGTGATAAGCTTTAGTAAAAAATGTTAGTGACTTTTTGAATTCATTTGGCTGTCTCAGTTCTATATTAGTGCTAATAACATTTGATATTCCATTATGCTCCAAACATAGTTGTGGTAGATAGATATATGTAACTATGTATTGAAACATATATTTCAAGTTGTATGATTTTAGAGTAAAAATGACTACTTAGACAAATTTAAATGAATTTATATTAAAATTCAGTGTTAAATATATTTATTCTTCATCCTTTCTTCTCCTTAGAAATTTAAATACCAGGTCTGCAAGTTTAAAATGTCGTTTATTTCTTAAAATATAATTTAATTTAAAAAAAAAAGTATAATATATTTTATTCAAAGTACTGGCCCTCGCTTTCTACACATTTTGTCCATCTCTCGGGCAATTTATGGATACCATTCCAAAAGAATGCTTCATCTCTATTTGAAATCCATTCATCGAGCCATTTTCTTACATCCTCCAAATTGTTAAAGTGTTGCTCAGCCAATGAGTGTCCCATCGATGAGAATAGGTGATAATCAGAAGGCGCCAGGTCAGGTGAATACGGCGGGTGGGGTAGGAGTTCCCAACCAAGCGAAGAAATCGTTTCCTTAGTCAATCTGGCTGAATGTGCAGGAGCGTTATCATGCTGAAGAATGACTTTGGCGTGCCTGTGAGCCCATTCAGGGCGTTTTTCGATCAATGCGTGACTCAAATTGATCATTTGTTGTCGGTAGCGGTCGGTATTGACTGTTTCGCCGGGTTTGAGAAGCTTGTAGTAGACTACTCCCTTCTGATCCCACCACACACACAGCATTGTCTTCTTCCCAAAACGATCCGGTCTTGCACTCGATGTGGATGGTTGTCCTGACGTTACCCATGATTTTATTCGTTTGGGATTCTGAAAATAAATCCATTTTTCATCGCCAGTTACAACTCGATGCAAAAAACCCTTTCTTTTGTGGCGTAAAAGCAGCATTTCGCACACAATTTTTCGTTTTTCCATCTGTCGTTCGTCCAATTCATGTGGAACCCATTTTCCAACCTTTTGAATTTTTCCCATAGCTCTCAGGCGATCGGAAATGGCTTGTCTAGTGACATTCAACTGTTCTGCCATCATTTGTTGGGTTTGGGTATTGTCTTCGTCTAATAAAGATTGCAATTCGACGTCCTCAAACTTTTTTGGTCGATTTTCTCGTTTTTTATCAGTAACATCAAAATCACCACATTTGAAACTTTGAAACCAACGTTCACATGTCTTGACGGTTGGAGCAAGATCGCCATAAGTCTCAACAAGAATTCGATGACATTCAGATGCCTTTTTCTTTTGATTGAATAAGAAAATCATGACATGCCGCAAATGCTCTTTATTTGGCTTAAAATTAGACATTTTTAACACCAAAGAAAGGTATGATACGTCCACGTAAACGACTTAAAAACAACTGACTTTTGTAAACAAATGACTAACAAACAAAATAGCGTTTAGAGATAAGCAAATCCTTCAATAGGCTAAGAGCGCATTCTATTGGAATTAAAACGACATTTTAAACTTGCAGACCTGGTATCTATTCAACCAGTCCTCATATAATTTTAAGTTAAAAACTACTAATCTAGTTAATCATTTATGATTTTAAAAATCAGTTACTTTTCCAATTGCTTCTTTAGCTTCTTGATAACTAGTGATATGATAATTATGACCTTAATCGTAATTAGTTACTAAACAATTTATTATCAATTTAATTGTACACATGTATTAACGCCTTCGATAATAATTCTATAATTATCTAAAGCTCTAC
Source organism: Arma custos (assembly GCA_037127475.1). Classification (NCBI taxonomy): domain Eukaryota; kingdom Metazoa; phylum Arthropoda; class Insecta; order Hemiptera; family Pentatomidae; genus Arma; species Arma custos. Next base: position 83,636,732 of record CM073760.1, on the reverse strand, counting down.
TATGCCAGTCTGTGATACTGTATAGATTATTTCTACAACTTTCATTTCAGAAAGGGACAATACAATAAAATACAATTATAGGAAAGCACTGAACTCGTCAATCAGTTTAAGAATATAAAGACAGAAGGTACAAAGAAAAGGAGGAATAAGGAGATTGAGGACCTAAGATGACAGGCAGGCACAAGCACTGTCATAAACACCCAGTGTATAAAAAGTATTCAAGGATAAATCCATTGCTTGTCGAGGAGAGGATGGATCATTATTAACCAACAAAGAAACCCTTCATAGCAGGTGGGTAGCCACTTCGGAAATGCTTTTAGATCTTCCTAATGCACAATTGCTTTGGGTAGTTAGTTCGGAACCTGAAGAATATCTGAAGATCCAAAGCTAAAAAAACAACAGAGCCCCAGGATCGGACAATATAGTATCCGAACTGAAAGCCGAGTTACTGAATGCTATCCTCTTCCTTCTGTCCTGATGAGGTCACCATCCATCTCTACAAGAAAGAAGATCAAACCAACTGTAATAATTGTGGAAAACTCTCCTTAAATGCAAGTACAAGGTTCTATCCAAGGCTATTTCCATGTGTAGAGAAATGAGAAAGCGATCCACTATTGATCAAATTTTTGCATTGTGGACCCTACTTGAAAGAATGAGGGAATAGAATATCACAACACATAACTTCTTAATCGATTTTAGCAGTGTTTATGACAATGTCATCAGAGAGAGGCTGTCTCAGGCAATGGGAGAAATTAACACCTGAATTTATCCATCTTAGAGTTATTGATGATGCTTTCAAAGTATCAGAATACAGGGAGCCTGTCAGAGAGATGATGACAAGAGACCTGAGATAAGGAGATGGCTTTTCAACCCAGTACTGGAAAAGGTGATAAGGGATTTAGATGTGGATATTATAGCCCCATCACAGAAGGAATTTAAGCACGAGTTCCTTGCAATAGAGGCTGCAGGACAAAAAATGGGCCAACAAATCAATCGAGCAACTATAAATTTTGGAGAGTACCCATTTGAATGTGTAAATAGGTTTGTGAACCTGGGATCTTCAGTGCATGTAAATAATACACCGAGCCCAGAGATAAAGAGGTAAATCATCGCAGTAAGCAGGACTGTCAAAAACACTCTGAAGTGATTTAATATCTAGAAGGACCAGAATATATTTGTGCAAATCAGTAATCCAGCCATATTCAGGTACACATTCTGAGACTTGGTCCTCCTTATCACAAGCAGATTCCAGTAGCAGATTATTGAAAAAAGAATTTATAATATAAGAAATTGACTCAAAGTCTTATTTAGGCATTTAATAAAAGAAAGAAATGAGTATTGGATCAAGTGATTATGGCATTTTTCAGCCAATATGGCATTTGACCTAATAGAGAGGTTTTTAGAGAAGATTTGTTATATCCAGAAGAATCTAAATATAGAAGGCCAAAAAAAAAAATTGATGCTGCTTCAATGTTCTTGATTGCCTGTGGTTGATAATTCAAACAGTATGACATAAGACTGAATTGTTTCAAACTGTTTGATTATTCACTATTATAATTTATTTTGATTCATGAAGACCACATCAGCAGAATATTTCTCTAATGTTTCATTATTTGCGTTCAAACTGCACCTCCACTAATTCTTCAGGCTTCTAATAATCTTGTATTTATTACACGTTTGTTGGTGTAGGACTAAATTGGTGGTTATTAAGTCTAGGAAAAAGATGGAATCTTAAAAAGATGCACAGAAAATTTACAATTTTTCTTAAATATTTATCATTAGGCAGAAAAAGTTTTGAATGCTGAACAGATCACAACCAATTCTCAAGAAACAAGAAACTATTTGGACCAAATATATGCAAGAAAATACTTTTTTTTTTTATATATTAGGCAAGAATACAAATTATGAATGTCGATATTTATTAGGCTGAGTCAATTAAATTATACAAAAATGTGTCTTCTCTTTCATGCTCAATTCTTCTCTTTCTAGCTCCTATTTCTGGTAATTATATTATATAGTGTGAAAGGCGTAGGCATTGAGTAACCACAGCCATTCCATAAAACAACAGCTAACAAGAATAGTAATTATTCTAAGTGATTGGTTGTTCTTATCAAACATTAGTCGAAATAAAGAGTGATATCACTTTCATTGAAACAGTTATTTTAATTCCATAGTTAGTATAAATATTCTCAAGTTTAATAAATAAGTTTAATATTCTTAAACAAAAGATAAAGGATCGAGGTCATATACCTTTGCGGTTGAAAATTAAGATAAGAAACCTAGGAGTGTTGTAAGATTTCCCAACTGCATTTCTCAAGAAATTGATAACGTTATTGGAATCTGGAATGGATGTAGTCTAAGCCCGCTACTGTTCATTTTGGTGATGGATTCAGCTCTAGGAAGGTCAAGATGAAAATAAAATTCCACCAAGGATATGCCAATCAGAGCTCAATAAGCTACTCACTACTGGCATTTCAAGATGTTTTCTCAGACAAAGACAGAAACCTTCAGCACTATATTAATAGCTTAAAAAAAGAATTGCTGGAAATCAATATGATTAATAAACCCTGCTAAAACAAGATTTATGAGGATAGGAAAAAAGCCAAGGAGAATAATGTGGATCATTAGAGTTAAAGACAAAGTCTTACAACAAGTTAAGAGCTTTAAATACTTGAGAGTGCACCTGAACAAAAATGGTTACATAAACACCTAAAGGAGCGAACGGGAGCTGCAGGCAGGATGTTACAAAGCGTTTAAGAGAGGGGAAACGGAAAAGAAGTTAAAAATGAAACGAACATAACTGTATTCAACTCAACATTCCTCCCTATCCTCAGATACTCTTCACAATCATGGACTCAGGACAAAGAAGCACTAATCCAGAACAATTAGAAGAACAAGCAATTAGAAATGAGATTTAAGTAAGATTGGAGCAAAACAAGAAGAGCCTGGGCCCAAAATCCCACTATCAGGTCGAACCTAATGTTAAGCCACCCACTAAGTAATAAAGGAAAACCGACTAAAATGGCCCAGAGACCTGTTTGTTAACAAGAGCTACCGAGCCAAAGTGGGGTGAAAACAAGAAGGTGGAAGAAAAAGTGAAGAATTTTGAGAAGAGGGCCTCAAGTGGAATACAGGATCACAGCTAGTGGAAGACCGATAAAGCTGGAGAGGGGGTATTAAATTCCTTCTCACGCTGTGCAGAAGACAGAAAATGATGAGAATAAATATTAACAATGGCATCAATAAATGATTTTTGGCAAAACAAGATTATTCAAGGAGTTAAAACCCAAATATGGGAGTTCAACTTGATTTAGTCAAACAAAACAACCAACAGTAGTTAAGAATTATGTTAGAATAAAGTTTTTTACTATTTATGTTTATAAGATAATGAAACTGAGGTGATATATTTAAGACTTTCATTCACTTGCATTAATGGAAGAATCGATTTAAATATTAACTAAACCATGAAATAAAACTAATTAATTGTATATATAAACTTGTATGTATGTATATATAAACTTAATTTTGAGTAGTGACAGTACCTCTGTTACATTGTCAATAGTCCATATATCCCCATCAATAATAATAATTAACTAATATAATCTGAAAGCTCAAATTAAACAGAAATTACACCACAGACACTTACCTCTTGATTATGTTCTAAAGAATTTTTTATTGTTTCGATCGTTACTAATCCCTACAATTAGATATTTGCATTTCAAGTAAAATAAGTCATGATTATTTTTTATAGTAAGTATACCAAGTTAAATGGCATAGTAATTTTATTTGTAAAGGAGTTTCAAAGTGTTGTGGTTTAAATTTACGGTCAAATCATATTCAGATTGAACTATGTTATGAAAAACATTTGTTTTGTTCCAACCTCTATATCTTAAAATCATTAATATAATTACTGTAAGTAGGTTAAATAATAATTAAAACAAAGTACTAAAAATTTAAATACTTCTTCATTTTCAGATTTATTATGACATGTATAAAAAATCGAAGGAACGGTATAAAGCAGATATGCAACTGTATACTACATCAAAAAGTAATTGAGAGAATATTTATAATTTTTTTTTATAATTAAGTAATAATATATATTTATATAGAGTATTAACACCCATATTTTCCTATTGCATTGAATTGTAAATAATAGACTAATTTGAAGTTAAAAATTTTTTTTTTATAAAATTCTTTTAAGAAAATAACAAACCTATAAAAATGCCATTACCACTCATTTACACCAAATTAACAAATGTAGATTTGAAATTTAATTACATATACAATTTAGGATTTGTATCATCTTTCTTTTTACGAATATCTTTCATTGTACCAATAGCCTCGGACCTTCCAAAACTCGACTGAATATTCTGATCGATAACTCTCATAAAAGGGTTATAAGACTTTTCTTCTCCTAGAAATAAAACAAATAAAATTAAAATAATACTAATAATTGAATTTGCATGATGACATTATTTAATTAAATGAATTCAATAATAAATGACAAATAGAGCATTTTATTCTTTAAAATGAAGCAATAATAGCAAGACAAAACTAACTTAGTTCAAAGTATATTTTTCTTTTATTGTGAGTTATTGAAAGTACACACATTAACAGAAGTATATAACGATATAAATGTCAATTACTATGTTGTAAAATACATAGAAGCATAAAATTTTAGTAAGATATCCTTACCAAATATCAAGCAGCTTTCAGACATATATATATATATATATATATATATATTAAATAATGAATTACCAATTGTTGAGGGCACTGTAGGTCTGTTTTCACTTCTTGTTTGTAGGGCCCACTCCAGTTTACTCAAAAGTGCAGAATTGTTCGGTTCAACCAACTTTGCAAATTTCAAATTTTGAACAGTATATTCATGGCCACAGTAAACTTTCTATAAGACACCAAGTAAACCTGATTAGATAAAAATATTTTTTACTGCAATCACTTAACCCTCGAGCGGGCATGCTGGCGTACAAAGTACGCCAGACGTATTTGAATGAGTGCTACGCTCTGTCTGTTTTTAGTTGAATCTGGAAACGGCGGATGCACAAGTCTTTGTTATTGTTTCGCGCGTGTCGTGCCTGTCCTTGAATTTCTTCCAAATCACATGGCGCCCGGTCATTTAAGTAATTTTTACTTTCTTTTTAATTGTTTTTCTTATAAAATTTGTTGTTATTTAGGCTTATATGTTTTTTTATTGTTGTTAGGAATCGAAAACCTCTACTTCTCTACTCATCAATAAGAACATAATTCTAATACTGTAAATTACTTTATTCTTCATAAAAGTACATTTTGAAAGCATCCTGGGGTTGACCCTAACCCCAGAATACCTTTTAAGAGTTAAAACAACCTTTTATTTTTGGTAAAAACTTTCTTTTTTTCATAAATTTTAAGACTTTGCTCTTTATGTAAATTGGCAAAATCATTTTTCATAGCTTTTATTAGTAAATTGGTGAAATAATTTTTCATAACTTTTATTTATAATTGAAATAAATCAATACTTTGTGCAATTTAAATAGCTATTTTTTAGGTGAATACTTTAATTCAAAATATCTAAGTCCCTTAAAATTCATATTTTTCTTTCTGGACTCTCCTTTAAGCATAAAAGTGCAAAGATGTAAAGAAATTTTATGGAATTGTGAAAAAAAAATTTATTTGGAAGAAAAAGTAAAAATTCTGCAAATTCTGTAAAAATTGTGGTGTATCAGAATCGACCGCGCCCGCTGGAGGGTTAATATCAGCCAAGCAGTATCACATACTATGTAACTTTATCTAACATTAATAACCTTTCTATCAATAATAAATGTTTGTACTATAAATCATTAACTATCGCTTAACTAATTTAATAAAAAAATTCTTTCCTACCGTCTCATCAGGGAGAGCACTTAATTTTCCAATTAGGGCATCACACATCATTTTTGCATCACCTTCAAAAAATTTTCCACATCCACCAATAAATAAGGTATCTCCTAAAAACGGAAAACTTTTATTATCACTATCTACACAAATATGCCAGTTTAAACAAAACAATAATATTAATATGAATGATCGGTTTATTCTTTTATTTATCTGTTTATTCTTCTCAGCGCTAAACCAAATTAAATAAACGGAGTTAAAAGTACATTAGACTAGAGAGTTAGTCGGCAATTTTTTCAAGATAATATTAATTCTTCAGCCGTAATGTTCGTACAGGTTACAGGCTAAAAGCAACGAGTCTACCAATTTTCTGTTCATATTAAATCTAGTAACTTTAGGAGAAATTTTTTAGCTTTTCTTAAAGTATATTTTTGAATGAAACAGGTAAACCTTTGTGCAAATTATCACATTTGTCTGTGATATGTGTATTTTTTCTGTGTGTGTCAGAATTAATATCAAAAGAAACTTTACCACTCATGAAGGGCCTTTCTTGGGTTCAGTACATGGTAAAGACTGTACTGCTTCTAAGACAACAGTTATGCAGTGCAGGAAGGTGGTTTTTCCTAGATAAACCCTTTAACCACCAGATTTTCCCCCCAATTAAGTGTATCCACTTCATGGAGACTGGGTGAGTCCCAACAGGGTCTATACATCCCACAGAGTATCATTTATTTATTCTAAAATAAATAAATCAATCAGAAAAACCTGTGAATACAGCTTCAGGTGATCCAGGAGGCCCCACTACAAAGCAAATATGACCAGTAGTATGACAAGGAGTCTCAAGGCATTCTGCTACAAGATTACCAATCTTTATTTTTTGGCCTTCTTTTACAATATCAGTTACAGCTTCAACTCTCTTATCTCCACCATATATGGCAATATCTTTAATCTGGTCTTTAACTTTTTTATTGCCACCAGCATGATCCCTAAATAACAGAAATAATACTTAAAAACTAGTAAGATGTTTAAGAAACAATTGTAAGATTAGTCCTTTTGATGACTTTTTAATTAATATTTGATATTAATTATGAAATAAAACCTATTCAGCTTAGTACAGAGGTATAATGAGCTTTCTCAAAATTGGATTCTTATGAATATTTATCTTCCGAATTAAAATGTTCAATAACCATGCTGTAAACTACTCAATGAAAGACAAATTGATTAAAATAGCTCCTCATGAATAATAAGTCATTCATGATTGTAATGAGTTTCCTTACCATTAATATGAACAGTAAAATTTATATTTTGTATAGATTATTACAATTTTAGCTCAATAAATGAAACCAGAAGGAACAAGAGAGATCAGAGTTTAAGGGTGCTGACTACCAATCAAGTCGCGGGTTTGAGACTGATAAACAAATTATTTTTTCTATTTTTGGCCATATAGCAATCCTACAGGAACTGAAAACCCTTCTGGGTCTTACCCAGTCTCTATAAAGGGGTTGAGCTTAATTGGGGATGAAACATGGTACTAGAGCAAGATCTCTGCCAAATCATCAAATAATGAACTCAAGGGTTGAAATTTTATTTATTTTAGATGAAACCATATTTTCTTACTTTTTCATCTACATTATCATTCAAAAATCATGATAATGTTTTTATTGATAATGAATTTATAATTATTTGAAATTTCATCAGCACTAGCTTATATTTCCAAGCTCTCAATTGTGACTTTCTTTATGTGATGTTTTTTATATCATTATGTATTATATTAATCAAAAAGTCATCCAATAATAAATTCATTAAATAATACAATATTTAAAACGTCTAATGCAACATTTGAAAAATCATAAATTTCAAGTTATGACTCTGATGCAGCAAGTGAGTAATATAACAATATCCTCTTTGCTACCAAGGCCATGTCTACTAAAAAGCAATGTTGATTTGATACATACAAAAAACATAAGAGTGTCTCGTAACTTATTATTTTTAATGTTAATAGTAAATTATTTATTGTTGATAACATAACCGCAGGCAAGACAACACATTAGACAGTGCATTTTACTTATAACTACAACAGGCATAATAGTGACAAATAACATGAATAGTGGATTTTAACAATCAAAGAATCAAATCAGTTTAATTATTTGTTGGCACAACTGTTATTAAATTATTTTATACATTTAGTTGTTCTGTCCTAGTAAAGAGTTTCCATCAACAGCTCATACTCTTCATCCTCACAAAAAAATAGTCTCTATGAGCCATTATTCTTTAAATGACAACCACATTCAATATTATACTCGACACAATTAAAATTATCATAGCTCTTGGAGTTAAACTCTGAAGTTTTCACACTTCCTTAACAATATTGTTATTACTTTGCAGTCATGCTGAATCTTCTCTTCTGCAAACTTTAACAGTTTAAGTGGACTAGTTTCATAGTGTATCCTCCATCATCTTTCCTACGTCCAGAGAGAGATAATTTTCCATTTAGTGATCTGTCGACAAGACTGGTGATGAAGCCTTTTCTTCATTTATGTTGAAAACTTCTGAATAACAGAGACATCCACCTTTTATCCAAACTTTTATCTTTTTAAAAAAGAAGCTATTCATTCACATAATCCTAAAAAGATAAATTCCATCCTTGATTTCCTATAAATCAACGGATTGAAAAAAAATCTTTCTTTTCACTTGTATAGTGTTTTCTTCAAATTATCTATTTTACATTTAAACATAATCATTCCATTCTAAAAATAAAACCCAACTTACAAACAATTTCACTTTAACTAACTACTTAACAACAAAATTTTTAACAGCACCGAATGAATAACTAAAATTTAATATCAAGCAATGACTTAAAAAGGTGATTTTAGTCTGGACAAACAAATTCTCTAACAATGTGAATTTCTTGCTGTAGGACAATACATACAATGAAAGAAAATAATAAATTTGATTTTTAAAAACTGGCCTTTTCTATTAAATGAGTCGTTGAAAGATATCTTCTTGGTTCTAGCAGCTTGCTGAATATTTGCTGTAATAATATTGTACCAATTAGTATATTAGGGCTTTAGCAATATATTCTAAATATATCAAATAGCAGTCCCGAATATAATATGATTATTTTGAGTTATGAGATGTGGTTAAGAATCCGGTATTAGGGAGTATTATCTTATAGCTGTAATAGTTGTAAAAGAATAACAGTTATTGATAAAGTATGTGGCACCATGTAAAATATTAAGCCAAAAGCAGAACCAAAACCAATAAATAAATTCTATCAGCTCACCAATGATGATGTGTAGTTAAAACTTTTGTTAAAGTCACATCCAGACTTTTGACAGCTGAAAATAAAGTATCAGGATCAACTGGGTCAACTGCTGCTGCTTCCTTTGTATCATTGTCAATGATCTATAGTAAAAAAAAAAATGCGAAAGTAATAATCAATGTAAATAAAGTATCTGTCCCATCACTTTGAGTTGAGTAAAAACAAGTTTTAACTGTTTATTTATTCTATTTTAATATTTTTGAAAAATACAAGTTATTGTTGGCTTCAGTATTAAAAAGAGAATGTGATTGTGGGTAATGAGTACATGATGGTAATCATTTCATCAAGAAATAAAAGTTTCAATTATATTTCAAAGTATAGGTGATATATGTATGATGAAACGTTCATTTCTGGATGAAAAGATTATCGAAGTATACGCATTTCTGTTTTCCATACTAAAGCTCATGATAACTTGTGTTTTGGAAAATATTTTTTTTTAGATTAATTTATTGATCTTTATAACTGTAATTTTATTAGAATAAGTAAATCTGCTAATATGAACAAATGACATCTAAAAAAAAAAAAAAACACTTGTGGAGAAACTACCCATCAGTAGCACTCCAATAAAGTTCTATAGTAGGAGGTCTCGAGACCATCTTCTTTTCAGACGCCCCAGGATTAGTATCAGCAGCAAGTTAAGAGACTAGTGGATTCAAGTGTATACGGAGCTTGTCATGGAAGGAAAGGTATCTAGTTTGGGCCAAATCAGTAATATATTAAATATTAAAAGGGGAAAAAAAATGAAAAGTTAAAACTTGTTATGACAACTCGATGCGACAACCTGTAGAATAATTACCACAAATAATGATCTAATTATTGATTTTACAGTTCTCATTCAAAAATAATTGAACTTAAGAAATAATAAACAAACTGAGTCCACTAAACCAGTTTTTAAACAGAGAGGTGGTTGGTGGTACACTCATTTCCTTAGGAATAAGTGGGCAATAGAGCACATATAGCCTCCACAATTGTGGGAGATAATGGTTATAGTTTAAATAAAAATATTTTACACATAACAGAAAAAAAATAGTTACTAACTATCAACTCGGTATCTGAATAAAGATGACAGAAAACAAGTTAGCATTCAGACATTAAATCATGCTACTGACAAACTACATTTAGTTAAATTATAAAAATGTTCAAGTATGTAAAACTGTATTTCATCATCACCAGAATAGTAGATTTCAGTACCAAAATATTGAAGGATTAATGAATATTTTCAATTTCATTTAAGAAATCATGCTACATTATCATTTATCCATATTTCAATCATTTAATAGGTATGTAAGAAATTAAAAACAAATCAGATCCGTGCTCACCCAACTATAGTAAACTGGAAATAATTACTAAGTATTAAGTTTAAAATAATCATGCCTTACCAAATACATGTAATTATCACTAAGTGCTGGGAGAATTTGAACAGACATTCCAGGCATTTTGATAAACTCTTGACTACTGTGACTTCCCTTAGCAAAGATTAATCTGAACAAAAAAACATAACAAATATAGCACATAAAATGTAAATTCTTAAAAAATAAGAACATCAGAACCAAACACATGAAATTACATACTGGCTTTTGTAGTAAGTAGCTATTAAAATTCTGGAAATGCTGTTGGGCAAAATCCTGGAAAGTGTACCAAACATTACCTATATGAAATCCAATATCTATGATTATCATTTTTTTTTAAAATATTATCATTCCCTAAATTATTATTATAGGACTCACTGTTTATAATTAGTCAGATGACATCGGGATTTTAAACCAAAATATAAATTAAAATGTCTCTAGGATTAAAGTGATAATAGTGTTAAAGATAATCGTTATGTCATAACAACAAATAAAGTTTACGTCAAGAAAGGTTATAAAGGTGCTACACCAATGACGGCAATAACATCTTGCTGGTGGTAAATTGAGAAATTCTATAAATGTTTACTATCTGTATCCTAAAAAATTAAAAAAAAAAAAATTACTACTAAAATTCAATGATTATTGTTGGTTCTAAAGAGAACACGTTTTAACTCAAAGAACAAATAAAAATAAACTTTATAGTTAAGCAGGACTACTACCAACAATAGTTGCTGACATTTATCCTTCTGCAAGAATCAAGATCGAATGCCTAGGGATGCGTTTCATCGCAACTACAAGAATCTTTTTAGCATTATGAAACGATACGATGGTCCTTACAGCAAAATGTCAAGACGTCGCCTTTACATTTGATATGACGCCGGTTCGAATCGCGGATTGCCCGGCCATGGAATGATCCTCTATGTTAACATTCTATATGAAATAACATAATCTATAAGATAAACCATCCTTTGTAGGGTAACTGTTGTATGTAAGGACGTTTAGTAAATATTGTGTTTACAGCTTCGAAAAAAACAGAAAACTGTTCTCCAATCTTCAAGCACGGCTACGTTCAGTCATTTCTTATTGTTCCAGAAGTATTTGATATTAATACTACCATCTCTGACGTTCAGAAAACGCTAAGGTCAAATTTCAAATATAGGAAGGTGGAATTATTTATCGGGGACCTACGATTTGTATGGGCAAATGTGTGACCCTACAGTTGTCATGATAAACCTACGGCACATAGCTAAATATCAATACTTTCTATTTTAATAGTCTAGGGTATTTCTGACCCCCAAGCTTTCAGATATATAAAAAACCTATTGATATCTCCATTACATATGAAGTAATCAATTTTTTTGTTTTCATTTATTCTAATATCTGGGGAGGCATTTTGGCATCTACGTTCCAGTTGGTAAAGAAAACATGAATTGGCTAAGAGCATGCTACCATTCACGCAAGACTGGATTAGTGAGCACTGTATGTTGTGTAAAGCTGGCCGTTAACTACTTCTGAATTGTGCCTCTCGTCTCACTTGCCCATGATAATAAACACCAAATCTAAACATTTTTATGGCCAATGGACCTAGAATTCGATTCTATACAACTTTTGTTTTTTGTTCTACTTTCCCCAGGAGTTCACCATTTTCAAGTTACACGCTCATTTGTGGCATTAAATATCTGCTTTTTTAGTTATCGTGTTTTTCGACCAAACTCATTACCTAAATAACTATGTTGCACTGTTTAAGAAAAAATAAGTCTTTAACTGGCGGTATTTTTAAGGCCGCGATTGTGAAATACGCCTGAAAGTGTTAAAATACATATTTTAATACCTCTGAAATGCATATTACACATGTTGGTCTTTTGAGTTGATACACAAAATACCGTACAGTGGAGTCCGTAATGAGCTATAGTCTAGATGAAACAGCTTCTCTCGAAGCTCTTTGGCTGGCATTAATTACCTTCTTCTGACTGAAATATGTTAAAGTACATGTTGAAGTATTAAATATTTATCAATCACTTACTTTTTATTAGATATGGTTTTCCAAACAGCAGCTTTGTTTCTTAGAAGCAGAGGTCCAGATGCCTTCTGGCGAAAACGTAGAATATTCAAACTGTCAGCGGTAAATAGGCACTAGGGAAAAAAAAAAAAAAAATTTTAATATTCAATATCACTTTTTAATTATGTTTGTAAAAAAGCATTTTACAGGGCGCAAAAGGAATTGTTATTCTATAGCTGTTAGATATGTCCATAGAGCACTAGCTTATGCCACCAAAAGCCGACAACTGAAAAAACAAGACATGGCCAATGTAAAATGTATTTTATTCTTATATGTTTGTTAATTAACTTTTATTTAGTACTGATTTTTTTTTTATGAGTAGTTATGGATGACTCGGGTGTCTGCAGGATGTGAAGAACATGGTCTTCCGTACCCCCAGTTCAAAGATGGTTTGGAGAAAAGCAATATTCTACTAAACCGAAAGGTTTTGGCTGATCTGGCTATTTGGGAACCATATTCTTTTAAAGTAAATTGTTCATGATATATTATTATCAGCATGAAGATATAAACAATAACCTTAAGTCGGTCTTATTCATTTTTTTTAGGATGATATGTGATAGATTGTGTGCTAAGCTTTACCTCTGTTTAGGTAGATAATTGCATATATTTAAATAATACTTTTTCGTTCCTAGTAATTTCAATCCCATTACTTATACTAGTGTATTAGAGGGCTTAAATTACCTCTCTGTATTATTATGCATTTGGATCTTTTTAATTAATTAATGATTCTCATCTCACCAATATTTATCTCATGGAATATATTTGCTATTTAATATATTTCAGTTATCTTCTAGTAATGGAACCAACTTCTAAATTGATAATGCACGTATAAGATTCCCCTGTATTTGCTCTTTGAATACATTTATAATTATATATATTATGGTTTAACAACTTGTCTTTGATATGGCATTATTTGTTCTTCTTAATTTTAAAAGTTAAATTACTCTTTGATCATTGATTTAAGTCGATTTTTAAATAAAATTACTGTAAACATCTTTCAACATTATTTATATTACAAAAGACTTTATTGATTTCCTCTGGTTTAGATTGTGTTGATAAATTTTTTGCCAGCCATGCTGCTGACTTCTTCAGGGCTGAGATGAGAACTTGATTCTCATCTCAGCCCTGAAGAAGTCAGCAGCATGGCTGGTGAAAAATTTATCAACATGATCTAAACCAGAAGAAATCAATAAGTCTTTTGTAATAATAGTGGCCGTGGAAACCTAAAAGAGTATTATTTATAGTTTTTAACTTTTAGAGGGAAACACCTTCATCACAACATAAAAATATTTTTGTAACAAACTTGTATTTTTTTTTAGGCTTTAACTCAAATCGCTTGGACCAAACTAAGGGAAGAAGGTGATCCTGAGGTAGAAGAAGTCCAAGAAACTCCCCCTTCCAATGTCATAACTCGGGGATTATTAGATAAATGAACTTAGTATTCTTTTGTTAATATTAGTCTTACACAATGGATGTATTTAATAAACTATTTTTTATGGAAGATTAAAAAACCTCTAATAGTTTTCTCGTTTTTTGAATTCAAATACAGAACTTTGGAAAATAAAGTTTATTTTTGCATTTAAATAATTCCACGGGTTTTGCCTCTTATTTAAATTTTAAGATTTTATTCTAACCAGTAGCTGAGAGAGTATGTTAGGGGAAAGTAGGTCTGTTTCTCTTCTAGTTAATTTAAAGTAGATCTAATTATACTCAGCACATAAAGAAATATACTTGTGAGAAAATTTTATTATATGTAAACTTTATAATTAAAAGCAGTATTGAAAATATATTAAAAGAAACAAGTATATCAGAATGATGGTACTATAGGAAGTAACTTATTTTTTGTTGGAGTGAAAATTGTTAATTATTACATTTACATTAATGTTGATATTTCGTTTCTTGCCTTACATTCATGCAAACATTTTTAAAAAATGTTCCTTTAGCATCAAAAACTTCCAATCGCATTTTATATTTTATATACCAAGGAACCGATTCAGTTCTCTTCTGATGCAAATCGATTTGACTGCGTGTGACTGATACACCTACTAAATGTAATTTGATTTTGATGAAATTAAAACCAGTACTCAGTCTACCATGTATTGATTGAGCGAAGTTATCTCCGATTGAAGTTACAGTTACAACCTGAACAACGAACAGCATAATTTTGATATTGAAAGTCGGCGATTTCTAGTAGGAAGGTAAACATTATTAACTATCATTTTAATGGTATAAAAACTATTAGCTTGTTAATTACACTGTTTTACAGCAAGAGTGCATCATTTACTTAGTGGCTCCTCATAATAATTACTGCCAATCCAATAACAGATTAAAGTGTAGCAAATTTAAACCAGCCGATTGCGACTTTAGAAATTTTTTTATACTGGAGTAAATTACTACTTTCGGAAGCCATCTAGTATGGTGAGAAAAAGATGATTAATTGGTGTGGTTTCTATTCCATCTGAGTTAGCTAATATTAATTTTATAACAGCTCTTAATTGAATAAGTCTTGGAATCCACAATAAATAGACGATTAAAGAGTGGAGTATGCGACCCATAATAGACTTATGGAGAACGGAGATAGTTGGGAGTGCAGTCAAAAAAACACCAAATAAGTACTAGACTTATATTTAGTAAGTGCCGACGTTTCGACCTACAGTGTAGGTCATCTTCAGGGCGATTTGGAGAGAGGAGCCGCTGGGTGCACAGGCTAACTAACAATCAAATCCATTGTTGGTTAGCCGGTGCACCCAGCGGCTCCTCTCTCCAAATCGCTCTGAAGATGACCTACACTGTAGGTCGAAACGTCGGCACTTATTAAATATAAGTCTAGTACTTATTTGGTGTTTTTTTTACTGCACCCCCCAACTATCTCCATTCTCCATTTTATCATCCAGTCAACTATTTTCCTCTCATACATAACAGAATTAATTCCTGTTCAGTGCTAGTCGGTATTCTTCGAGAGGAGCACAACTACTTGATATAATATAAGAAAAAAATAAAAATGATATATGAGCAAAGAATTAAGTTTTATAAACATTTATTGATATAATTTTTATTAAATAAATTTATAAAATTGATAAAACTTTTCATAAAATAATTTGTGCTAAAAGTAAATAAAAAACAGAATTTTGTGGAATAAAGATATTATATTTTCTCATTCATTTCTATAAATACTATAAAATATTTATAAAATGTTTTGAAGATAACTTATAAATATATAAATTTCATGTAACAAAGTTTTTAATTTTAAAAACAAAACTTAATTTTTTTTATAAACATACAAGATCAAGAAGTTTACATCAATTAATTTTAACAGCAAATATTGACTTTGATTGCTGTAAGCTAACTTAGATTGAGTTTTTTAAGCATCCGAAGGAAACAAATCATTGAAGATACCCAGTTTCATTTTGCCGCTTTGTGGTTCCATAGCTCATTTATTAACATACTATGTCTTTTCCACCTTAGAGTTAGGGTGGGTATACAAATAACATTGTCCACATTCAACCTAGGTCAATGACCTCTTAATTTTTCTGAACTAAAAGTTTTGGTGACGAGTCTGCTTTATGTAGCATAAAAAAAATAAAAATAAATCATAGAGCAGAATTTTTTCATAATCAATCCAATTGTACACTAAATATAATTTACACCTAATTCAAAAACAAATATTTTTAACACAAGGACATTAACCAAGGCAATAAAAATGTAGAAATGGTTTCTGTTTGAAGTTTTTGATTAAATAAATCCAATTAAATTCATTTAAATCAACAGAAATAAAGATTTTAAAACCAGTTTAAACACAAACAATAAGTAAAAACGATCTACAACTTCTGTTATTAGGAAAGAAGTTCATGAATAAGAATACTTTAATTATTTACAGAAAAGTATAATATATTTATATTATCAACGGCAACAACATTTATACTTAAGTTGTTAATGTTAACAATTTCAAAAAAAAAAAAAACAATAAAAGATGATTCAATTTAAATAATAATCATAAGAATCTGAAAACAATAATGTAAATGTAACAAAATAGGTTGATTGGAAAAAAAATCATTTAACAATTCGTAACAAGCTGAAGTTCAAAGAATAATGAATGAAAAAAAAAAAAAACATTCCTTCTAAACTAGTAAGTCAAACTGAGAATAGATTTTCCTTAACATTTAAAATTACTTCCTACGTAGGTTGACTCATGACAACGATATCAGTGACAAAACAACCACACCAACGATGCCTGATTGTCAATAAATGATGCATACACATAGTACAATAAATAAATTGTAAAATGGCAGATAGCTAATTTTAATTAGAAAAGTTAAATACAATTCCATTGAGTAAACTAAGAAGTTGCTGATTAAACTTGAAAGGTTTTAAAGTTCAATATTTTTATGATCCTACTTGTAAGCAATATAAATTTCTTACAAATTATTCTACATATAAGCCAATAAATAAAATAAAATTTGGTTAGTAAAATAAATGTTTAAGAATTAAAATCCTTTTTATACATGTTCAATAACTGTTTTGTGTAACTTATTTCTCCTGTGACTATTTTAGAGGAAAAATATCTATTTTAAAAACAGTTTTGAGTCAAGTTCAGAGCCCCAAAAGTAAAACAATATACAAGCTATTTTTAAAATAAATTATAACACTGCAGGAATATACATATATTATATACATTAGCATCTCCTAATTTGTTATATTTTTTTAATACATACGCTACATGACAATATGTACTATATATCCAATCCTATTATATTTATCTACTATACAATTTATAAGTAATTATTTTACAATTTATATCATAATCTGTATTTTGACATTCTGTGTTGAAAGTATAACAGAAATAAAAACGGAAAAAAAAAAAAAAAAAACGAATTACAATAATACTGGCTGATGTTGATGATGCAAATAACTTCAAATAAATATAAACCTGTCAGTCAGTCAACTCATATTAAACGCTTCTTTAAACAGAAACATATGAGAGAATGTTCTCACGATAATGTGTAATTCTTTGTGACCCATGATGAAATATTGTAAGCAGCTTAAGCTGGTAACTGTAGTTTCTTTCCCTTGAGAACTGGAATACATAAATAAAGTATAAAATATCATAGATAACAGGTAAGATAACAAGCAAAGAACTTAAACAGTCATACAATACCAAACTGCAATTAATTAATTCCTAAAACTTCTAAACATAAAAAAATGAATGTCAGTTTATGGTTTTGTAAGACTCCAATTGTTGATTCATAAGAACTCACATTTTATAACATTGGCAACATTCTTTAAAATAAGTTTATTTTAAAAAAATACATAATATAAATAATATTACCACTTATTACTGTCTATCATTATACCAGTAAACATAAAGTAAAGTTTTAATTTTCAACTAAGCAATATTTAGTGAATTTCCATTTAAGGAATTGAATCAGTATATTTATCTTCAAATATATGGAATAAATTAAACTTTATGAATTCAATAAATATTATGTGGACTTACCTTTCGTAATGTATAAATAAAAAAAATCACAGTATAGCACAGTTTGTACGATTCCAGATATAATCGCTATCCAGTCATAATGATTTTCAGCATAATATCTGTACACCCAATTAAATAGATACAATGCTCGATATGAACCAAGAGCAAATAGATAGTGAGAAGTTATGCTTTCCGCTTCGCCAGTTTTAGATACCATAAACAACTGAGGTAAAATAGCCACTGATTCCAAATAAATACTGAATGTCCAAAGAAGCTAAGGAAAAAAAAAAAATTATTTTCAGCAGTAATACAAAACAAAATGGTAATATGAAATTTGTGAATAGAAAACTCCAGAATAAAAGCCAATTGTCATTTTAATAGCTCACCCCAATCTATAAATGTAAACATTGGGGGTGGCATCTTTCAGGCTTCAGAGGATGTGGATACAACACCACTTAGAAAAGATATAAATACTTGTTATGATTTTTAATAAAACTTTTTATATGCACATTTATGGGAAACTATGAAACCTTATTTAAGAATAAAAGAATACTATATTTAGGCAGGAGGGATTCTGAGTAGTGTAGAAGAGAGATTGATTCGAGTGAAAATTGCAAATGGTGGAGAATTATTGATGAGGCCAAGACCTATGACAGGTTGCAGTGACATGGAAGTGAATTAAGGCAAAACCACGCGCCGACATTGAAGGCCTTCTACTCCTCTGATCTAATCTGTTTTCATTTAACACTTAGACATATTTTTTCAATTCATGTGTCACATGACATCACAGACACTTTGTTACAAGCAGTTTAGGTCTGATAAATAATCTTAATGTTTTTTCTTCCAGAAGGACAGCGCCCTCAACTCTTAACACACACTAGACACTATTTCTTTTTTATATATATCATTCAATATCTATATTATTAGAGCTACATAAGGTAACTAAACTAGAGGCAACAAACACAGATAAATTAAAATGATAAGATGAAAGGTTCAGGTAACAAATATCATGGAGCATCAAATAAACAGGAAGTCACGTAAAAAGTAAAGTTAAGGAATAAATAAGTAAGACATATTTGTTCTTCGGTAAATCAAAATAAGAATTTTTTTAGGGTACAAGAATGCATGAAAGAATCATAAAGTCAAGAAATATTGGCTAAAGAAGTTTTATCCAAGAATTTAAATTATAAGCATCATTTTACTGCACTATACTGCCGTGAAAAAAGCACATCTTCATTCTTGCTTCTTAAAAAAAAAAAAAAAAAAAAAAAAAAAAAAAAAAAAAAAAAATGGCAGCTGGTTTTTGCCCACACCCCTCAAATATTAAAGTCCCATTTAATAATAATAATAAAAATACTTATTTCAGAAATTAATGCTTTACTCCATAGAAACCAAACAGCTCAGTTGGTATGGGCATGTCATGAGAATGCGAGCTGACCGATTGTCCAAACGCATGCTTGAGTTCACTCCAGAAGAGAGAAGAAAGAGAGGACGACCAAAGAAGCAATGGATGGAGGCGGTGTATGCAGGGATGACTGCACGAGGGCTTAGAGAAGGCCAATGGCGGGACAAGAACGAATGGAATACTATTCTTTTTGGAAACGACATATGAACACAATGTTTGTCAATAAAGTCGTTAAAAAAAAAATTAAAAAAAAAAAATTTCAGAAATTATACAAGTGCCATTTGGCACATATTGTATTTTTTTTAAGTCGCATTTACCTTACAGAAATAATTGTAGTGGATAAAATCATTAGAATAACTAATCATCAAGTATCAAGATATATGATTAATTAATTAACACAGGCTTTAAAACCCATTACGGGTCTTCGCCGCATCAAGGCGCCGCATCCACTCCTCTCTGTCTTGTGCCAGGGTCCGCCAAGCTCTTGATCCAACGAGGACATTTGAGTCCCTCTCGACCTCGCCCACCCGTCTCAGTCGCGGTCTTCCATGTCTCCTTCTCCCATTCACATACCCAAAGAGAAGTTCCTTCTGAGTAGCGTTTTCGTTCATCCTAGCTACATGCCCAGCCCATCTTACCCTGGAAATTCTTATGTGCTGTACCACATTGGGCTCCTGATAAATCTGGTACAGCTCTGCATTATACCTAAGCCTGAACTGGTCACCCACTCTTACCGCTCCAAACATTCTTCTTAATACTTTCCTTTCAAAGAGCAGTAAGCTGTTAGCGTCAGATTTTGACAAAGGCCAGGTTTCTGAGGCATAAGTTAAAACAGGTCTAATAAGCATTTTGTACAGTGTAGCCTTGGTCTTTCTTGATAATAGACGACTTCTGAATCCAAAATAACACTTATTTGCAGCTAGTATTCTTTTCTGTACTTCTGGGCTGGTCGTGTTGTCCGATTTGATCAGTGAACCAAGATACTGAAAACCATCAACACCCTCAAAAGTGCAGTCACCAAAAGTGATATGAGGTGCTGGTGGTCTTGGAGGGTTAGCCACAATGTATTTAGTCTTGGACTGGTTTACTTGGAGCCCCATGCATCGTCCTGCTTGCTCTAAGGCAAGAAATGCCTGTTACAAATCTCTCTCTGATCTTCCCACTATATCAATACCGTCCGCACAAGCAAGAAGCTGAATGGATTTGGTCAGAATTGTACCGGTCACCTGTATTCCTGAGTCCCTAATCACCTTCTCGAGAGCAAAGTTGAACAACAGGTAGGAAAGTACATCCCCTTGTCTCAGACCCCTAGTGGTCTTAAATGATTCGGATAAGTCACCTTGGATCTTGACCTGACTTCTTGATCCACTCATCATTAGCTCAGAGAGGCTTATCAATTCTTGGGGTACATTCATTTCTTCCCTGCTTTGATAAAGTCTGTCCCTAATAATGCTATCACAAGCGCTGCTGAAATATAAGAGCTCTTTCCATAAGAGTTCTCAGGGAAAATATCTTATCAATACAGGATGTCCCACTCATAAACCCACATTGATACATGCCTATCTCTCTCTGAGCATGGGGACGTAATCTTTCATACACTATATTAGAGGGAACCTTGTAGGCGTACTTAGGAGTGTAATGCCACGATAGTTGTCGCAGATCATTTGGTCACCTTTCTTGTGTAGAGGGATGATAAACCAATCTTTAGGAAGTATATATGATTAGTCAAAGAATAAAACAAATAATTTTTCCCTAATCTGGTACTCTTTTAGGTTAAAAAATAACTTGGTTAGTTAAATATAATTAGTAATAGAGATAATGGCCGAGGGTGTGGTCAAAGAATTGTACACAAATAAGCCACACAATCATGAGCAAACGTATTGGCCAGCTCTGATCAAAATCAGAAAAAACAAAATTACATCAACAATGCAGTACCAAAGACAATTACGACTTGATTGCCTTTGATAATGCACTCAATAGTGCATAATGTCAATACATTATTTTAATTTTTCTTTAACTTTAAAAATAACCTCCTTGCAGAACCGTTGGCCAAGAAACAGTACAGATTCTACCATGTACTGAACCCCAGACCTGTTTACGGGTTGTAGTGTCACAGGTTTTTTTTTTTTTAAATAACCAAAAGGTTAGGGCAAAACGTTGGCACATGATAAAGTTTGCCTCATTCATATACAATACTTTGGCCCCAACCCCGACCATTTTCTACATTTTCAGGATATAAAGATTAATCATTGACTCATTAATTAACAATAATTAATACATAACACAAAATAAGTGCTTCAGGGTAGTATTTTATGTAACTTATAATTACCTCAAGAGGAGTGAAGTCGTGGTTAATGAGTAAAGCAAGTATGAAACATGGTAAAACCAAAAACTCAATTCTGAAAAAACAAACAAATATTAATCATAACAAACAGATAAATCGAAAATAATAGTCAATTTTATTAAAACATCTTCCATTGACTTCTAAACATTTATTTTGAAGAATACTTTTTTTTTTTTTATAAATGAATTCCTTGTGAATTTCTGACAGGAACAATAGCAAGTTTCTTTTCCAACTTAGGAGAATTTTTTGAATTATTTTTATTTTAAAGAGAAATATGCTTTACATTTATATTAGAAACAATATGACAGATTAATTCTTTAACTAATTTTAAGAGAACAGTATACAATAATTATAGGCAAAGAAGATGTCTACAACTAATTTCATAAATAGTAAGGGTCTTCAATTACTAGAAACTTGTTCTGTGATTCCCTACAACCGCAACAATAAAAAATTCTGAGTTGCTCTAATAATTTATTGAGTAATTACTTTAATTATGCACGGTGTTTTGATTGACTTTAAACAAAAAAAACATGATAAAATGCTGAAATATTGAATAATTTGTGAAAAATTAATGAAAAATATGAAGGAAGTAAAAGAAAAAAAAACACAACATTCCTTCCCCATTAGGCAAAAATGAAATCATCCAATCATGGATACCTGTAACAATAATTGATTAAATAATTAATAAAAGTTTTGAGAATACAATTGATCAAAAGTGTAGAGTAATAAAATAAAATCTGAGTTCTTGAATATTTTAATTTTTTTTATTGCTCTTTATTCCATAGATGAGAAATATTTGATACCTCCATTGGATAAAGAAATACTTTTTCTTGGTTGTTACCAGAACCAACTAGAGTCATCCTTTTATTTTAAGTACAGAATGGATTACTAATTCTATAGAACACCAATGCAAGCCCAAAATTCAAATTATTTATTCTACAATGGGTGTAAGCAATAAGCTTTGAGTGATTTGTTTTTGGTACAACCATATGTCATCATAAAAATAGGGAAGCATGTACAAGCCAATTCAAGGTAACCCATTTAGATGCTTAAACTTGGGAATCTTTGCCATTATTTTCCTTTTATGTTCTTTTAGATTAAGTGAAGAAAAAAGTTAAACAGTGCATATGACAGATTAAATTGGGGATCAGTTTTGCTGGCTGTCTCTTCATGTTGAGTCACAAGATTTTAACTAAAATGGATCGTTAGGGGTTTGTTTAACTCTAGAGCAAACATAGCGAGGGGAAGCCAACAGCTTTGATCTGATCAAATCAGTAATAATTTTAATAATCCAAATTAAAACAAACTTTTGATGCCAGCAAGTAATCTCAATTTTTTGGAATTATTGTATTTTTATTATTTATAGAAGGAATAAGTAACGAAATAGAATCAAAATTTAATTTTTGGATAAGATATACTAAAAATGAACTTATGAGGTAATATTTCCAGGTTGGATGATGGAAGCAATGTCAATCAACTAACTATTCAACAATACTCAACATACTTAAGTACAATAATAAACAATGAGCATGCAACTAAAAAAATATATTTAATTGTATATTGATGAATCCAAAATCGGATCCATAATTGTCTATGTTAAGGTTAAAGAACAAATACAAATTGAGACACCTGCTCAAACACAGATTCATTAAGTTTATTTAATGTGTTCAAGGAAGACAATTTTATAATTTTCCTATAGCTAATATAATGCCCTGAACGACAGGTACCCATTTTAAAATTGAAAGGGTGCAAACAAAATCTATAAAAAGGTTCTTTACAGTAGTAGGGACTAATTATTTCATTACACACAAGCGTAACAAGATAGAAATTTTTCATATGAAAATAGTGCCCCAACCATTCTCTAAAAAGTAACTTTGCTTTTGCCAAAATTTAATATAAAAATAGAAAAAAAAATGTAAAATAAATCAAAACAAATAAAACAGGTATTAATATCAAACGTGGGGTAAATAAAATAACCAAATTCTCAAGAAAACATCTAATAAATTCACATATTTCATTAAATACACAATAAATTTGACACTAATTAAGAAAATTAGCAGATTTAAAAGAAATAAATAAACTTTGATCATTGAGTTTTACACTAAAGGATAAAGACATCAAATTTGATAACAAACCTAATGTTCAAAATTTGAGTTTGTTTACAATGAAATACAAATTATTGATAAATTATATACTAATAATCACCTGAAAGTATCATGGTTGTGATCATAAGTAGCTTTAAACTTGACAAACATCAAGTATATTGTACCATAGGAAGATGCAAGAAATAAAATTTTCATAACACTGTTGTAGGCAGATATATAGGAGGTAAACAAATCAAGATATCTTGCCGTATATACAAGTGCAAACAAGAGCTGAGATCTTCCAGAAATACCTGAAATACATAATGTATGATAAGGTAATCATCACACATACACAATTTTCCTTTGAAAAAATGGTTCAAAAATACTGTAGAGACACTTCAATTTTCAATTTCAACTTCACAAATGTGACTGATTCTGGTATCACAGTTTAATGTAATCAATAAAAAATAATAAAAAAAACATCTCAAAGTCAATGAACACCAAACCGGTAAGTTAGTATATTTCTCGAATAAAATATACAAAAAAAGTGTACCTGCACATGATCTCGTCTTCCATATTTTTAAAAGAAGGATTATTATTGCTAAGACATGAGCTAAATCTCCTAAAAGTCGAAATATATTCATTTCGTGCGAAACCTACGGATCGTTTGTTGTACACAAAATGACGTGGCTTGCCAAATCGGCATGGCTTGGAACTAGTGTTATTGTGATAATAGTATACACACCATGATAACGTAATTTAATATGCTTAATCAATTGAATCCATCCTAAAATATAATGGGATTTTTTATGAGTTCAGAAATGTAATATGATTTCGTATCATTTGATAATTCTTCTAACCATTTTTTTTTTAGAATTTCAGGACTGTATCAGAGTGTATAACCTGAAGAGCATCTTTATCTTTGACTGGTTACTTATTTTCTTTTAGTTCTATTATCCTTTTTATGGACACTTATTTTTTAGAGCTGATTAAATGAAAATTTTGAATTATTCTAATTACTAGAAACAAGTAACATGAATAACTTACAGTAAATATGTGTATGTATATGTATATATTCACATACACACTTACTTACATACATGAACTGGGGCATTGTACGCATCTTTTATTCTCTGCAGACTCTTCGGCGTCTGCTACCATCAGACAGACAAAGTATTTTTTCGCCAATACTCTCGGTCTTCCCAATTTCCCTCCGCTAAACCTCTTGCTGTCATCACCTCTTCAACTCCTTGCAGCAAAATTTTCCTTGGGCGGCCTCTTTTTTCGTCTCTCCTCTGGGATATAGTTCAATTACATTTTCGGCCATCTCTCTGGGCCCATTCTTCTCAGATGACCATTCCACTACAGCTGCTTGACCTGCTTTTGCAGCATAATATTTTCTGTATACCGAATAGACATCTATTTCCCGCCGCTATTCGTGCAGACAATAGATAATTAAATATGTATGCAAATTGCAATATCAAGTAGAAAAAAACATAGTAAATAATGAAACAAAAATACAAACAATATCAACTGAGATAACTTGTTTTTAAAAATTATCTAACTGGATGAGTGAAGCGTCAATGATAAAAATAAAAAGCACTTATACATATAAAATCACTTTTAACATAGAGACTAAAAAGGTGATAAAGTGCAGGGAAAACAAGTTATAATGATACGAGCACAGATTTATTGGGTACATACACTATATAAACATATATAGACACAGAGAGACAATTCACATAATGACAACGATCCAGTCCTGACAACCAAGGAATTACTGTATAATATACACAAGCATTACAAAATACAAGAAATTACTTTAGCATCCTAATTACAAAATAAAAATATAATAAATACAAGGAATTACTGAAATAGAGTTACTTTCAAACTCCCAATTGGCCTTTCTTTATTCTTATAATGACATAAGGGAAAATTATAATTTCCTTATTAAACACAAGTACAACTTATAATTTCCTTATTAAACACAAGTAAATTATCTGGAACAGTGTCTTTCATTTTGTTAAATTCCTCCAAATTTACCTTTTCTTTCTTTTATTTGATTTATTTCTTCCTGCTTTCTTATTTCTGACCTGTTCACTATTTCTTTACCATTTAACTCTACACTATAATTTATAGCTTCTATATTCTTCATTTCTTCTTTATGACTATCTTCTTCTAGATTTATATTTTCAATATAGTTCATTTCTTTAATATTGTCTATTTCTTCTTTATAACTTATTTATTCCAGATTAATATCTTCACTATGATTCATTTCTTCTCTACAGTTAAATTCTTCTTCTTCTTGTGTTCACAATTTTTTTTTCTTCTAATTTTCCATTAGCCACAATTACACGTCTTCCTTAAATTAAGTGCAAGGCCCTAATATATTTCTTTGCCGTATTTTTATCTATTACCATCGGCAAATCATCATCTGTAAGTTTGCAAACAATAATCTATCTGGCCCATACACCCTGATTCATAAAGATTTCCAAAAAAGACCATTACATCCTGTTTCATTCAAAACTCTTAGAAGGCCGTTGAGTTCAAGTAATTTCTTTA
Source organism: Arma custos (assembly GCA_037127475.1). Classification (NCBI taxonomy): domain Eukaryota; kingdom Metazoa; phylum Arthropoda; class Insecta; order Hemiptera; family Pentatomidae; genus Arma; species Arma custos. Next base: position 83,610,263 of record CM073760.1, on the reverse strand, counting down.
TTCCATACTCCCAACTCCCAAAATTAGACCCATCAAAAGGCGTTAATGTGAACCCGTAATCACTAGGAAAACTCTCCATTGTTACATTGATCGCAAACATCGAACTAAAACAAAATGGCGTAACACCGAATCACAAAACAATAAACAAATCACTATTGATCAGATGTTCACGTAGGCTTCCACGGTCTGCGGTATAGTCCATATGTTCTTTTTCCGGGATGGACCGTGTGGTGTTGGTTTTGTTAATAGAAATAGAAACTATTAAACGGGTAGAACGCAAGAGAAAACTCAAAAAACAAGACAATAACGAAACCGACCACGAACCTAAAACCCAGACAACCATTCCATACATCAAATGTACTTCAGAAAAGATCGCCAGGATTCTAAAGAACCACGACATCAAGACCACATTCTCCACAGACAAAACTATAGCTCACATCCTACCGAAACCCAAAGACAAGTTAGGACTACGTACCCCAGGCATCTATAGCATACCCTGTTTCTGTGGCAAGGTCTACATTGGACAAACCGGAAGGACCATCGAAAGAAGGTTAAAAGAACACATATCTAGTGTCAAAAATGTCAAGACGGAAAAATCGGCTGGAGCAGAACACTTCTACAACACCAACCACCAACACCAAATTATCAAAGAACCCAATAATTTCAATAAGGAAGACGGTTACAAACTTAGCAAAAACTGGTATCCTGCCATAAAACAAAAGACCAACACATCAACCTACCATCCACACACATACGACAATACCGAACACACACGAACCCACCCGAACACAACACAGCCTACGGACTCGACACAAGCGAGCCAATGGGAAGGCAGACTTCGACCGAGATTCATTGGGTATATACACTATATAAACATAAACAGACACAGACACTTCACACAATGACAACGATCCAGTCCTGACAAGAAACCGACGCTAATTACCTCAGAATGGCTGAGCACAAACATGGATCTCATAGCACACGTGCTAACGTGATATGTTATCCAACATAGGTGCCCCATAAAGGAGTGCTGGTCTAATAACTGCCTTATAGATCATTACTTTGAGGTGGAGTGATAAGTTCGGTGAGGTTAAAAGACGATTAAGCCTTTAAGATTTGGTTCTAACCGACCTAATCTTCTTATTGCAATGTTGGGATAACGTCAAGTGCCGGTCGAGGGTGACACCGAGATACGTTATCCTATTTGTAGGTTTGTTAACTTTGCCTGCTACTCTGTAAACCTTAGGTAGAGGGCGCTTATTTTTTTGGAAGGAGAGAATAATACAGTCTATGGATATCAAAGCGGTTGCCTCGTTTTCTGGCATACTTCCGGGTGCAGTCCGACCTGTAAGCCGGTCTGTTCCAGTGCGATTAACACTATTTCCGAGCAGTAGATTTTGAGATAATTAAGGATAATTTTCTCAAAAACTTTGCCCATGTGCGGAAGTAAGCTAATAGACCGATAGTCGACTGGCTAATTACCATTTCTTGCTGACTTCAGCAACGGAAAGAGGATAGCTCTTTTCCATGTCTCAGGAAAGTATCTTAGCCTGAGACAGGAGTTGTAGAGGTTCGTCAGGTGAGCTATGCCTCTTCTTGGTAATTGTTTTAGGAGTATAGTTTGTATCCCGCCGTGGCCTGGGGCTTTATTCCCTCGCGAACGACGGAGTATCGCCTTCAGCTGCTTTGGACATACAAACATATAATTATTTCCTACTTCTTCGTTCGGGATTTCGGTCGTACTGATTGTTCGACGGATTATAATGGCACTGTATTGATCAGCGAACTTACTTGTTCCTAATCGGCCAACAGTTGGTCTCCGTCGTGTAATGATGTATAGCTTCTGTTCCTTGTGTTCGTCCTGAGTAATTTCCAAAATTTACGGTGGTCGCCATGGATTCCTCGAAGCTTTTCATGCCACTGTGCCGTCCGCCATTGTTTCATGAGATTGCGAATCTGAATACTAAGGGAATTCACTACCGATTTCACCTCATGATCCCTGGCCCTGTACCATTTATTCTTCCACTTATTGCGCAAGGCGATAAGTGGAAGAATGTGATATGGTAGGGGACGCAGGGCTGGTGGAAGTGGATCAACCTTTGGTATGGTCGTGTCAGCGGCATCAGTGATATTATCTGTGAAAAACCGTATATAATTGGCTATTTTATTCGGCTTACGGAGGATGGAAACTGTAGACAGATTATGGTGGACCTGTGCTCTGTAGGCCTCTCAGTCTTTCTCTTGATATATATATATATATATCATTGGCGGAGGTGGGGGTAGCGCTTCTCCGTCTAATAGATCAAGCACAGGCCTATAGTCGGTAATTAAGATGTCCAGCGCAACGCAATCAACAAAACGGTGTGGCTGGCTAGTGAGAAGGAGATCAACAGTAGATGTGAATGTCGCATTCGCCCTATGTATGAGTGTTTGGGTGCACCCCGATTTAGGGCGTTTTTAAGATAATTTTACCATGTACGCTACAAGAGTTGTTATTCCAGAGGGTATGTCGAACGTTAAAATCGCCCACGACCCAATGGTTTGTCCTCTTGGCGCACTCGTTGAGCAGTCTCGAGAATTCCACCGTTAACGATCTAGGCCTCCTGTACAGCCCTGTGGTGACGGTGGGCTCTTGTGGTGAATGTTTGGGTCCATGGTTGCTACTGGTGGGGGTGCTACCTCCATCTTGTCCCATGGGGAATGGAAATCATGCCCCCTCCTTTTTGATCTACTGGTTGGTCTCCCATCACGTCGTAGCCGGGCATGTTTATACGCTGGAAATTTATTCTGGTGTCAGTGAGATTCACTACAGCGGATTGGGTCTGCGCTATCAGGGCGTATACCTCCGTAATTTTAAGCATGAGTCCGTCAGTATTGAAATTTAGTAATGTTAGTGGTTTACTCATTTTGTCAATAGTGTAGACAATTGTTCTAGAAGTTTATTTGTGGAGTTAGTAAAATTAGTGATATATGTCATGAGGTGTTCTACCCAGGGGGAAGTTTCGACATAACGAGTCCTGTCAGCGTATGTCTCCGGAACGGTCCGTTCGGTCCACCGGGGTATGGGTTGATGCAGGTCCTTCATCGGTCCGTCTGTCCGTCTCTGAGCCCTGAGGTGAGGAGGATAATTTTGTTCTGTGAGCGATGATGGTGAAGTAGCTTTAGTTCTTAAGCCAACTTGATTCCTTAGGTTGTTCTATTTTCTCCAAGAGAGCCTTCCTTATCTTGCATCCCGTGAATGACCCCGCATGTGTCATTCCACAGTTACTGCATTTGAGTGGCGTAGTTTCTCTTGGGCACTCCGACACTGGACTTGGGCCAGCACAACGGACAACGGCACAACGGCTCGAGAACAGTGGTTTTTAGTGTGCCCAAACTGCTGACATCTGAATTATTGGACAATCCCTCTTCGCCCTTGATTGAAGGTTTTACTGTGAACCTTATACTATGGATAGCCTTCACTGCCTGTAAGTCTTCAAGCTTGACACTAGCTGAAGTTGTAAATCCCGATTAAATATCATTTTTCCTACCGTCCTTGTCGCTTTTTCTTAAACGGCGTATGTCAAGGATCCCCTGAAGCCGCTCCATCAAATATAATTTTATCAATTCTACATCATATTCCAGATCCAATCCGTTGATGATGTATTTTTCGGGTTTTGATCCCCTGAACGTAGAATAGGTGTGGAGTGGCTGGTTTTGAGATTTTAATAAATCTATTATTCCAGAGTGAGCATCTAGAATTATAGGGAAAACTTGTATCCCCTCTTTAGTCTTTTATATTTGAAACCGTTTAAATCCTGTTATTTTAATACAGCGTTGGCTGTGCTGGTCACGCCGCTGACCACAGTGGGTGGGGGTTTCTTTGGCGCATTGTCTTTCTCGCGGGGAACACTATCACTTAAAATAGAAAAACAGTTTGATGTACTTTCTGTGAAGTTCATTTTTTGGTTGAGCATTTGGCATGGCTTCTTGGGGTTGGTCCATTCACCATCTTCTGTCTTATTAACTTGCACGCTAGATAATTGCACGGGATTAGGCAAGCAGCGTCTTCGGTGAAACCCATCGATGTTCCAATCCATTTCCACAAAACCTCGACAAATTATATACCTAAACCTTCCTGGTGAATCACTCTATCTATTGGTGAAAACCGCATGAAAATCCGTGCAACAGTCATTGAGTTTACTGCGAACAAACGCGGCCGAGGACTTTCTTTTATAATATGTACAGATGTAGACAATATACAAAAGAGGAATTACTTCAACAATCACATCATTCATTTATCAGTTGGAAAATTTTAATCTGAAAACTGAATATGTTATTTCACATTTTTTGGGAATTGTAAGGATATAAGGTGATTGAAAATGGTTAAAATAAAGGTTAAATAGGAAATAAAACTATATAATTTTTAATAGGTCTATATAATAAAAATGAATCGCCAAATTCCTTGCTAAGTGCTAAACTCGAGAACGGCTCGACCAATGCGGCTAATTTTTGTTTTTCATATTTTCGCTTAGGCGCATAGAAGGTTCTTATGGAGAGAAAACCCGGAAAAATAACGAGGGAAACTTTCGGTGGCCGAAAAACCTTGAAATTGTCGGAGTTTTATCACTTTTTGGCCTCTAACTCCTAATCGGTGCGTTTTTTAAAAAAAACATCAGTAACCATCTTTAAAGAGGATTAAATTTTCTACAATTTTAGCCCAACCGCAGCTCTGTAGGTCTAAAAGATTCTGAGTTCAGTCCCTATCATATAACCAATAACTGGAATCTTATATATCTGTATATATAAAAATATCCTGTCACGATGTTTGTCCGGGCAAATCTCCGAAACTCCTGGACTTATTATAATGAAATTTCGCAAAGATATGTAACATTGTCCGACCGCGATTATTTTATTGCTAAACTATGTTGTTTTCTAACCTGCTGCATTTTTGATATGTTGTAACAGCATGTCTAAGTAGTGTAAATCCGAATTTGCATCCGAAAAAACGGATATTACATACCTCATTCATTAAACTAATATTTATATTTTATCAGTTAAGAATTTAGTATACTATTTATTTATTATATACTATAGTTAAATATAAGATGAATGAATGAGTTTCATCATATTCATCATATTCATATTCATTCATCATATATGAAATAGAAATATATGATGAATGCAGAGGACTCTGATGTACCTGAAGCAAACAAAGCTAATCAATGAAATATAACAAGAGCAGTCGTCGCTAATGGTCTCAGAAGTTGAAGCGACGTTAAATAAAATCAAATAAAAAAAAAAAAAGATGAATGAAATGTAAAATCAAAAACCAATTTAATTAATTTTTTCATTCATTCATTATTTCTTTAAAATTAAAATTTTAACGTAATATTTTTTAAAATTATTATAACAGCCACAGCAAGGCCTGGCAGGGTCAGTTAGTTTAATATAAAAATTGAATTATGAACAAAAAAATTAATTTTATAAAAAAAAATGTGCTTGATGTAAATTGTTGTAAATATTTAATTGGCTAATATTGTTAAAATTCGCCCCACGGTTTTTTAAACAACTATTTTCTAATTTTAAAATTATTGAAGTCATTCTTTACTTTTCTATTCAAGTTTTCTATTGATGCGTGGTTTTAAAATTATTATTAATATTCTTCTTTTTGGATCGGCTAGTTATAAAAGTTATAATGTTTTTCTGTTGCAGAATATACAAACTTCCCTGTTGATCTTGACAGCAGCTATATGCTTGTCACAGAGATCGAGGAACACGCCTTAGTACTTAGCACGAGACACTACCGTGTCTTCGGATATGAAAAATCGCTAATCCTGAAGATCCTGTTCAGGATAATGAAAAATTTATTAAATTATTGTATTGTCATTAATCCTTGAAAAGCCTACACGTTATTGTATTGCACTACACGTTACATTACGTACAGACGTAGGTAGTTAAAGTGTGTTAATATATATGATATCACATATACAATGTTAACAATTGATTTTGTAAAATGTAATTCAGTATTTATGTTTGGAGTATGCCATTATAACCATCTTAAAAGGAATCAAGCCATGAGTACTGTAGTATAGCAAAAATAATCACTAAATGTGCTACTTATCTGGTGCTAAAAAAACCATAATTGATTGTTTATCGCAAACGTCAGGCACGAATTCAACAATGGTTTTCCTTACATATTTTCTTCTAAAATTGTAATACTTTATACTTTGGCTAAATCGACACAATAAATTATTTCAAAAATGTCTCCCTATCAATACTCTATAAATAAAATTCATTTTTTTTAGTATAATATTTTTTGTCCAATAGTAAGCAAAAGTTGGAATAATTTTCAAGATAATTAAGTACCTAATTCACTATCGTAAAGTAGGTACAATTCCTTTATAGTTTAGAAATTTAGTTTGGCTTAATAAAGGAGGGTTCTGACAAATAAATAGGGAAAAGTTTTACTTATTTTCAAGTCACACTTTATTTGTGAAACTTTTGTCCCAGATCTCTTCGAACCTATAGATCCTGAAATTATTGATTTTGAATTTTTTTTTAGCTTTAATTTTGAATAAATGAAATCTAGATTACGTTTTGAACTTATCTGGATTAGTTTTATAAACAAGTAGTGTAATATCGAATTAGCTTTTCCTAACAAAGAAGATAATACAAAAAATGCACATATACATATAATACAATACAAAAATAATAAAAAGCAATAAGTTAATCTTATCACACAAAAATTATAATTTGTGATTTAAAGATGTTTTGAAACTGCTCTTGGATATAAAAATAAAACAAACACTGATAAATCGAAATGAATAAAGCTTAAGTGTTTAAAATAAACAAAACATTACTTAAAAGCTCTTGTTTTTTTAATTACTCTGTTTCCTAGATATTTCCTTTATCTATTTAAAATACAATTAAAGGTCTTTTTTAATGCAAGATTACCCTTAGCTGATTATGATTGCAGATTACATGAAGACTGTTAATGTCAATATGTACCACGTTGAAAACTTTTTGTAACATAAAATACAATAGAAAAAATCCTTTAAGTCCCTGAAATACTAACCAAATACCAAAAAAACAAATAGTCAATGTTTCCCCAATTCAGGCATCATCAGGACACATGCCAAAAGCAAAAATAATATCAAAGAGGATGTCACGTCAACAGTCCAAACAAACTCAATAGATATAGAAAATTTAAATAGAGATAGAAACCTGCTCTAAGAAATTCTACAAACAAATCTTGATTAGAATGTTCCTAAAACAGAAATGAGTTGTTTGTGAAGAGTCTTGGAGCAAGGTTGCTGTCTATTTGATGAGTCTTCTTTGCTGCACTTTGTCTTCTTTGATATTATTTTTCTTTTGGTTTGTGTCTCGATGATGCTTGAATTGGCTAAAAATTTACGGGTTGTTTTATCCAGTATTTTAGAGACTTAAGGCTTTCCTAACGTGTTTTTGCTATTTCCTTGTATCTGTTTAAGTTTTTTCTCATTTTTTTTATTGTTTTGTAAGATATTTCTTTCAGCTCTAATGAGAAATTTGAGTTTATTATTTGTATTTTGAGTTATATTGACCTATTAATTCTTTCTGTTGTTAGTGTTTCTCTTTATTTTTAATTTTTTTTTTTATGATATATGAATTGCTAAGAACTAATTCCTTAAAGCTAAGCTATATAATTTCAAAGAAGTAATCATAATATATATATATTTTTTATCAAAATAGACATTTATTTCAGAAACCTCTTTTAAAAGTTTAAAAAAAAAAAAGTTATTATAAATTTTCTTGGTTTTCAAAGAAATTATTAATATTCTTAATAATTATTAAATTGCGTAGTCCGATAATATTGTTACAAAGTTTCTATTAAAATATTGACTCTATAAAGCTATATATCATTCATTATGTTAAAATGCATACACTTAAAATATTCTAATTACTAATGCATACAAATGTGTACAATTTTGTTATAATAATGATTAATGCCTGTGGAAATTCACTTGTGAATAAGCTAAGATATGTTATAATTCTAAATCGTTACAATAAATGTATACAAATATATATAAAAAATCACAGCCACTAACTTACAATATGTAAGTATTAGATTATGTACAACTGTTGTGAAAATTACAACAAAATTAACCATACTTTTCAGTATATACATAATTGTTTATGCTCCCTTAATATCTTTCACTTTCACTCGATGTTGATTGTGCATCCATATTGTTGATTTGGTTTAAAGAAGAAAATGAACTATCCCTTCCAAGGATATATATAGAACTTGTTGCAGTTGCCGTTCGTTTCAAAAGTGGTGTTTCTAACAAGGAGTGTTGTGTGATAAACTTTGGTGGAACATTTCGGTATACTGGAAGTTCTTCTTTCTTACCTTTAAAAAAAAATAATAATAATTGTTCATATAATTATATAAAATCATAATTATTTCCAATCAATTTATAAACTATGCTTCGGATCAGTATGTATATATTTATAAAATATCTATATCTCTTACTCTATATTCCCCAATATTAACATCTCATGTAATAATACATAGAAAAATCATAGATAATTTTTATTTTAATTTAATTGAATTAAAATATGGATATTTGAATGGGCTAGATATGGGTGATTGAATATTCCTAATTTTAAGGTTTATTGTTATGCTTCCAGAATTCTATTCAAGATAAAATCTGCATAGAATCTTTTATTAAAAAAATTAATTTAATAAAAAAAAATAGTTCTTCTCATCTAAAATGTTATGATATTTCATAAGCAAGTTGAAGGTATGTTGATATTTATTGAAGACAAAGAAAAAGAATGTTCTCAATAGTTTGTTAAAACACTTATCAATGATACACTAAGAAAAAACCACAACTCCCGTCTTCCTCTGAGAACCCATAGAATTTTAATATTAAGCAAAGAAAAATATCATTAGGGGCTGTGGTCTAGTGGTTAGCATGACAAACTACTAAGCCCAAGATTGCGGGTCCGTAGCCCAGCAGGTGGCCCTAGGATTTTTAAAAGGGAGTAAAAAATCCTTGGTTATGCCGTCCTTCGGAAGGGACGTTATATGGAGGTCCCGAGCCTGTATGATATCAGGCCCTTGTTAAAAATACCTAATCATTACCTATAATTATACTTGGATAGGCAAAGTTTAGAGCTCCCAATGTAGTATCGTCCAATTAGCCATAGCAACATTAGTTAAATGAACAAACAGCAACAAAAATATTATTCATAGCAGTTAGCTGTCGTGGATATGTTGCTTATGAATGACTTAGCATAATTTATGCTGCCTACTAAATGAAATACGCTTAAAAACGATTTTTTTCTTATGTAAAATTTACCAAAGTGGTGTTAAAAAGTTTTCATTGCCTAGTGCTAGTACTATCATTCACATTCTGATGAAGCTGTTCTCCATTGGTTGACTTTAACCAACTTGGGTAAACTAATATCTCACATTTTATATAGCTGAAAGTGAAATTAGCTTGGCTTTGACTTGGCTGAACTGGATAAAATTTGTTTAACATACTTAAAAAACTTCAATAAGAGATAAATTGACCCAATTCACTTTTTTTTGTTGTGGATATATGAGGGGATAGTTCTGTTAGTTATAGTTCTCTCATTAATGGTGTTTTATTGATTTAGTTGTGATGAGAACACCACAGGCTTCAACAATCTAGTAAGTTTCTTTTACTTTTTATGCCAGTTTAATGAAGACTGGTTAAGTGTAATTCTATTGTAGTATTTACTCCTTTATGTATAAAAATTAAGATTGCTATATGATGAATAAAAAAAATTAAAGTTGATAAATTAAAAATATCCTAATAAAACGCAATACCTTTTGGAAGTAACAAAAATATGATATATGAGGTGGTTTGTATGATTCCAGGATAAAATTTCAGTGGGTCTAAGCGCTTATACTCAAGATATGTCATTATCCAATAGATTATATAAAAAGTACGATAAAGTGTCATCAGTAGAATATAGTATGTAACAGTATTATCTTTCTGCTGCTTCAAAACGTAAAAGTATACTTGTGGTATGATTGCAAGTGCTTCTACAAAATGGCTGAATAGGCTAGATATCTGTAAATTAAAATTTGCTTGTAAATATCATACTTATACATGCTTATATCATAAATAAATATGTGAAGAATTGCTACCAAATGTGGACCACTTGTATACTCCAGATGTAGTTGAAACTACACTGGATTATTAAATCTTTTCTCTTCAAAATAAAATATTTAAAAGATATAACAATTAATGAAAATAAAATAAAATAAATTACACTGGATTATGTTATATTTATAAACCATGAAAAGAGGAAAAGTTAATTTTTTTTTTATTTTTACACTATTTAACTTCATTTGTTTCACTAAAGATCACTCTTTTTGTTATTATTTTTATTTTTGTTATTATTTCAAATTTATTGCAGTGGCTTAATTTTTCTGGATAATCAGATAAACTTTATAAAAATTAAAATTAATATATAGACACTTTTATAATTTTCAACACGTGTACTACAATTGATAGCTGTTTGTATTTTATTATTGCTTTTTTTGAAGTGCAACTTTTTTCGGGTAAAATGGATGATACATCATAAATTTTATGAAATTTACATTAAAATGACGTCAAAGTAATACTTCGTTATTATATTCTAAAATTTCTTAGAATTATCGAATAATCATTTTTGTAAAGTACATCTTTTTGTTTTAAATGTTTAATGTGGATAATAGCACCAATCCCTTTCTTTTTTTCCTTTAACTGTCTCCCAGAGTTTTTGTAATAATTGACACTTATTAAACAGATACAAGTTTCATTCTTTGATTTTTTATTATTACTTTTTATTTATTTTCACTAGAAATCTTTGATTTTTAGTTGGCATAGTACCATATCAAAATTAGCCAAAAATTTTGATATTGTTGGCTAGTTATCAAATTAATTAATTTGCCCAAGATTGTTACATGGTCTATCTCAGGGGTTCCCAAACTTTTTTGTACCACGCTCCCCTTTTTTTGAAATGAAAGCTTCTCGCGCCTCCCTTAACAATAAATTGTGTGGAAGAGAAAAATAGATTAGGTTGGTTAGTGAGATGGATGTGCTTCCAGTTTTCTTACTAGCGTGCCTATTTGTGGCTGAGTTTTAGTAAGTGTACAACGCAAGTCACTAGCAGTATCAAGTTTATTCGGATACTTTGTTTTAATTGCCACAAGTGTTGAAAATGCTTTTTTGCATAAATAGGTGCTTGAAAAAGGCAAATATAAACGAAGAGCTTTCCGTGATACGCTAGGATACACTTTAAATTATTTTTACTATAATGCAGGTTTGTCTATTATAACAAAGTGGTTAATTTAGAATTTTAGAAATACTACTTAAATTTAATTTAATGTTCAATTAGTCTCGCGCCCCCCTGACATGTCCTCACGCTCTCCCAGGGGGGCGCGTCCCCCAGTTTGGTAACCGCTGGTCTATCTTATTGTTCATTCAGTTTATATAAACATGGGCATATCTTTTTTTTTTTGCTAAGAACATTTTATAAAACATTTTAACTGAATTTTAATAAAAGCAAACAATAGTTTAAATAAATAACATTATTTCAAATTTGTCTTTTAATGCTCTTAATGTCTTTCTTAAGTATGAATTTAGTTATGATTTGATATCATTAAGATGAGTGAATTATTATTTTTTTCCCGGACTGTATTACCAGACTATGAGTGAGTGATTATTTATTAATTTTTTTACTTCGTTAAAAATCAATAAATTACATGAATTGCTTAGAAGTGATACATTATAGAAAAAATGGTCTGTCCTTTATGTTCATTAACTTACCTGTTCTGGTGTGGGACTATCATCATCTATATATAAGCAGAAAGAGAGTGTGAAGCATGTTAAAATAATGGATTCAATCCTGTAAAATAAAAAGAAATCAGATGAATCATTGAATTAAAGTAGACGTATAATCCAAAAAAAAATCAGTATGATCTATACTCACCAGAATGAATCACATCTTTTCTCATAAGTCTTCTTGTACTTTATGAATATTATATACGGCACATAAAGTGAAAGACAAATTAAAATTACATTTTTTATTGAAGTATAAACTGATGAGAAGAAAATAAAGTCCCAATAGCGTGTTAAAGCTGCTGCTGTTAGCAATACTTGCATTCTTCCAGAAATTCCTGAAAAGGAAAAACACATCCTCTTAATTTTTTTTAAGATAAGAATTTATTTCTTTATGATATACAAATAGTATTAAAAAACAAACATGTTTTTACTACAAAACATTAACATGAAAATAAATTATAAATTATAAATTGAGGGGAACAGAATTGTGCCCTTTTTGTAGTGCACTATTGACTAGGTCAGGACTTGTCTTAAAATGGAGTTACCAACAGAAACTCTTGCATGCACATAAAATGTTTCTTATTCACGTGTTTCTTCATTGTTCACACCTCTAACATATCTTTCCCAATAAAATCTATTTTCCTTTATTTTTGTGTAATATAAGGGAGTTGATGGAATCCATCTCTTTATATAACTCCAAAGAGTAATAAGATAAAACAATTGCAGGAATATTGGGTCTTCGCAACAGATGCTTTTTATAAATATAATTAATAACTGTTAGTAGTGGATAAAAACCCAAATGAGACCGACTTAATAACTCAACTTCAGGTAGTGCCTTTCCATATATTGTTGAAAGGAACTAGCTTTTCAACTTTAATGACTTGATCTTGAAGGTGATTGAAGAGTGATAATAAGGTCTTATCAGTATGACATGGGTTTGAAACTTTCCAATGACTCACTCTGATGTTGAAGGAGAATTAATTGGCATGTCCTAATTATGTTACTTTAAGTGCAAAATAAATTGAAGCCAAAGAAGGTTACAAATTATTTTATGGAATTAATCCCAAGTGGTAATGATCTTTAAAAGCTTAATCTTTTGTTTTCAGAGTTTTATAATGTGACCATAAACCTCCTTCAGTAATCACTGTTCCTTTAAATTTCAGCTATCCAGAGTATAACATTATCTCAATAAGGATGTGGACATTCATGAATATTCTTCTGGATTTTAGTTTAGAAAAATGGCTAACAGAAATTAAAAAAAAAAAGGAAGATTACTGTAGCCTAATTTCATTATGTATTTCTAGTATTTACAGACCATTGTAATTCCAGAGTTGAGTGAACTTTTGTAGCACATACCAAATCATGGTATCCACCCGGACCCGATCCATTAGGATTAAGATTAGACAGATAAAATTTAATTATTTAATTTAGTGATCTAAAAGAAGATCCGACAGCACACTTCTGTCTCTTTTTTGTGAAGACTTGATGTTAGACCTGTTTTGTTCAGTTCTAATATTACATTCAAGTGTTAGTTTAAAAATATTAACTAGTAAATACACAATAAAAATGCCTCCAAAGGTAATGGTAACCACCATTTATCCTAATCCTAAAATCAGAGGTGGGTGTTGTTCTTATGGCTGAATTTTTGGTTCAGTAGTTCACAGAATGCTGTGGTTGGTAACCCCTAATTTAAACTTATAATAATAATATTCTTAATTTGGATATGTTTGGAATTTTATATAATTTTGTTAACATAAAAATGAGTGAAGTATTAGCAATCAGCCTACTTATTCGCCTATAGGTGTGTATGATAGAAATTTTTTCAAATATTAATGTCCACTCCTATCCTTTATTTTTTTCTTTCTCCCTGAGGGTTTTCTGAGGACCAATTGCAGAATGGAAAGTCTTCTATTTTTATATACTAATCAGATAATAATAAAATAAAATAAATGTCTTAATTATGTGTTTAGCTATTTAAGCGTTACAAATTTATTGACCAAAAACAGTTATTTTTTAATACTTTTATTTTTTTTTAGTTACACTTATTATTGACCCCCTCTAAAATGAAGATAAATCAAGATAGATTAGTTCCCTATATTATCTGGAACTATCAATGAATTTTACCACCACAGTATCAAAAGATTAATGACATGATTTAAAAAAATATATGATGAAGTATAAGTATATTAGATGGAAAAACTTTGCAGTTACTGAATTTTGAACCATATTAGCTGATAAAAAAATAAATTGTGATACAGTTAGCTGAAAAATGAATAAAAAAATCTCCATTCTTCATTTTAATTTTCACAATAGTTATTAGTACTGAATTGCTCAGATAAGGACTTAGTGTAATATCCTATCTGATATTATCGATTTTTACTGATATTTTATTTAAACGATTTATAGTTTTATTTTTAAGAACTGTGTAAATAAAGATTGTTTTTACATTTAAGACATTTTACTTTGAATACGGTAGAAATCTACAGTTGCAAATAAACTGAATTTACAACGATATCAACTGATTACTAAAAAACAGAGAACTAAAAAAAAAGAGAAAAAAAGAGACTGACGTAGTAAAGAGAACTATTTTGTGGCAGTCTTGACTGAAAAATGTTATTATAAATCACTGTTCTTCATTTTAATTTCCATAGAAGTTTGTGGTATTGAATCGGTCTGATTAACACCAAGTGTAGACATAGTTTCCTAAAAAAGAATTTTTTTTTTACAAAAGCTTTGGTTCCCACAGGTCTGAACCAGTCATAATTCCGATCTCTGTTTTGCTTGTTTAAAGCTTTTGTTGTCTCCTCGATGTTACTTTTTTCGAGTAGTTAAAGAAGACAACTGTTCTCTCTTCTTCGATTTCTTAATTTTTCGTGTCACTCAATCACGAATGATTCTATCGCGAACGAATCAGACGGTACAATCCCCATCTATTTGTTAGATAGGCTGTGGATTACTCACCGACGCTGGACTGCCTCCTCTCTATCCTGACGATGATGAAGAGGTATGAGGCCAGGTGAGCCATGTCGGCAAGGAAGATGGAGATGAGCATGGCTAGCCGCCCTCACACTGAGCATGAGTGTGTACTCTCTTCTTCAGTTTATAGCCTTCTTATCAGGCGGCAGAATTCTCATATCTATTTCCCTGATTAGTGCTGATAGTTGGAGTGTCAATTGTCTCTGAGTCCGTTATAAAGAATACCGTCAACAATTAACAGCTTAATTGCGCATGCATTTATTGACCGAGCTAGAACGATGAATTCCTTGATGGAAACTATATATTTTAAAAAAAATCACAATGGCAGCTACATATTAGTGTCGGATGTAAATAAATGTATTTAATTGATATTTTCAGTTTTATTTATTTGCTAAAGTGACGACTCGAAGAATACCTGAATTCCAAACTCAGATAAATGTCGCCTTTCTGAAGTTATGTATTCTAGTTATTTTGAGGTATTGGACAGAGTGTTTATTAGACTTTGTGGGTTATGATTGTGTATCCGATTTAAATTCAAGTCGGGGCATAGAATAAAAAAGTATTTTTATTCTAGAACCAAGTTCTTTAGAATAAAAGGCAACAATAAATACATATGACTAAAAGGCTTCATAATAAATATGAATTGATATTTATATATCGGTGCCATAAAATTAAATAATGAAAAAAAAGTTTTTAGTTAGACAAACAAAGTTACTATAAAATCCAGCCTATAATAAAAGCCATAGTTTACTTCTGATAGATTAGTTAAAAAACTGTAGACTTATAATTAACTTGTAAGAAATAATTAAATTGATTGTGATTTAAAACAACATAATATACACATACAAAGTGACTGATCTGAATTAACTAGGTAGACTTATTAACTACGGCCTAACGTTATAACTTCGTGACTACTCTCTTAACCTACTCCTGCCATACCATATTTATTATCTCTGCTCTCTATATTTTAGAGCTGGTATAAATACATATAAAAGAAGAGGGGATATCAAGGAAGTTTACATTGCGGACAACACGGAAGCGTTGATGGAACTTCCTGGTTACAAACCCATTTTAAAAACAATTAACTTTACGTCATCGAATATTTGGTTACTAATGCAAGCCAATAATTATAATTGATTAGAGAGATCAATTATTAAAACTGAGATGTTGGAAAAGCATGGATTTAAATGATGATAGGGAAGAAGCATGGCTTATATTAGATGAGGTTGATTTCCAGATGGAACATTGCCTACGGATAGAAGGACGGGCATAGTGATAGGAATGCTCAAGAGAAGATAGATAAAGCTAAAGGTGGACTTGAATCATCTAAAAAAAATAAATTGTAAGAAAAGTAAAAGTAAGAAAAGTTGGATAAAAGGTGTGAGAGCCATTTTTACTTCGAAATTCGTACTTGTAAATGGGTAATTATTCCGCAGGTTGTCTCTTCGAGTTATGCCACAAAAAGTTATAACTTTTCATTCGTTTCCCTTATAATGTTTTCCAAAAAATTAAATAAAAATTATCATGAGCTTTAGTATGGAAAAGAGAATGTAATTATTTCATTTAGAAATCAACGTATATCATCTTTACTTCGTTGTAACTTTTATTTCTAGATGAAGTGATTACCGAAGTATACACATTTCCCATGATTACATTCTCTTTTATATACTGTATCTACGATAACTTGTATTTTTGGAAAGTATTGATAATGAAACGAATAAACAGTTAAAACTTGTAATTCAACTCGAAGCGATAAACTGCCGAACAGATACCAATAAATGTAACGGTTTTAAGTTGGTCAGAATTAAATTAAATTGATATTTATAACTCATATAGTCATCTGATAGCTCCACAACTTTGATTTTGAAAATCAGGTATATTGTTGTGGATTCTACCTCAGAAATCCTCAAAAAATTCAAATTTTTTACCGGATAAAAACCGGCGATAATAGAGCTAAATACAATGATAATTCTGTAGAAACTTTCAGAACACGCCATGTTGGTCTTTTTTTTTTTAATTTTATTGGAAATAACAAAATAAAAAGCTATTTTCTATCTCTCTGGTAGTTACGTTTTATCTAACCACTAGCCAAACATCTTAAAAAAATATTAGTGAACATTATTATTCAGTGTTATTTAATACGATATGTTTTGTTTTCAATCTTACTCTTAGAAGGCGCAGTACACAATTTATTTAATTAACCATAAATTAACCGAATTTAAAGTATATTTAATATATTTCTTTACGGTTTCGTGGTCCTATCCTTTTCTCTACCAAATAAATCTCTCCGTATCTCCTTGAGCATAATAAAAAATTTATTTTCTGTTTTATTCCCTGTCGTTGATTCTAAATCTGCGAGACACTAAATCTCACCCAATCTATATAAAGCGTGAACTCAACTCCTCAGTCTCCTAGTGAGCTTGCCACTCACGTTGATTACATCATCACGCTTCGCAGGAACTAGGGACTTCCCTATATATTTAACAATTGTTTTTATATTTACCTAATCGCCGTCAGGATTAAAGCGGTGAATATTTTCAAATTTTAACTTTAGGTTTAGTTACTGCTACTTGCTTTTCCTCAATTTTAACAATAATATTGCGTGTTATATATTTTTCTTTTTTCTTTCGTTAATCTTTTGTTTGTAAATAGTACTTATTTGTTATTACATAATTCAATCCCTTCTCTTGTAACTTTTCTATGGTTTATATTTAAATAAAGTCATGTCATTCAATATTCTCCAACAGCACTTCTATTAGTTATTTTTTTATTTAATTTTTGTTTACCATATCAATATCATTCTTTAGATTTGTATTGCTTGTGTATTAATTTGTATCAATATTAATATATTTGTATTGCTCTATTAATATTATCATTATTGTATTACTCTACTCCTTTTTTTAATACCATTCATTTCATTAATTTGTATTATTCTTTATTACTTATTTGATAAAACTGTATAACTATTCCCACTGTTTTTATATTTACTTAAAGGATTCCCCCTTTTAGGTATTTTTAAAATACCTATTTATATATATCCCCTATTTATACCTATTTATATATTTTATTTTAATTGTTATTATTTTTTTTTTCTTATATCCCTTTATGCCTATATATATTTTTATTCTTTACTATACATTATTTGTATTTGTATATATCTTGTATATTTAACCCTGTAGAAGACCTCCAAGGTTGGTCTAAACGTTGGCTTTAAAATATTTTTGTAAAATAAGTTCAGTAAAAAGCGGCAAAATTCTATGTAGCCAGCAATCCCAAGGAAGTTGACAAGGAAATCCTCTCGAATATATGAAATACATTTGATATATGTTTGAGCAGTAAAAGAGCTTGAGAAAAATTTGTATGCTATCTTTACAAGATAGTTACAAAATTAATTATTAAATAATATTTTTTTGTTTCTTTTGATTTCAATTCAATTAACAAAATCAGAGCTCATTCATGATATTTAATTCAAAATATTTTACCTTACTTATAAAACTGTTGACTTTTTGAGGGGATGATAGTGAAGGCGGAAAAGAAGAGAAATTAAAAAAACGGCCGAAAAAATTAAACTAGCCGATCACCTGGAAATATCTTTATAGGACTATAAAGTCATCTTTTTGTTTGAGTCTTAACAGATAGTACTGCATTACAGACACCTTATTAGTCTCGTGATACTGTTTGTTGTTGGGAGAAACCATTTGATTTCGATCGAACTAATCCTTTCTTCTGATCACTGTAAAACAAAATTAAAAAAAAAATTGTTAATAAGCATTTTCATTGTATTTACATCAACATAAAATTTTTTCTAAACAATAGAAGCGGTATCTATATATTTATTTAAGTACTAAACCTTCATGATCCATATATTGTTGCCTTAGTTCACAAATGTGTTAAGTTCAAATTTTTCAAAAATGGGTTTTTTTATATAAATAATTGTTTATGTCTATTATTTTATTAACTTGAATAATTAATTAGACTTGATTAAGCAAAGCAAAATCAATAATAATGTATTTTTAAAAAGTATGATTTTTAGATAATAGAACAGCTGAACTATTTACATATAATGCATCAACATCTTCCTTCTTCCAGAAAGATGAGTTAACCTCTGTGAATGAGTGGATCGAATCTCGGAGGAGTGGTTACTTCTTTCTTCTTAGGTTCGCCATCCTCTTCTGCTCTTCCTTTGTGTGAAGGCTTGATGTAAACTCTGTTACGTCGATACCTCTTTCCACCAACATCAACTATATATGATCTTGGGGAGTGAACCTCAACAACTTGGCCTGAGACCCAGCGTTCACCTCTCCTATCAGTTCACAACTGCACCAATACTGCCTGACCTTGCCGAAGGGGAGGGAGACGCAGGGCTGTCCTGTCGTAGTACCTCTTCTGTATTGCTTTCTTTCTATCTATTTGTTCAGTTACTCCGATGGGTATGTAAGGTTCTAATTTCTGGGCCACTACTGGTAGTGTTGATTTCAATCGGCGTGACATTAACCTTTGTGCCGGACTGCTATCTATAAATTGGGTTGGGGTATTTCTCCAATTAAGTAGTGCTAAATGGAAATCCGTCTTGTCTTCTTTGCAAGTTTTCATCAATCTTTTAGCAATCTTGACACTGCTCTCTGCTTTCCCATTACTCTGATGGTGGTAAGGTGAAGAGCTTGCCATTTCAAATCCCCAATCTTCTGAAAAATTCTTCAGCTCAGCACTGACCAACTGGGTACCACTGTCCATGATCACAACCTCAGGAACGCCATATCTGCTGAATTGCCTTTTAAGGGCGTTGATGACACTATAGCTTGATATTTTAGAAAGGTGGTCAACTTCAAAAAAAGAAGAAAAATAATCTGTTATCAATAAATAGTTTTGCTTATTAAAATCAAATATGTCAATAGCAACTCTCTGCCATGGTCTTGTTGGTGTTGGATGGGAAACAAGAGGTTCCTTGGGTTGTGAAGGTCCCAGTTTCTGGCAAACATTACATTTTTGAACTTTCTCACGAATGTCATTCTTCATTGGCGGCCAATATACTATTTCCTTTGCTTGTCTGATGCATGATTCTCTCCCAATATGTCCTGAGTGAATTCTCTCCAATAAAGCAGGCCGGATAGCTTTTGGAATCACTACTCGTTCACCCTTTAATATGAATTGTACCCACCCTTCTTGAATTGTAAGTTCTTCCTTAAAACTCCAATAAGCTTGCAGTTCTTTCTTAAGTGCAGATCGCTTCTCTGGCCAACCGTTTTGAATGAAGTCAACCAGTCCCTGCAAGTCAGAATCTCGAAACATTGCTTCCTCAATTTCTTCTATTCTTTTTATAGTAAGGTTAACATAGTTTAACACGTTTATTGACTCTAGTTCTTTGAAAAATTGTTCGCTGTCATGATTAAAAACATTTTCTGTTGTCCACTTATTCTTTTTCTTTGCAGAGGACTCTGGTTCAATTGCTCGAGACAAATAGTCTGCAATAAACATCAGCCTACCAGGCTTATAGGTGACAGTCAAATTGAACTTCTGTAATCTAAGAAGCATGCGCTGAAGTCTCTTAGGAGCTGCTGTTAGATTTTTCTTGAAAATAATTTCTAAAGGTTTGTGATCGGACTCCACTTGAATGATATCTCGGCCATATAGGTAAGTTTGAAATTTTTCACAACCAAAAACGATGGCTAAGCACTCCTTCTCTATTTGAGCATAGTTCTCTTCAGTCCTTGTTAATGCCCTGGAGGCGAAGGCCACAGGTTGCCCGCCTTGAAGGAGAGTCGCTCCTAATCCCACTTGGCTGGCGTCACACTGGAGAGTTACTGGAGCCGCTGCATCGTAATATTTCAAAACTGGAGAACATGTGAAGAGTCTCTTCAAGTGAGTGAAGGCTTGACTGACCTGGGGTTGCTGCCAAGCCCATTCATTTCCGTTGATCAGAAGTCGTCTTAATGGTTCAGTGTACTCTGAAATTTTCGGCATGAACTTCGAAAGGTAGTTGACCATCCCGAGAAATCCCTGAACATCTTCTTTCTTCTGAGGCGTGGGCACCAATTTTATAGCTTCCACTTTCTGTGGATCTGATTTTAACCTATCCTTACTAAACACATGTCCCATATACCTAACTTCGGGTAACTTGAATTTAAGCTTTTCCCTATTGAACTTTAAATTAACTTTTCGGGCTTGTACTAGCAACCTACTTAAATTATTATCGTGGTCTTTATCAGCTTCTTCATCAGTACTGCCACATCCGAACACTAGAAAATCATCAGCAATGAACTTGACTCCCCTTAAACCCTCTGTGACTTCATTCATTCTTCTCTGGAACTCTTCTGGAGCGTTCTTTATACCGAAGGGCATTCTCAACCATTTATACCGACCGAGTGGAGTCCAAAACGTAGTAAATTTAGATGCCTCTTCTGAAAGCTGGACTTGCCAGAAACCATTTTTTGCATCATGAACAGAGAAAACACGCGCA
Source organism: Arma custos (assembly GCA_037127475.1). Classification (NCBI taxonomy): domain Eukaryota; kingdom Metazoa; phylum Arthropoda; class Insecta; order Hemiptera; family Pentatomidae; genus Arma; species Arma custos. The sequence goes on along the minus strand of CM073760.1, from coordinate 83,589,005 downwards.
TTCTTAAAGTCTGGCAGTAGCTCCTCTATAGTGGGTGCCCGATAATGAGCTCTTTTAAGTGCTAAATTTAAGAATTTGGGATTGAGGCATAAGCGTAACGTCTTATTCGGTTTCTGAACGACGACCATAGAATTAACCCAGTCAGTAGGTTCTTTAACCCGAGTGATGATTCCTTGTTTCTCTAAAAGCTTAACTTCGTCTTTAATTTGTTCCACTAATGAGACGGGATACCTTCGGGGTTGAACTACAGTTGGTTTTATGTATTTATCCACCCACAAATCAAGTTTACCTGGGAGGCAGCCTAGGCCAGAAAATACATCTTCAAATTCTTTTAAAATTATTTCCTTACTATCAAAGCCTGAGACGGACTTCACTGATGCAACCTTAACATGGACTAGGCCTAGACGTACACAATCGTCTGCTCCAACAAGTGGCATTTCATAACTTTTAATTACTTCAAACTGAAGGGTGGTTTTTCCTGAGTCTGTTTGGCAAATAAACTCATAGGATTGAATTGACTCCCTTTTGTAAAACTTTAGCTTAGCATTAGAGGGTTGGAGCCGGGGATTGGTAGATTTAGTAATCTTGCAAACATGTGAGAGCCCTATGACATTGCAAGTGGCACCAGTGTCTAATTGCACCTGAAATTCATGAAAATCGTTCTTAGAAGAACATTTTAGGTACAAGTTAGATATAAACTGCCTATTAACTTTTTTGACAAGAGCATTCACCCAGTAGACTGTTTCAGATTCATCTGAAGATGTAGTTTCCTTGTTGTCAGCTACTTGCCTAACTGCTTTTACCTTACACATTTTGGCAAAGTGGTTCTTCTTTTTACATTTGCTACACACTTTGCCAAAAGCTGGACATGCCGCCCTATCCCACTTATGTTTCAGACCACAAAATTTGCATTGAACATCAGTTGGTGTGTCGTCCTGAGTGATGCAATCTCTTTTAGATTTATTTTTAACTTTATGGATACACTCCTCTTTCTTACACCCTAGATTTATTCTAGAAGCCTGGTGAGTTGCCTCCTCACTCACCCTACACCTATTTAAGGCTTTTGCCATTGAAAGGTTAGGCTTAGTTAATAACATCTTTTGAATCTGCTGGTCTTGCATTCCTAATATTAATTGATCTCGTAAAATTTCATCTTCTGTAATATTATGAAAGTCCCAGTAGGCTGCTTGCAATTTGAGACTCCTTGCAAAATCAACAACAGACTCCCCACACTGTTGCCTGAGGGAGCTGAACACAAATCTTTCATAAGTAACATTAGCCTGTGGTAGAAAATATTCGTCAAAGGCTTCAATGAGTGAATCTAATGTAAACTCATCCTGAGGCTTATTAAAAGATTGAAAAATTTTAAATCCATCCTTACCTAGGATTGAGAGGAAGGTTGCCACTTGAACCCTTTTTCCTTTCTTGTCAACTCCTGTGACCACGGCATAGCTTGCCCACACCTCTTTAAAGAGTTTCCAGTTTTCTTGGAGATTTCCATTGACCTCAAGTTTTTCTGGAACTGGGATCTGAGACATCTTCTTCTCTGCCTGATTTATATACCTGACACCATGTTTATGTCCATTATTATATTAACTTGAATAATTAATTAGGCTTGATTAAGTAAAGCAAAATCAATAATAATGTATTTTTAAAAAGTATGATTTTCAGATAATGGAACAGCTGAACTATTTACATATAATGCATCAACAATAATATTGTAAAGTTGTGATCAGGAAGTCATAGATCATATGCTGACATAAAATTAATAGAGAAGCTGTGAAGGTTACAAAAATATATTGTGTGCTTAAACTTGAACTGTATTTCTTGTGTTATATTATTATCAATTTTAACTCCTGTAAAATCTTGTTTTCGGCACATAACACAAATGTAAACTAAAGCATCGATCTTACAGTTCTAAACAACAAACAAAAAATATTGTGTGTTTATTGTAAAAAAAAGGTATACAAATAAATTCAAAAAAGATATTGCGCGCTCTATTAAAACGAAATATCCGGTTTGGATACCAGGCTGAGAAACATGGAATGTATGTTCCTAAACTTAATGAAAATGAAGACTTTATTTATTCAAATTCTTAAATTAAACAGTTTTCACTAAGATAGATCTACGTTTAATATAAAATGAATGCGAACTTTGCATTAATATGAGACGATTTACTTCAAAAGAGCTTTGGTTTTTTTGAGGAAGAGTCACTATCAGAAATCTTTTAGTAAGGTAAATTTATTTGACCTAATTACCTATTAGTCTCAAGTTATTTTTTAGATGGCGGAAATTTCTGCCGCTCTCGCGCAATATTTCTACTAGACGATCATTTATTTTTAAAAAAATACTTCTGTAAATTTGTATTGTAATGAAAAAAAAAATAAAATTTGGAGGATGAGAAAAAAAAATCAAGCGAAAGCTTTCATTATTAATGTAGGAAAGCACGATAGCGATAAACAAAAAGATAAAGTACCTATTTAAAATTTTTTTATGAACACCAAAATTCAAAATAATAAAACATGTTAATCTCGTAAACCTTACTTTTAATACTTCGTAAAACCATTTTTTCCTAAGTGGGTTATTAAACGATGCCAGATATAAATTATTATATTTTATTAAATATCCTATGGGCCAGTTATCCCTTTGTTGCTACTGCTCTTATTAATTATATTGATTACATCTGTTATACATTATCGTCTATAGTTTTCTAATATTTATAAACGTTACAAATTCATTTACTGTCTGATAATTTTAATATTTCACATATAAATATTCTGTCGGGCATTCAATTATAAAATCTTAAGATACTTCAATAATAATTTAATTAAATCGGCGAATCACGGAAGAAGCTCGTGAGAATTGTTCTGAACTAATCCTTGTAATAAGCTGCATCGTCTGAACTATCCTCGTCGCGACTATCAGATTACATATATCAATGTCGTTTTAGTTTCTTATCACAACCGTGACGGCTTGAATCTTGAAAAATCATTTTCGTCGTTTGATTAGCCTACTTTTGTTTGATTAGATTTTAGTTTCGTTATTAATTTGAATTTCTGTTAGTTTGTTTATTTATTGCACTTCACTTATTACTACTGAGGCTAATCAGACAATGCTGCAGTGGGAGTCCTAAACTTTGCCTTTCTAGTATAATTATGATAGGGATTTAGGCATATCCAAGGATTTTTTGACTCCCTTTTAAAAAATTCTATGGCCTCCTGCAATCTTTGGGCATTGAAGGTTGTTATATTTGCTACTTCACCGCAGGTGACCCTTGAATTTCTTGTTTCTTTCAAATTGCTTACACTTTTATCTTGTAATTTTCCGTGGTATCATTCCTTCCATAAACCCATAAAAATGATTCAGAAGGGAAGGAGAAAAAAATAAGATTCCATTTGTCGAATGTAAATAATCATTTATTGGAATTAACTGGCCTTGGTGCAAGCAATTATGATATTGTAGATTAGTATTTGAATAAATTTCTTATTGTTACTTAAGTAGTGTTAATGGGAAATTAATAACTATTTTAACTAACTAATAACTATTTTACAACTCGACTTCGTTTTTTCATGACTATCTTATATTTATTGCGTGCACAATTATCACTCGTACTGTCGAGTGTTCTTTCAAATGATAGACTTATGAGCCTTAATTACTTGTATCCTTTTTAGTTACTCGAATAAAGAAGTGGTGAAAGGGTCATTTTCTCAGTTAAAATTTTAGGGAATCGCCAAGTCAAGGCCTTTATTTGCTTACACAGTAGTGTGATTTTTACTATACTACTATACTGATTTTACAATACTATTACGATTTTTATTTATTTCTAAGTACTTGAGTTATTCAATATTTTTAATAACTGTTTAATAACTGTCAATATTTTAGTATGTTTGTCTTATTTTTTATATAGCCATTAGCAGATCAATATCAATCTAAAGTACTCAGGAAAAAAAATTATGAGCTACACAATAATTTCACACTTGGGCTATCAGATTGCTTCCTATGTTTTAATTTTTTTTTAATACAAGATTTTTAATTCACAAATAACAAAAGTTTTGTATGAACATATTCATTTTACAATATAGTTTTTTTATTAATATCTTCAGTTATGATTTACACTAGTTTTCACTATTTAAAAAAATAGGCAATGATTATTGAGTCAGTTTAAGCTGCGGACAACTTCATATTTACTTATACCTACAATATTAATTTAAAGCGAAAGTTATGGACAAGATTTATCAAATACAAATATTAAAATTGTATAAAACTCTTATTATGTAATTAAATGCATTTAGGTTAATAATTGGTAAAATTATTTAAAATTTTTATTTTTTTCACGTTTCGTCTGAACGTTGTAGATCAAAAAGAAATGTCGATGATTCGACTTCAATCCTAGTTTAAAGCTACATTCCTACCTCTGCCATGTTTGGTAATGTGAAAGTTTTATCATGACTCTCAATTTCATGTAATTGAACAAATCGTTCTTAATTTATCAGAACAAGATCTCTCCGGAAATCGAATTTTTTTTAAGAATAGAATAATTTATTGATATTTACAACTGTAAATGTATTACATCAAGTAAATCTGCTGTATGAACAAAGGACATGAAAAAAAAAAACACTTGTGGAGAAACTATCCATTGATAGCACTCCAATAAAGTTCTATAGTAGAAGGTCTCGAGGCCATCTTCTTTTCAGGCGCCTCGGAGGGTTATCAGGAATATTATAGGAAGCAAGTTGAGAGACTAGCGGATTCAAGTGTGTATGGAGCTTTTCATGGAAGGTTAGGTATCTAGTTTGGGCCAAATCAGCAACATATGGGATATTAAGATCATGATGGATGAGTTTGTTTGTGACATAATAAGGAGCATTGAGGATTTTACGAAGGATTTTGGATTGTAAGGATTGGATACGAGATGAATTGGATGGTTTAGAAGAGAAAGCTCAACTCCGTATGTCCAAATAGGTCTGATAACTGTCATGTAAATGAGTCTTTTGTAATTAATTGGGAGCTTTGAACGTTTATCCAGTAAATGTTGAAGTAGGCGAAAATGTCGATCAGTTTCATGTCTTTTCAGTCTTGTATGAGGATTCCAAGTGAGACGTTTGTCCAGATGGAGTCCTAGGCCGGAAATAGAAAAAAGGAACATCGAAGGCGACTGAACGCAATTAATTTTTTTATAGATCACGCCTGAATTCACTAAACCTTATTACAAATTATCATAGTTCACTTATAAAACTCCGTGGTTCTGCGAACCGATGTTCTAGTCCTCAGTGGTAAAGTCTGAAGTCTCATTGCTAACTCCATATAGACATAGAAAACATATATTATTTAACATTTTTTAAAAGTGTAACTTAGTTGTTTATCTTTCTAAAAAATTCTCGCTAAAGATATTGGACGAGTCTCCATCTCTAAGTGCTTTCGCTTCTTGGGTCGCCCTCTTTTCCTCCTTTTTGGTGGGCGATTGTTAAAGAATGTTTTCGGCCATTGTTCTTCTGATATTCTTTTTAAGTGGCCATACCATTTTTGTCTCTTTGTTTCTTCCTTTTCTCCTTCCTTCGTTTCTTGCCTTATCGTACTGTTAGGGGCGTGTTGAATTCTGCAAATGAACAACAACTTCCTTCCTCCTTTTTTGTTATTGTCCATGTTTCGGATCCGTAGAGGGTAACATTTTCTATGAATGTTACTCGTAACAGCATTATTTTCTGTTTCAAGGTCAATTTAAAAAACTTACCTTCAACAATAATTTTAACATCCTTTTCTAGTGACCATTTTGTCCACCCAATCCGCTAAGAATCTCTATAGCCGATATTTATCAGACACTCAAATCGAGATTGTCGTCTCTTCCGCTAGGAACCGGTATGTGCTGCATATTCTGAGCAGTTTTTGGGCCACTCATCCAGATGGTCTTCCGATAAAAATCGTTTACCGTCAGGCGTGAAAGGGCCCATTGATCTTATACTGCTAGCAATGCCAAGGGATACAAAATAGGAAGGATGAAGTTGTTCTGTGTAGAACCTGCCCGATTTCCACTTCTCTGACGGAAGGTCGCAACACACTCTTAATAGAATTAGATTTCGAGTTAGTGATAAGCGAAGTATATAGAGTGCTTCTGTGATTGGATCAATTCCATTCCAAAATCTGTTCGTTCCTTCCCTCTTCTTTTCTTTAGCAATTGTCAATATTGTTTCTGTAGCAATAGTCTTGAATCGTGTTCGATCCACCCTGCTCAGGAAATTTTAAATATTCAAATATTCCGTCATTTGATTTCCATCCGAATACACCTTTCGTACTAGAATAAGCCTCGAGACCGAATTTCCTTGCTTCCTTGAGTTCCAATATTCTGTCTTATTCCTTTCTCTGAACACTAAACTTCATCTTACATTTTTTTAAAATAGTGACTTCTCTCATAAATTTTTTTAACATTTTAAATTCGTTATGGATTACTCTACTACATTTGGAAATTCTACTTTTAAAAACTCCTTTTTTTCTCAGTTAACAATGATGCGCTTTTTTGCATTTAAAAATCTAATCCTGTATTTCTGGATTGGTTGAAGATTAATCTTAATATTCAAGATTAATCTTAATCTTTAGTTGGATGAAGATTAAGCTTAATCTTCGCGGAGAATTATATTTATTAGAAGTTATAAATGCTTGCATGTAGTGGTAATTCCAAATAAATATTAATGGTGATCATTCAAGTGTTATAATAAAAACAAAAAACCTGTTTACAAAAACAATAAAAAAAGTAATTTTCTTTTATTGAGATCTTACCCGACAAATCGTTATTTGATGACATTTAGTTGTCTGATAATAGTGTTGTATTGAGAATTGGTTTTTATTATATTAAATATGGATTTCTTAGGTTCATATGATTTAGAATGATATAAACTGTTGGTGCCATTCTTAATCTAGAAATCATTATTGAACAGTGTTTAAGAATCAGTAGTAAAAACAAATGGGTAGTCAATGGCTCTCTTGGGATCGATATTTAAACTGTGCTAGTTGAGCACTAAGATTTAGGTTTTTATATTTATCTAAGGGCCCCCTATCTTTATTTTTATTCACGCATATACCTTGATGCCTACATGCATTTTTTATAATTACCATGTATAATTTTAATTTGCCTGTATTCTGCATGTTTAGCCCTATATAAGACCTGCAAAGTTGATCGAAACGTTGGCTTTCCGATAAACAGTTCTCCCTAATTAAGAGAATTTTTTTTACCTCCACTTGAAAACCATTTTCTTCTGCTGGAGAAGCTCTAGAATTGATGCGATGGTTGCCGAAGCGTATGATCTAATGGTTCTGTTATCTTAGTAACAACTGGAGCGATTCCTGCCGAAATTAATGGCCAGATAAGGCTTGTTCCAGTAATATATCGGCGATTCACTTCAGTTTTAGTGCCATCAGGCGGTATCGAGGATCCATATTTCCAAGTGTGCCGATTACGCTGTCGTCGGTTTTATTTTAGTGGATTGGTTTTAATTTTTTTATTGTTTTAATGTTAAATAAAATAAATTAAAAAAAATGTATTTATTTAAATTTACTACAACTATATTAATATAATGTAATGAAACAAGTAAATATAATGAATGTTACCTAATGGCATGGATTAAGGCATGTAGTAAATTTACCCATTGGTATTTATCAAACAACAAATTCAACTTGGGAGGGGAGGTAGGTTCGGTACTAAGAGCACCGAACCGGGCCAAATCAGCAACAAATGGGACAACGAAATGATTATATCCATAATCATTTATTCGTAAACTCTAACAACTTTATTCGTAACGAAGTAAGAATCACTGAGGATTTTATGTATGATTTTGGATTGTAAGGATTGAATAGGCGAGGAAATGGATGGCTTAGTGGCGCATCAAAGCTCTACTACATAAGTCCAAATAGGTCTTATTATAGTCTTGTATATGAAACTTTTTTAGCTTAGGGCGTTTGTTTGGTATGCGTTAAAATAGCCTGAAAAGGCGAGCAGTTTTTGTCTTATCAGTCTTGTATGAAGATTTCAAATTAACCGTTTTTCAAGTATCGGATCTGTTCAACTGGAGTCAGTGAGATGTTATTAAAGGATAAAGGAAAGCTGAAGGCCATCCATTTGTGACCAAAATTTATCAAGTAAATTTAAAATAAAATAATAAAATAACTTTTAGAATAAATGTATAAGAAGATCATAACAGAATTTTTAATTTTGTATTCAATCTCATCATTCTTTAAATTTTCATCAGTTATTTTATAATTTAATTTGTTTGTTTGTTATATTTCATTGTTTTTTTATACAAATCTTTTTTTGTATTATGGCCTAAAAGTTAGCACTTAATTAATACTCTTGGTTTATTTGTTAAGTTACTCAGAGATATATATGGTGAACCATTTCCACATCCATATTTGTAAAAACAGTAGTGAAATCGATATCGTTTTCAGGTTTGGTTCACTCGATTTCCATTTCTTGTATTAACTAGCTACATCATTTTAAAGATAAAAAGCTACAAAATTTTGAAAGAAAAGGACTCCGACGAATCTTCGGTGGGGAATGGTGACTGAGATCAAATGAAGAAATTTATGACCAGCTCAACGATATAGACATTACAGTGGTAAAATTAAATCGTCTCCAAGGATGGTGTAGACAAGACAGTTGGATGGACGTCGAGCGGTCGATAGATCAAGATTCGCATATTGTGGAGCGAATGATGCCAAGAAAGCTGGAGTTAACAGCTGGATGACAAATGCCAGCAATAGAAGATCATGGCGATTGGTGTTAGAGGAGGCCACGACTCGCTTGCGGGTTGTAGTGACAACATATAATAATAATAGTTAACAAGCAAAAAATAAATTCTTGGTTCAACGTTCTTGAATGGTTCAACACCTACCCTTACGGTTTTAGTCCTATTGGTATAAGGATTCAAAACTTATCCTAGTAACTACTCAGTTAATCTAGCTGAGGGCACCCTATTGAATAAAAAGCAAAGACCTGCACCACTAAAACCTATGAAGGGAATTTGGTTCAGTACATGGTAGAGACTGTACTTTTTGGAGGACAACGATCTTGCAAGGAGGTGATTTATCCGTGTTTATTTATTAATTTATGTTCAACCACCAGGCTTTTCCCCAATTAATGGTACCCATTTTATAGAGGCATTTTAACAGATTAAATTAGTTATATGCCCCAAACCTCCAGCTAGCAACTCAGCACTCTACACACAACTCTTTTTGCAAAATTGCCAAATTTCCCTAGCTTTCGATGATGTGAAAAGGGCGCATCAAACTCTCTTGGGCAAGGGTTGTCCAAATTTCCTTAAATAAGTAACCTTTTACATATATGTTATTAAGAAGTGTTGATTGTTCAAGAGTTTTGTTTACAACATTGCCGTAACGTTGGTAGAGTTACTAAGAGGGGCTAGGAGTGACGGACGGCAACTCGTTGCACGTGGACTGGAAGCCGTTATTAAGTTTTAAAGACTCAAGCCAGACAAATCGTAATACCTGTCGGGGATTAAATGACACCCGGGAGCAAGTTAACTTATTACTGCGGTAATTTCTCAGCAACGACTTAGCTAAGTTCTCCTCATCAAGTTAGCTTGTCACTGCTCATTTCTAGGGTCTCACCTGTGTGGGTTCAGCTGCTACAACATTATTGGCAATTATGTAATTCAATAGGCCGTTTTATCGTAAAATGTGGTATGTATAAAAACTGTAAATATTTATATACATTTACAGTTTATTATACATGCCACATATTTTATATACATTTACAGTTTATTATACATGTCACATATTTTCAGCCTCGGTGAATAAATAGTTAAGTCGATTGTTTAATTAAATCTTATACTTATAGAAGCGGAATCGTGTTATTTTCGTAGCGAGTAATGGGCTAAATCAGGCATTGTCTTTTATTACAACTCCCCTTTATGCCAAAAACTGGTAAAATGGCACTATTCTGCTTTTTACGATACATTTAATTCTCCCTAGAGGAAATTCGACCTGACCACTTATTTACCGGAGCTGTAGAAATAAACATATACCGGGCTCAAATCCGGCTTTAGCAAATCAATTATTTAATCAGTTTAAGCAGCGGATTGACCGTTTGAGATCTACAGATCTTGCTGGGGCTAACACAGCCTCTATAAAGTGGACACCCTTAATTGAGGTAAAATCTGACATTTGATTGAGATCTCGGAAATTCACTGCCTTCCACAACCGTTGTCCTAGAAACAGATTCTACCATGTATTGCACACAATACCCTTCCGGGGTGTAGTGGTACAGATTTATATATACAGCAATACACTCACTAACACAATACATATGTTTATGTAAATATAAATATAATATGTTGAACTTAGGTATGACAGATAACAATTTTATCTTTTCATTAGAGTTTATCTTAACCTGAGTATTTTTTTTTAGATTAGTATGAGGTTTTGAGAAAAAAATTAACGATAAACCAATTTTATTATTATTTTTGTTACATTTTTTGTTCACCAGGTAATACATCGTTATAAATTATTAATTATATAAATCAGATTTTTTAATAACTTGAATCGGTTCAATAAGCTAGATCTTATTTTTTATGTAAGTATTTAAGTATGTAAGTATTAGTTTTCTATTGGGATATTCTACCACTATTTCTGAACTATTTTATTAATCCCAGGAATTTTTCATGCACGTGTGAAGATATTTAGTTAATTTTGAAAATCTTTCATTCTTTAAATTCATTCAGTTGTTATTACTACTAACAAAGAACGGTCATTAATTATTTTATATGAACTTGGAAGGCATCACATGTGCTATATATTTACGAAATATACAACTGTTTATTTAATTGTAAGAGAATACTACAGCAGATACAGTAGGATCTACCTTCTCCCCATTACTGATTCCGCAACTGGTCGTTTATTAAATTGTCCTAGTTAGTTAAAAAAAATAATAATAACTGATAACTTATATTTCGTCTTAAAATTAATTTTAATATATTAAACTTGTTGTTGCGCCGATTGTAGAAGAATAAGAAGAAAATTTGATATAATATATATAATCTACAGAATAGAATAGAATAGAAAAGTAACTTTATTTGGGACTAAGTTAGTCCCCTTTAGAATAACAAATATGAACAGAAAAAGAAACTTAATATTTATCTGGCCAGAAGGCTAAATGTCACAAATCATAAAGCGTGTAAAAAGTGACAGAAAACAATTGAAAAAGAAATATTTAAACAAAAAATCACAATAAGTAAGTAAACAGTACAAATCTTGACAAGATATTAAGCAATTAAAGAGAATAGATAAATCCATAGCTTTTGTTAAATGCATGACCAACATGCAATAATTTCTTTAGATGATTTGCATCTTCTTAAAAAACAAAATTAAAAGAACTAAATAACACAATAAATTATTCAATACATTACATTCTAAGCGAATGATTAACCTGCTTAGAGAGCATCTTTTTGGGAAGCTAGGAGATGTTGGAAAAGCAAGGATTTAAATGACGATAGTGAGGGACTATGACGAATATTAGGAGGGTTTGAGTTCCACACTGTGGTCGAGCGGGTGAGAAAGGAACGATCAAATGGTTTAGTTCTGTGGGAACGTATTAAGAGTTTGGAAAGGCAGGATCTTGTTTTATGGTCTTGAACTGAGGATTTGAATTGGAGGAGGCTGTAAATATATGAAGGGGGTTGAGAGTAAATGGATTGGTATAAGAATGAACAGAGGAAATATTGTCTTCGGAAGGGAGGGAAGAGCCACTGTAACACATCATAAAGTTGGGACACGCTTGATCGCCTAGGAGTACCAAGCACAAATCTTAGAGAGCAATTCATTATTCTCTTTAGTCTGTCTTCAAGCATTTTAGAAAGGCCTCCATATACCACGCTACAATAATCAAAGTGGGGGAAGATGAGAGAAGGTAGGGGAAGATTGTGGGAAAGATTCAGAGAACGATAAAATAACTTCAGAGAACTTATTGACCATCGGGATATCTGGGCGATGTGGGATTTCCAAGAAAGGTTTTGGTCGATGGTGATGCCTAGGTTTTTATGTATTATTTATTAAACTAAATTTAGTTTTTTGTTCAGACTTGAGGCCACCGTGATGAAGTTATTTCCACATCTTAACGAAGAAAATTATATCTCTATAGTTTTTAAAGATTTTAAAAATTTTCTCCAAAAAATTATCAAAAAAATTCCAAAACATTATTTCAACTTGGTATCAGTTGTTAATTCAGTCACTTCCGCGATCCCCTCCTCTTTCAGATTTTTACCTTTGAAGGTCTTTTTTTTTCATAATTCACCTGCGAAAATATGACGTTTATCTCTTTTTGATTATTAAAGCGCATGCGCCAAATAGTCACGTACACCCTGATAACAGTATAACTGTAGTCTACAATATTTGAGCTCACACAGACGGTTACAGTATATAAATCAAGGAAAATAATCTATTTTTTTAATTTTATTTTGGGCATGTCTTTCGAACAATGATTTACAGAATAAACTATATTTTTGATATTAGAAGAATTGTTTGTTAAAGTACAAGAATTCACAATTTTATATATTGTAATAATTATAAATGATAGATCTTACAAGTTAAATTAAAGGTAATGTTTAATTTATAAAAAATAATATTTAATGTAAATCATGAAAGTTAAAATGTTTTGATGTTATTAAAGTTAAGATGACATAAAACAAACTTGTGATTTATCACTATAAAATTCTGAATTAAAAATCGATGAAAATTATTAAACAATGGTTTGTTATATCAAAATGATTATAATTCATTGATATGCGATTTATATTCACATAGTTTTCCTTATTCCTCGTTTGGAATCCGAATTATTATATTTTGTTTTGAAATGAGCACGAGGAATGTTTCCGTGGTTGTTACTTTTTGAGTTATTAAATAATTTAACAAACGTTTCTTACGGATTCTGCCAAGTTGAATAACGGATTAGTAGTAAATGTAGACTAGCCGAAGTCTGAAATCTCTCAGCATCTGGTCGGTGGAATCTTAATTCACTATTGCTATTTCAGTTTGACGAGGGGAATGACCAAATTTTAATATTACCATTTGAATATAAAAAGAAAATCAAAGGAGAAATGCACTTATATATCTTCAAATTTGAAGTATTAACGTCATATTAAATTATTAAAATAACTACGTCATTGTGATTTATCAGAGACCTTATTAATTGGTTAATTGGAATCTTAAAAACGCGACATATTTTTTGTTTGAATTTATTTCATCACATTACTTTTTGATTGCCAAGCTGTTCTATAAAAGTGTATATTTAATTAATTTCATTAAAATAATTACACTATGCTGTTCTATTATTTTTATTATTAAAATATAATTGAAGAAAAGGAGGTTCTGAACTAATTTTCAATAATTAAGAAAGAGAAGTTTACTATTAGCTTAAAATTAAAATTAAAATGAATTCAATTTAACAATAGAAACGTTTTCTTACATTTTAGTTATTTAAACCTGATATAATGAATATTAAGGTTTTTCTCGTAAAACCGAAAGAATTAGTTTTATATTTCGGATGTTATCAGGTTTATAATATTGAATATAACATTTAAGTCAATATTAATAAAACAAAAATATCCATTTTCTTCCGCACGCTTTATTATTACACAAGGCTGTATTTATTAAATTTTTTATCGAAGTTTAAAACTTAAATTGTGTTTTCAACATATTTTTTAATGATGAATTCAATTCTGGAGTCAGTTTTTCTCTATCACATACAGATTTCCCACAAAATCCATGAACACAGATGAAACACGGGACCTGGCTTCAAAGGAAAATTTAAAGGAAACTTTGAAGTAAAATACAAACTCAAATCTTTAATTATGGTAGTTCTTAATGAAACAACAATATTTAGGTTCAATATTTATTATATATCAATTAGTTCAATAGAAGTACAAATTAGTCTCTGTAGAATTTTCTTTTTCTTGACCTTCTGGATGTTTTTCACCTTCACAATCCCTTTTTAGGTTCCAACAGTAATCAGCCATCATGGCGGTATTCCACATCTCTTGATATCGTTGCTCCATCACTTTTATATCCTGGTGGAACCTCTCACCTTGTTCTTCACTGTGATTCCCTAAATTTTGGGAAAATTAGTCAATGTGAGAATGAAGAAAGTGAATCTTATGCTCATGAGGCAGCCAAGGTTCTGGAAAGTTTTCAGCAAGCGTTACACCAAATTTCGATAATTGGGGTCCTTGTTATTGCCTAGAAATCCTTCCACCACAACCTTGAGGCTTAGCCAGGCTTCCTTTTCCAGAGAATTCATGGTGTTCTCAAACTCCTGGTTTTTAAAAAGATGGCGAATTCGGTGACCAACAAATATACCAGCTTTTATTTTTTCTGATGTGACTTTTGGAAACTTCTTTCCTAAATACTGAAAACAAGGATTTTCGCGATTCAAAGCTTTAACAAACTGCTCATCAGCCCGAGATGATATGTAAGGTTGGAAGCAGCGCAGTTTTAGGATCCAACAAAGGTGGATTTATCACGTTCTTTGAGCCTAGTTTTAACTCTGCTCTTGGGGGCCAATCTTTGATGACCCAGTGCTTTGCTATTGCCCTACAATCCCACTCACACAAAAAACAAGGCATCTTAGTGATTCCAGCCTGCAGGCCTAGTAGTATGCCGATGACCTTGAAATCGCTACAGACCATCCACTTGTGAGTGTGGTATTCTATGTTTTCTATGACAATTTTTAGGTTTTGATAAGTTTCTTTCAAATGCACAGGATGAACTATAGGAATAGATGCATGTCTATTCTCATTATGAAGAAGAACTCCTTTTAATCAAGCCTTCCGAGCGTCTATGAACAGCCTCCACTCAGCTGACGAGTATTCAATTCCATAAAACCCCATTAAAGAATTTGTAACACAACAATAGACCATAGAGATGCAATTTCCTGTTCACGATGTCGATAACATGCAAATACAACCCCTGGAGCCAAAATGTTTTTTGATTTTAACCTTGGCCCAAGGACTTCTACTGCATCTTTTGTGAAATTCAGGTCTCTACTACTAATTCGTTCAGCTCTCCTTGGGTGAAAAGCTTTGGGGACCTATCCTCTTCCGACCCAAATGTTTCATCACCAGCATCATCAGCCTCAGTTCCACTGCTTTGAGAACTAATTTCAGCTGACACATCGACGAGAACATTAGGAGGAGTTGGAACAGGTATTGTGTCATCATGCGGAACAGGCCTGATAGTAAGTTCGGATATACAATGGATTTTTTGTTCTTAGCTGAATAGACATACTTTCATCATGCAAAAAGGACAATCATCATAATGATTGGCTGGTTCCCTCTATACCATAAGAATAGCAAAAGGCAAAGATTTTTTTTACCTGCTTTCCAAAGTTGCAATGCCTCCACACGTTTACGACAAACGGTATGGGGAGCCCAGCTTTATCTTGGTCTCCAAGTTTCAAGTTCACTCCAAAATATGCAAAGTACACATTTTCCACAAACTTTGTAATCTATAAAATGTTTTATAATATATAGAATGTTCTGTTTTGCAGCCACGTAACTCCCACATACATAACAAAACACGTCTGTTGACAGACGGGCGCCGTGATGTACACTTCTCAAATTTGACTAAATTATGTGAGGAAAAATAGCAACTAAACTTTTGCCTTATCAAATACTGAAAGTTTTTCTCTCCCTTGTGCTAGAGATATACAATAGTGTAGCACAAAAACTTAGCGTGATATGAATTTAACTCTAACAGATTTGAACTCAGCATGGGAAAATACTGTAGAAAAATGTATTGCAAATCAAACATAGAATTTTATGCAGCATTGGTTATTACTTCAAATATATTTTTAAGGTATATTAATATTACATTAATAAATATTATTAGACTAATTTTTGTATGAAAGTTATGCTAGATTTTGTTGAAAAAGTGTAGGAGTTCTCACGATTCGTCTTCCTGTTGAATGAATTCAGAGGAATGAGTAAATGCTAAGTTTGTATTTGAAGAGAAATTCAAAGATATAAAAACATTTCTGAAGACTGCTTTGCGTAGCCTATTGAGTTCTTAAATGGATTCAACTTTATTAAAAAAATAAAAATTTTTTTTTCGAGTTGTTCGGAGTAAATTGAAAGTTCCTTTTTTATATTTTATTCTTTTTCTCCCTTCTTAAGCGTCTTTCACTCTTAAAGAGCCACTCTCACCAGTTTGACCAAACAACTCATTCTCACACTGGTACCAAATTAATACCTTCACCACGGCATCCCCCTCTCTTTACATGCACAATCGTTGGATTTACCACAGTAGGTTTCTTCCTGGATTTTCTCGTGGTATCCATTCAAATCCTTGGTACTGTGCTTTCTGAAGAATTTTAAATGTAATGGAGTCAAGCAACGATTTCATTTCCTCCATACTTAACAGTGAGAGAACAACACCTCTGCTAATTGCTTTACTTATTGTTAGTTTCTTCGCAGAATTTTAGAATCTTCCTTCAAGACCAGACTTCCTTAGGAAGTATGCATCTTCTAGAATAGTCACTACTTGTTCTGGGAGGTTGGCTGGGATTAGAGAACCACGAAGGATTTGTCTCAATCTATCCAAGGTCTTGTCTAAACCTATGAATTTATATCTGCTTTTATTTTATCGATTTTGATATCTTTTGCTTTGATAGATTTTACTTTGTTTTTCCTAATCTATTCATATTTTCCTATTTATTTATTATCCAATAATTTTCCAAATTTTTTCTATGCTGTCTTCTTGCCCATTTTTAATACGCTTGGTTTCGTTCCTTTACCTTACTATAGTCATCCTATATCTACCATGTGGACTATTTCTTTTTCTTCTTTGCTTCATCATTTAGTGCGCATGTCTGTGGTGATAATTTGTTAATTCTTTTAAATTTACTGATTTAAGTATGCTTTCTTACATGAACATCCAGATTTCTTCCACAGTAACGTAACTTTCTTATTTTTTCTATATATATTTTATTATTTTTTTATGGTTGTAATAATGTTTCGTCGATTTATTAAAAAATATATCTTATAACCAGAAATAATGACTTTTATTAATTATTCATGCTTAATATTCTAATGGGACTCTTTCCGGGAATAAACTAATTTTTCTGCTTCGATTTATATTATTATTAATAATATTTTATATTATTTGCCAATTCTTATATCCTCAAGACAATCAAAATAAATAAATCATGAATATAAAGACAAAATACAGCATTTCTCACATCGGCTATCTAATAAGACATGTCACCTGACTCCCAGACATACTGACCAATCGGGATAAAAAAATAAATTAAGTAAAAAAAGTACTCATATTAATCAAATGAAATTGTGATAAATATAAAAATAAGTCAAATAATAAAATTAAGATTCACAAGTACAAAATATCGAGATAATATGATTGGTGAAATATCGAGGTTGGTTGTTTTCCGTTATTTTTGAGATGTTAGGCTTCGTCTCATGAATTTTCCATTTATGTTCTAACAATTATTTTTACAATGTAAATGTCCAATTAATTATAAAATGATGTTATATTTTGATTACATTTATCATATAACATCATACATCTAAACAATAACTTATGTTTTCTGTGTGTTTATTTTTTTCGTATAAATATTAAAATAACATTTTATTTTTTCTAAAAGAATTTTAATCATTCGTATAAGATTGATTAATTCGAAGGATTTGGAGTTTTATTACATTTCACAAAAGTTAAAACCAATAATTTAATAAGTAATACAGCATCAAGATTAAGGTAATAAAAAACTTTCATAAATTAGGGAAACAGCTAAATATTACCCTAATACATAAAATTGCTTTTAAAACATAAACAAAGCATAAAATAGGTTACATAATGATGAGTTGTTTTTTAATGCTAAACAATCAATCACTTTTTCAGAAATAAATCAATTTTTTTTATTATTATTAAATGGTAACGATATATTTCAATCAGGATCAGATGAACGATAAATAAATATTGTCAGTTGGTATTAAAGTAGTAAATTTCAACTGATTATCATTGTTTAAAAAAAATATTATTATAAATTAGGTTTATACAAAAATAAAATATTTTAATAAGTGTCACCTGTGCACCTGATGCCCCTTAGTTGATGCTCTTGACAGGTGGCGATATCTGCTAATTATTTATTGTTTTATCTCATTTAATATTTTTTATCTTTATTTTCAAGTACGCTCTGAAAGATATTTTCCTTGTTTTTCATCATTAATGATGATAACAATGCCTTAATAGAAATACCAAGCTAGTGATCACGATGATATTCACCAATTTATGTTTGTATAATACTTCTTGTGTATTGCCGATTCATTAATATAGTCTTTTACTTAAAATGGGCGATTAAAAGCGGAAATTGATGTAGATTATTATAATTATTATAAGGAAAAATTGAAGTTCGAATTGGGGAAAAATAAATACCTTCACCAACAATTTTCCGCAGAAAATATGTAGCATTAGCACGAAAATAAATATTGGCATGGAGGAACTGAAGATTACTCCAGCAGATATTACAGAGGGGTCATTGGTGAAAGCAAAATAGTACAAATATCTGAGCTTTCAGAAAGAACTTAAAAACAACAAGGAGTCTCTTGGACAAAAGAGTGGAGCGAAAAGGATTTTGTATTAATGAAGGAGATTTGGGAACTGAGGAGACAAAAGAATCAGGGAGTTGAAGAATGTTTTCCCAAGTAGCTCATTTGGAAAAAATAATTATATTTTTAATAATAGAAAATGAAAAATATCGAGACTCCTCATCAATGACTATCAATAGTAAAATAAATATTGACACGACAGTCGCGAAACCTCATCTGTGTAGACAGTTCAGTCTCCACATCTTCAACTAATCCATTAAGCATATCGTCGCTATCAAAACAATACCAGCTACAACTTTTTATGAAAATGAGTAACGGTAACACATTCTACAATTCCAATTACACACTAAGAAAGGCAGGTATTAAGCTCAGCAACATGGCAGAGTATAATTTTTTGATACTTCTCTTCAATAGTTCTGAAAAAAAAATGGCCAAGTCTACAGTCGGCGCGTTTTTTTTTCTCTACTGTAAAACCGCCCAAAGTGTACATATGTTTTGACAGCGACGATATGTTTGTTCATATGTAGTTGGATGAACACCGACGAACTTACTTCAAACGTAGAAAAACTTCAAAAAATTCCCATTTTTATGGATATAACAGGCAGAGGTTTTAATCACTGGACAAAAGAGGTGAAGGGAATAGCTGTGCTTCTTCGTTTCGGATATGCCTTTTTAGTACTTGACTGATGTTGATAAAAATATTAAGAGAAAAAAATGTGTCTACGTTTGGAAAATACCTGTTCTCGTGGTAAATATTAATTTGCTCAGTGAATAGTTTAAGACACCCAGACCATTTAAGAGGGAAAATCGGACCATTGAATTCTTAGTTGGTAACAGTTATCCTGGTTCTGTATTCGTGAAATGGAAGAATGTACCCAATCCATCACATTCCATTTTTTGAGTGGTTTTCAAAATTATACACCTGAATGTTTAAAGTACTCTTAACCATAGGTCGAAACGTATTATGATACTTCTTTCAGCTTAATGTATTAGATACTTAAATTTTTAAAATTTAAATATATTTTTATTTTCTTGATTTTATTGTTTTCGTTATTTCGTAGCTATTCTATTGCATTATTCATGTGTCTGACTCTTGGATATGATTACTATATGAAGAAACCTCAAACAATTAATGTTTCAAGAGAGGTATAAAATGGTCAGGGGGTGCAGTCAATGATTACACAATAGTACAGGTGTTTACTGTTATCCATATATTGACAATATATGAGTATAAGAAATATATGCATTACATTATATAAGTATATAATATATATATATAAGTATACATACATACATAAGTATATCTCCATCCAAAACTTTCCAATCAGATGCTCTCCAAGCAACATTGTGTAATTTTCTTTTCTTTTTTTTTTATATTCTTTATTTTCCAGATCGGTTCTACGTCTAACCTCCCTCAATCGGATTGTGAATTTGAAAATGTTTTAATTTTCTTTAATGGCTCAGTATTAAACAATGGCTATTGTTAAGTCTTATTTCTGGTAAAGAAGATGTGCATTATGTAAAGAAGTTATTGCATTGTAGCTCATGTTTTATTTGCTGTTATTTATTTATTTATTCTCTTTAGTTGCTTAGTATTTTGCCACGAAATGTACTTTTTTCAATATTATATATGCGAAATATCTTTTTTAATTTACTTCTAGTGCCTTTTGGAAATACTGTATGATTTGTGTTCTGTAGCATTTTGGTGTATATCATTATTTCTTTTATGCTCTTGTTTGTTATAAAGAGACTCCGAGTATAAAAGTAGGGAGGAAATTTGGCGGTTGAGCGTGATCTAGGATTAATCACCTCCCTGTGAAACCATTGTCCAAGGAACAGTACAGTTTCTACAACTTACTGATCCAATAACCTTCATAGTACGTTTTTATTATCATATAGGTAAATATACAATAATTGTATATTATAGATATGATGTATGTAATCAATCAGGTCGCTGTTTTATGTTTTTAATTGGAATATCAATATTATGAACAGAAATATTTTTTATAAAAGTTTTTATGATTAAAAAATTCATCAATCTCTTATTGCTAATCTCCCGTCACATAAACATTCCGCCTGTTTTGAAGTTGAGATATTCTTTCAATATATAATTAATTTGGTGTCTTGATAATGCCTGAATAGGCGAAACGTCGACTGTTAAGTAGGTGTATTTTTTGAAACATAAGGCTTTGCATTGTGGTTTTTCCCGATTGCATAATAATATATAATTAATTTTTTTTATTTAAAGAAAATAAATCATATTTGTAAATTAAAAAATACTACACTGCTAACAGAAATCGCAATCACTGGTAACACAATAATAATGGTAAAAACAAAAAAATGAATCAAAACGAATCAGAAAAAACGAAATGGACATAAGGAAACAAAATAAATAATATTATTATAATCACGGATAGGTAGGAGGGTTCGACTCCCGGTCCTGGTCATATCTTTTCTTTTCAAATAAAATATTTTAAAATATTAAAATAAATAATAATTTTAAATTATTGAGCAATGTTTTTGTTGTCGCAATTATTTAGCCTATAAGTATTACAGAGGTTCTTAGTACACAATTTAAAAATTGTTGACTTATTTTTCCGTGAAGTTGTTAAATCTCTCTGTACGTGTTCCTAAATTTCCCGCAACGGGTGGACAGATTTTTTTTTCTTTTTTTGTTCTATTCGATTCAAGGAAAATAATAAAAAAAAATTATTAATGTCTACAGTTTTTGAAAATGTCCAAATAAACAAATTCATTTCATCTGCAGTAGATTTTTATTGATTGCAAAACCGAATATTTTAATTTCTCTCACCTTGGATAACAATAAACGAATAATAAACTTTCGTATAATCGCCAGCTGGTCGTAAAGATAAAATTCCTTCGAGAAAATCAATAAAACGAGTAAAAAGGGGAACGTGAATTAGAGAATTTTCAACAAGATAAATTCTCCTGACGTTTAGCCGACTAAGCAATATCTCCTGTCTTCTCAGCGACTTTCTCAATTGTCTCAATGTTAACTCCGATTTTATAAATCCATGGATTTTACACTTATATACATAATATATATATATATATATATATATATATATATATATATATATACATATATATATATATATATATATATATATATATATATATATATATATATAGATATATATATATATTGGTATCTATTATTCTTGACTGTAAATAAAATAAGTTTTTATCATTCGGTTATTGGGATTGAGTCACTAGAGCCTATGTAAGTACTGATTTATAAAATACTTCATATATATACTAGCTTATGCCCGCGGCTTCGCACGCGTGGAATTTGGTCTGCCACGTAAAGTTTCGTGAAAGATCATTTTAAATAAATAATTTAATTATTTTTTTTAAATATAAGTTACTCGAACATCCGAAATTTCATATGTCTAACTTCAAAACTGACGGATTCTATACAACCTTTGAACCCCTATTATATTAAAGGGGAAACCCTTAGAGTGGAATTATCCGAATTTCTTTCTTAAACTATACACAAAACCTAACTACAAATTTCAAGATGCTATGTTCCTGATTTACCTTTAATTATGTACTATAACGGGGGTGGGCACATGCCCCTGTGCCCCCACATAGATCATCATTTGATTTGCCTTTATTAATGTACAATGATGGATTCTCCACAGTACCTAAAATACTGTCGGGGGGAGCACGTGCCCCCTTGCACCCTCCCATAAATCCGCGCTTGCTACAGCCTATGTGTTATTCTGATGTATAACCTATATTACTGTAAAGCTTCATCCAAATCCGTCCAGTAGTTTTTGCGTGAAAGAGAGACAAACATACAAACATTCACATTTATAATATTAGTAAGATATATATAAATACCATCTGATAAAATTTGATTTACAATTGGATCCATATTTAAACATATATATGGGAAAAAGTGGTCCGGGTGGAGGTCAGAATATATTCTATTAAATAAGGAGAACTATTTATTTTAAAGGCAACGCTTCCACCCAAATTGCAGGTTTTGTAATCCTCTTTCAAAACTTGCCCCCCCCCCATTATAGCCCCGAAGAAGACCTGCATTGTGGGTCGAAACGTTGACTTTATAATAAATAGTTCTTATTTAAGAAAATTAAATAAGGTCAAGTAATATTATTCAATTGGTGGTATCTGTCTTGAGCCCTCTTGTTCAGTAAGTCTTATTATTAGTATTATCAATAAAAGTATTGAAGAAAAATGTAAGCATGTAAAGTAACCATTTAAGGCTCTGCGCTATTATTTTCCGGTTCTAGGGTTCGAGGTCGGCTCTCAGAGCTAATTTCCCCTGTGATCAACCCAGTGAGTGTTGACACTGTGGGATCTTGAGATCCTTTTGGGGCACACCCATCATTATATTTGGGCACACACCAGATGTTTGGTAGTTCGGCGCAATCTCGGTCTGTACATTTTCTTTCAATAGCGACCGTTCTTGAAACAATATGCCTTGTACTAAATACTGAGTCCAAGATCCTTCATGGGTTGTAGCGATAGGTTTTAATTTATTAATTTTTATTTTTTAGGAACCTATGGTATTTACTTTTTATTATTTTCACTTTTTTTATATTTTAGAGTAGTACTAATATTGCTGAATTATACTTAACAATATTTTTATATGGGTAAAGAGGGATATCTTTACTGTAAACCTAGAGCGAAATCAGCTTTTGAAATTTATATTACTCTGTTAAATTTAAATTTATATTAACCTGAAATATTACCCATGATTAAACTTTTGTAGTTTATTGGATCCATTCTCCCTGTCGTTTTCACTGGCTTTCAAATTATAATATATCAAATAACAAATAAATATTTAGTAACGATGCGTTTGAAGTTATGCAATCTCATGTGTTTAAATCCTTCCTGTTCTGAATGAGACTGAATTTTATGAAAAATAAAATCATTTTTGAAACTTCCATTTACTTGTTATATTGTTATAATACAATTGTAAAATTCAATGAATAAATTTAAAAAAAATATGTGTTCAGTTGGATAGAATTTATTAGTCGATATATGAGAACTAATAAACGATTTTTAGATATATATATATATATATATATATATATATATATATATATATATATATAAAATTCGTTTCGAATCTTTAAACTAAAGTTGATTAAAAGGAACGCTAGGTTTTGCCAGTCTCGAGCTTGTCGCTGACGCGAACCCACAAGCTAACCTACCAAAAGTCGCTAACTAGGGCTTAAGAAGTTTTCACTTAATAAAAATGTAAGTGATAAAAATTTCATCGGTAAAGCTTAGAATCATATTAAATATTCTAAAAAGTTTGTTCTTTGTTGTTGTTAATTCATTGAACATCACTTTATGCTACTACCGGGACGGGATAGTTCAATGGCAGACTGCTGAGTAGCCTTACCGTCTCGTCTTCAAATGCGGCAGTGGGAAATTTTATTTAATCTGCTAACAGCTGGGGATGGATCCCGTGGGATGAGGAGACCTTTCTGGGGCTCACTAGGCTTATAGAAAGTGACTTCGGGCAAGGTTTTTTTTTAATAATGCTACTAAAACTGACGATGATACAGATGGATTCCTAAATTTGGCCCACCCAGTTATTATTAGTACAGAGATCATTAACGAGTACCGTGCAAGCTCGGGTCCTTTAAGTTAGGCCATTTCAAATGACGGCGTAATCAAGAATTTTATTATTCCTATTAATGAATTCTAGAGCAACCTGTTGGGCTGCGAATCCTCGACCTTGGGCATCGAATATTTTTTTTTCTAACCACTATACCATAGTTTACCCCTACCAAGTAGTACATTGGAGTATTTGTTATATTTATACCATTGTTAAGACGGATATACACTTCGCAAAGTTAAATGCTAAGTTAAAACTTTAATTTTTGTTAATTTAAAAGAGATTTTATAGAGTGGAAATATTTCTTCAATGACAGTTTGAAGTGGTGTGGCTCCTGTTGACCTACTAACAAATATTCTGTTATACGATGCCTGACCTGTGTTGAGCAACTTGGGTCGGCTTCTTGCCTGTATGTTCGAGATAAGGGCGTCGAGTGTGTCAGCTTCGTTGCCCTTCAAGTCCCGGTTCCCTAAGGAACGTTTAGAAAACCAAACATGTTTAGAAGGCAAGATGCTGTTTTTCAAGGTGATGTAATCGGTTAGTAATTGTAAATAATGGTTCCTGCTTGCGGAAGAAAGACAGGAACTGTTGTGTTGTTCATTGGTGTTCAATGAATGATTAGTACGATGAATAATTAGAACAATGAGTGTCCTAATTCTAATCTAGGTATAATTAGAATCAAGATCTTCAATGAGTTCCTGATACCTCTCAGACTCGGAACCTTCCGGCAGACTGCATAACTAAGGATTAATAAATTTTAAGTAGCCATTACTTGAAAATAAAAAATATTTATTTTATCTTATATATTCATCTTTATTTTATCTTATATATTCATCTTTATTTTATCTTATATATTCATCTTTATTTTATCTTATATATATATATATATATATATATATATATATATATATATATATATATATTATTTATTTTATATCTTTTCTTTTCAAATAAAATATTAAACAAATTATATCAAATAAAAATAAAATACATTATAATAATATTAACGACTTAAAGTCAACTAGATCCAAAATAAAGTAATGTTCATTTAACATTCTCCCCGTGTATACTTCGCAAATTGCGAGAACACGGAGATGTAGGTTCAAGTGAAAAGAGGGGATATGGCTGGCCGAGAAATGTGCCAGGGCGGCCGAGATGGTTGAGGCGTCACCACGGAGAGGTGAAGGTCCCGGGTCGGAGCCCCGGTCCTGGCCATATCTTTTCTTTTCAAATAAAATATTTAAGTTTAGTGACTACGGAGTAGAGCTTTGGGGCTTTACTAAACCATCAAATTCCTCTCGTATTCAGTCCTTGCAATCCAAAATCCTTCATAAAATCCTCAATGCTCCTTACTTTGTTTCGAAAGTAATCCATAATGACTTTAATGTCCAATTTGTTACTGATTTGGCCCAAATCCGAGATCAATCTGTTAATGACAAATAAAATTGTTTTCCCATTCAAACTCACTAGTTTCAAACCTAGCAACCTCTTCAATTCCTGATAATCCTCCAAGGTGTTTGAAAAGAAGATGGCCGTCAAATTTGTTATTTGAGAACAACAATTGGATAATTTCTGTACTTGCCTTTATTCAAGCCATTATGTATCATTACTGCGGTTTACTTGTATCGTTGTGATACAGTTGTAAATTTGGAATTAAAAAACTTGGAACGTCATGAGGCCACCTACTTTTCACACGTGTAGATGATCTCGTACGGAGGGTTATCGGGTATTGAAGAGGTGGGTAGGTTTAAAATTTGGGATTGTCGTGAAAGGACTGTTGCCGGGTTAGGGCCAAATCATCAGCAAATGGGGCATTGAGGTCATTATGGATGACTTCCTTCGTCACAAAGTAAGAAACACTGAGGATTGTAAAAGAAAAAAACAAATGTAAAGATTTTAAACTCTTATTAACAACTATCTGGAACTTGTAATTTCATTATTACTAGTACCACTGGTTAGTTTCTCCACTTGTCTTTATGTATGACAATCTGTACTATTCCTTCCATTTACTTAGATAGAAAAAAAATGTACAACTCCTTGACAGACCGTTAAACGTCGCTAGTCTCGCGAATTACCTACGTCACGAGCGTGTCGGCGATGCACCCTCATAAGTGTTTTCCCGTGATAAAAATCACTCAACGCGGCTTAAGAAGTTTTCACTTCAAAAGAAAAAAATAATTTTTAGTTTATATAAAAAATCCCTTACTATTATATCACTGCTCTGTACTGAAATAAGTTACTCCTAAAATCAAAACCTTCCAATAAGATTTAGCTTGTTTTATTTTTTAAATCGATCTATTCTTTTATTTCTATTTGAAATGAAAAACAGTCCTATATTTTGTGTAAGGGCCTAAAGAAGTTAGGAACAATGGCTTTGCCATTTGTAATTCTTTTTTTACTATAGTAGGTAATTTTATTCATAATCCGATATTATTCATTGAATTGAAGTCCAGTTTATTACTTATCTTGCACCCCTTTAGCGGGTCTATTAAAAAATAAGCCCTACATAGTGTTGTTTCGAGATATTGAATATTTTTTATTAAATAAAATAATGACTTTTTTATTATTTTTATTTCAGGGTTTTTTCATAGATAAAAAATATAATATATAGTTGATAGTCAGAGATTCTAGTTAAATTTTACAGTATTCTCTGTATTAAAATATCTTAATCTTAAATCTATATATTAAAATGTAGTAAAACGATGTAGCTTGTTTTATTTTTAAATCAAGGCATTCCATTATTTCCATTTTAATTCAAAAATAGTCTATTAATTTATGTAAGGGCTTAAAAAAGTCAGGAACAGTAGTTTTTTTAAGCACGACAAAAAACTCAATTAAAAGTAATTCCTCGATCTGTTGGTAGACAAGTCCCATAAAATATTACATCACTAACAGCATTATTTATACAACCGAGAGATATGAGGAATAAAAGATGTAATGTTTAGTGATGGAATTGTTGTGTAATGTAGGTTCTATAACAGCCTACGGAGGCATATTGTCTGGGAAATGGATTGCCCTTTTCATGACTGAGGTGAATGTATTCGTCTATTATAAATCAGATCTAATGCACTGAGCAGGTCTTTACCCAGATTGCTGTATCAACCTACACTATAGCATTACCATAAACAAGTGCATTACTTCATGTACATTGGAAGTAATTAACTTATTTTAAGTCGCTATAGACAGCCATTAAATGAATTAAAAAGTCCAATTTTATAACAAATTAAAATAAATGAGCTATGAAAGTAGGGCCATTTTAATTATTAAACGAGCCCTGACAATTATTTTTATTATTTTGTGTCGTGAGCAACAACTATTTTATTACAAATTTATTCTTTACGTTTTTCTATAAGTGGTTCTGATTCTTTCTGGTTTTGATATAAGTGTTTGATGTTCTTAGGATTTTAACTGTTATAGTAATACACAAATATAATATTACGTTTATTAAATATATTGCACAGAATATTCGGTCCAAAAAAGGATGAGACCAAAGGGGAATTTGGTCTAACCCCTAACCCTAACCCCTAACCCTAACCCCTAACCCTAACCCCTAACCCTAACCCCCTAACCCTAACCCCCTATCGGATCTGTTCTACAGGCACCAGTGGGATATTATTAAAGGATACTGAAGGGCAGGAAGTCATTGGTTTACGACGTAAGGTAAAAGTGATTTGATGTGATTTTTGAGAATTTATTTTAATTTTCTAGTTTTGACACCATTCTTCAAGATCAGTGATATGGGATTGGAGGCTTTGGGATGCAATAACTGGATTGGTGTTGACTGATAATACACATGTATCATCAGCATACGTGGTAAGTATAGTATTAGGATGAGTTGGGATGTCAGCTGTATAAGCTGTATAAAGGATTGGGCCAAGGATACTACCTTGAGGAACACCAGCACATTTTACACTTTTAGAATTTATTTTCCTCTTACTGTGAATAAACAGGCTAATACTGAATTTAACTTAAACAGTTATAGACTTAAAATCACACATTAGTCTGGTCATAAGATTAACTGGAGGATGGAGATAGATAGGGGGTGCAGTAAAAAAAACACCAAATAAGTCAAGAATTATTTTTTATTTGTGCCTGTGTAATTTTTAATTATTTTTTATTTGTGTCTGCACAAATAAAAAATAAGTCTTGGCTTATTTGGTGTTTTTGTGACTGCACCCCCAACTATCTCCATCCTCCATTATATTCACTGCAATCTTTCCAGTCAACCATTCATGTTATTAATGAATTAATAAATAATTGTTCAGAATTGATGGAACATGCTGCACTATATGTCTCATTAATAATTAGTTATTAAAATAATGAAAAGAACCAATTTTATTACTAAATTAAAACAAACTAGTTGAGGAAGTGAGCTAACATTAAAAAATTCGCTTAATTTACACATTTTAATTGTTTCACGAGACCTATTCATAATTTTTATTCATTTTTTTAAATGTGCAATAACTCAATTTTGTTACTAAATTACAATAAATGAGTTAAGAAAGTAAAGTAAAATTGAGAAATATTCATAAATTTCACATATTTTACTCATTTTAATTGTAAACACGAGTTGTATACATTTTGGCTTTCTTTTACTTTTTATAATATAAGTGTTTGATATTCAATACGAAAATATATTTCGTTTAATTAATATATTATATAATACGTTTAGAGACTTAATTGTCTCCTTACAGTGATAAAACAGGCTTATAATTAATTTAAAGTAAATAGTTACGGGATTAAGACCACACTTAAGTGTGACCTTACTACTATACAACTTACAATTTATACATTATAAAAAAGACAATGTTAATGAATACATAATTCTTAAAATGTATGAAATATGTTGTAATATATTACACAATGTGCACATTAACTTACTCTCTGAATATCTTCAGTTGGAGTAGTGTAGGCAGAACAATAATAAAATCAAATTTATTCAAAATATTCTTTAATATTCCTGGTATAACCTCCAGAACCTGTTGAGTATTATAAACAGTTGAGTAAAAAAAAAAAACAATACAACCAATATAGATCCCGGATGGGATGCGACTAGAAATAAAACCTGCCATAATAAAGTACGCTTTTATTCTTCTTATTATTATTCTTTTATTTTTATTATACTCAAGTCGTTTTCTCGGAAGAATATATGTGAATAACAGTATTATTATTGTGCAGTGTAGCATTATTACTGTGAGTTTTATTTCTTACCTCTATCATGGTTTAAACGATTAAATGAACATTCTAAAGAATGCTTCCCTGATTTTATATTTTATTCGTTTTGCCGATCACCAACTGAGCAATAAAACAAAAATAAGTAAATTATTAAACTATTGTTTATTATTAATTATTTTTATGTTAATATGCTTTCCTCGCACACCTTCTAGGCCGCAAAGCAGTTACTATAACAGTGATACTATTTGGTTACTAGATTATTGTGATAAGAGTTATCTCTAAAAAAGACACTCGGCGTCAACGTATCTATCGGCGTCATCAAGTTTATTACGTCTAATTTAGCTACGGATTTTGCATTTAAATTCCTTTCCTTCCTGAAACCGGCTGAATAGATTTCGGTTACAATTACCCAACCTAAAAATGGTAAACTTTATTCGAAGTTCAAACAGTTTTCGAGGACAACAAAACAATTAAAATATTACAATAAATCAGGTTTAAACTATTTTTAAATATAGAATTTAATACTTCTATGCTAATGGAGGTAAAATGCTGCAATAAACATTAAATTTCCCTTCTGAAATCGAACCATAGGTCTATATGATTTTTTATGTTAGATTTATTTCAATATTTTAAATCTCGAATTAAAGAATTGTTTTTTTTTTTCGAAAATCAATAATAACTTCTAAATTACCATAATGACTGATTTTCTGTATCGTCATGCCAGCAAGACCTTTACATTTAAATCTTTTGGTGAAAAAAATAATAATCTCTTACTCAACTTAAGACATTTTTTAATGTTCTGCCGCTTTTCGATTCCAAATGAGAGGTCCGTCTCCAACTAAATTTTGATGGACCTCTCATTTGGTAGATTTTGATTTTTATTATCAATATCAATTTCATTGTGGTACAGTTTTGGTCAATTTGGGCTTTTTTTTCCGGCACTAAGAATCAAACTGAAAATGGTAGGACTGTAAGGCCTCAATAATAATTATTATTAATATTATTTTACTTTATTTACGAGTATTTCTTCTCAAAATCTTATGGAATCACATCCACATCCGACAAAATAAAGGGCAAGACAAAGAATTAAGTAATAAGACCAATACAACAATAAAAATACTTAGTATGTCTAAGATCTGCTTATACATGTACATTACTGTTACTATTTAAGGTTTAAATGGTTATAATTTCTATATTACATTAAGAATTTTTTCATTCACGTGAAAAACTACGCGTTTATGGCGCAATTCAATTAAGCTATCTTCAAAATATTTTGAATCATCCAGTATCTTGTTAAAAGTGGCTTTTGTTGCTCAATTTGAAAGAAATATTAAACATTAAAAAAAAAAAAACATTGATACAATTTATTTGAACTTGTTTTAAAATCAAAGAATACGAAAAAGTTAATGATTCATTTTGTAATTTCGAATTGTTAACTATGAAGTAACCACTGTTTTTTGTAAAAAAAATATTATTTTAATTAACAGTGATCGAATCATTATTAAATCAATAATGAAAACCATTCATATCAATAAGGATACGTATTAATTAATAAATTTTATTAAAAACAATGATTTTTTAAAATATAAAATTATTTCAAGAAAACTGAAGAAGGAATAGAATTAAGGAAGAGATACTTCAAATTACTGTAAATATACATCCACCATTTATTTACAGTAGATGCTTAAATTTATTGTTTTCGTTTAAGAGTGATTTAAACCATTACAAACAAATTAGTTTTGTGGTGTTGGTTTATTTCAGTGCTGATAGATTCCAATTTTAAACTTACATATTAATGCTATTTTGATCAAAATTGATATGGTTCTTGATTAAGGCTGTTATAATCTTGTAATAAATTAAATAATAACAATAATAATAGTAATAACAGTAATAATAAGGCTTTGTGAACCTGAAGGCTCGATGCCGATACGGCTTTGATAACAAGTCATAATAAATTAAACTAATACCACCGTAATAAATTAAAACCATTTTTTTTTTCAAAACCCTTTGGTGTAAGAAACGGTGACGTATGTTGGCTTCTTATAGTTACATGTTTGTAATCTTAGTGTTATCTATATTCATAATTTGTCTACAATATATTTATATCTATTTATTATACATAGGATATTATAATAATTATGTTGCATAGTAATTATAGTTTTATAGTATTTATTACCACCTATTCAGTTATATTTACTTATTCGTATGAAATTTAAATTGTATTGTTGATTACTTTATTTTTCATAAGTATCAAAACAATTAATTAAGTTAATTTTTTTCAGGCTTGTGGGTTTTTCTTACTTCTTCTGTTATCTATATGTTTTTTAAAATACTTCTAAGGCACTGGGTTCAAGTCCGGCTATTGGAAAATTTTATTTATTCTATTAGCAAACGGGGAAAAATCCTTTGCGATCTTTCAATAAGGATCCTCCTGAGCCTCTATTAATAGGATACCCAAAAAAATGTCCGAAATAGTGTAGTATCTACCACATACTTGAACCCAAGGCCTTTCATGATTTGTAGCGGTACAGTTTTTCTTTTATTGGTACTTATTTTTATTACATCTTCAATTACAACGCTGGTTCAGAATGGGTAACATTTAATATTATAGCAGATCATTTAAGTCTGTAGAGGTAAAAGTAGCTGATTAGCATTGAGCCAAGATAATTTTACAATTAATCTTGTAAGATCTGGTGGTAAGCTAAAAGTTGGTGTAGCAGTTGCAGAACAGAATATAGAGAATAGGTCAGAGGAAGGAAATGGCGATTCGTGCTTTCAGAAAGGTTAAGTGCTGGAGGAGCCACTTCCACTGGAAAGGTTTTTATCAGAGAAAATGGAGAGGATTAAAAAAAAAATTGCTGTTCCGTAAAAAAAAAATGTTAATGCTTTTAAAAAATTTGTAAATTAAAACAAAAAACAGTTTGTTATAATGCTTAAAACCCTGTATCGCTTAAAAAAATCTGAGAAAATCTTATGTTGATAATTCAAATATTAATTAATTTTCAGGAAGTTTTTTTTACTAAATCGAATCATACACACATAAATATATGTCTAGTTAAAATAAATGATAAAATTCTTTTTATTTATTTTTATAATTTGTGAAATAATAAATATTCAGACATGGTGGTGACCCAATTATATTCATGTTTGCCATACTTACATTACAATAATATTAACATCACTTACTTATTATTAACATCATAAAGAAATTTATTCAATAACTTGACACAAGTTTTTATTCCACAAATACGCTAATAAGAATCTTCTATTCTTATATTTATTATGTCCCATGGAATTAAATTGAATTATACCCTTAAACTCGAACCAGACTATTAATTACATCTCTATTAATTACTTGCGATAACCGTAGTATTTAGTAAAGTGTTTAGAACTTTAAGCTTGATTGGCTATTCACGTCTAATTAAACAAGGAATAAACTTTAATCTGTTAATTAAAACATTGGAACACTAGTTTCTTTATTCACATAACTTGTTGTTCATATCTTCAATACAACAAACCTCGATTAATTATGAAAATAAGATTTATTTCTCAATTCTCAGTGTAACCAACTAATCAATAAAATCAATAATTGTACAAAAGTATTTTGAACAAGCATTTGTCGAATTTTTTTACAGCTCTTACTTTTTATTATTTTTTTTCAATACGAACATTTGTTATTTTTGACATTGTTTAAACCGGAACTTTCACGCAACGGTCGTAAAATTTATGTCAGAATACTGTACTGTGTAATTCGCAATACTATTGACATTTTATTAGTAAAGTAACAGTGATCATGGCGACTGTCGAACAAAGTTTTGAATAAAAATAGTATTTTTTACTACCTTGCCATCTTAGCATTACAAAGTTCTTTGATAAACATAAATGAAAATGAGAAAAACAATGTCATACATTCAGCGAAAGGAATTCTTAAGGTGATGGAATATTATAGTTCTATGAAATCTAATGAAAAATGAAACAATGATAATGTTTATTAAAGATACAAAATAACATAGAACTTTGTTACTCCATAATGAGAACAATAATTATGACAATGTAACATAGAACCATTATATGATTATGTATTGGTTAACTTTCTCTTGAAATCTTTACATATTTTGGCAGAAGTAATGTTGATGAACTTATCGATCCAATTCTGGCATACACTTATATGTTGACTTCAGATTATCTTTCTTATTTTGGTGAAGATTACCTATATCAGATTATATAATTAATTTTATTAATCAGTTGCATTCCTTCAATTTCTGCTGTTACGTATTTTCTCAAATTTCATTGCCTCAGATCAACAGTTTTAGTGAGATTCAGAGAGTGTTCGATACTTCACTTCGTTAAACGATTTTTCGACTTTTGAAAGCGAAACTACATTGTATTGCATTTTGAAAAGATACTGGTTGAGATCCAGAAAATCTTGGCTCTCCTTTAAAATATTCGAAGCAATGATTTTTCGTTTTCAATTTAAATAATACTCCCAAATGTGAGGTAGAGAAATATTTCGATTGCCTCAAGCTCCGTTCAATTGCACCTTCTAAATGCATGAATGCCCGGGTACGGAAATTTTCATTGTGGTTATATTCAAATTTGGACTTATTCAATTGGATATATACAAATTTGTAGAATATGAGTAATGGGAAAGCTCATCAAACTATTGCGATCTTCTTTTCACCTTTTCCGTACTATTTCGAAAATTATTGGTTACATGCTTTTGAGCAGTACATATGGGTTTGAAGCATATTCATAGTAACCCAGTGTAGAATAATTCGCGTACCTGAACTAGATTATTAATCAAAAGGAAACAGCATTATAAGTATCTGTTTTTTTTTATTTCTCTTTGTTTTCTATTCTCTCTTCTTTGTGAATAACTCATTTCGGAAAATTCGGAAATTTAACTGATTACATAGGTGTATGCAATAACATAAATCCAAGTGCTTCCGAAGTCGTACATGTTTTTGAATAACAAGGTTCTATGTGGAACATAGGACTATGTGACTCCGATTTAAAATCTTCACGACATACACCTTTCTATTTTTGTCTTTGGATGATACTGTGTCGCGATTTTTTGACGTTTTGAAGATCTTTGTGTAGTTTGCAACATAAAAAACCATTTGATATCAAAATATCTGATTTTCCAATTTTGGAACACACAAGCTTGTAATACTAAGGTAGCGACTTGGTATAAAAAGTAGTAAACGAAACTGATATTGATATTTTTAAGGACTTAGAATACCTGAAATAAATTAATAATTCTTCTTTTTTTTCCCTTTCAAAGTAACTCTTTGAAATGTTTCAATGTGCCAATAAATGAAAGACATATTCTACAAATTCTGTACTACTTTTAACTATGAGAATTCCAATTACTTATTTTAGAAAACTAAATCATAACATAGATGATTATCAAAAATAACATACGTATTGTATAATGTAAATTTATAATGATTATCAAAAACATTATAGCTTACTTCCTATTAGATTTTATGAAAGTTTACATTACCAAAATAAATAAAAAATTCTTATTACTTTTTATAAGTTTTACATTTTATATATCTTCTCAGTTCGATGTAAACTTTTTCAATACTAATTCTATTGAAGATTTTAATCATTTTTTTCTCATTTTGTGGACTGGCTACGTCATGGATTCACTCTTAAAAAAAGTTTTCAAATAAAAAAAATTATTCAACTGGATATATATATGGATTCAACTGGACTATATTATATAATATTTGATTTATGAGATAAACCATTTTCCAGTCAGTTTTTCTTTTTTCTTTTTTTATACAAATACGTTTCGACTTTTTAGTCATTTTCAATTTCTCAAGTCCTTGCTGGAATTTCCATAATAGGTCTGTAATTTAACAATATTAAATTAAATAATAAAACAAAAAATTAAAACATTCGTATTGTTAAACTCTTATAAATTTATATTTTTAATTTTAAATAGTATCAAGGTATATATATATATATATAAGTACAGTCCAAAGTATAATCATGCAGAGTAGAAATGACCATGGAGAAAAAATGTATCTCCAAGTAGTTTTTAAATTATAGACATTCACTGAGGTATCTATACTTAAATTTTTTTCAGTTATTTTAGGACAATTGGTGTAATTGTATTTTTATTGTTATTGTTTATTATTTTTATATTGTTAAATTACAGACCTATTATGAAAATTCCATAAGGACTTGAGAAATTGAAAATGACTAAAAAGTCGAAACGTATTTGTATAAAAAAATAAAAAAGAAAAACTGACTGGAAAATGGTTTACCTCATAAGTTAAAAAAATGAATTTAGTTTATTAATATTTTTATATATTTTTTGTAATGCAGTTCGATCTTATTTGAATTTTTTTAGTGATAAAAGATTATAAAAATTTCGGGCAAAATTATTAAATTAAGGGCTGCCAACTTCGAATGAAATTTTATTTTTAGTATAAAAAGAATATTTGTTTTGTTGATTTTATGGAAATAATTTGGTATATAAAATGGTTTAAAACAACGATGTGATGATATTTAATTTCAGACATGTTGCCTTTAGTGGATAGAGAGCTAAAATTCTACTCCTCGTTGAAAATCCTTGTTCCGGATAAAATCTACGGTTTCAAATCCGGAGTAATTTCTATTTCATGAAGGATCCACGGAATTAATCTCAACCTTCGTTGGAGAGCAGAACTACTTGCCAACCTGACGGCTAATTCACTTTTCTTTCCTTTTTTTTTTATTACACTATAGGGATTCAACACCACAGTCACTACACTCTAAAAAAATTAAATAAATACAATTAAAACATAGACGTTTCATTTATTTCTTATTCATATTTTATTTATAATTTCTTAAAAAAAAAGAAATTCATTTTATTTTATTTTTATGGGACATTCTCTGAAGATTTCTTCATCTCAACTTACTTAAATCTTAAAAACTAAAAGTCATTATTTCTAGCTATAGAAATTCATACTTAGTGGTGCAGCACCTTTGCATTTCATTTAGCGGCCGGACACGACTACCCTTAATTGTTTTTTTTTTTAAATTATGAAAAAAATGTTAAAATGAGGAGGGTGATTGAGGGAAGCAAACGTGCCTATGGGAGAGTAAAGGGAGTTATTTTTGAATGCCCATTCGAATATATAAAAAAAATAGTTTTTTCTTCTCTTTGCCAAGTTCAAAGTTACAGAAACATTTGCATTTCGGTCCATATTTTTAAGACAATTTAAATGAAAACATTTAGATATTGCGAATATGAAAAAATGAATTTATACCACTTTCAAAAATAGCAGCTTACATTGATGTGTAACGACAAGAGTGCTAACATACTGTGTTAGCGCTCACAATAAATTTAATATTTATAATTTGTTGTTTTTTTTGTTTACTTAAACAGCAACTTGAATATTGGCTTTTCTTTCTTATTTAAATAATTTAATTTGGTAATAGTCATAAGAACGAAGACGAAAACAATTATTATTTGTTATAAAATGTGAATGTTTAAAGATTAGACTTAAAATTGCATTAACGGTAAACCAGAACAATACGCCTTGCGAGCTTTGTTTAAGTCAGGAGGATTAACTTTGACTCTTACCTAACTAACATCAGTTGTATGTTTGATGCTGCCATGAATAGACTGATAAAACTTAGTTCGTGCGTTACTTTTATTAATGAAAAGTAATTTTGTTTAAATTGAATCTCTCTCGACCTGGACATTTATGTGACACTTCGAAGACTCACGCTCACCGGCAACCATCTATGATGTAGTCTGTCATGAAGCTGACGTCAAGTAATGCCATTCTCCAGGTCGATATCGGCCCAATACGTACTGCAACTCTACAGTCATCAGGTCGTGCGCCTTTTATTACTATTTGGCGTTGAGTTATTCTTTACTCTCACAAATAACATTTCGATTAAAAAATATCTGGCCAGATAAAGTTAAACTTGAATTTATTTATGAAAAATCTACCTTTTTTTTTTATTGAATTATTTTGTAAAAATAGAAGAATTGTTTTATTTTTTTTTATTTTATAATTTAATCATGTAAAGATGAAGAATTGTTTTTTTATTTTATTTTATAATTTAATGATGTAAAGATAGTGTGACAAATAAATCAGGGAATTATTTTGGTTTATTATTCTTTGCTTTCCTCATCGAGGGTTTACCAATTAATTTACTACAGACATTCAGGGGAAGAACCAGAAATTAATTTATTAAGGTTGGTAGATTTGCGGATTGCAACAATTTGCCGCTATCGCCGAAACATACTGTATGAGGAGAATTTCCTTTTATTCCAATGATATACATTTAAAATCAGTCTTTATTTATTAAAAAAAAAAAAAAAGAAGAACCTAAATGTTCACGCAATGGATAGATTATTCACTCCGAAAAATAATAAATTTTTAACATAAAAGTTAGGTTAGAGTTCACTTGGTTTTTTTAAAGTGAAGAAGAGAAATGTTAATAGACCACAACGTAGTTTATACACAACTGACTGCCTCTACAGAACTAAAGCTTGCTAGAATCCTAGAAACTATTCTAATTTATCTTCCTTTCGCATTCCTGTTCTTTCGCAGTGATGTGGAAAAAAATCTCTGGACATTTATTTATTTTTATTGGCTACAATAATTAATGAGACATTTTTTAAAATGGAATTTTCAGGTATTAATCGATTACATCAGTTATTGAATTGAAACAAACGATCAATGCTATGAATACGAATTTTTAAATTTACTTTCCTAGGCCGTCGGACATAGTGAAGGAGTGAAAAAACTATATATATATTTCTATAATATATATATATATATATATATATATATATATATATATATATATTATATATATTTCTATTTCGGAGATAAAATATAGTCTCCATATTAAAAAAAACATTAGATTAGTTCTTATTTTTTTCAATCACTGGCGCTCTCGTTAAGGGGTTTAAAATAGAGGAGACATTGTGCACATTTTCAGATAGTGACTCACCTTCAGAGCTAAGAAAGAAGCAGAAAACAACTATATAAATCTTTGCAGTACCAAGTAAGAATTACAGAATTTGTATTCAGAAAGTTTATGTATAGATAAAGTAATTGAAGAAGAAAACACTTTATTGAAGCATTACAATCTGCCTCATTTGGGTAATAAGTAATGGTGCTATGTAGCTTACAATTATTCCATAAAAAAATCAATGATATAAACGAAATAAATGCATAAATAAATATATATAAGCGAAAAAATGTATACAAAAAAATCTGAAAGGATTGAATGCGTCTGATATTTTTTTCGCAGTCCCCCACAGTTCCAGTCCATAGGTCCAAATAGTTTTGATGATGGTCTTGCACATTAGTAGTTTATTTTCTAGATACAGAAAAGAAATGCAGTCTTACGTGGCCTACACCGTTGGCCGAAACGTTGGCACAATTAAAAAATAAGTCCTGCTTATTTTGTATTATTATTATTATCTGCACCCCTAACCAATTCAATCCATCATTAAAATAATTATCAGTTTTGCCAGATAAGAAAGCTTGTAATATCCTGAAAAAGAAACTGTTGAACAATTAATTACCGTTTAAATAATGGGTTTTTAAAGATACATGTGTTGTTATCTATCAGAAGCTTTTAATTTTATAGTGTCATGAACCGATAAGTAATAGTTTTAAGTTTTAACACGTTTATATTAGCTTCGCGTGTGTGTAATAGAATCTTTGAACTCGAAACTGAATTTTCATTTCATTGAAAATTGAAAAATTCTACACTTCTCAAGGACCGATGACAGTAATTTTAATAACTTTGTCTCATCTTATCTTGACCAGGATCTTCAGGATTTGCGATTTTAAAATCCGAAGATACGACAGTGGCTTTTGCCAAGTACTTACACATACACGGCTTTATCATTGAGTCAATCATATGACTGCTGGCAGGATAAAATGAAGTGTTTCGTACATTTTTCTACAAAAAAATAAATAAAACTTAAAAAATGAAAAATCATGCTTTTTTAGCTAGACGAAAAGTATAAAATTAATATTACTTAACAAAAAAAAAAAAACAAAACAACTAAAGAACATATGCGCTACCTACAAAAATGTTTTTTAATTTTTTAAGCCCTTTTTGGATTTTAAGAAATATTTGATTTGGTCCCATTTTTTTTAATGTTCTTACTTTAATGCGAGTCTGTGATTAATAATATTATTATCACCTTCAAACTTGTACATAATCCCTGATCTACTTAACTTAAAGACTACCAGGATGGTGATGAATAGACTACAAAGGTCCTTAAAGGACGAAGCGCCCTAGAGAGGACACGGTAGGGCGCAGCCACCGCGAGCAGTCCGCCCCATGCTAGCGGCCCGGTCGGTACAGCCGAGCACTGTAGTCGGCTGCCTCAACAGGTACGTCACTCTATACATATTGCATGTATATAAGTACTATTTATATAGCTCTGTCTTCGTGCATATTTATGTATTCACTATTTTAGGGTGCGTTAAAAATAACTTATGTAAAAAAAAAAAAATCGGAAATGTCTGTTGATTTCTTGATAAAAAAAAGTCTTCTTTTCATATAATTTTTTTAATGAAGCTGCGATACCACATTAGGTCATTTTAAAAATTTAACTATTTTGAAATAGTGTTGTTTGTAATAAAATTTAAATTACTATGTATAATCTGTATATATTTCTTCTTTTTCTTAATAATATACTATCTTAGAAACCTCAATTACTGTTTTTATATATGTATATATCTCTACCTTCATAGATAATTATATATCGTCTTAGGGTGCATTTGAAATAACTAATGCAAAAAAAAAATAATAGTCGTTAAGGCACCTTGATTTTCATATAAAAAAAAACATTATTTCCTGTCACATCATATTTGTGATGAAGTTGCGGTACGACTTTTAGGCCTTTTTAAAAATTTAATAATTCTGAAATAGTGTTGTTTATATTATAATTCAAATAATCTATGTACTGTATACTCTACCTTCCTACATAATAATGTATTCACTACCTTAGAGTGCATTTGAAATTACAAAATCAAAAACATCATTAAGGCCTGTTGATTTCCAGAGGAAAAAAGATTCACTTCTTTTCATGTAATATTTAAATTTTAAAATTGAGATTCTAATTTAGGCCTTTAAAAAAAAAATACAATTCTGAAATAGTGTTGTATACATTAAACAACTAAATTCAAATAAGTATGTATAATATATGTAAATATATATCTCTGTCTCCATAAATAATTATATATATAAATTAATATAATCTCTATAAATATTACATATCTTAGAGTGCGGTTGAAATAATTAATGCAAAAAAAAAATCTTTAAGGCCTCTTGATTTACAGATAAACAAAAAACTTTATTTCTTTTCATAAACTTTTCGTTATGAAGTCACGACTACTTTAGGCGATTTATTAAATTTAGCCATTTTGAAAAGTGTTGTTTAAATTAAAATTCAAATAATTCAATTATGCACTTGGGGAGGGCTGCACTTGAAATAACTAATAAAAAAAAAATCGTTAAGGCCTGTTGATTTCTAGATAAAAAAAATTCTTGTCTCATACTTTTTGTAATGAATGTGCTATACTAATTTAGGCCTTTTTAAAAATCTATCCATTCTGAATTCAAATAATCTATCTGCCAGATATACTTTCATACACAATTATGTCTTCATGACCTTAGAGTGCATTTGAAATAATCAAATCCAAAAATATATTTCAAAAATTAAAATCGTAAAGGCCTCTTGCTTTCCAGTTGTAAAAATTATTTCTTTTCACATAATTTTTAAAACTGGAATACTACTTGACGCCTTTTTTGAAATGTATTCATTCCGAAATAGTGATGTTTAAATTGAAATAATAATCTATCTACTTCATACAGAATTATAACACAATCTTACTGGGCATGGGAAATAATGGAAAATAATATCGCAAAGGCCTCTTGAACATACTACCCAAATATAATATAGAATATTTTAGAATTTTTTTTATAAAATATTTATATTACAATAGATAAAATAAAATATAAAAATGATGTTATTGAATCCAGACCTGAAGAAGACCTGCAATGTGAGTCGAAGTGTTGGTTTCACAACATAAAGTTGTAGCATATTTGAAAGATTGTTTTAATAAACTCCATCCGGACCATTTTCTTTAGAGTCATCTACTGTTATTCATTATGAATTTCTTCTTTTACTTTTTAAGACATAATCAAATAAGCTCCAATTACTGTTTAATCACACACACATAAATCGCCCATTTATATAGAGAGTGTGGTACATAAATGGGGTATTTCTATTGTGTGGAGAGGGATAAATGATAGGGATGTGTTCAAGATGATTTATTTATTTTACTCAGCATTTTTTTATCTTGGTTATTTCGTTTTTTATGTATATATATATATATATATATATATATATATATATATTTGTTATTAAATTAGTCTATATAATTTTCGTTTATGATGTAAGCCCATTTTAGAATTTTATTACTTTTAAATATGATACTTTATTTTATTTACATATTCTTTACACTTAGCTTAGCATACATGGTATGAAAATATTCTGGATATTATTCAATCAAAAACGTTTTCAAAATAAATAAAAAAGTCTTTTTGGTGAAAAAGTTGCTTAAGTGTGGTGTTCTCTACTTTATATTAATTGTATACAACTTTTAATGTTTTCGACATTAGTTGCTGTCAAACACAGTGGACCATTTAGTAAGACTTGGTTGTTTAGACTTCAAAGGTGTATTTTCGTATAAATCTCGGATTCGAAATGTTCTCATTTACAATATTTATCTTTATAAAATGTTTCATTTATAGTTGGAAAACTTCTGTACCTTTAATGCAAAGAAAAAAATGTCTAGTTATTTAATTACACTTTATTTCCTTAAAACCTGTAAAAGTCCGTGCTATACGATACCAAGCAATATTAGACAGTATAAGGAAAAATATTTGTTTTTATTTTTTTTTTAGTTGGTGATTTGTTTTAGATTAATAAATATCTTTAGATGCCTAAATTAAAACGACGACATGAATAATTTCTTAGCAATTTCCCATACATAAGATTTTTTTATAATTTATAAGTAGAAAAAATGCAGTCCTTTTAAACTGCTAAAAAATGACTATAAAACTCAGATGTTAAAAATGATTTTTGGGAGCGACCTTTGGTCTAGTGGCTAGCATAACAAACTACTGAGTCCAAGATCGCGGTTTCCTAGCCCGGCAGGTGGCCCTAGGAATTTTAATGAGAGTAAAAAATCCTTGGTAATGCCGTCCTTCGGAAGGGACATTAAATGGAGGTCCTCTTAAAAATCCCTATCCTAATTTAACTTGGATAGGCAAAATTTAGAGTTCCCATTATAGCATCGTCCGATTAGCTCTATCTGCATAAAGTGACATTAAATGAATAAATCATTTTCATTTTCAGTCAGTCATTTTCATATTTATAAAAGGAAATTTGTATTTGAATGATTACATAAATATCCAGCTCATAACAAAAACTAATAAGGAATTTTTGAAAACTTAGCTCCGCTTGCGGCCTTTACAATATTCCTTTCGGCTTAAATAGGACCCGAGAAAAACGAAGAAAAGCAGCAAAGCTGAACTTTTCCCCCTCTTCTAGGCCCTACCTATTGTTTCTTCATTAAAGCAAAAAGAGAAATGATCCCAGTTTATTGAGCAAGTTTCTACTTTTCTTTCGGCCTCTTTCCGGATTACAACTGACAACTTTTCCTATTAAGGCAATTTCTTGAAGAAACAACCCCAATTGAAAATCTCCATGAAAATGCCGTAAATGCTGAGAATTAATATTTTCATAATATATGAATTCATTTCTCTCAGCATTTTTTTTTTAAATTTACTTATTGTTAAATTGATTGTGGTAAATATTAAAAAAAAAATACAAAAAATAAAATAATAAACCTTATCTCATAACAAGCTTATATTTGATGATAATAATAATAATGATAACAGAGAATTCAGTATCGGCTAAAACAATGTAAAATTGAGCATAAAGATTTTATTTCATTGGCTGTTAATCGAATATCCAACAGAAAAAAAGTGTTATTTATGTTTAATTACTGGACATTAATAATAGTAAAAATAATACAGTTATAGGCTCTCCCAGCACCAGCAATCTTTGATGTTCCAGCATATATCTATACATATTTTCCGGATCAAGAGAATCTCATTACGATTTAGTAGTCTTGCTTCACGAAAAACATCCTGGTTGTGGATGTCAGGTTTGTTAGAAAAATAGTTAAAAAAATAGTGAAACTGGTTGACGTCGTGGATAGGTTGGTCAACTGGTGTTTATTCTATCCACAAGTGGCTCTGGAATGGAACTATGTGACTTCTTATGTTTGAGGCTGTTATTAAAGTTTCAGTGTCGTGTCAGTTTACTATGAAAAGAAGTTAGCGAATGATTTTCAGCTTGATAAGTAAATTTTTTTCTTAGGTTTCCTTATTTCCCTCCACTGAACTTGGCTTACGAAGCTATTTTTCCATCATTTGCTTCATATTGTTCTCTTTTATAAAAGTAATTATTGCAGCGAAAAACTCCAGTTTTGTTTATTTTGAGACCTTGATAGCTATTAATGATATGACATTCGGTTTGGGATGATAGACCGACAAAAACGTAGAAATAAATAAATCTCCTTCCTAAATTTTATTTGTAAATCATTTATTTTTGTTCCTTTGTATGTTTTTAAATATAAGTCCTTGTTCGGAGTTTTTCTACATCTTTTATGGGAGTTAACGAACATATAGTAAGGCTGAGAACTCTACACATATCTCCAAGGTCATTAGAAATATATAATAACATAGACTCTTAATCTCATTATTAATCATTTTGGCATCTTACAATTCTCAATGTTGGAGAATTGAAAAATGCCAAAATAATTCATGTATGGTTTTATACGTCAAACGCAATTTGTGTTAAAAGCACTAAGAATTTTTTAAACGAAGTATGGAAATTCATACCAAAAAAAAAAAAGCTTCCAAACAAAGAGTAAATGGGAGCTTTTAATTTTAAAACATGCTATTTTCGAAATAGATGTTTGAGGAATCTATAATTCGAGAATACCATAAAAATGCTGGGTGGGAAACAATGGTATATTATTGGTAGGGTAGATATGAAAAACTTTGGTAGGAAAAAAACTCAAAACATCATCAAATCTAAAAAAAAATACTGTATTCAATCAAAAGTCAACAACTGTCGATAATAATAAACATGGTAGCACTCATAACAATTATAACTACAATATTAGATTCACAATCCCTCTGGTTACTGATCGAGTCGTTACAAAAAAAAAAAATTGATTGTCAAAACTGGTTGATAGGTTCTATCATCTAATTGAACTACTATGGCCAAACAACTATATAAAAGACTCCAACTTCAGAATTCTTTCTTCAGCTCAGATCGGGACACCTCTCTAGGAGTACCATTCTTCAAACTCTAC
Organism: Arma custos; assembly: GCA_037127475.1. NCBI lineage: Eukaryota > Metazoa > Arthropoda > Insecta > Hemiptera > Pentatomidae > Arma > Arma custos. The sequence goes on along the minus strand of CM073760.1, from coordinate 83,544,156 downwards.
CTTATTGGAAAAATCAGGCTAACATAAAATATTTTATATAATTTATTTAAAAAATTTTAAACATATCAAATGTATGTTAATTTTATATATCCCGAATGGTCTCTGTTGGATGCTGCTCTCTATCAGAGCCATTTGACTAACTTCTTTGGATCGAGTGAATATCTTTCTCAAAACAATTTAAAGTAGTTTCGTTCCTTTAGTTAACAAACGATTTGCAAGAAAGACACAGATTTGTTGTGATATTGATTGATATAAGATATGTATAAAGTGACTTTTTTATACGACTTAATTAGGTAGACTTATTAACTAAGTACTATCATTTTAACTACTCTATATTATCTCTCTAATTTATTTTCTATCTTTGAGGTGGTATATTACATACAAAATATTAGGGGAGGTCAAGGAAGTTACATTATTGACAACACGGAAGATATTTCAGGACTCAGGGGTTAGGACACAAGGATACACAATACCCTCAGCTCATCTACTCATTCTAATAATCTTGTCAATAAAAATTTATAATCGATTAAGTCTTTACACGTTTGTGCAACGTCTGCCAAAATTAAGCGTGGGGACTGATTGGTTTACAACGCCTTGATATCTGAATAGATTTTTCTCTCTTAAAATTTCAATTGTCTTAATATCAATATCATTATCCTAATTATAATATTAACTTTTTCATCATTACATATTTATAATCCGAGACTTCATAACCGTCCCATATTTTCATGTGCATTTTAATTTTGCATCCAGTATAGGCAGGTTTGCCTTTTGATGGTATCGAAGAGTCCATCCCTTCAATTATTTCGGCCAATATGGAAATCCGGTGACTGCGGAGTGCCAACGAGGGGGAATTAATAAGGGAGGTTGATGTAATCCGTTGTGTATACACCGCCATGGGACATCGCCTCCTGTCCCTCTTCATGTTTAATACATCGTTCCCGGCTAACCTTCCTCTGGCCTTCTTAGCATTCCAAACGTTTGCTCGTACAAGATGAGTTTTCATATTTTAATATGCTACTGTAATTCTCACTTTAAATTGCTCATGCAGCATTTTAATTTAATGCTCATATGTATTGGGTAGCTCAGTGTTGGGCAGCCGAGATGTCGTGTCGAAGGTTCCAAGTTAAATTCCGGCTGTGGCAGATAATTTATTTAATCTTTTAACAGCCGAGGGTGGATCTGGAGACCCTCCTAGGGCTCTCCCAGTCTCTCTAAAGTATTAACCCTTAATTGGGAGAAATTTAGTGGTTGAACGTGATCTAGAACAAACCACCTCCCTGCACAAACGCTGTTCTAAACATAGTATATTATCCACCACGCACTGATCCCAAGACATGGGTTGCAGTGGCACAGTTTTTTTTTTTTAGGTTTATTTTTCATGCATATGTTTGCTGGATTTGTTTTACATAAACTGGGCTCAAATCCGGTTGTGGCTGATGAATTATTTCATTTTTTTAGAGCAACGGATGAACCCCGCAGGATATACAGATCTGGTTGTAGTAGTACACGTGTTTTTTTTTTTTTACGAGCCATGTGTAGAAGTCAATATACATTAGATTATTGTCTAATAACGAAGGTGACTACCGAGATAGTAAAAATAAAACTATTTTTTAATATCAGTTCTTTGAACTGTATGCCTATCAAAGAAACCTAAAATACAATAGTTTCTGTAACTTATAATGAAGAATAAGTCAATGCAATAAATAGAGAGACGAAGATTGTTTCCGGGGAATCCAATATAATATTTTAAATTTCAAATCTCAACATAAATTTTTCAGTATTTAATTACCAAAGAATCTAAATATCGTATCCAACCCCAATGCAAGCCTCCTGACTACAAATATAACGAGATAATAGTTTTTTCATATGATATACGGTAGTCACCTCTCTAACCTCAGTTCATTGGTTCAATTCCGTCTATCCACCTATTAATTGGTTCCACAGCCCCTGTATGGCTTTGGCCAAAGCATTATCTTCCTCGATTGTTTCTCGAGTGTTCCTTATTTTATTATATTTTCCCCTCACATGCTGATGAAGTCAATTAACAGACGTAGTCTCTTCCTAGCATCTACACTCCTTTCGGCAATTAATAAAGCAGCCTTCTTAATCAGCAGTGCTCTGGCATTCCTTTTACATTACCAAGTCTTCGTATTCATACTATCATGATGTATTAAAATATGATTGTGTGAACCCATGGTGTTCAGGGGGCATCATGTAAGCCCATTCCTCGACCACTGTTTTAGGGTTGTTTTAAGAATTCAATTTTAAGAGTAGAGCTTGCTTGATGATTTTTGTATTTACAACTACTTGCTAGTCTTTCATTAGATTTTTAATATGCTAATTTTTAATATAATGTTCAACAGATGACATGATGACTCATTGTTAAGCTTCATTTTGGAGATAATTTTCTGTAGGTTTTCTAAAGGACAAAATCGTCTACGTTCGAATAATCCTTTACTATCTTTATTTGAGCAAGATAAATTTTAGATAGGGAATGGTCGGAAAGACTGATAGCGGCTGGAAGAATTTTCCACCATTTACAGTTCGATGATCCTACCCATTTTCCCCACTACTTGGAGTCACGGACTATCGCTTTAAAACCTAAGATGTACCTAAACAGTGGATGTGACTTACCTGAGATATGTCGAAGGGAGGCAGGATTCGTGGCACAATAATAAATTTCGAGGTTTGGCTTGTAGAAACCATTCTGTGAGATGAGCTGCGATGATTTCTGAGAATGAATATAGGAAGAACCAGATGAGGGGTTGCAAATGGGTTGAGGGAAGAAGACTTGGATCTAGCGCAAATTAATGTTCACAAAAAAGTCTGATACTCGTTGATTTAATAGTTAGGTGATCTATGACATTCACCTGATGAATTTTTTTCTAAGAGAAGATATTTACACTCTCATCCCGTACGTAGTAAAGTCCAGTATATACTAGTAGATCTTGTAAATTAAAACTAAAAATGTGCGGTTTTATGAACGTGGTTTTCGGTAAACCGAATTATTATGTAGTACCTACTACTCATTCTTATTATTATTCTCTGATTTATGATACTAGAATCATCTCTCTTGAGTGTTCAAGATTTTTCCTACCTAACTTTAGCAATTTCAGCCCTTACCTTTGGCAACGTGTAAGCCCATTAGAGACTGCCTTATTACGTACGGAGAGAAGGCATTCTCCTTGAGCTAACTCCAACTCTAACTGGTTGGCTCAAGTTCCAGCCGCAAGGTCCTCCCTAAGGTTTTTGCCTACACATTAGTCCATGGGGTGGCGCACACTGGTTCAAAACCATTGTCTGGTTAGACGAATTATTAACGGCTCAATTTTCAACCTTATTGCGGGGTATCAATAAAATAAACATACTTGGTATGTTTTTGATACCATTCATCTTATTATTAAATTTGCATTAAAAAAATAATAAACATAAACATAAAGATAGAGATAGCAAATTAAAGATTAAACAAAAAGTCATATTAATTATTTTTTTTTACCGTACCTACATAGATTGTATAAGTTAAAAATAAAGAATAATATAGCAATTATTTCATCATAATTGTTTGTGTATAAGTATTGTTCTTCAGAACTGTACCTATTACTTATGGTATTCTATAATATTAGTTGAACTTATATATATGTGTATATATATATATATATATATATATATATATATATATATATAAATTTAATAAGATTGCTAATAATAAGGTTTAATAATTAAATTAAATAACCGCGATTACCTACCAACCATATGTTGGAGGTAATTTTGAAAATCTGTTGAATAATTTCATGTAATAAATTTGTGTAATAACAAAAGATTAAAATTGTAAATTTAGTAAAGGTGCCATTGCTGAAATAATCAAAATTATTTTGCACGACGAGGTAACATGTATATATATACACACACATATATGGTGAAGAACATGGTCCGAGCGGAGGTCAAAGAATTAATTCCTTAAATAGAGCATTAATTCTTTCCGATCCACGTTGCAGGACTTCTTCAGGGCTAGATTGACTAAGTCTAAGAATATTTAAACTGAAATAATATATACAGTGGGACTATTGGGAAAATCAGATGCAAAAGTAGAAATAATTTCAGTTATAAAATAAAAGTATTATTTAAAATATTGAACTTAAACAATGTAAGAATAAGTTAATGACAGTAATGATGAAATACTGTATGACAGTAAACGAAATGAAAAGGAATAATAAGTAAGTAATTGAATGAGAACAATCGAATAAGTATTAGTTAAAATACTTCATATTATAACATATTTCTAATTCTCATTGTTCATTAATACCATTCATTTATTTTCGTGTATTACAACATTATTATATTACAACATTCATTTTGGAATATAGTACAGCGTTTCATTTTAAATTTTTATTGCGAAATAAACGATCTCAAATTCTTCTCTAGAACATAATTGAGCATCATGGGACAGAATACAGGCGGTGCGGGTAATTAGAAGATTTGACATGTCACTGCACACCTTCAGCTTGGCAGCCAAATTCGCCAGTGCAAACATTCTGGTTACTGCTCATTCTGTGCCTAATTACTATTTTCTGCAAATCTGGACAGATTCATTTGGGAATTTTTTGTTGTAGATTTATTACTATAAATGGCTGGAAAATGGCCCGGGTGGAGGGCAGATGAAATTATCTTAAATAAGGAGAACTATTTATTTTAAAGCCAACAAATATTTATATTTACTTAAGGGATTTATTATATTTTTTATCACCCACATCCCTTGATGCCTATTTTTATTTGTATTATTTTCTATGTATCATTTTAAGCTGTATGTATCTTGCATATTTAGCCCTGAAGAAGACCTGCATTGTGGGTAGACATTTTGGCTTTAAAATAAATACTTCTCCTTATTTATGAGATTTGTTTCTAATTATTTTCTTCCTCAAATAAATAATAGTTTAAAAGCACGATTTAATAAAAAAAAAAACTAAAAATAAATAAAATAGCGAATTTACACATGCAATTTTTTTAGTGTCTTGTGTCGAGTACTAAGTTGTAAATGGCTTAATCTTCCTAAGACCAGCTTAGGACTACTGGGAGGATCGACTGGGGAGTTGCGTATATTTTGCACAAAAAAATATATAATAGTTCTAATTTGTTTCTAATTAAAAAAAAATAATAAGACAATTCTACAAAGTTTACAATTTCAATAAGTTTAAAATCATAATAAAGTGATGAACAAATAAATTTTATGGTAAAAAAAAGCGTCTTGCGCTTATTAATTAATTTTTTTAATGGCACTACTTTTACCAATATAAGTCAATAAAATATTTACAATCAACACCAAGCCCTTTACGCTTTTTTAACGATATAATGTATTTTTTTGTTCATTTTGTTCTTGTTATAAACTTAGTGAAAATCATTTTCTACTTTGTTGTTTTGTTTCTTATTCAAGTGTGTTGTTGAACTATTATACATATTTTTCTTCAAAATATACGAATCTTGTATTAGTCAATCTAGTCTCAATGATTGATTGGGTTATATCGTATCAATTCGTTATACTGCACTTCCATATGTTTCATATATATTAAAAAATATTTATTTTGGAAATCCAATGTTAAGAGTTGCTGGACTATGGATTTAAACGTATAAAATACGCTCCAATTTAATTTTAACGATATTTTAACTTTAGTTAAATTTATTGAACTTATTGAGCAGACAGGAGGTTTTAATTATATATACCCTATTTAGGCAATTAACCATTTATAATAGTATTATACATGGTTCCCATATAATTTTTATTTATAGAAATTAACAGAGCATGCTACAGACCCCTTATATAATACTATTATTTATGGTTTGTTATCTGTTTCACAAAACACCTCGGTGTGTCTTACCGCGTCCGTCAATTATTAGTGTAACAAGATATTATACCATCACATCATTCGGTATCGTTCTTGAGGCAATAAATAGGCAATTAGTCAGTGTAAGCTCCAGTTATTGTAAATATTTCGAGTATTAACAGTATAGTTTAGCCATCGCTTGTCTGTTAGTTTTAAATTGTTGTTCTAACTTATTAAATTTATGGCCATATGATAGTGAATACAGATCATACCTATAAAATTGTCTGTTTTTTGGATCGTGGGATAGTTTGGTGATGGCTTTATGAAATGCGTTTGTAAAATTTAATAAAATAACTTTTTTGGACATGTATGTGCATTAAAATAATCTGGTCGCAAAATTAAGAATGGAGAGAAAATACCCACATAAATATATATTTACGAACCCCTGGGTATGAACTAAAGATCGTAGCAGATACATTAAACGTTTACGACAATTGCTTCTTTTTAAAAAATAAATAGAAATACAAAGTGGCATAAAAAGAAAGAATTTTTGCGATATACGTATGTTGGAAAAATAAGAAAAAGTATAAATATAGTAAATATTAATCACATGTTCGTATAAACATATATGAGACGTTCAGGATCATAAGCGAGCAACTCAGAAATTTTCTGTGAAATGATTTTTCACGATAATTTAATTAGTCAATTTTATATAACACGGACTTCGCCGTCTTATTTATTTAGGTTTTAGTCCGGTTCTGAACCTTGAGTTTCGGGATCTTAAAGTATTTCTCGACTAAACAAGGGACAAATTTGAAAGTCAAAATTTGAATTTGGTCTGTAGCTATCCGCTTTTGATTAGAAAGATCTGAATTTTCATAAGGAGCGGGTTAGCTATGTAGAACACTTTCATTGACAGCTATGTAGAACACTTTCATTGACAGCTATGTAGAACGCTGATTTGCCATGGCGAAGGTCCCAGGTTCAAATCCGGCTATGGCAAATCATTTATTTTAATTGCTCACTACCGGGGATGAATCCTGTAGGATCTAGAGACCATCCTAGGGCTCACACAATTTGTATAAAGTTGGTACCCTTAATTAGGTAAAAACCTGGCGGTTCTGCATGATCTAAGGACGAATCACCTCTCTGTACAACCGTTTTTTAGAGACAGTACAATCTCTACCATGTACCGAACTCCAGATTCTTCAAGGGTTGCAATGGTACAGGTTTTTGGTACATAAGGAGGGGTCATTCCGGATTTTATGAGGCAGATTATTCCAGAATGTGGAGGAGCAAGAAAAATAAACAAATATTAGCATGATAAACAAGAGGATAGAGATAGGAGATAGTGTCAAGTGTTGAACTATGCGAATGAGAACGGTTACCCTTTGAGAGGGCTAGAGGTCTGCACTCACCGGGCGGCGGTCATCTAGTCAACTCGATCCAGAGAACAGTTCGATATCTACTCGAGCCTTGTGCCACTGCATTGTGCAGCTGATGGATGTAGCTCTTGTGGCTTTGTCACCTGTAATTGCGTGCAGTTCACAGCGGGGCTACTCTAACCATCCCGGCTAATACGGTTCACTTATGTAATAGCACTGGGGGATTCAATTAAAACCTCTCCGAGCATGTTTGTGCTAGTGAGCGCCGTAGTGCGAGCCTATCGGGGGAGGGGAGAGCAGAATAAATAAAATAAAGGATCGCAAACCTAAAATAAATAACACTAGTGACAGATTTAATTCGTACTCCTTTTGTCTTCAAAATGTATTGTCATTATAAGTTACAATATTACAACGAACATTTGCCCAATATAAGGATTTAAAAAAGAAATTTATGCGAACTAACAGTCAACACCATTTTCCGTTTCTGGATTCTGTTTTTCTACCAGCTTTGACGTTCAGCCAGTATTTCATGAACCTCTCACTCCATGACTTCTGTTATATGCAACACTGGTTATAATGATATAAATATTAAAATAAACTTTTGAAGGTTTACTTAACAGGCAGAGAAAGCTTTCATCTCGGTAGGCAGAGGGATCTCGGGTCTCCCTGGGTCTGTACCTTAAGAAGGTTGGAAAAAGACAGTTGTAGGCAGGACGGTAGGTTGTGAATACGCCGGAGGGTCCCATTTAGGAATTTTCAGATAATACTCTCAGACACAACAGAAAGACAGGTATCTAATGAAACTATGATGACCATATTATGAAAGTAAAGTGTTAGAACCAACCCCAATCAATCAAACACGTACACCTTTTTAATAAACAAATGTATAGTCTTACTGTACCTCACGTGTAATGTTAAAGTCACGTGATCATTGTATCTTAAAGTTTGCCTGAGATCATTGTTTAGGTAAGTGAGGAATGCTAACAGTTCTTTCGTTCCTCTGACAGATTGCCTCCGTTTTTATGAGTTCCCTTCCAACTTGGTGGTAACCTTGCAGTTTTTCTCAAAATAAATTTAAGAAAAAAATTATTTTTATTAAAGTGATACTTTTTATCCAAGCTAAAAAAACTAGAGAGCTAGGCCACAACTATCATAACTCCTGATTGAATGAAATAGCTTCACGAATAAATAAATTATTGTAAATTAAATGAATACCTACAATTATAAAAAATGTTAAATTAGATATATAGTTGATGCAGTTCGGCCTTAATAACACTAGATTACTTTTTCGGCGCTTAACCATTGGGATCAACTAATGGTTCAAGATCCAAAGAAACCATGGTTCTTAATTTCCCTTTCATATTTCTATCTGTAGTTTTATTTATATATTTTTAACCTATGTCATTTGTTTTAATTTTGTTTACATTCTTATACAATTCTATTTATAATCTTATATCGTGAAACTTTGTTACAGAGGTGAATATTCGATATCACATAGTTTTAACTTTTAAATGTATTGCTGGTGCATCCTTTACCAGGTAGGGGTACTATTATGCTATTGTTGTGGCTTCCTGATCAAAATAAATTAATTTACATTCAATAAAACTGAGTAATAAGGAAATCCCTCGCAGAATTAATTGGTTTATGGATGGATCATTTATGTAAAATGTATCATCCACTATCAGCTAGTAAATGGCGGTGCATTCGGTTCTAAAAGTTGCTGGTGTCTCTGAGAGCGGTACAAAAGTGATGCTAAAACCTGTAATACTGTTGTTTTAGATCAACAGTTTTGAAATCAGGTTAACTATATTAGTATTTGGCAGATTTATCTTTCTATCAGATTAATGCCCAAGTGTCCCGGAGGGTTTCCCCTAAATAATAAGTCGTTGGTACATGTAACGTAAGTAACATCTCAAGTTTGTTCGAATCCTGTCGAAAACTTGCCGAAGAAACCATACAAATACAAATGGCTACTCTTCCTAAGGCTCGAGTTGTTGCTACTACTTTTTGTAGTTTTATCCCCTCCCCCCCTCAGAAACTCTCGTTCTTCATCGTTCAATATGTCAAGCTCAGAAAAATCACCTCTGGGATATCCCCGTTTTCATGTGTTTAAAAAAAAAAAATCTGTTCCACTACAACTCACTGAGAGTCATGTGTTCAGCACTTGGTAGAGACTGAATTGTTTCTCGGAAAACGGTTATGCCGGAAGGTGATTTGTCTTAGATCACGCACAACCACCAGATTTTTTCACTTGGGGTACTAAATTACAGAGGCTGGGTGAGCCTCAGGAGGGTTCCAGATTTCAAAGTAAATTAAACAAACTCTACCAGATTTGAACCGGGGACTTTCTGCACGTCAACTCAACGTTCTACCTTGTCTTTTAAGACATTTTAAATTCACATTTTTGATAGTATGTCTCTATTGGAATCTGAGGTTCCTTAGATAATAGATTCTGAAATATTAATTATTATTGACACTCTTGAAGCATTATTGATATGCCTTGGATAAGAGTTGATTTGGCTTTAAGTTTAGCAATGATTTTTTTTGTTTTTTCATGAAAAAATATTAAAAATACTTTCTGAAAGACTCTTAATGCTCTAAAGTCTGGAGGAGTCGTTCAGCTTCCTATAGTACCCATTAGATTAAAATCGACCGTTGATAAAAATTGTTTCCCACGTCTTTTGTTTCGAGCTCCTTTTGTTCGTCACTGTTGTCTACCACAACGTAGAAGTTCAGATCGGTTCTGGAGAGATGCCATAAAAAGGTTCCGTACTGTTGTGTAGGAATTAATCTGGGATAGTTTCCTACCCGTCTTTTACAGTTGATTGAGAAATAAAGTGATGAATCCTTTTAAGGGGGCTTATACCATTACTGGTTCACTGTTTGTTGGAATCTACATGATATAATAATGCATCAACCTTGCATAAAAGGGGCTACTTCGGTGCAATGGTTAGCATAAACCTTCTATGCCCAAGGTCGCGGTTTCACAGCTCGACAGGTGGCTCTAGGATTTTTTCAAAGGCAGTAAAAAATTCCTTAGTTATACTGTCCTTCGGTCGGGACGTAAAATGGGTGTCCCGAGCTTGTGAGGTGTCAAGTACTCGTTAAAGATCCCTATCCCTATTGAAATAGGATAGGAAAAATTTCGGACTCCAGCATCCTCGGATTGCCATAGCAGCATAAAGTAACGTTAAATGAATACACAAACTATAACAATTTAAAATTATATCAAACTAGTATAATGTATGTCAATATGAGAGTAAAGGAATTGAAATACCTTGCTAAAATCCTCAACCACCTGCTTCTTAAAGTTATATAAATGTGTTACCAGAAAAAAAACTTCGAATATTAACTGAAAACAAAATTAATTCGTGTAATAAACCACCCAGACTGATAACTTACATTCTTTTGCTGATAAAGAGACGATAGAAAACGAGCCTTACAAGAGATTTAGCTATAAGAAATGAGTTGAAGTTTTTTATGACGTCTAATAACAGTATTGTTTCATTGTTTGTGTTCATGTATGTTTTTTAATAAGCCATCAAAAGTCAGTTTATATCTTATAAACATTTAAAAAATAGTTAAAATATTCGTGGATACTCGTCACAAAGTAATATAAATGTTTTCTAGCAAATACTCAAAATTAATTGAAAATAATACCTTTTGTTAGTCTGTCATAAACTACTCAGACTGGTAATCGAAATTCTTATGTTGATAACACGAACAGAAGATGAATGAGATCTCATCATACTCTAGTTAAATTAAGATGAGTCTAAGTAAAAGAACTCAGCATTCCGTAGCCTCTTAATGTACTGTTGTCTTTTATGTGGTTTACCCTTAATGTACTTGTATGCTTATACTTTATGCATTATGCTTTTGTAAAGAGAGATGGGTCCGCACAGCCAAGAGTCGACTATAGTCGATGGCCAAGTATTTTTACATTAGTCCTGCCATTGCAGTTTTGCGGTAAGCTATACTTTTTACAACTTACAAATGTTGTAGAGGAGACTTTTCTATAAAAAAATTTTTCAATTAAAATATAGTAACATGACCCAGTGCAGAGATTTTCGAATTAATACTAATGACTACATTAGCCGGCGAGCGCCGTACCGAAGTGGTTAATGTAGGATTAATACAAACAAATTATTAAGTTCAATATTTTATTAAGATTTATGAATCAATATATTATTAGGATTTATATTTACATTATATGATTTGTAAATGAGTTATTTTATAATATGCGCACTAATACTTCTAGGCTAAGATCCATAATAGAATACTTACGTCAAAGACTGAGATAAAATTTAATTCCTAATGATTTATATAGTCTAGCCAGTGAGGATTAGAGTATATATGATATTATATAATTGAATGATAGTTGGCTGGTGTTGTGTATAATTCTTCCTTTTTAATGACTCTACAACCCACCATTGGGCCTCAATCAGTGGTTTTCGCCTGTTATCTCTGTTTAAGGGATTTGCTATATCTGACGGTGTCTAAGACTAAATAAACTTTTCGATTTATTTTCTATTAATTTAAAACAAAATCTTATATTTCAATTATCTTAATCGCTTCTCTTTCCTTCGGCAGGGGATATAGTTGTTCTACCATGAGGAACCAACAATCGATGAAGTAACATGGAATAGACGAAAGCATTAAAACGTTACATTTTTTGTTGGCAGATAAGCTGTCTTCAGAGTTAACACTTTAAAAAAAAATTATATATTATTTAGTTATATTATAGAAAATTTATTATTATTTATTAGAGGATTAGTGAATACCGCCTTCTTTTATAACCGAAAAAAAATAGGAAACAAAATACGTAAAAGTGTTCCTGTCTCTAAAATTTCAGTTAATCCATTGTCTGAAAAGTAATAATGACGGTTAGAATATCAGATAAAAAATCTGATTTCTAACCGTCATTATTTTTGTGGATCTTAAAGATATCAGGAGACGACTTTTTAATGACTATAAATGGGCGTATTGAAAAGTTATAGAAGTATATCTACAGCCTTTTCTTCTTGAATTACGAAGTATACTTATTTGACGCTTCTTGTGAAAATGGTTTTCCCTTAGGTATTCAAATTCGCCATTTCAGGCTACTTCAACACTTACTGGACTAAGTAATAAGCAACCAATTTATTACTAAAGACTCACGTACATGAATGTATGATGAGACCTGTTTGAGCTTACCGAGTGGAGCTTTGGGGCTCCACTAAGCTGTCGAATTCCTCCCATAACCTTACAATCCAGAATCCTTCTCAATACTCTGTTCTTTGTTGCGAATAAAGTCATCCTTATCAACTTACCTTTATTTCCTGCCACTATGCATCATTCATTCTATTCACTTGTTGTGTAATTACAATACAGTGGTAAATTTTTATAAATAAATTTAAAATAAAAATCTTCAACTTAACTTTTCACTGTTTCCATAAGAAAATAAATTCAGTGAAACTGTATTGCTTGTTGATTGAAATCCCGAGAAATCTGTCTCTCTCTTTCTCTCTCTCTCTCTCTCTCTCTCTCTCTCTCTCTCTCTATATATATATATATATATATATATATATATATATATATATATATAAGTTACAGTGATATAAGTAGAGCTAAGTCTATGTAAATATTCCATAAGGTTAAAGACTGTAGTATTAAGATAATGATTCATATAAACAATGTAAAGATATATATACTGGAAAAGAGGAAATAAAGATCAGTTGTTCTCTGAATGTGGTGCGTTACTCTGTCTCCCCAAACCCTTTTTATTTTAAATAATCGTTTCAGTCCGATTATAAGTGGTGCCGAAACCCGGGAGTTAATTGTGCGTAAAAGTTAATTAGCAACTTAACAGTTTAGTTTTGTTAGCTTCACCTTCAACTATGAACGACGACGAACGGTCAAGTTACGAGTTTCAACTGGCACAAGCGCAAGTTGAGAAAACCAAATTGGAGTCTCAATTAGCGAAGGCCAACGAAACGATGCAGTTGGAATTATTAAAGATGAGGACACAAAGTTCCGCCTTTATCCACGAGGTGATTGGCCAGTTGGAACCCTTCACTGGAGTAGTCGGCGATTTAGAGCACTTTTTAAAAGGAGGAGACCAAATTAAGAACATAATAGCGTCCAGGAAGGAGTCAGGAGCTCTACTAGAATCTGATGTGGCGCTGTTAGAGGCATCCCTAGTGAGTCGCATCTCGCGGCGAATTTTAAATTCAATACAAGGGGATACTACGCACTCATGGGACACCCTTAAGGGGCGTCTAAAGAAGCTATACGGCGGAGGTAGGTGGACTCCGGAGGAGGACACCTTTTATTTATTAAAGGAGCGGAGGACCCCCGGCCAATCGGAAGGCGAGTTCGCTGAAAAACTGTTGGTCTTATACAACCGACTAGTAGAGAAGACGGTGGAAACACTGGGACAAGCAGTAGGGGCACAACGAATGGAATTCGTGAGGAGCATCCTTAAGGTACAGCTAAACCATTACGCTGACCGGCCGGGTTCACTTCCACGAGACAAGGACTTCCTGGAGTGTGCACATGAACTCATGGATGCTGGTGAAAGGAAAGGAACGAGACTGGCAAATCCGGAGGAAGAGTGAACGGAGGTGAAACCTCCAAGAAGAAAGTTCCGCAGTTCACCCAGACGCAGCGGGGACAGAAGTTTTGACAAACGACCTAGCAGAGGCCCAGAAGATCGGCGAAAGAGGCAGGAAAGGCGCTGTTACGAGTGTGATCAGCCGGGACACGTCGCAGCACAATGTCATCTTACAAGATGTTACGAATGTGGAAGACAAGGGCACGTCGCTAGAGAATGCCCCAGGCGCAAACCGAGAAATACCAGGAGAGGACCTCAACCGGAGCCTATGGAGGTCAACGCCCAGGAGTGGACTAGAAGGCAGACGCACGGAAGGAGAGAGGAGCCCTACTCCAGCGGGGAGTCTTCAGGAGAGGAGAGCGCTCGGTCAGGACACAGCACCCCAGCACCTAGAGGATATGAGGTAAGGAGGGGTAATCCCCGGAGGGGGGGTTCTTTCGGTTCCGAGGGAGCGCCTAGGCAACAGAGATTAGAGTGAGGGTACGGTAATGGGTGGGGCAACTTCGCGAGCGAGTTAATAATTAATAATTATAGAGAACAGGGAGAACGGACGAGGTTGCCCGTGGTGAAGTTAAGGGGAGTAAATGTGAGGGCTTTGATTGATACTGGCAGCACAAATTCGATAATCAGTAAAGAAGGGGCGGAACGGCTGGGTATGTGGTGGTCACACCGGGGTTGCGAATGTGAGATGGTCACTGTGAGCGGGCGTTGCAAAACCTTGGGCGAGGGTTATTTTAATTGCGAACAGTTGGTAGGGAGGGACTTCCGGATACGACTGCACATAACTGAAGCCGTAATGCCTGGATACGAACTTATAGTGGGGTGTGACATTTTGCAGCAAGCGGGGTTAGAGTTACGGGTCGTTCGAGGAAAGTGGTGGATTCGGGTAGGTGACAGGGAATACTACACTACTACTACTCGAAGAGGCCGAGATATCGAAATCGGGGCAGTAGAGTGTAGTCAGGAAGCCATTCAAAGTGTTGTCGATCGGCATCAGGACTTGTTCTATAGCGGGAACGAACTTTTGCCGACCACGGGAAGAACGGTTCATAGGATCATCCTGAAATCAAATAATCCGATATATGTGAAGAACCGCAGATACCCCCAGGCCATGAGAAATATAATAGGGAAAAATTGGACGAGCTCTTACTACAGGGTATTATCAGGCCTAGTAATTCCCCATTCAATAGCCCACTATGGGCCGTTGAGACACGGCAGAGTTCTTCGGGTGGCGGCGAAAAACAATATCGCGTTGTGGTCGACTATCGAAAGCTGAACGCGGCCACGGTGGACGAAAGATATCCGCTTCCGCGAGTGGAAGATATTCTGGACCGATTAGCGGGAGCAACGATGTTTAGCACGCTCGACCTAAAGAGTGGGTATCACCAAGTGCGAATGGCCGACGAAGATGTAGGGAAGACTGCGTTTTCTTGGGAGCGGGGTCATTACGAATTTGTGCGGATGCCTTTTGGGTTGAAAGGGGCCCCACTCACGTTTCAGCGTCTTATGGACGAATTTCAGAGGGGGTTGGGTGAGGAGTTCGCCCAAGTCTATATGGACGACCTGATTGTCTTCAGTCGGTCTGCAGAGGAGCACCTACGACATCTGCACGCGGTGTTTCAACGAGTTAGGGAATTTGATCTTAAATTGTCCCGCGAAAAATCAAGATTTGGTTTAAGCGAGATCAAATTTTTGGGGCACGTTGTCTCACAATCGGGAGTACGGCCGGATGAGGATCGAGTGACGGCAATTCAGGAGGCCCCATTACCGGTTAATGTTCGGGGACTTAGGCGCTTCCTGGGGATGGTTAACTATTATCGTAGGTTCATCCCGGGTATTGCAGAATTAACGCGTCCTTTGACGGAAATATTAAAAAAAGGAAGGCGGTTTTCGCTCGGTCCAGCCCAGCTGGAGAGCGTCCGGAAGTGTCGGGAGATTTTAACCTCGCAGCCGGTTTTGGCGTTCCGTGATTTTCGCTTAATGTTCAGGATCACTACAGATGCCAGTGCAGTCGCGATCGGGGCAGTCCTTTCCCAGAATTTTGCAGCCGGCGAAAAACCTATCGCGTATGCTAGCCGACAGTTGAATGCCGCGGAGACTAGATATAGCGCGATCGAACGCGAACTCTTAGTAGTCGTTTGGGCCGTGGAGCACTTTAGGCCCTATGTCTACGGGCGGAAATTTGAGCTTTTTACGGATCATAAACCGCTGGTTTATCTGAACACCCTTAAAGAATCGTCAGCACGTGTATCGCGATGGAAGGAGCGGTTGGCGGCTTATACTTTCCAGGTCGTGCACAAGAAGGGAGTAGATAATGCGGTAGCGGACTGGTTATCCAGGGATCTGGTAGTCAATGCGCTAGACGAAGAAGGGCCTTCCATGGAGCCATTCGCGCTCCGGTATTTACGGGACTGGGCGGAGAGCGGACCCGAGATACCACTAGTGCGACAAATTTCGGAGGAGAGTGCGGCGTCGACGGAGCGTCCTCAACAATTACCGGAAGTGGACGATATAATCAATGATAAACGTCATCAAATTATTTTCCGGTCAAAGCAGAACCCAGGGATAGTGACACACGCTAGTTCGTACGAAGGGTTGGCAACAGTTCTCGTACGCACCCCAGTAACGATTGACGATACTGACATCGAGCGTATTTTCACAGAATTTGGTGTTCCGGGTCGCAGTTGCTACGTCTATGTTGGGAACAAGGTTATTGCCGAAAAATTAAAACGGCTGTGGCGGCAAGAGAGGATTGGGGTGGGTTACGCCCTGACACGGTGCTTACGGTGTGTTGAGACGATTTCCGATCCTTCCGTCCAACGCCAAATCGTTATTGACCATCACGAGGGCAAAACAAACCATCGTGGAATTGAAGAGACCTTGCGCGCGCTCAAATCCTTATACTTTTGGAAAAACATGAGTCGTACAGTAAAGGACCACATAACGCAATGTTCCGTTTGTCAGAGGGCTAAGTACGACAGACAGCCTCCGGTAGCGAGACAAGTAGTTACGACCACTCCTTTAGAACCCCTTCGAACGGTACAGATTGACCTTTACTCCAATGAAGGACAGTCTTGGCTCACGGCAATTGATACCTTTAGCAAGCTGGCGATGGCGTACCCTGTAGCAGAGAAAACTCCGGGCGCAATATGGGACGGGATACTTCACTGGTCACTGGGAGGAAATCTTGTCAGATTGTGGCCGGGAATTCGACAACGCTCTAATCCGGGAGGAAAGCAGAGTGTTGGGGATCAGGTGGCACTTCAATACCCCACATCACATCAAAGGCAGAGGTGCGGTCGAGCGCCTTCACAACACACTGGGAGAACACCTGCGGTTACTTAAGTTAGGACGGAACCTAGAGCCATACGACGCCATGCCGCGAGCGATCATTGCATACAACAACACCATACACTCGACAACGGGGTTGTCTCCGGTAGAAATCGTTTTTGGACAAACGCGTCGGGATAGGGGAGACTTGATTACAGTCAATAATAATGAGCTCAAGGCTCAGGTCTCTCAGACGCGAATACAGCGTCGGGCAACATGGGATCGGGTTCGTGCGAAGTTACTGAGGGAAAAAGAAACGAGGGTGCTCAAGGCTAATCAGGGAGCTAGGGTTTACTCGAGAGGACCGCTAGCTTTGGGAACCATAGTATACCGCAAGTTACGAACAGCTCGGACGAAAACAGCAGCCCGGTACGAAGGGCCATATAAAATTATCGCCGTCAAGGAGAACAATTTATTCTCAATTCGTGATGAGCATTATCCGTCCAGGGTACGTACTGTCCACCTAGAAGAACTTCGTATTCCTCACAGAATGTCTCTGGAGCCGGAAGGCGCTGCCCGGTAGTGGTAATCGTGGTTTAGTGATTAATTATGATAGGGCAACCAAACTTTGTAATACTTTACGTTTTAGTTCTATTGTACTTCCTGTTATGTGCTACTGTAGAGGCTAATATATTTATTTTATTTTTTTTTTTTTTGTGTATGTGTTCTATATAGGTTATCTTTCATTCTATTATACTATTGTTACTTTTACTTAAGGATCTAGTACATAAGCTATCTATATTTCGTAGTTCTGTCACATAGTCTTATCAATTTTTGTTTCTTTGTCTTTTTGGTTTTTGGGTGTTTTAGTTCCTCCAGGTGAAGGAACTGGAGGGAGGGAGTTACAGTGATATAAGTAGAGCTAAGTCTATGTAAATATTCCATAAGGTTAAAGACTGTAGTATTAAGATAATGATTCATATAAACAATGTAAAGATATATACAGGAAAAGAGAGATCAGTTGTTCTCTGAATGCGGTGCGTTACTCTGTCTCCCCAAACCCCTTTTTATTTTAAATAATCGTTTCAAGTCCGATTATAAGTTATATATATATATATATATATATATATATATATATATATATATATATATATATATATATATGAAGATATGAAGATGTATACAAATATGAATATCAGGTTTTTATAATTAACATTACTTTGTATTCATTAATTAACATGCAAGGAAAATCAGTTAGATAACGTAAAATTGCTTGATGAGTAACAAAGAACTCCAAGTTGTCAGGCCTAAGCAGTCACGTAAAAGCCATTACTAAGGTTAAACACGCAAGTTTAAATTTAATCGCTATATGCTTTGAATATATAAGCAGTGTGGCTTCAATTAATTCACTAATGGTATAGTTAGGCAAATACCCATGGTTTTGTATAAGTGAAAACATGAAGATTTGAAATCAAAGGAATGACTTATGTTTGAGAAACAACTGCTGTGATATGTAGAAAAATACCACTTCAGTTTTAAAGGCCCTCGAGATTAGAATATTATCAGTAGAACACAACTCAGAATTATTGACATAAATAAAGCACAAACGTGTTTTTCATGCTTTCATTTAATATAATATGATTTCATTTAATAATAAAAAATTACAAAAAAAAAATATACATTTATACGGCCATGCGAAGCGCTACACTGGGCTCAGGTGAATAAAGGTTGAACTGATTTACAAGCTATAATTAAAGTAGGTGATATTTATTTTTTTATTAAAGTAATTAGTATTTGCACAAATAGGTTAACAATTATTTTAGTGAGCTCTTACCGGGAATTTCCTGATTTCTTTTGAGACATTATTATCCAATATCATATATAAAGAACCAACTATTAACACACCAATTGAAAAATGCAATTCGGAAAATAAATATGACACGAGATTTTTCAATTTATTTATAAGTAGTTATAAATAATGCTTAAGACAATTCTAGAAGTCACTTTAAAAGCATGATAACATAGTCTAAAAATAAACCTAAGGTTATGCTCTTTACAGGCGAATAAAATTAGTAAATAGGCAACTACTTATGAATTTCTTGAATATAACAAATTTAATTATTACCGATCCTGACTGGAATATGGTTCTGATAGATATTTCAAAAATTGACAATTTTATGCTAGTTTATTCAGTTAATATTTGCTCCTGAAATTTAAGGTTCAGAACTGGACTAGAATCATGAAAAACAAGGAGCCTGTGCGATGTCAGGTACTCGTTAAAAATCCCTATCCTAATTAAACGTGGATAGGCAAAATTTAGAGCTCCCAATGTAGCATCGTCCGATTAGCCATAGCACCAAAACGGGAAGTTAAATGAACAAACAAAGAATCATGAGAAACAAGGCGGCAAAGTAGACTACTTAGAAAAATGCAGACATTGTTTACATCCTCGTCCTATCAGCAAGAAAATATAGCATTATAAAAGTTTTACTATCTTTCTCTAATACCTTATGAGAGGTTGCTGAACATTAATCATTTATGTTTTAAGCCAGTGAAGACAACCAATTTTCAGCTTGTAGAGAAAGATAAGACCCAAACTTATATTGCTACTATATTTTGATTTCTGTGAATAAAAATATGCATCCCCTCAATATATCATCATACATACCTGTAAATAGCTTTTGAACTATAAGTAATAAAAATATTTAGATTTTGTATTTGTAAATTAAAAGAATAGAACAGGCTAGCAATAGCATTTAACAATATGAGAGCTCTGAAACGCATGTTCATTTAAAGCCTGTTGGTTTGTAAAATGTTATATACATTCAATACTCAGGTTTTTCGAAATGGTGTTCAGAAGAAACCTTGAAAATCCTTTGACAAACCCAGAGGCATGAAACCGGATGTGAAGTGAAAGAGATCTAGTGAAGTGAAGAAAGGCAGCCTATCTGGGTCATATATTCCGGAATTTCAAGTATCAATTTCTTGTAGAAGAAAAAAAAGGAATCGAGAGAAGGAAACACCCGAGGCTCAAGAACATAACAGATTGGAGAAAGCTCGAAACCCATCCTCTTTTTAGAGCAGCACAAGATTGAAACTAGTGTGGCAGCGTTGTTGCTATTCTTTATTATACAAAATTGTAATTACCTAATGATGATGATGAAGCACAAACACATGCTTTTATATATATATATATATATATATATATATATATATAGGTATATATATAGGTATATATATATATATATATATATATATATATATATATATATATATATATATATATATACGAGGCTCGAAATAACATTAAATGTTCACCAATACTAACATGTAAAATAACAAAGCAAGAAGTATAGGATTAAGAGATTTCTGGAACTTTATCCAGCCTCGAAGTAGCCACCCTTAATTAGGGGTGATCAACAGGGTGAAATTTCCTTTTGATCTTTGTCGAATCTGTCTTCTTACACAACCAGTAGAAGCACTTTGATCCATGCCTATTAACCTAGGATATATTTATACTTTTTTATTATTATTATCCTAAGTAAGCTATTGAAAAACGAATGTGTATATTTTTTAAGGGTTCCCTCAGATTTTCCCTAAATAAATAATTTCTTTTTTTCATTTTCTAATATCTTCCTGTCCTATGACCTTGCATGATTTCTTCAAATCCTTCTTTCCATCTTTTCCGTTGTCTTCCTCGCCGTTTTCTCCCTTCAGCATTCAAATTGGTAATTGGTCTGCCTTCGTAAATGAAAATTGGGAAATCTTCCCTTCTTCTTTCGTCTAAGATGACCATTCGAATCTTTATTCTGTTGGACTTTTTTTTTTACTTAAGTTGAAATCAGAAGGCGAATGCAAACGAATGTTTCTTTGATATAGTAAATGTAAATGAAAAAATTATAATAATATATTATAAATTATATAAAAATAAATTATTCTTGCTCAAAATATATTATTTAAAAAATGTATGTTTGATGCCAAGATGAGTAAAGGTAACATTTATTCATTCAGAAAAGGGTTTGCTTGAATACAAAACATTTTCATCCTAAATCTGTACAAAATAAATTCTTTAATTACCCAGCTATTGAAGAGATTAACCGAAATGAAGTGTGATTGAGCAGTTGAGGTTGGCCACAGCTCAGAGAGTTTGGAGGGCGGGGAAAATCAAATTATCTCCCCTAATGAACCGTTGAACCTAAACCTTAAAATCCATACACTGGGAAAAAGGGTTTTCCCATCCCTTACTGCCCATCACCCTTAATCGTCCTAATCAAATCAAAGTAAAACGTATCCTTTTTCTAAATCATCGACCAAAAAATACATATAAATAATAGCGGCATACGCTCTCGGTATTTCCATTAGAATTATTATCTGGTTGACTCATTAAAAATAAAAACAAGTAATGGTTACAATGTCCCATGAAGTAATTGCCCATCTGTATTTTCTGAGAACTTTATAATTTTAAAGTGTCTGAAATGTTCCTATAAATAATAAATGATCTATTTTTTATTAAAGAATGTTAAAAGATGCAGTAAAAGGAAAAATAAAAAAATATACAAAATATTAAGAACATCGGGATCTCCATTTTACATCCCTCCCGAAGGGCTGCATATCTAAGGATTTTTTACTACCATTAAAAACAATCCTAGAACCAACAGATGGACTGTGAACTCGCGGTTTTGAGCTATTAGGTTATTATGTTAACCACTAATTTGTTATGCAAATATGTTCACAACAACTTTTTCTTGTGGAACGAAAAAGTTTAATAGAAGATTAAAAAAAAAAATTATTTACTGAAATTTACAACTGTATTATAATAATACAGCAAGTAAATAGAATGAATGGTACATAATGACATAAGATAAAGGAATGTAATGATTTTGGGTTCTAAGGATTGGATACGAGAGGAATCCAGTGGCTGGTTGAAGCCCTAAAGCTCTTTTACGTAAGTCCAAATAGCTTATTATAAAAGTCATGTATATGATTCTTTTGTAATTAATTGGAAGATTAGGGCGTTTGTCTTCTTAGGGTTGAAGTCTCATGGAACGGTTAAAATTACTTATCAAAATAGATTTATATTATATTTCCTCATACAAGACTGAAAAGACAAGAAACTGCCCTTTTTCACCTACTTCAACATTTACTGGACAAACGTTCAAAGCTCCCAATTAATTAAAAAAGACTCATGTACATGACAGTTATCAGACCTGTTTGGGCATACGGAGTTGAGCTTTGAGGCTCTACTAAACCATCCAATTCATCTCGTATCCAATCCTTACAATCCAAAATCCTTAGTAAAATCCTCAATGCTCCTTATTATGTCACAAACATAATAAGGATCTTAATATCCATCATGATCTTTCTTTAGTACTTTATTTATTTACTTTGAGTTCTAATTTCTGTAGTATTCCGGATGAGCGTGTTTACAGTTAACAGGATTAAAACCCCCTACCCGGAGTCTAGTCCATTGTATACCTCCGCCGAATATATCCGCTGAACCGCATTTTCCTACATCTATTATTGTTATACCGCTTCCTGAACCTGTTGGTCACCGCTTATGCTACATCGCTCCTTTGATTATCCCTCTTATGTTACACCGCCACTATTTGTTTTGTTTTTAATTTTATCATTTAATTTATTTTTTTCTGATTTTCAACCGCGTTTCACACATCTTAATATCCCATATGTTGCTGATTTGGCCCAAACTAGATACCTATCCTTCCATGAAAAGCTCTATACACACTTGAATCCGCTAGTCTCTCAACTTGCTTCCCATAATCTTCCTGATAACGCTCCGAGGCGTCTGCAAAGAAGATGGCCTCGAGAGAAGATGGCCTTCTACTATAGAACTTTATTGGAGTGCTATCAATGGATAGTTTCTCCACAAGTGTTTTTTTTTTCATGTTCTTTGTTCATACAGCAGATTTACTTGACGTAATATAATTTCAGTTATAAATATCAATAAAAAAAAATTATATTTATATATAATTGAATGAAACTTATTATAGCGTTGGTTTATTCAATCCTGTGAAATGCCTAATTCATGAAGGTGAAACAATATGAGAAGAATATTTTATATATTTTTTCACCTCTTGCTGAAAATCGGATCATACTTGAGGAGGGCGAGAAGTGGAAGATTGGGATAAGAAAGTTTTGATTAAATTCTGAAATACTTTTGGTGAAATGTTTTGGCTCCTTTTTGCTTAGCGGCAGCAGAAGCCACAAGTAAATAAGGGTCATCTTGGCAAAAAGTCCGCGACTTCAGAACGTTAAGGATTACTCGAGCCTCGCTAAGCTCCTTCTGCTTCCTCGTTTCACCACCTCACTTTCGAATGTATTGATTGGATTTTTTTCGTTATAATTAATTATCTATAAATTTAATGAACAATTAAGTCAAATAGGCACGAATAATGTATGCAAATCAAGTTATCTTCTGGCTTAACATGTTATATGCATTATATTTTCCTAGAATAATAATAGTTGACTTTATATTATACATAGTAAGTATTAAAAATATGTAAATATGGTGGTACCGTCAGATAAATATACAAAGGAAAGACAATATTTATAATACATAAATAAAATAAATTCGAACGTTATTGTTTCGAAACGTTGGCTTTCCAATAAACAGTTCTCCCTATTTAAGAACATTTTTTACCTCTACCCAGACTCTTTTCTTCCTTATTAAATAATATGTATTATGAGGATATTATTTTATAGAGACAAGAAAAGAAAAAAGCCTTTAAGTCTCTAAATTGAAAACAATAAACCAAAATTTCTTTCAATATTTCGCCTATTCAGGAAGCATCAGGACAGAATAATAGTTAAGGAAATTAATAAAGGACATTCCAAATCAATAATTCCAATGAAATAATAAGCTTTAATATATTGATACTGCATAGACACTGAACAGTTTAACTGTAATTTAAAAAAAAATTATATTTCGAAGAGATAGATTTGTCCAAGGCCGGGATTCGAACCCGGGTCTCCCATGTATCCGTCGTGGTGCTCTGCCATCTGAGCTAGCCTCACTCGTACCTCGGTCAGGCAAGTCCATTCTCTTCACCGTTCCGACATCCCCGCGCTCTCGTGATTTGCAATGAAAAGGGGAAAAATGTTCATTGAACATTACTTTAATTAGGATCTTGTTGGCTCACGTCATTACATTATTTATAATTTATTTTATTTTATTTTTTATAAATTGTTCTAATTTTTAAATATTTTTATTTTGAAGAGAAAAGGTTTGTCCAGGGCCGGGATTCGAATGCGGGCTTCCCACGTATCCATCGTGGTGCTTTGCCACCTGAGCTAATACCTCGGTCAAATGAGGGATGTGGGTGTACCTCGGTGGGGATGTGGGATCGGTGAAAAGAATGGATTTGTCTGACCGAGGGGTTAATTAGGGTAGCTCAGCGGTTGAGCGCTGAGTTGTCGTTGAAGGTCCTAGGTTCAAATTCTGCTGTGGCATATAGATTATTTGCTCTGTTACAGCCGAGGGTAGACCATGTGGTATATGGAGAACCTCTCAACCACGTCCTGAACCCTAGACCCTTCATGTGTTGCGGTGATAAAGATTTTTTTTAATATTATTATAGTTTTTTTTAAAATTAGGATAAGGATCTTTATCTAGCACCAGATATCGCATAGACTCGGAATCTCCATTTTACTTCTCCTCAGAAGAATGGCATATCAAAAAAATTCTCGCTCCCTTTAAAAAACTCTTAGGACCAACTACTGGACTGTGAACCTGCGATATTGGGCATAGTAGGTTTTTATGCCGACCACTACAGGTGACCCTTTAGTTTTGAATTATGGATGTCTTTGAAATTTTAATCATTAAATAATTGTTAATGATTATTGTGACTATATTTCAGTGCACAGCAAATAAATAAAATAATTACTGTACCGGAGACAAATTTTTGGGCTAAAGGGACTATTCTTGCGTTTAAACAATCTTGCGTTCAACAAGGGTTGTGGAGGGTTATGCAGGGATTTGTTAAAATATGGAGAAATGGTCGCCAGAGAAATATATATTATCGTCGGATTGATATTTTTATTAATGTATATATATTAATGTATTTTATTAATGTCGAGTATCCGATAAAATTTGAGGATATTGCGGCTTTTAAGAGCGGAATTGGCAGGTTATAATTTCATTTCTTAGCAAAAAACATATAGAGAGATAGTTCTGAAGATTCTGTCGAGCAGAATGTTCAAAAAAATATTCATATTTAAATATTTCCAAATTTCTATATTTCAGTATTTTTGAGTATTTCAGGAGAAGGATTGTTATATTTCTCATTATTCACTCTTGTTTTCGCACAAGCAAAGTTTATTATTATTTTTTTTAACTTGGTAAAAGTGCTGCATCTGTTGAAATAAAACAACATAAGCTTTAGTATATTTTGGAGGATGTTTAATTGTTACATTGAAATGTATATGCATAAATACTGTCATGCTATTTATATATCAATAAATATATAGAAATTATTTTTTTATAACTATGGTACTTAAAAGTCTACTTAGTATTAGTATTTACTTATACTAGCTTATGCCTGCGGCCTCGCTCGGGTGGAATTTAGTTTGCCACATAAAGTTTCGTGAAAGATCATGTAAAATAAATAATTTACTTATTTTAAAAAAATATAAGTTACTCGTACATCCAAAATTGCAGATGTTTAACTTCAAAACTGACGGATTCTATACAACCTTTGAACCCCTATTATATTAAAGGGAAAAGGAACCCTTGGGGTGGAATTTTCCAAATTTCTTTCTTAAACTATGCAAAGAACCTATCTACAAATTTCAAGATGCTAAGTTCCTGATTTGCCTTTAATTATGTACTATAACGAGGGAGCTCATGCCCCCATGCCCCCACATAAATTTGCCCTTGCTGTAGCCTATGATGTATAACCTATTTTAGACAATAATTTTCATCCAAATTCGTCCAGTAGTTTTTGCGTGAAAGAGAGACAAACAGACAAACTTTCACATTTATAATATTAGTAAGATTAGTAGGATATCAAAACAAATAGTTTTACTCTTGTTCTTTCTGTTATTTTAACAACTATTATCATGTGATTTGCCTTTATTTATGTCCTATAATGGATTCTCCACAGTACCTAAAAAACAGTCGGAGGGCACGTGCCCCCGTGCGCCATCCCTTAAATCCGCGCTTGCTATAGCCTATGTGTTATTCTGATGTAAAACCTATATTACTATAAAGTTTCATCCAAATCCGTTCGGTAGTTTTTGCGTGAAAGAGAGACAAACATACAAACTTTCACATTTATTATATTAGTAGGATTACTAAGATTAGTAGGATATAAAACAAATAGTTTCACTCATGTTCTTTCTGTTATTTTAACTACTATTATCATGTGATTTATCTTTAATTATGTGCTATAATGGATTCTCCACAATACCTAAAAAACAGTAGGGGTGAGGGGGCACATGCCCCCGTGCGCCCCCCTCTAAATCCGCGCTTGCTATAGCCTATGTATTATTCTGACTTATAACCTATATTACTGTCAAGTTTCATCCAAATCCGTCAAGTAGTTTTTGCGTGAAAGAGAGACAAACATACAAACTTTCACATTTATAATATTAGTATTTTTGCACGTTTACCAACTTAATAAAACTGTGTATTCATTGCAAATAGATACTTAAGAGAATATTAAAGACTTTTATGATATTGTCCTACTTAATGTTTTTTAACATATGCTAGATGCTAAAAACATATCGAGAAAAAGAAAACTATATTTGCCCATGAGAGTAGAACTTACGGAAACTGGTAACGAGTTCCATCTTCACTAATCCTTCCAGTAAAGACTTTATAACTAACCTGTAACACCCGCGGATTTGTGCCAAGCTATCTTTCAGCACTGATTAACAGTCTTACACAAAATCGAGTACGACATCTTGTCCTTGTATAGATCCGTGTAGAGCCATTTCTAATGAGCGAAGTAGCAGGACTCGATGGTTAATCCATCCTATTAATATGTGAATTCCATTCTCCTTCTCTAGAAATGCCCTAGAAATAAAGTAAGTAAATTAATACGGCAGTACTTAAATTAGTCAAAGCATAACTACCTATGGGTCACCCGTTATGTCGTGGTTAGCATAATAATCTACTATGCCCAACATCGCAGGTTCATAATCCAGCAATTGGTTCTACGATTTTTTTTAACGGAAGTAAAATGGTTATGCCTTCCTTTGGAAGTAACGTAAAATTGGGTACCGAGATGTACGAGTACCTTGTCAGCTACCGCTTAAAGATTCTAATTTTTCATCGTTTGTCAAAATTTGACAAAATCTCGCGCGGTAGCATCGTCGAAATAGCCATAGGAGCACAAAGTGGCGTTAAATTAATAAAAAAAACAATAGTTAGTAAGTAATTCGATTAATATATCTATATATCTATCTATCTATCTATCTATCTATCTATATATATATGTATATATATATATATATATATATATATATATATATATATATATATATATATATATATTAATATTGAAATGTAAAAAGAGACCTTACATAAATGTTAAGACCGTGGAAAAATTCCAACGAAAAGCCCTTAGTCTCCAAACTAAAACAGAAATAGAAAATATCTGTCCATAAATTATTTAATATTCACATCTAATGGATGCAGATAACATTACAACAAACAAGATATTAATAAAACCTCACAATAGTTATGGGTACCACTTTGGTTATCATAAAACTTTATAATAATATATTTAAAGAGTTAAAAAGTTTATAATCCACAATTATATCTCCTTAAAACTAGTGCAATAATCACATCAAAAACAGCATAAACTAACAAAAACATAAAATAATTAATAAGTAAGCTATTAAAGGACACAAACACTCTGATATATATATTTGAATTAATAGAAACTGTGAAACAGACCATCGATATTTTGTATCAAATAAATACAAACCATTGACAATCGAACTCTATAGTTAAATGTATAAGGAAGTATAGCACTGCTTGATTTCTGTTTTAGTTTGGAGACTAAGTCTTCATATATATATATATATCATATGAGTCGAGAAATTATAGAAAATCAGTCACATAAATAACTGAAGCTTTTGACTGATGATGAAAAGAAAAAATAATGAAAAGCCTCCTTGAAAAAATGAAAAAAAAAGTGCTGAATAGGAACATTATTAATTTGGTTGAAAATTTTAAACGTGAACATCATTAATGAAATGGACGAAAACTCAAAAAAATTATATAAATATTTGATAAAACTCCTCAATCGCAGACAGATACCAATTTCAAAGACGTTAAAAAATAAATGGTTTTCCGTGTCTTTTTGGAATGTTTATGAGAAATGATTTTTTATAATTTTTGGTCTAATGTTTTGATTTTTAAATATATTTTTTTTAAAGAGAAAAGATATGGCCCCGGCCGGGATTCGAATCCGGATCCTCTGTCTCTGCGTGACAGCGCTCTAACCATTTGAGCTACCAGAGTCGCCTGCCGGCAGGGGCAAATCTTTTCTCTTATCTGATCCTATGTCCCCGGGCTCTCGCAATTTTTTGCGATGTTATGTTATTGGTAGTATTACTATTATGTAAATGACCTTCTTGCATCGCGTTACATTTACAAAAAAAATTGTAGCATTAAAAAAAAAGGCAAGATATACGTACCTTTTTTTTTTAATTTAATTTTCATTTAGATAATTCGTAAATGTTTTGTGAACCAAAATAATGTATTTTTCTAGCTATCTGATAGTCCAAATATATTATGGAATAAACAGTCTTGATGCTTCAAGACGATGGGACCCATCAATGTGAGGGATAAACTGAACTTATTACTGTTAACAAACGGTAGAAGACTTGAATGAAAGATATGGATTTATTGTGACATTGAACAATATAATATATATATATATATATATATATATATATATATATATATATATATATATATATATATATATATATATAATGAAACTCTCTTATATGAATTAACTAGGCAGAGTTATTAACTGTGGACTAAAATTATAAAGTAAAGTACACTAGTAGTAAATTATAAATGTAAAGTGACTATTCTCTTTACAAACACATGAGGGTATGTATGTCCTCCCTACTATCTATGTCTCAGAGTTGGTATATATACTTATAAAAGAAGAGGGGAGGTCAAGGAAGTTTAAATTGCTGACAACACGGAAGCATTGATCAAACTTCCTTGTTACGAATCCAATTTATAAACAACTTACTTCAGTTCATTGCCATATGGTGACATACATATTGCTTGGTCCGAAACGTTGGCTTTTACTATAATAAATGCTATCTGTTCCTCAAGTTGTTGTTTCGAGTTGAGCTACTAGTTTTAACTGTTTATTCCTTTAATTATTAATATTTATTTAGTATTGAAAAGAGAATGTAATTATGAGTAATGAGGAGATTTCGGCAATTATTTCATCAAGACATTAAAGTTTCAACTAAAATTTCGAAGTGTAGTTGATAATTGTTTTTCGAAACGTTCATTTCTAGATGAAATGATTATCAAAGTATACACATTTCCCATAACTACGTTCTCTTTTCTATACTAAAGCTCACGATAACTTGTATTTTAGGAAAACATTGCAACGGAAACGAATAAAAATTTAAATTTAATGTGACTGAACTCAAACCAACAACTGTGGGATAATTACCTAATAAATTAATATCGAGTGAACCTTGAATATTCATCATATAAAATTCCCTGCTCTCAGAAATGAATACTTGTTACCGAAGACTGATGATCTTAAACCGGTAGAGTCTTGAAGGATACTTATCGTTTTTAAATGGAGTTTAACGTAGTTAGAGGATTACCGTTAATAATGAATTAGTGGCATAAGACCACCTTAATCCCAGGTTACTTAGGGTTAAACTGATACGGTCGTCATGTTTTTATTTACCTTTTTGAGTCCTGAAAGAGAAGGCTAATTTTTTAATTAGAAGCCCGGAGGAGCTTAACCGGAGGTCGCGCAATGAAAGGAGGCGGCTAGGGCTTAGGCTAATCTTCGGCTTAGTCTCCCGGGTTCTCTTTCCGTCCTACTTCGCCTTCCTACTCTTCACTCTCGCCATGTTATGCTTCGTCTGTTCGTTATGACAGTATTTTCCAATACTCTCTTTAAATTTTCGAATGTGGAAATGTCGTGAAATATCACGGTAATCAGGGGCTGAATGTATCAGCTTCTAAACAATCCTGCTTCACTAACACCCATGGAAGGTATTGGAATCAGTTAATGGTATAAATAGAAGTAGTTTGAAAGTCAACGGTTGTACAGGGAGGTGATTTGGTCTAGATCATGCTCAACCGCCAGGTTTTTCCCTCGATGGTGGATGAGTAACCTATTCCAGATGATCGATTTATGGCTGTTACAGATAAAATGAGTTATCTCCCACTGCTTGATTCGAACTCTCTAATCTCTGCACTAGGTTGTCCTAGGCTACAAGGGGTGAAATTTTTTTTTTTCGAATTTCGAAACGCATACCCTCTCATTTTTTTTCATTTCAATCCAAAACCTTAAATATTGAATATTATTTCGATCGGATAACGATAACCCGAGCCGACTTGACGTCAAACTTTAAATACGTATAAAAGTTGGCGTGGAAGCTGTAGAGATATAAAATCTTTATATTGTTTAAACTCAGTAAATAAAACACAGAATATAATTGTAATATTATTTAATATTTATTTATTGTAATAGACAAATTAATCATGAAATTTTCTTTTCAAAGTTAGTTTTTTACAGTCAGGATGTACGTTTCTGTGTTCTTGCACGCACCGTAATAAAAATTGCTTTTGCTCCTCTTCAACAGTAATTAAACCATGAAGCTTCTTTTTAGCTTGTTGGAACGAATTATCATTTGACCATGAAGAAGGGCTCTTTTTCAGAAAACAGTCATCAATTTTGAGTCGATTAAGTAAGAATTTGCTTTTGACAGAGTCGAAGTCATCGATGTTTTACTCTGATATTAAAATAGAGGGATAGGTTAACAATCGTATCGTAAACTATAAAAGAAAATCAAAGCATAATTCACATGTAATACATACGAAAAAGTGGGCCACACAGTTCTTCTTTGGATGCGATGTAACATTTATCATGGGCTGATGGGTTTTCTTTAGCTAAGTTAGCAACCATTTTTACTTTAGTTTCTTGATAGACATCATCGTCAAATAAGACACTTCATCTGTCAAATACCATAAATGATGGCAAAACATCTGTAAGGCTGCTTTGGAAATGCTTTCGTCTCGTAAGCTCTCATGGACTTTAAAAAACACAAATCCTGACAAGGCACTTTTACTGCTAAAATGCATTGGAGCCAGGGTTTGAAGTAGGATGTCACGACAAAGAGACAGACATTCAGCAGTGCTGCCTTATCCTTGTTGGAAATTCTGAATTGGGAACTTAGTAATGATATTTTTAATGAATAAATGGCTCTCGCCTTCCACCGAGCTTGGTGCATAGCATCTAGAGGCCGAATCTTAAATTTCTTCTCTGTATCACCATCAAGAAATATTATTGACAGCTCAATTAATTCGCGATAGTCATCTCTAGATATTTCTTTAGTCAATTCACATCGGTAGAATTCTAGGAGTTTATCAATTTCTGAAATATTCAAACAAGATAACTTCTCCCTACAGATTTGTATTTTCTCGGCATTGACATTTTTCCAGTTTTCTCGGAACTTTTTGAACAACGGAATGTCTAGGTTTGTAGTTACTTTGCTGATTTTGGCTTCAAACACACTTTTTAATACCAATTCGTAGACGTGATGACGGCAAGCAAAAGTAAGCATTTCTCTACCCAGTTTTTGTTTCCACACATGCACCATTAATACGGCCTGTGTTTGAAGAAGTAGTATCACAACAGAAAATCTGCATTCTGTCCTCAAGATTCCAGTCGAAAATGGCGGTCCAAACTGCCTGTGCCTGTTCGCCTCCTGATGAGTTGCCCAATTATGGTGCTGCGATAAGTTGTTCGTTATTATCATAAGAAACAACTATCGGTAGGTGTTTTCTTTAGATTTACGCGGATCTAGAGCCGGCAACAGTTTGCCATCCCAGTGGACAGTTACCGTATCCGATACCTTGTTATGGAAATTGACCTTTACCTTCAGCCCGCTTTATAGCCTCTTCGCATTTCTGTTCTAATTTTATGGATTGAAGAATTGCTTATAGCAAATTCATCCGTATTATGCCCTACTACTGTAGTAGCTTCAATTATAAATACAGAATCTCTCACACTTTACTGACACCTATCTACTGCGGCAACTAAGTTCGGAGCTATGAATTTTTTCCGCATACAAGTTTTATCGGGCTGAGAGGAAGGACCACTTGGACTAGGCCTATTTTCTTGTAAATTGACTATTTCAGAATCAGAAGATGAGTTTTCATGTAGTGGTTCATAAGATGATGTCGATGGAGCTAACGATGAAAAATATTTAGAAAAATATTCCTCAATGTTTCTAAAGAGCACCTTTTCTTCTTTTTCTGTTAGTTTTTTGTCCACTCCGGCTAAGTGACCAGGCAGATGGTCATGGTTCTCTTTGGCTCTGCAAGAAGATCCTATCTTCATTTATTTTAATTAGCTGAAGCACATCGGGATGAACAATGTCAAACAAATTGTTCATGTTGGGAAGAAACTCTTGTCGGCGCTGTTTAAACACTTCTTATGTTTTTTTTGCAAATCTCTCCTAACTTGGTATAATGCAACTAGTTTCTTAACACAGTTAGGTATTGATTTAGTCGGTATACGTGCCTTTTCCCAGTAAATAATGCACTCACGAATAGTAAGATTTACACTTTCATTGAAACTTAATTTCACTTCACGAATATTGTAGAACAGAACTGCTAGTACTTGTCCATTAGAGGGAAGTTTCGTACCAGTAATTTGTGTTTTACTTCCCCTATTAAAAACATCTCCTTTTTTGAACTTCGTAACTCCACTGACATGTTGATTACTCAAAAGTAATGCGTTTACTAATAAAACAATCAAGTAATAACAAGTAAACAATGCGAGATTTCCATCTCCTAATACTGTGCAAGTACAGACACTTTCGATACGAGTCGGCATGGGTTGTCGTGATCCTAAGTTCCTGAAACTTTATTTTTAAATGATTTGAGACCATTCAAACAGAATTAGAAGCTATGCATTAAAAAAAATATCACTTTAATTTTTTTGAGGCACCCTACTCTGCACTCTACATTCTATTCAGATATTAAAAATTATTGTTAAAATTGAATTTAAAGAAAAAAAACAAGTAAAGACTTAAGTCAGGTACTCGTTAAAGATTCCTGATTATACAGACAGTCCCTGCCCGTATTAATGTGACCACCAAGAAAGATTATTTTCTTTTTGTTTTTTCCTAATTTTTTTATATACTTTCGCGTGTCTTAATAAATTGCTGTTTCAAGTAATGGCAACACTGTTATAAGTTTTTTAACGTATTTTTTTACTAATGGGACCATTGGTTTTAGTACAGCCATTTTGTTTTACGAGTGTCGGCGTGCATAATTTGTGTTTGAAATTTTTGTGGATTTATTGTTTCTTTTTCATTAAATACAAGTCGGATTCGGTAAGTTTATTATTGATTTATTATTAGTATCACATATTTTAACTATTTTGATATTTTTTTTCACCAATATGCAAAATAGTGTGTAAAAAGGGTGACACCACAAAATATTTTAAAAAAATAAAGATTTATTTTCGAAACTATTTTTTTCAATTTCATATTATTATCAGATAACTAACTTCCCATAAAACTAATATTTAAACTCGATTTACATCATTACGCATACAAAAAGATAATGCAAATATGTAACAAGAAAGAATCTATCCAGTGGTCACATTAATATAATAGGGACTGTATATAGCCAAAATTAACCCGTGCAATTAACCTCCGATTAACCATAATACCATAAAGTAATAAATTAATAATTAAATGAGTGCACTGAAATAGGCTAAGTAAGTTAGGATTGTAAAAGTATTTGTTATGGTAAAGAAATCACTTTTTATTTTCTTGTAATATGCATCTGTAAAAAAAAGAATCTTAAGAATCATAAATCGTACAATTTATGGCTTAATTCTTATAGTTATGTACCTCTTGGATCATAGTGCGTCGACTACTAAGATCTTTGTACCTGTTCTAGTGAAGGTATCATTAAAATTAGATTATTATGGAAGAATGTAAATATTTCAAAAGATCGCATTATAGTTACACTGAAATGACTTAACTAAGTTTATAATCTATTTTTAAACATTGTTCCTTTGATGGTGATCATTCTTAAATATTTTTATTTTGAAGAGAAAAGATTTTTCCTGGCCGGGATTCAAACCCGGGTCGTCTGCATCTCTAGTGCAGTGCTCTAAACCAATGAGCTACCAGTTTATTATTACCAGTGTCGTATCCAAGCCAGACAAATCCATTCATAGGATCGGTGAAAAGAATGAATTCGTCTGGCTTGGATACGACTCCTGGTAGCTTGTTGGTTTAGAGCACTGCACTAGAGATCCAGGCCAGGACAAATCTTTTTCTTCAAAATAAAAATATTTATAACCTAAGTTTAACATGATGTCATAGATTGAATACCTGCATAATTGTATTTATGCTAGTGAAGGTCGTTTTATGCTACCTTAGATTAATATGGAAGGATCATAATATACATATTTCAAATTATCACATTATAGTTACACTGAAATAAATAAACAAAGTTTCATATGGTGTCACAGATTGAATATCTGTATAATTGTTCTTATCCAGTTTTTTCATTTCATGCCATAAATACATTTTAACGTAATTGAATTATAATTGTATCATTCTCCGTCGTAAACCAACGACTTCCTGCCCTCCTGTATTGTTTAATAACATCCCACTGATTCCTGTAGAACAGTTTCGGTACTTAGGACCTTGACAAACGCTTAACTTGGAATCCTCATACTAGACTGAAACGACAAGAAACAGATCGCTGTTTCAGGCTACTTCAACATTTACTAGACAAACGCTCTAAGCTCCCAACTAATTACAATAGACTCATATACATGCAATCATTAGATCCATCTTGACTTACGGAATAGAGCTTTGGGGCTCCACTAAGCCATCGAATTCCTCTCACATTCAATCCTTACAATTCAAAATCCTTCGTAAAATCCTCAATGCTCCTTACTTTGTTTCAAACAAAGTAATCCATAATGACTTAAATGCCAGCTTATTGCTGATTTGGACCGAATCCGATATCAATCTTTTCATGACAAACTTCATTTCCACTCAAACCCACTAGTTTCAAACCTCGCAACCTCTTTAATTCCTGATAATCCTCCAAGGCGTCTGAAAAGAAGATGTCCTAGTGACCTTCCTAGCTGAACTTTTTATTTGAGTACTACCACTGGGTAGTTTCTCTACTTGGCTGTGTCTCTG
The DNA here is from genome assembly GCA_037127475.1 of Arma custos. NCBI lineage: Eukaryota > Metazoa > Arthropoda > Insecta > Hemiptera > Pentatomidae > Arma > Arma custos. The sequence goes on along the minus strand of CM073760.1, from coordinate 83,508,664 downwards.
GATATGATTTATCTTTCATTATATTTACTTGATGTATTCTGTATACAGTTGTAAATTTCAATAAGCGTATTTATAAAAAATAACTTTATCATTAAATACTCTTTTAGGTTTCTACGGCCACTATTATTACAAAAGACTTTGTTGATTTCTTCTGGTTTAGATCGTGTTGATAAATTTTTCGCCAACGTTTCGTCAGCCATGTTGCTGACTTCTTATCTTCGCAAATTTACTTATTTTTTAAAACACATTTTTAACAATATGCAATTACCGTCCCATTATTCTATTATACCTAATGTGATGCATTTGGACATAATTCGACGTGGGGTAGCGAGTTGCTTAGGGAATGACCCATTTTTTATTTTTTTTCATTCAATATCGTGTGGATGAAGATAAAATGAGGAATCCATTGAAAGATCGTAGGATTACAGATTAAAAAGAAATCGAGATATCTAACATGAAAGAGATGAGATCTGACGTAATTGATCTCGACGGTAACACAATAACCAAGATCAGGAGCAGATTTTTCGGTAGATTTACCTCCTGAGATAGCGTCAAGGACCTCTTTCAGAGCAGAATCCCTCCACGGACGAAGATGGGAGTGCGAAATGTAAACAATGAGCCAACGGGAGTAATCTCGCTGGGGTTTTGACTCAGTGGGCAGTGGGGAAGCGCCTCGGGTCTAATTGGACAGCATCTCACAAGGACCACTCTTGGCTCCACTTTTATATATACTTCACGGTCGTCTCCCTTTATCTCTCTCCTTCTACCACCAGATGGAATCTCACTATAACTTTACAATGAGCGAACATTGAAAAAACAAAACAAATGAAATGATATTTAATTCAGATATTTTGATAATATATAAGTATATTCTCTTTCGATCTGTCAGATCGCCGCGACCGAAATCGAAAGTTTAATCTATATCATATATACATCAACTTTTTTTATTTATTCGTATTCTTACATCAGCTGTACCATTTCGCATTGCCTTTTTTGCATACACATTGCTATATTGGTTGAGCTGATGTCTATGATCTCTCAGAAATCTTCCTGGGGTGTAAGGTGCTGCGAGAAATGTGAAAATTGTCCAGGATGCATGGAACCTATTGTTTGTTGATATGTTGGTTATGACTGTGGAATATACCAGTAAATATATTTTAAAAATCCTAAACACCTTCTCTAATCCAGTGGATGCAGATATAAGGTCACAGATATAGTAGTTCTGAAAGCGTTTATTCAAAGTTTTTACGTAATTGTGATCCATGTCAATTTCCATGGTTATACCCCTCTAGTCTTAGTCATGTTATTATTAGGGTTCATTATAATAATAAATATTGATAAATGAAAAAAAATAATAGAGGTTATCAAAAAGAAAGCAAATTTATGGTTCCTAAATATACTCGCTTGAATCCTAGATGTACTTAATGCAAATGCTATTCCATCATTACTTTCTAACTCCCAAACCCCTTAAGTACTTAGTTTGAGTATGTAACCTCAAATTTCAACAATAATATTAATTTTCATGAAAGTGATCTGGCCAAAGAGCGACATTGTAAGAATAACACAATATTTATGTAATAACATGAAAATAAATAAAAACTAAAAGATATGTTCTGATAGATAAAACAGATAAAATGAAAATCTAAAATAACAAAAATTAAGCTGAGAGAGAAAAAAAAATATAAACACCTAACAATATAAAAAATTATGAAAGATGAATATTTAGAGTAATTCATCTACCACTTCTAATGGATATGAGTTATTAATTCTAAGAGAATAGAGAGGATCTATTAGGGAATTTAGGAAATACAGCAAAAGCTTGGATTTGAATGTTATTATTATTTCATATCATAAAGTCTCTTTATATATATATCTCTTTATATCTGTATTATATCGTTTCATGTCACGATAAATATATTACTTTCTCATAATTCGTCTACTTTTTGTTAACTATAGACATGAGACTTTAAGAATGCCAATAAATTTCGAAAAATGAGAAGAATAAATAAGCTAATCGATTAGAAGGTTACTAAGCAACCATCTTATAATTTACTTACATCAAGTGATAGGTATTTTTTTATTATTATTCACCACATTATTAAACTACAGACGATGTTTTGGTTTATGAAAGGCCAAAAACTCATTAAACATAATTGTATACGTTTTGAGAACTCGTCAATTATGAGTTCTTCCTTTAACATACACAAAATAAAAACTTGTACCACTAAAACCCGCGGTCTGGGGTTAAGTACTGTACTGCTTCTTAGACAATGGTTGTGCAGGAAGGAATCTACGATCACGCTCAACCGCCAGGTTCATCCCTCAGCTAAAGGTACCCACTTTATGGAGACAGGGATTGAGGATTGAGATCCCCAGGAGGGTCCTAGATCTTATAGGATCCATCTCCGGCCACTAACAGATTAAATTAACTTACAACACGATTGTTTTACGTACATCTTTATACAAGCAAAGCAATCAGGACATAATAAGCTGGATTCAGAATTTTGTACAAAGTTGGCCCTTACACAAAACACAAATTATGTTATTCAAAACTATTTTGAAACATTATGGGATTTCCAATCGTATAATATATTACGTAAATTTTTTTTTTCTTGTAACCCTTTTAACAAATGAAACTCACCTTCTTGAAAAAATTCACTTTGTGATGTAAAGAAATAGATAATTAATAAAAAATATAGAGACTAATGGTTTTTCTGAGTCATTTTGACCGTATATCGAGTTCAATAAACTATATTTTAGAATTTCTAAAAAAATATTGTGATGATCAATAAAACAGTCGAATACAACATTTATATAAATTAATTATCGCGTTAAATAAGTAAAGAAGACCATCTAATCTTGTCATTTTTAGTATTACTATATCGAAGAACAAATGGATACCATACAAGAAATTGATTTTTCATTTCAATTGATTTATACAATTTGAACTCGGTGGAATCTAGAATTAAAATTGGGTATCTGCCCCCCCTCAGAATTTATCGCCTTTCCCTCTCACCAAATTGGAGCCCATCGTTTTCCCGAATTGTGTAACGAGTACATTCCAATGCGCGAACATTCGTTATAGTAATTTTCAGAACTTTCATACAATACGAAAATATTCAATAAGAAAGAAAATAACAAAATTATAATATATAAACGAATACTGCTCAAATAATTAAATCGTGGAAATACTGTATTTTACTGCTAAGTGTGAAGTTCAACAATTATAAGAAATACCCCATTAATTAATAAAGATAGTATTTTATATAATTAGTGATGAGATCAAGAATAATTCTGGTATTTACTTTCTTATAATTGTACACTTATTAAAATTAGTTATTAAATACATTTTTCTACTAATTAAATAAAGCAAAAGCGATAAGTTAATTAATTTCTCCTTTAGAGGTCTCTGAAGTGGTCTTAAGTACCTTTAGGTTCTCGAAAGTGGTAATGTTACGTTTTTGGATTAAGCTTACTGTTGACTATAGTGCTAAACATTTTTTAATTAAGACAAACACTACTTTATCAAGTATTTTATTAGAGATATTTCATTATGTATGTTTCATTTAATATTATGAATTTGAGATTTAATTTTTAGTTAATAAGAATTATATTTTTTACAAGAAAGTCGATACTCAGCACTTTTTTTTTTTTTTTTTTTTTAATTCAATTTATTGATATTTACAACTATAATACAATTACAATAAGTAAATCTGCTATATGTCTAATACGACTTGAAAAGCACTTGTGGAGAAACTACCCATCGGTAGCACTCTAAAAAGTTCTATAGTAGATGGTCTCGAGGCCATCTTCTTTTCAGACGCCTCGGAGGGTTATCAGGAATAGTATGGGAAGCAAGTTGAGAGACTAGCGGATTCAAGTGTGTATGGAGCTTGTCATGAAAGGATAGGTATCTAGTTTGGGCCAAATCAGTAACATATGGGATATTAAGATCATGATGGATGAGTTTGTTTGTGACATAATAAGGAGCATTGAGGATTTTACGAAGGATTTTGGATTGCAAGGATTGGATACGAGATGAATTGGATGGTTTAGTAGAGCCCCAAAGCTCAACTCCGTATGTCCAAATAGGCCTGATAACTGTCATGTAAATGAGTCTTTTGTAATTTATTGGGAGCTTAGAGCGTTTGTCCAGTAAATGTTGAAGTAGGCGAAAACGACGAGCAGTTTCTTGTCTTTTCAGTCTTGTATGAGGATTCCAAGTGAGACGTTTGTCCAGATGGAGTCCTAGGTAACGTACCTGTTCGACAGAGTTCAGAGGAATATTATTAAAGGATACAGTAGGGCAGGAATTTGTAGGTTTACGACGAAGGGTGAAGGTAATTTGATGGGATTTGTTAGGATTAATTTTAATTCTCCAATTTTGACACCATTCTTGAAGGTTTGAGACATGGGATTGAAGAGTTTGGGATGCAACAAATGGATCATTATTTACTGATAACACACATGTGTCATCAGCGTACGTAGTGAGGACAGTGCTTGGATGGGTTGGGATGTCAGCTGTATATATCGTGTATAGGATGGGACCCATGATACTACCTTGAGGAACTCCGGCAGACTGGGTAAAGAGGGAAGAGTAGGTAAAATTATGGTTTACTTTAAAGGCTCTATTACTGAGGTAGGAACTGATAATAAGGAAGTAAGTAGAAGGTAAGAATTTACGGAGTTTGTACAACAGTCCCGGATGCCAGACTCGATCAAAAGCCTGCTCTACATCGAGAAAAGCTCCCGCGCAGTACATTCCGCGCTCTAATGCGGATGAGACAACGTCCACCACACGATGGCATTGCTGGATAGTGGAGTGTGATGTTCGGAAACCAAATTGGTGATCTGGGATTATTTGATTGGATTTTATGATAGGATGAAGACGTTTCAGAATGAGTTTTTCAAGTATTTTGCCCATTATGGGCAGGAGAGATATAGGACGGTAAGAGGATGAGAGTTCTGGTGGTTTTTTAGGTTTTGGTATCATCTTAACTATGGATAATTTCCAGGAATCAGGAAAGTACGTGGTGCGGAGTACAGCGTTGTATATATATGTAAGGAGTAGGATCGCTTTCCGAGGAAGGCGTTTTAGAATATGGGATGTAATTAGGTCGTGGCCAGGGGCTTTGTTGACGGGTAATCTGTGAATAATGTTTGATATTTCGGAAGGATGGAATGCTTTAGGAGGAGGGGACATCTGAAGAGGAATACTTAATTCTGCTTCAATGCATTCAGAGTGGGTTGGATTAAGGATATCTGGATGAGGGTTAAATGTGTTGAATAGGTGCTGGCCGAAAATTTGTGATTTTTCTTCATCAGATCTTGACCAGGTTTGGGAATCGGTTAAAAGTGGATGGTTGAAATGTTTATATTTTAGGAGTTTTTTAGTGGTATTCCATAAGGATTTGTCAGTAGTACTCAGATTTTCTGTACGGTAATACAAATTTTGAATTTTGAATGTTCTGATCTCTGATTTTAATTTGTTGGTTAGTTTGGTATAATGACTCCTGTCCGATGGATATCTGGTGCGGTGCCACTTCGCTCTTGCCCGTCGTTTTTCTTTTAATAACTCGCGAATATGAAGTGGCCAGTTACTCTGTTGATAATGATTTTTCCTTGGTAAGGTGCTATCTCTTATATTGGTTTGTATTGCGTTTGTTAGTTTGTCTATTGCAGAATTGATGTCAACTTTTGTTTTAAGCGGAATTTTGAGGTCTGAATTATTTTCCAGATTCGATCGAAATTTATCCCAGTCAACACGTCCAGTAATCAGTCTGAGATGAGAGGGCTTAGGAATAGGAATTGAATGTACTTGAAGTAGTACTGGACTGTGATCAGAGGAAAGGTCATCCAGGGATTTTATAGTTGTTTGATTGCAGGAAATCTGTGAGGAAACAAATATGTCAAGAATATCTGGACGTTTTTTGAGCGATGTAGGCCAATAAGTAGGGTTTATGGGTGCGAGGATAGAGAAACTATTAGAGGTTGAAATTCGGGATAAGATGCTACCACGGGAATTGGATGTTCGACAACCCCATCGTTGATGTTTGGCGTTGTAGTCTCCTCCGGCAATAAAACGCGGTCCGAGGGATCGGAATAAGGATTCGAGGAGGTTATAAGAAAGGGAGTTACCAGGAGGACAGTATACAGCTGAGAAAGTCATATGGAAAGGACTAGTTGAAATGGTTACTGAAGTTGATTGAATGGCGTCAGTTGAAGTAGAAGGAATAAGAGAATGAGGAATGGATTTGTGGATAAGGATACAAGAACCGGCATGTGCTGTATTGTCAGGATGATCTGATCTATAAGTAATGTAGTCACGTATGTAAAAATATGATCGCTTTGTGAAGTGTGTTTCAGTCAATAGGGCAATGTCTATGTGATTGTCATGAAGAAATAAGTCAAGTTCGTCTCGATGGTTATGTAGGCCATTTGCATTCCACAGTATGATTGATAGGGGCTTAGTGTTCATCGTTGGGTAGTAAATGGCATTTCGGAAAGGAGTCGGGTTAGAAGGGAAATGAGTGGTTTGATGGTATTATTAAGTTCAAATAAGAAGGTCGAAAGGATTGTGTTGATGTCTACTGGATTTTGACTGGGACTAGGATATTGGACAGAAGGTTGAGATGGAGGATTAGTGTTTATTGGAAAGTTGTTTGGGAGTTGGACCCTTCTTGGGACACTGTGAGCTGCTTCGACTTTCAATGGTGTTTGGGTTTGGAGGTTTATAATGGAAGAAGTTTGGAATGGAATTGTGGGTTCACTCTGAGGTGGAAGCTTCACCCGTAGAGGAAGATGGTGAGAAGGGATGTCTTGGCGTGGAGGTAGTGGAGGTGGATGAGATTTGGGAACCATTGGCTGGGATTGGGAGGTTTGAGGCGCCTGTTGCCGGATCTGTTGATGTCGGGGCTGCTGATTTCGACTGATGAATGAATATTTTTTTTGTCCCTGTTGAGGAGGATTAATATTTGTTGAGGTCAACGGCTGCTGTTGATTACTATGAAATGAAATGTCTTGTAATTTTTCTATTTCTTCTTTGGCATTTACTTCTTTACTATTTGATGGTGCATGGTGGGATCTTAGCCTCTGTAGGTTTTTATGCACCATGCATCCTTTATAATTTGCTGGGTGGTCCTCACCGCATAGCACGCACTTTGCAGGTGTTTCCCTTGTTTTCTTGCATATTTCTGTTGCATGTGCTCCAGCACATTTGACACATCTGGCCGGATAGTGACAGTACGCTTTTGTATGTCCGAGTGCTTGGCATTTTGTGCATTGGACAATTGAAGGTCTTTGCCTTGGCTCTTCAAAGCGAACGACTGAATAGACAAGCCTATTGATATCGAATATTTCAATATTATTTCTGGCTGGTTCCAGATCTACGAAAAATAACGGTAGGGGGAACTTTTCAACGGGATGTAGGACGACCGATATATTTCTGACGTTGTGGCGGATCTCTTCCAAGTCCCGTTTGATGGCATCAGTAGGTGTGGTACTGTGAAGACCTCTCAGAACAACTCTGTAGGCCTTATCTTCTTTTAACTGGTAGCAGTGGAAGTGATATTTTTTTTCGGTGAGATGATAAACCAATTTTTTGTAATTCTCTTTGGTGTTCGTATTAATTTTTATGTCTTTCACACGAGAATAACATTTAAAATTGGTTGTTCCGATCAGTTTGGCTATTTCTTGACAGAAGGTCAAGAAGTTTTGAACATTGGAGACAAAAATGGGAGGTGGAACCGGTTCGGAAATCTGAGATGTTTCTTGATGTTGAGGTGGCTCTGTGGGTACATTTTCGAGGGCTGCAAATTGATTGCTGGTTGTTATATTAATTATTGATTTTTTTATGGGTGCAGATGTTTTACTACGGGTATTTGGTGGTGAGGTTGGCTTTAACGCTGATTTGTTTTTATTTTTATTTTTTTTTGGAGAGGTACCAGCAGACCCGGGAGCAGCATTTCGCTGCCGTTTTTCAAGTTGACGATACTTTAGATATTGTGAATCAGTTTCACTAATTTCGGACATTGTTACATTGTCCTCCGATTCAGTACCTAATGACCGCTCTGAATCCATTTAAAAAAAATAAAGATAAATGAAAATAACTGAAATTAATAGAAAAATTATTTATAACAGTAGAAATAACAAAAAAGAAACATTTCTAAATCAATACTTAAAAATAAACTACACTAATATATATGTACAATTATATTTAAAACAACAACAAAAATCAATTAAGGTCCCAACAAAAAAAAAAATAAAATAACAATAATAATAATTATAATTGTCTGGTATATGTAGGCTTCGTAAAGATATAAGTTGCACCGAGCCCTAGACCTTGAGAAGGGGATCAAGATAAGGCCCCACTCTGCTAACAGGTAAACTATTGCACTTAGTACGCTTAACAATGTTAATAGTTAATTGCTCACTCACCTCACTCACTGTAATTGTCAGAGTGTACTGTTATTTATAATAGTACTGTCTACGAAATTTAACAGCAGAGCACTAACTAAAACTTGTTGAATAATGTCAGTAAGCACAGAGCGTTGTCAAACGTGAACCGTATCGGCGGCCATCTTTGTAACAACTACTCAGCACTTAAGTTGGATAATCGAAAATTCAGGTAACTGAAAGGAGAATCCCAAACACGACAAACAATAACCGCATTTGAATGAAATCAAATCTGTATTTGATCGTGTAGTATATAATTTAAAAAAAAGATTACATTCACACAGTAAAAAAAAATTATTCGGTTAGATACAAAGTAAATTCTTACTAGAATTTAGAAACTATTTAAATAAATTACTAGTTAAGAATTTATTTTGACTTCCATCAGATATAATGTACACCAATCTCAACCAATAATTATTTGATGATATAAATAATGCTTATATTTTACTTAAATACTCTCAGTTTAGACAGCCCTGAGGAAACTTGCAGCATGGCCAACGAATTTGACGACACCGTGGAAACCAGAAGAAATTCGTGAGAAATGGATTATAATTTACTTGTTTGTTTTCATTACTCTTGGGGTGACTTGTTGTGTAGTGGCTAGCATAATAAGCTAATACGACCAAGATTATAACTTCGTAGCTCGTCAGGTGGCTACAGATTTTTTTTAAAATGTTTGTTGTCTTTCCGAAGGAACGTAAAATGGGGCTCCTGAGTCTGTACGATGTCAGTTACTTTTTAAAGATCACTCACCTAATTATTTCTTAATTCGCAAAATTTAGGGCTCCCGCTGTGGTATCATCCGATTAGCCATAGCAGCATAAAGTGACGTTAATTGAATAAATAAATAAGTGTATTAACGATTGCTTTATAGGAAAATAAATTCCTATTTACCTTGATTGTAATTTCAGAACTGTAAAATAAGAAAGATTAAGTCCAAGTAACAATCATTTATGATTATTAGATTCATTGCGTGGTCTGAAAATTATCTCTTTCTTAATTATTCCTAGATAAGCAAAATGGAGGACTCCCGCTGTAGCATCGTACGATTTGAGAGCAGCATAAAGTGACATTAAATTTATAAACATACACATAATAGCACTGCTATCAATGATATAATTATATATAATAAATGATTCTTTAAATGCTGATGGATTACACATAAAACACAAATTATTCATCATTTTGCGATTATATTTGGATAAGTCGAAATAATACTATTCTTTTTTCGTTGTATTATTTCTAGAGGAAAAAAATGGTGTAATAAAAGGCATTGATCCATACTTACTCAAGCAGAGACCTTAAGGAGGCACATACTGACTCAGTGCTCTCGCCCTAGGAAGAGTAAAGACGGCGGGATAAAAGCCCCGAGACGAGAGTGTTTAGGCGGCCTGGCAAACAGATGTCCTTGTTTACATTCTTCGCATCCTTTCGTCTCTCCTCCTCTACCTAACTTCTAGTCTCAGGAGGGCAGGGGAATGGGAGGAACATCGTTCGATCTGGTCGAACAAGGTGGAGTCGTTTTATCGTATATGGAAAAAAAAAAGGTTATCACAATCTTGGCTTTTATGGACTCTAATGGTCATTATTTTCGACGATATTAGGTTTTTCTGAAGAAATGGAGGACTTTTATGAGACGGCCGTTCATGTGAATGCTCTAAGCCTACAAGAGTCATCTCTCAACAGACCTTACGTTGGAGTGATGACTGTTCGGATGTTTGGTTTAGGGGTAGTCTTCTTCGGGGCCAGAAAAAAGGTTCTTGTGCGCCTCCTAAGCCTGAACAGCCATAATCCATCGGTCTAGACTGATATTTGAGTCTTTGAACCTGATCGTCGGGAAGAGCATTGGTTAATTTCCCTTTGGGACCAGTTATGGAGCCAATATTTTGGACCACAACATGAAATTGAGTGAACCCTATCAGATGGCTTCCAAATATCCAAGGTCTATAGTGCAACCGCAAAAAACGGTCTCAGACGTAATAATCCCGGCCTAAGAAGAATATGAATATAAACGAGACTATCTTAGCACAAGCAAGTAGGTCCACGTCTAGTCAGTGTATCTTGGGGCCAGTCGAAGGCTGTGATGCAGTCCAGTGAGCTTAATGAGTCCAAAGAGACGCTTGCTCATACTAAGAGTGCTTCAAATGTCTTCATATAAATTACTCTTCTTCATATAGCTGGGAAATTCGAAATGGCTTGAAAAATGGCATCGCATAATAGTTTTTCACTTTTCAAGTCAATAATGGATTTATTTTAAACGTTGAGTAGATGCCAGTGTGGGAACAACTATTGGAGTCAATTTCAGGAATTTCATAGCCGATACCGAAAATAAAAGTAATAATTTAAATATATTTAACAGCTGAATATAATTTTCAACAGAAATCGTTGCCTTAGTGACTAATGTATCAACATTATTGACGTTTATGATGATTTTTCGTTTTCGTTCATAAATAAATATTTCATTCCTTTTTGAAAAACTCACTAAGGTGACGATTATTTTATGTTTTAATAATTGTTATAGTGTTAGTTGTTAATAGTATTTTAAAATTGATTATTTGTTATCCTGTTTTCAAGATTTTAATACTTTTAAGACAGATTAGCCAATTCGAATTAGTCTCTGATTTTGGTACAGTTAAATTTGAATATTGTTATGATCGTAATAAACAAAGAAGATGTGAAATAGATATTTAATTAATTATAATTGGGTAGGTATAGTGTCGGTGGCCCAAGTCGACATCCCGAACCCGAGTCAATGCTCAACAGCAGGGATCTAATGACAGAACTTGGCTAGAACAGAAATAGAAGACGAGGTGGGTATTGTGACGCCCGAATTAGAGGCCATCCAATAGTCCCTCCAGTCCTCCATCCACTTCTCTCATTGGCCCCCCTCCCATTGGTCCGCATCTCTATTATATATAATTGATTCGTATTCTTGTACTCACTACATTATATACTATTAACAATATCAAGAGGCTATTACGTTGTATTGTTACTATTTGACACTGCAATCCAATTTCTGAATCCCTGATTCTGTATATAAGATGTCCTTCAGTCGAGTCTAATTTTAACCCTTAAAATGCGGTTGAGTCTCTGCGTTTATCATCGCTAGGACTGAATGCCTTTCACTCGTGCCAGCTCTATTGGTTGCTTTAAGTTAGGAGCCGCGACCAATAAATTATAGCTATTACTCGTATAGCCCCCAAAGTTGGAGACGCTAAGTAAAGATGGTTCACGTTTGGGGCTTGGAACAATAAACATACATAAACTACTAAATTATAATTGTATTCCTAAACCTCATCGTATAATAGCTGAATATTATTTTCAAGCAGCGATCATCTATTAAAATTAGTAAAATCTATATTGTTACAACATAACAATAATAAATATAATCAGAAGTGCCTTCGCAGGAATTTAGGGGGTTATTCGATTATGAACAGTATATAAATTATACCTATCATTAAATTTATTAGAAATATCAGGATAGTTTACCTAATTCGAAGTCTTTAATTTATTTTTTTACTTTTAATTTTTGGTCTATAAAGCTGCTTGTTTCATAATCTTTTTCTTATGCCGTAGCTAAGGTTTAACTTCTATATTTGTCTCACATAAAGATAGATGTAACATTTCAATCATGGTTTCATGTAATTATTACGTGAAAAACCGAAAAAACTACCTATAGTTCAGTTCCTGTTGGTAAGTGTCAACAAACGTCTATAGCACTTTAAGGGTTATAAAAAAATGCACTTTAATATATTGCACATTATTGTTATAAAAACCTTTATTTAGTAAAATAATTTTCTGGGAACAGTAAATAATGTCCGCTAACTAGGGAAAGCTCATTTAGTAAAACAACTTTATGACATGCAAATTTTCTCTCATTTCCTTATATATTTCACAAACCAAACCACGAATTGATAAATTCAAGGTTTTGTAATAAAATAAATAATAATTTATAAAAATAATAATAGAATAATAAAATAATAATTTATAAAATAAAATAATTTCTAAAAATGGGATTTTGCTTTGAGAATCTTTCTAAAATGTTTTACCTTTAATGAAGTTATCCGGATTTCTAAACAGACCTTTTTTGTTGGAGATATGTCTGGCGAATAAGGTGGGTGTGCCGATATCGGGTATTCGTTAATGATTCCTGTTCTAATAATAGCTGGGTAGGCAAAACTTAATATTTCCTCAGTAGAATCATCCGATTAGGAATAGGAGCGTGGGGTGAAGTTAAATGAATATACAAAAATCGACTTCCAAAGCACGGTAGAGGCTCGAATTTACGTCTTAATAATTCCTAGATCTCTTCAGCAACTAGATTAAGACTATAGAAAGCCACTATCTAATTAAAGCAGAAGTAATTAAAATTAAAGTAAGATTTAGAACTCAATTGAAAAGGATCTCATTGGCTTTGTTAATCTCTATTGTGATCGGAACAATCGAAATTTTACAGCAATAATAGTTTTAAATACAATATATTTAAATAAGTTTTAACTATATAAATTCCAATTAATATGAAGTTAAATTCATACGAATTAGATTATATATAATGCCGTATTTTGCTTTTATAGCGATATTTTACCTAACGATGTTTATTATAAAAGTAAAAAAAATCTCCCTATCAAAATTAAATAGCTATAAAGCAAGATAACATTTGGCATTTTGACATTCAAGAGCGATCTCAAAGTTTACGTTGAATGTCAAGTTTAATGTCATCCTGAAAGTCAACTCTAGAGTTCATCATTGTTACTGAGCTTCTGGCGAGAGAAGGTCAAATCCTGACACGAATCACTAATTTTGTTCCAATCGGTAGATGAAAGGAAAAGTCACAGAGATTGATTGTAATTAGTGAATGTTCTTAATTGTTGTTTGCATGTCCTATTTTTAAACAATGGCCAACATACAAAGCTAAGCAGAATTTTTGTATAGGAAAATAAGCAAATCAATATATTAGTGTTGTCGCGTAGATATGCACAATATAAAAATCATTCACATGTTCCTTCCTTGCCTTCATCTTTCAGTGTGTCTCTTTGTTCGTAGCTTCTCTGCGATTATCTCTCGAACTGGTAGAGTTACTATTTTTTGTCTGCTTTGGGTATAGTGTAACAGAGCAGTTCTTATGCTTTGTTTATTAGCAACTCGATTATACTTTTCCGTGTTTGAAAATGATACATTTGTCGCTGATCATACAAATGCCTTTTTTCCAAGATACGTAAATAGTTGGACCATTATTCGACATTCGTATAATTTAATCATATTTATGGTATCCTGTTATAAAATTAAAATCACCATTCGTATAGTTCGATCTTATTTTTGTTTATTGGTTTGTAATTATTGCTGCTAATGGCAAAAGGTGAATGATATATATTATCTTTTATACTGAGCTGATGGTTAAATCCAGCGTCATTTAGCTCCTAACATTTCCAGCTGGACAATTTCCTGAAAACCAATGATAGATAGAATGTTTTAATTTTTTTAATCAAAAGTACATAGTTTTCCTTGATTATAATTAAATTATTTCGAAAACAAAAAAAGTCTTAAAAATAGTTCACTATCAGCGTTTAGAACGTCGTAAGCTCTCTTATGATCTGTGTCAAAGTTTTTTTTTTCAGTTTTAATCTAAGCTATTCTATGGCCTCGTAAACAAAGAAAAACAATCAACAGTTGTAGTTTTTTCAGCAGGTCTCTCTGTTGTCTCATTGCTATGATTATCTCTTGTAGGAGTGAATTCAGCTCCTTTTGAACTTTAATTCATTAATTCATTTAATTTATTAGTTTTTTAATTTCAAATTGCACCAGAATGAAAATAAATTACGAAATGCTATGTATGTAAGGCAATATATTTTTTGACGAACTATAATCTATTATTAGATCAACTTGTGTATAAAATATTTTTCATAATTACAAAAAAAAAGTAGACTTATACAACCTCTCTGTGCTGTTTAGTTTTTAGTTTAGACCTGTTGAGCTCTTTGATGTAAGCTGTTTTAACATGATCTATCAAAGCCTACAATATTATTAAAATGTACTCTTTTTTCCATTAGGAACATCGAATAACCATCAGTTAGCTATTTTTTAATTTGTTTGGTGTTGTAGGAGCTGTTACAATTTAAATTAACAGTGTATACCCCTTCAACATGTCAATAATTTTTCTCGATAGGAAATTGAAACATTATTTTTTCATTTCAATTTATTTATTTGAATAATTACGATAACGATGTTGATGATGTCATTATGTTTAATGCTTGTTGTCATAATTAAGTTAAAACAATTGGAAACTTCTTTCAGAGACTCTCTGAATATTAATTTTCGCTATTTTGTCTTAAGTGAAGATATTTTTTAAGATTAAAATAATTTTTTTTAAATTTATGTAAAGGAAATATACTTATTTATACGGTTATTTTTATCAACACGTTTCGACTTTTTATGATTGCGGGGCTCTGACACTATCCAAAATTACAAAGAGTGTGAGCTTCTTGACCCACCAGATGATGAGGAAATTGAGGCTGCAATCCAGAAGCTTAGAAATAATCGAGCACCCGGATGTGATGGCATACCAGCTGAACTTCTGAAGGCTGGTGGAAATGAAATGATAAAGGTAATTCGAGATCTGCTACACAGTGTATGGACAAGCAAAACTCTCCCGCATGACTGGTGCATTGGCCTTATCCTCCCTCTTCACAAGAGAGGAGACCAGATGCTTTGTGATAACTACCGTGGTATAACACTCCTGAGCTCTGCCTACAAAGTACTTTCGAATGTGGCATTCCAAAGACTACTTCCCCATGCCCAGAGAGAGATTGGAATGTACCAGTGCGGATTTATTAATGGTAGATCTTGTATTGATCAAATATTCTCCCTGAGAACTCTTATGGAAAGGACTAGAGAGTACAACATAACGACCCACCACCTTTTCGTGGATTTCAGCAATGCCTATGACTGTATCATCAGGGGAAAACTGTTTCAAAGTATGGAAGAAATGAATGTCCCCAGACAATTGATAAGCCTCGTGGACTTGCTGATGAGGGAGTCGAGAAGCCAGGTCAAGATCCAGAATGACTTGTCTGAAGAATTCAAGACAACTAGGGGTCTGAGACAAGGGGATGGACTCTCGTGCCTGTTATTTAATTTTGCACTAGAAAAGGTCATAAGAGACGCAGTGTTACAAGTCACTGGTACGATTCTGACTAAGTCCATCCAAATACTGGCCTATGCAGATGACATAGACATAGTGGGAAGAACACCGAGAGATCTACAACAGGCTTTTCTTGCATTGGAGAATGCTGGACGGCGTATAGGTCTTCAGGTAAACCAAGTAAAGACTAAGTATATGGTGGCTAACCCTTCAAGACAATCGGATCCCACCATCACGTTTGGTCCCTACACATTTGAAAGTGTCGACCTCAGTTCTTTGGTCAAAGCAGATGGCTCAACCAGCCCAGAAGTTCAAAGAAGAATATTGGCCGCTAATAGATGTTATTTTGGGATGGCTAAAATTTTACGAAGTCGTCTGATATCAAGAAGAGCCAAGGTCATGCTGTACAAAACAATCATCAGGCCTGTTTTGACTTATGGACCGGAAACCTGGCCTCTGTCCAGAGCAGATGACAAAACTTTGCTGCTCTTCAAAAGAAAAATATTAAGAAGAATGTTTGGAGCTGTAAGAGTTGGCGATCAATTTAGACTCAGACAGAATGCAGAGCTGTATCTTTTGTATCAGGAGCCTGACGTGGTGAAGCACATAAGAATAGGTAGATTGAGATGGGCTGGACATGTGGCCAGAATGTCCTCCATTCAACGCTATCTTAAAGACTTCTGTTTGTATTCGTTGATGGAAAAAGAAAACGTGGGCGTCCACGACTTAGATGGTCAGATGAAGTCGAGAGTGATGCAGGTAGCATCATTGGATCCAGAGCTTGGAAGACCTTGGCGCAGGACAGAGAAGAGTGGAGGCGACGCCTTGATGCGGCCAGGACCCGTGCTGGGTTGTAGAGCCAGTGATAATAATATTAATGAGTGCGGGATATATGCAGGATTATTTGTGGCTATTATTATTAGTATCAGTAATGTCCATAACTGAAGATTATTGAGAAGTAAAAAAAAAACCTGCGCCACTATACCCTATTAAAAAGCTTGGGCTTAGTACGTGATAGAGACTGTACGGTTTTTAGGAGACCGGTTGTACAGAGCGGTGATTTGTCCTAGATCACACTCTACTCCACTTTTCCCCCAATTGAGGGTACCAACTTTATTAAGGCTGTGTTGTAGATTCCATATTGTCCATCCTTTGCTGTTAACGGATAAAATAATTTACCAAACACACCCTAATTTGAAATTAATAGATACTTTAAATATGAATGATATTTACTTTGCACATTTATAATTAGTAAATTATTTTTCAGTTAAAAGCCCTATAAACATTTTTGTAGGATTTTAGACCGTTTGATAAATACCGTAAAAAGTAAGGTTGTTTCACGATGTGAATTGGTATTTGAAAATTTATGCTGAGCCTTTTTTATTACACAGTATTATTAAGATGAGAGATTTCTGACAAAATCCAGGTAATAATAAGGACTTTGTAAAAAGCCCCAGCGAGGACTGGGGCAAGACAAAATGTAAAAATCGTGGCTGTTTCGGTGGCGCTCTAAATCCGCGGCTGACAAGGTAGCCGCGGCTTCCCAAGGAGGCCGCGATTAAGAGACAGCAGGTGGAAATGCAAATGGTACTTGAGCAAGTGATAAATTATTTATAGAGGCTCTGGTTGAATTATGTAGCACTACCGCTCGGAGTGCTCCCTCTGTAACTGCTCTTTGATTGTTCCGTCTTTTTCTCGTCTTGTGGTGTAGTTTCATTTTCATTCCGGGATTAGGTTATAGGTCTGAGTGTCTTACCAATATCTCGTGCAATCGTCAAAATCTTAATTAAATGTTGTTAATAGGATTCGCTTAAAATTGTATTAGTATAACTAAAAAAGTGAACTTTCTAATTTAAGTTAAAAGCACCTCAGTATTTGTAAAAGTATATTTTATAAAATTAAATACTAAATAATAATTCTGGAATACTACAACATAGAACAGGTGTGGCTTACCTCAAATATCTTTTCGGACCGCGAGATTCATCATACTTCTGCAGAATATATTTCTGTTGTTTGCTAAAGCAGTTAAAGCCAATATATTAGAAATATACATTATTTGTGCATGTACACATATTAAAAATTAAGTAAAATATGTGCGTTTTGAGTCTGTACTACATGACATTTATTGTTATATTATATATAACGATAATAGTAAACTCTGTTGTATTAACTATATTGTGTTTAAAGTTTTAATTCCAAAGACATTTCTATAGTGTGTCCAAATCTTATGGAGATCAATTATTTCATATGCAGCTCGCGGAGTTCTAATGCATTGCAAAGGTGGCCCGCAAAATTATTTTTCTGACCACTGATGTTGAGGATCTTTGGCTAAGTACATGGTAGAGACGGTTTCTGTGCCAACAGTAGTGGAGGAGGCAATATGGCTAAGAACATGATCAACAGTCAGGTTTTCTCCTCAATTAAGGGTATTGTTAATATTTATTGGCACTAAGTTGATGCCTCCCGACAGTTTTCCAAGTTCAAGTGATGATGCCTTTCAATTTCGGGTATCGGGATGTATTGGGCAGAATCTTGGCATTAGATCTTTCAACATCTTCTCATTTATGTTTTATGATACTAACTCTCCTAGTTCCATACCCCCGCTTAGTTAACACCTTCTGTTTCTTGTCTTCAGTGTTCATCCATATTAAGTGACCGTTGGGTTCTGGCTAGTTTAATGACCTACTCCATATCTACATTTTTCTTAATGGGGTTCTTTAACTCATTATTTGTTCTTTCTTCCCTAGCTTTATTAATGCATATTGGTCAGAATATTCTTCAGAGTATTATCCGCTCAAACCGCAGGAGCGACAATACGATTGCTTTAGTCATTAACTCATTTACGGCCAAGGCTAGTTATAAGTGGTTAGTAGTTATAGTAGTAGTAGTTATAGTTATAAGTTCAAATTTTTGATTTTTTCCAGAGAAATTCAAATTCTAAAAAAAACTATTGTTAGAGTAGTTTAATTAAAATTAAAATAATTTTTTTTTGTTCAGCCATAATGGCGGAAGAAAATGTTGCGCTCACACGCAACATTGGTAGAGTATAATATATATATATATAGAGAGAGAGATATATTATATATATATATATATATATACTTTTTTTTTTTTTAAGAGATAGGTAAGGTGATATGTTTATAAATGATACAATAATACTGTTTCATGAAAACTTTTATTACAATCGTTTGAATAATTAACTCCTTCAAAGAAATAAAAAATTACAATTTGAACGCTATTTTCACAAAAAAATCACAATTCTCATTTTTATTCGTGGCATGATTTAAAACATTCTGAGTGTAATTTAACATTACATCTCTCACACCTATAAATAGTTTGGCTTTTACACACTCTATACCTTTGCCTTGTCTCATCCCGGACAATCAAAAGTCCAATTTTGTCCTCTCTTACGAGGGTTTCCTTTTTCAGTCAATTCTAACCTAGAACTGAGAAGAACATGAGGGAAGGCAAACAATATAGGTGGGGATCATGAACATGTGCTATTTATTGGAGCGTCGGCATCATGAAAGGGAATCTGTTTTGCATAAAGAACAATGTTGGTTTGCGAGAAGTAGTTCACGCAGGTAGATGGGTGTCCCCTATGGTCAAGGTGACTGCAGAGATAAGAAAAGGTGGGGGTCGCAGACTCTCGTATATCATATATTATTCATGAATAATATATTGAAGGAACAATAGATGAGTAAATTGGTAAACACAAGAACAGACCTCTGGAAAAGAATCCAATTAAGACTAAGGCATACAAATAATAATTTGAGTAATCATCTTAAATGATACTCTGGCATCCCTAATATCAATCAAATATATTTAAGAATAGAAACATAGCACATGCATAAGCACGTCGTCATTAGACAGCTGGGGGAGATGAACATGCATGGTTCTGTCTTCTTTGTAAAAACTTGATAGGAATGGCCAATGATGCGTTAATATTAAAGTAAAACGTCTATTCTAAAAGCAGTATTTGAATTGAATGCAAAAATATCATCCCAACAATTAAAGTAAACAATACTTTACTTTTAAACAAATTTAAACAAGGAATCTGATAATTTAATGGTAGCAACCCTTATTTGGCTGAATTTAACATTTAAATCTTAGTACTATTATTTTTCAATGGGTTAAAAAAACACAGAATTTATTAAAAAATTAATTTTAATAATCACAAACCTTAAATAATAAGCTTATATAACAAAATAGAATAATATTTGAATTTATAAAAATAAAAAAAATTGTTAAATTTATGTTGCGTATACGCATCAGTGGCCGTAAATGGGTTAACCACATTTATGAGCCCATGGTAAGTTCTGGGTGGATCAGCGCCTTTTAAATTTTAAGCTTTGATATTTTCTACGCTAGTATTTTTGAAGTGAAACATAGCACCTATTTCTGAAAATATGCGTCTATTTATTTTGGGAATTTCTAGGCAATATAAGAAAACCTGTACCGCTATAAGCCATGGAGGGTTATGGGTTCAGTAAATGGTAGAGACTGTACTTTTTCTTAGTCAACGGTGGTGAAGGAAGGTGATTTAGCTGAGGCCACTCTAAACCACCAATTTTTTCTCCAAATGTACTCACTTTTTAGAGTGGGTTGAGCCCCCAGATGGTCTGCAAATTCCACATGGACGTTTAATAACTGTTAAAGGGAGTGATTATTATTTATTTTTAAAATAGAAGTGAAAGATAAAGAGTAGTAAAGACTCATCTACCTCTAAAAAATAAATAATCAATCATTCGATGTTTTGTCAATGTGATTAAAACACTATTTCATATAAATTCTAAATAATATAGGCACGTCTCTTGTCTACAATCCAAAAAGAAAGATCTGTAACCAGAGAGCGTATTGTTTAGCATCTTTTGCGTACTGAAGGAAAATGAGATTCGGGTTAACAACATTGTAAAAGTTTACATTTATATGATTTTTGTATCAGCAGAAACATAATAATACTCCTATCAACAACCATGAATTCGATCTTCATCGAAGATATATCTGAATTCAAATTTCATATATTTTCTCTCGATAAATACAAAAACTCAGCCAACAGATACAACATTGTATACAGACGAAACAATCTGACAGTGAGTTATGAATAATAAACCTGTATCCTCACTCCACCTCATACGAAATGCTTAAACTCTTCCCAAGGATCAGACGAAACGGGGAAGGAATTCTTGAAGCAATTCTTGCTCCCCTGAAGTAAATCAAACTTTCAGGATCTTGTCTTTGTGTTGACGGGGAACAAAGGAAGGCTACGCGGTCGGTTTCATCATGTTGAGACTCTTTTTTGGCTCTTTCTTATTTATTTATATAATCGGCTCACGGGGAATAAAAACAAGCGTTTTTTTAAAAAAAAACTGTGCAATAGGAAATGGAAGAGATGATCTCAAATAATATCAATAAATCATTAAATCTTTATATTGAAGATCATATATATCGTATAAGAAGAAAGAAATAAAGTGCCCGGAGTAGTTTTTAGCGAGGGCATTTCAGGTAGGATTGATCTCTAATATTTTTCTGGGAAAAAGTTCAGTTTTTCTCTTGTAATGTAAACAGAATTTTTTGTCTATAAATATATAACATATAATATAGATATGATTAATTTATATACATATAAATAAATAACATCACCGAATAACATTAATATTTTCTATATTTAGATAATTTAATCGAAAATTAACAATTATTTTTCACCTAACATGAAAATAGGACTTCGTTCGCAATTTTACACCTGAAGAGTACCCTTTTAAGACGCACACCTGAGACCTGGCTTTCGCTTCAACTTAGATCGACCCAATTGTCGGAGAACTTCCATTGCTTTCATATGTACAAAGAGTTAAATCAACATTGTATGTATATATATATATATATTTTTTTTTTTTTTTTTTTAAGGGTAACGGACGGGGTGACTCAGTGGTAGAGCGCTGAGTTGCGTGCCGCAGGCTGCAGACCCAAATCCGGATGTGGCAGATTTTATTTAATGGATCCTTTGGGATCTGGCACTCTTCTTGGGCTCATCAAGCCTCTATAAAGTTGCTACCCAAAATAGGAAGAAAATTAACTCCCTGCATAACCGTTATCCAAGAAACAGTACAATCTCTACCACATATTGAACCCAAGACATTTTATGATCTGTAGCTGTATAGTTTTTTTTAAATTATAATCTTTCAGCTTAGTAGTTAAGGTGCTCAGATACTGTTCAAGTTCAAGACCTGTTGAAAGAGTTGAAAAATCATTTATGCTGTTAACGCCAGGTAGTCGATTATGTGTGTTCTTGAGACCCTCCTTGGGCTCAGTATGCCTCTTTAAAGGAGAAACTCGGCGATTAAGCATGTATCTATCAAACCACCTTTGATCTGTTGGATTGGAAACAATACGGTCCCTTCATGTAATGAAAAAATATCCCTTCATGGTTTATAGTATACGATATAGTTGCCAACCAACCCATTTTCTTACTAAATTCATAAATATATTCTTTCTTGTATCCAAAATATTCACAAATTAAATTATATACAATACTAATAATAATGATGATACAAATGCATCTTTTAAGAAACAACTTTTTTTATAAATTGATGGATTAAAAAATGAAATGTCTCAAATCTACTAAACTTGCAGGACCACATCGTTGTGAATAATAAATCGTATCTGGTTTAAATTGTTGAACTTATACTAGGTGTGTATACTAGTATCATATATTTTTTTTTTATATATACGGGTTTAGCCATAACAGATGATATTATTGTACTTGTGTGTCAGACTATATAATGGAACGTATGCACTAAATATGTCATTAATAATTAAATGGTTTATTAATTACCCATGTTCCGATTGCTCTAGGATGTTTAAATATTTTGCAATACAATTAAAATGTTTAACTAAAGTGAAGCTATTTATTTATTTAGTCGTGCTGCACTATTTAAATGGTAGCCCCATTATACACCATACTGAATAATGATGAATGATGAGTGAATAAGGAGTCATATAATACGTAGTAAATTTAATTATAAATAAACATTACAGGTCATGTCCGTCTAATATACTCCCATTAGAATCGAATTTATTTCTAAAATTCCAAATAACCAATTGTATGTTGATTATATTGCAGTCAAAGACATTTTGACTTCGATTCGAACCAATTTTTTTTTCGTGATGGATTGAATTGCTCAGGGGTGCAGTCAAAGATAACACAAAATGAGTGGAACTTTTTTTTAATTATGCCAACGTTTCGGCCTTCAGGGTGAATGAGAGTGACTGTTCGTGGTGACTCGTCAGACACTGTCAAATGTTTTATTGTGATACATATTTGAGTGGAAAACCTAACCACCCCTAATCGTAAGATACTGTCTTTCATAAACTAAACTAGCGGTGAGTATTTATCAACCAACGACAAGACTCAACGCGCCAAGAATCTGCCAAACTTCCTTTTTAATTGACGTTTAGGTAAAAACCCTGCTACGAAAATAGTATTAAACAACAAAACTTTGTTTTCACAATGATTTTTGTTAAATATCAGGCCCGGATGCCCAAATGTTCAATTAAAGTAATCCCATTCAAATTAGAGATATTACCATTAATTCATCAGCCAGTTATGTTTAAAATCTGGTGGCTGTATTGAAAAATATAACAGTTTATTTAAGTAAAAACAAAATTATTGGTTAAAAAATACATAACGAGAAATAAATATGACACATAGCGTATTTGCGTTGACATAGTGATATTCTTCTCCCACCCCGAGCTTAAGTCTGGGAAGCCCAAAGCTACTGCTCCCTTGATGCTGATGTGGCCGAACAAATTTCCGAGTTTATGGAAAGAGATCTTTCAAAAACTGCCTATTCTGACTTAAAACATGGGCTACTTAACGAATTTGAGGAAACTCAAGGACGAAAAGCAATAATCCTCTGAAAAGCAAAAAAAAACTGAATGCCATGAAGGCCCTAGCTAGGAACCGGGATGCGTGGACAGAGGCACCTCAACGCTTAAAGGCTCAAGGAGGAAGAAGGTTATAAATAACATGATAAGCGTTGAAAATAAAAATTGGCAAATAGCACATACATATTCGGACGAAAAATTAAGAATGAATGGTTATATAAAAAATTTATTGACGAAAAACTGACGGACGGTCGAGATTTTAGCATTTCCCTCCTCCTCTTTTTGCACAGGCCCAAAACTTGTAAATATGTTAATTAACCATCCCTGAACAACATCTCCAAGTTTCATTAAATTCCGACCTTTTTCCATCTGAAACTACCTGTCGACTGGCCTATAAACAGCAGCTGAACATATGTTGTTGATTTGGCCCAATCTAGATACATATCCTTCCATGACAAGCTCCATACACACTTGAATCCGCTAGTCTCTCAACTTGCTTCCTATTCTATTCCTGATAACCTCCGAGGCGTCTGAAAAGAAGATGGCCTCGAGACCTTCTACTATAGATCTTTATTGGAGTGCTACCGATGGGTTTTTTTTTTCAGGTTATTTGTTCATATTAGCAGATTTACTTGTTGTAATATTATTATAGTTGTAAATATCAATAAATTAATCTCTCAAGAACTTATACAAATCATTTGTAAACTAATAATATTTGTAATTAAAAAAAAAGAAACAAACAAAAATAATAGCCGTTTCGCCTTCCCGAAAAATAATGAAAAATCTAAAACTTATTCTTTGTTCTTCTGATTAAAAGTGCAAAAAATAACTTAATGTAAATAGTTTACCAGGTCTGCAAGTTTAAAATGTCGTTTTAATTCCAATAGAATGCGCTCTTAGCCTATTGAAGGATTTGCTTATCTCTAAACGCTATTTTGTTTGTTAGTCATTTGTTTACAAAATTCAGTTGTTTTTAAGTCGTTTACGTGGACGTATCATACCTTTCTTTGGTGTTAAAAATGTCTAATTTTAAGCCAAATAAAGAGCATTTGCGGCATGTCATGATTTTCTTATTCAATCAAAAGAAAAAGGCATCTGAATGTCATCGAATTCTTGTTGAAACTTATGGCGATCTTGCTCCAACCGTCAAGACATGTGAACGTTGGTTTCAAAGTTTCAAACGTGGTGATTTTGATGTTACTGATAAAAAACGAGAAAATCGACCAAAAAAGTTTGAGGACGTCGAATTGCAATCTTTATTA
The DNA here is from genome assembly GCA_037127475.1 of Arma custos. NCBI lineage: Eukaryota > Metazoa > Arthropoda > Insecta > Hemiptera > Pentatomidae > Arma > Arma custos. The sequence continues at coordinate 83,483,926 of CM073760.1, read as the reverse complement.
GACGAAGACAATATCCAAACCCAACAAATGATGGCAGAACAGTTGAATGTCACTAGACAAGCCATTTCCGATCGCCTGAGAGCTATGGGAAAAATTCAAAAGGTTGGAAAATGGGTTCCACATGAATTGGACGAACGACAGATGGAAAAACGAAAAATTGTGTGCGAAATGCTGCTTTTACGCCACGAAAGAAAGGGTTTTTTGCATCGAGTTGTAACTGGCGATGAAAAATGGATTTATTTTCAGAATCCCAAACGAATAAAATCATGGATAACGCCAGGACAACCATCCACATCGAGTGCAAGACCGGATCGTTTTGGGAAGAAGACAATGCTGTGTGTGTGGTGGGATCAGAAGGGAGTAGTCTACTACGAGCTTCTCAAACCCGGCGAAACAGTCAATACCGACCGCTACCGACAACAAATGATCAATTTGAGTCACGCATTGATCGAAAAACGCCCAGAATGGGCTCACAGGCACGCCAAAGTCATTCTTCAGCATGATAACGCTCCTGCACATTCAGCCAGATTGACTAAGGAAACGATTTCTTCGCTTGGTTGGGAACTCCTACCCCACCCGCCGTATTCACCTGACCTGGCGCCTTCTGATTATCACCTATTCTCATCGATGGGACACTCATTGGCTGAGCAACACTTTAACAATTTGGAGGATGTAAGAAAATGGCTCGATGAATGGATTTCAAATAAAGATGAAGCATTCTTTTGGAATGGTATCCATAAATTGCCCGAGAGATGGACAAAATGTGTAGAAAGCGAGGGCCAGTACTTTGAATAAAATATATTATACTTTTTTTTTAAATTAAATTATATTTTAAGAATTAAACGACATTTTAAACTTGCAGACCTGGTACAGTTTTTCATTAAATAAATTATTGAGAAAATATGTGGCAATATTAAAGCATGAATGGATGTATTTAACTTTAAAAGATTTTAAATAATCAAGTTCTGTTTAATTATTAATTAAATCTGTTTTTTAATTTTCAATTTATTCAATGTAATTTTCAAGGGTCTAGCTCAAGTAATGAAAGGTTATCTCCTCACATACCTTTTGAATGAAACTTCCCGTTTGAGACTTTAATTAGAGTCGAGATTTTAAAGTTTATTTCTTTCTAAAATGAGGAATAGTGTTTTAGCTTTATGCAAACTATGAACAAGTTTTCTATTCAATATAATATAATCAAGGCGTCTAGAGTGTTGTCAATAAAAATAATAAAACTTCAGGGCACCTTCTTATTTGCTTGAGAATATAGAACGACGAAGGATTTTATTTCAAAAAGTGTATTTACCCATCAAATAAGGGAATTTTCAGTTTAATTGGAATGGGCTGAATCGACACTATCCCTCATATTTTTAATTAATATTGAACGGACAAATTTAGTTATCTTGTAATTCATAATATTTAATATTAATAAGTAATTAAGTAAGCCTTAACATAACTCAATATTTAGCTGTTACTTTTATTTATGTCTTCATCTCATTGATACTTATAAAATATATTTTAAAAAATGAGCTTGTCAATTTCATAGTTCATGAACATTCGCTCATGTTTTAGATAGGTTATTATACCAATTGACAATCCACATTTCTTCTTTTTAAAGTTTTATTTAATACAGCTTATGCCCGCGGCTTCGCACGCGTGGAATTTGGGTCTGCCACGTAAAGTTTCGTGAAAGATCATTTTAAATAAATAATTTAATTATTTTTTTAAAATATAAGTTACTCGAACATCCGAAATTTCAGATGTGTAACTTCAAAACTGACGGATTCTATACAACCTTTGAACCCCTATTATATTAAAGAGGAAACCCTTGGAGTGGAATTATCCGAATTTCTTTCTTAAACTATACACAGAACCTAACTACAAATTTCAAGATGCTAAGTTCCTGATTTTACCTTTAATTATGTACTATAACGGGGGTGGGCACATGCCCCCGTGCCCCCACATAGATCATCATGTGATTTGCCTTTATTAATGTACAATGATGGATTCTCCACAGTACCTAAAATACTGTCGGGGGGAGCAAGTGCCCCCTTGCACCCTCCCATAAATCCGGGCTTGCTATAGCCTATGTGTTATTCTGATGTATAACCTATATTACTGTAAAGTTTCATCCAAATCCGTCCAGTAGTTTTTGCGTGAAAGAGAGACAAACATACAAACATTCACATTTATAATATTAGTAAGATTCTTTTCATGTTCTTCTGATTCCGAATCTATATTTCATATTAAAAGTATTATAATGATTAATGAACGGAATATAATTAAGTTTAATTAAATATAACTAACTGAAATTTTGCTAATATGGGGGCCATGTATCCAGTTTGAGGACAGCAACACAGAAGAGGAAATAACTTCTGATGAAGAAGGATAAGATGATTCAGATTGATTTTATTTATAAAATTATTTTACTGTATTTATTTAACTGTCATATCATTAATTATTTACCTATTTTATTTTTGTTTACCTATTTATTTACCTAATTTATGTTCAAAAATTAATAAAAGCCAAGGGGTTAAGAAAGAAAAAAAAATGAAGATTAAAAATAGCAAAGATATTTAGATTGCTTTCCCTGTCACAAAGAGGTTGAACAAGATAATTTGCATCTCTCCGGAACTTTTTAAAAATTTAACAGAACAAGCAATGAAATCGTAAAACAGAATTTCCGAGCGATAGGTGAGGAAATTGTGATGTGGTGAAAATTGCTTTTTCAATTTACACTTGGCGGACGACCAGTAGGTCATACCATCGAATGAGTATGGTATAGAATATTCGATGAGGAAACTCATTGAAGTTTGCGTAAAGTGGGGCCTAAATATAAATACCAAAAACGGAATACACACCGTTCATGTCGAATGTTGAATATGAAGATTGGACAATTTATTAAAGTCACATTTCCAAAGATCGTTGTAGGGAAGAACAAATAGTAGGTTTCTCTTTTTGTTTAAACCAAAAAAATATTTTACTCATAGGCTTAAATAACTTTCCATACAAGGATTATGGACGTTGTGTGACAAAGGCACCCGAAACTAAATTATTGGCTTTGGAGATTTTTACCTTATTAAGGTTCCAAAGTATTCGAAATGAAGAATGAAATAGGGGTTTATAGTTCAACATAAGCTATAATAACAATTGATGAGACGCCAATGTATAAATAGAGATCATTCCTTGAAATATTCAAGTTCTCTCCAGAGAAGAGAAATAAGGATGGAAAACTTATAAATTGAATAAATTGAATGAAGACAGCAAGAAAATATTACAGTTCGGGTCTGACAGGATACAACTGCAATCACATACAACTGAAATATAAAACTGTAGCAAGATTCCAAATAAATAATATAACGGCTTTTAAAATATTTGAATAATATACAAGAGAATACATTTTTAAGAAGCTATTATTTATATTTTATAATAAAATACATTTTATATTTATTTCACTTACATAAAAAATTTCACAAATAGTAATAAAAACCTACAACGAAACAAATGTGAAACAAAGCCTACTATGTAAATAAAATATGTATTTGTATTTTATATATCTTGAAATATCTATTACAGTACCTAAATAATCGTAAATTTTGCAATAATTCCACGAAGAAATTTGCGGTTTTTGCCATGTTCCATTTTTACACCTCAACAGAGAGGAAATGTATTTTATAATTGCATAAAAGTGTTTGCTGATGTGTCATAAACCAGGTCATCGCCATATTCAAAGATGTTTGTTTAGTTCAATTTTTATTTTCGTATGAAGTATGAGTAAATACAAACTATATTGTGAAGGATTACTTATAGGAACCGAAAAAGTTAAGTACTTGAGATTAACAATAAATTGACAGCTTAAATTAAATTTATCGACTTTAAATTTTATTTATTTAATTTATGAATTAAATTTATATATTTATTTTTTCTATTCGTATCATTTCATTTTTAATATTTTTGTATCTCGTCTATCCAGTTCCAAAGAAGACAAGAAATGTAGTATAAAACGTCGGTTACTGATTAATAGCTTTTTAACTATTTAAGGATTTTTTTTTTAACCTACAGTCAAGTGTTTCTCGCTTAAAAGACTTTGACATTTTTGGGAGGTCTGGGCCTTATGCAGCTCAAATATGTATCAGATGTCAATAAAAGCCTATCCACACACATATGTATCGCATTAAATGCTACAAAATGTTCCGGAGTATCTTTCCCGGCATTGCGGAAAAAGTTTGTTCCTTACTTGTGCCGCTTCCTCTGACAAATTTCAAGCTATCTACATAGAATCGTAATTTTTTTCTATTTCCTTGTATCTAACACGCTAATTGTTCCGTCTATTGCAATGATTTTCCTTTGGGAATCGTGGGCTGATACTCCAATCTTGAACTTAAAATAAGTTCATAAAAATTACGATTTTAAGTAGATAGCTTAAAATTCACAAAATTCGACTTAGCCCACTATGCACAGGTGCCACAGAAATTATCAATTGGTAGAAGAACATGATCAATAATGATTGAGCCATGTATTAATATTTTATGAAGTGTAGCCGAGATTGAACACCATGAGTACATTTCGATGTACTTCTTAGCCGGTTCATGATAGTAGGCAGCGATTTTTTTTGTATTTATTTTGTGGCCACTAGATATCAGTTCTAAAAGAGTCGCAAATCTGTCGATAAGGTTTCTGTGAATAGCTGTTATATTTGCAGATACCTCCACGTTAGCAAAGAACATCCAGCTCTTGTATCCTTCATTACTGTTGCCAAAATTAGCTTTAGGCACATCCACTATTAGCCCGAGTTCATCTTCGATACATTAGTGTATGTGTTTCTTTCCCAATCCTGGTACTTCTTCAAAAATACATTTTCTGTTCTGTTAGCGGCCTGCCATTTTGATTTCATAACTGATCTGAGTCTTGAAAACGTTTGCTGAAACTGTTACATTTGTTCCTCTGAGAATACAGGTTGTGTTATAATATTTTCCTGAACTAATTCTAATTTTTGCGCAAAATACATTCCTATACGGTCTTTACCATCTTATAAACAGCTTTTCTGGTCATGATATTTAATCCAGAGGAGCCTATAACCAGCGAAATGTTAAATAAGTAAAAGAGTGAAACTAATAAATAACCTCGTTTTATTCTACAACAGCTGACATTTTATTCCTTTTAATGCATGTTTTGGCACATAATTTTTGATAAAACTGTGAAAAAACATTCTAACGTTAAAGAAAAATCATGATCATGATGGATGAGTTTGTTTGTGACATAATAAGGAGCATTGAGGATTTTACGAAGGATTGTGGATTGTAAGGATTTGATACGAGATGAATTGGATGGTTTAGTAGAGCACCAAAGCTCAACTCCGTATGTCCAAATAGGTCTGATAACTGTTATGTAAATAAGTCTTTTGTAATTAAGTGGGAGCTTAGAGCGTTTGTCCAGTAAATGTTGAAATAGGCGAAAAGTCGCACAGTTTCTTGTCTTTTCAGTCTTGTATGATGATATATAAATTATTAAATCGGTTAATAGGCGGAGATAGATCCTGTCACGAGATCCTCCATGGGCTCACCAAGCTTCTATAAAGTAGGTACTCTTAATTAAATTGAAAACCGGTTGATTAAGCGTCGGACAAATCACCTCCCTGCACTTTAGCATGTACTTAACACATACGTTACTAATGGTACGGTATAAGGACAGGGATACCTTTTTTGTTTTAAATTTAGAAAACATTGGCAAGATAAGAAATATTTCATTCAGGTCGATATAAATAAGATAAGTACCCGAAATGATTTTTTCCTTCTGTTTGTAATTAAAGAAAATATAATTTAATAATAAAATAACGTCTATTCAATGGTAATATCCATAATCAAGAAAATAAAGACATTATAGAATATAATTTTGACTCTAATACTAATTTGTGATGCAGAGGCCTACTATCCTAGAGATCCCCTACGCTGAATGGCTCCACAAGGGTGATGTGAAAGAAGAAGAGGATGCAGAGGCGGACTGCACCATAGTTAATGTACCAGAATAAATACGATCATATTGACAGGCCCTTATAGGGCTCCGAATGACCTATCATCAATGACTTTACGAGCTCTATAAGGCCAGCGTGCTCTAAATGTTAATCAGCCCTTGGCGAGAGCATTACCATTACAGTGAACCATTAACCTTTATCGAGCTATATGGCATATAAGAAATAATTTAAATATATATATATATATATATATATATATATATATATATATATATATACATATATACCAATACAAGATGGCCGAAGGAATAGTCGAGTTGAATTTGGTTCTTCAAACATTAAAGGATGTTTTTGACTAAAAAACACTTAGGAAGGATCTAAAGCCAAGAGTGGGTATTGCAATCGAAGCGCTTGTAGAATATGTGAGTAACTTATCAAATCCTATAGTTAACATTAATGCTCCAACTACCAGTAGTTCAGATAGCCTAACTATACTAAGACCAAATTACTCACTAGTAACAAAAAACACTGTTACAAAAGTAAAAAAATTCACCTTCCTTTAAGGCTGTTATAAATCCTAGTCAAGATTTAGAACCGCAAGAAATCAGAAAAGAATTCAAAAAGTTAGTAAACTCTAAAGAGTTAAAAATATCATTTCAAAAAGTTTTTGAAACGAAAAAAGGTTCTTTGATTACAATCACTGACAAAGAAAATTATCTTACAAAAATTGAGGAAGCTATAAAAAATTCAAACAGAATCGAATATAAAAAAATGAAGAAAAGAAACCCAAGGCTAATCATTAAAAAAATTGAAGACGTATTCAAACAATATCGTTGATCATATTATTGCCCAGAATGAAGATATTCCTCTTAAAAAAGAAAAGATTCGCCCAGTCATAATTCTTACTTCCAACAGGAGCCCTTACAGACACGCTGTGATCGAAGTGGATGCTGCTTCGAGGGAATTACTAGTGTATAACATAATAAGTATAGGGCATCAAAAAGTGACTACCCAAGACTACTTTAGAATCCTACGATGTTGTAAATGCCTTAAGTTCGCCACAAAAACAAGGACTGCCAAGGAAGCGTAGCATATTCCAGATGTTCCGAGAATCACGCAGCCAGCAATTGTACTTCAGAGATGTTGAAGTGTGTGACCTGTGAAAATTACAACAAACACACTACTAGCCGCAACAAGCGACCTACCAACCATTCAGTCTTTGATAAGAATTGCCCTTCTTATCTTACTGAAGTTCAGAAATTGGTTTCAAATACTGACTGCAGCATCCCCCTTACGTAAGTGAATACTCTCTACTTAGACTATTTTTAATAAAATAAAAACATTTCATGATATCCTATAATGGTACATTAACATGTTAAAATATTGCAATTGAATACTCATCATTCAAAATACACGTTGGACTTTTTAACGCATGATTCATCTTACCAAAACATGTACTTACTTTTAATACAAGAACCTTACACTAAACAAAATATAATTGTAGGTTATGACAGACATAAAGTTTTCCAAATAAGTGATAACGGCTCTAGATCAGGTGTTGTTATAATAAACAAATACATGGACGGCTGCCTTATCACTCAGCATTCCGACTCAGACTGGTGTGCATAAGTATTACATATGGTCAATTAACTTTCATCGTAGTTTGTGCTTATTTCGATATAAATAGAGACATTGAACATGATTTGAAAAAGATGGAGAAAATTTTGCGGGATTTTAAACATTTCGGTATTTTAATTGCTATTGATTCCAATTCCCGTTCGAAATTCTGGTTCGATAAACGAACAAATGAAAGGGGGAGAGAAATGGAATCATTTATTATGACCCAATAGCTAGTGCTAGTGAACGTTCCTTCTGAAAATAGCACTTTTGAAGGTGCTAGGGAGAGTAGCAATATTGACCTCACTTTAATTAATCCACAGTTGATTCGACGTAGCTCAATAAAAAATTGTTCGATAATAAATGAAACCATTTTTTCGGACCACATTTCTCTATCATACGAACTACATTTAATCGACGCTGCAATTCTCAAGGAAAATATTTTTAACTATGTATACCTGACAGATAATGCGAACTGGGATAATTTTAAAAATAACTTAAAATACCAGTTACAGAAACATTTCTTGCAACGTGATTATGACGATACTCTTGACTCACTAACAACAGAAGATAGAATCCTAACTAAATTAACTCGTATAAGGACGGATGTGATGTCTAGCAAACTTACTCTGGCTATTAAAAAAGCTTTTAATATGAGCTTTGCGAGGTCGGGTAATAGAAAACCTATTAATGAAAATCATCGAACGGTCCCGTGGTGGAACTCTAATCTAACTAAAATTCGTAAAAAAAACTAACGCTTTGCGTAGAATTTATCAGCATACTAAAGATGTAACGTTGCGTGAAATACGCAGAGAAGAGTTCATTAAGAATAAACTGACTTACCAATGACTGACCAATGATTTCTGAATAAACTGGTCTACCAAAAACTGATTAGAAAGTCAAAAAACGAAACTTGGAAATATTATGTGGAAAATATTTCCCCTTGGACTTGGCCTTATAAGTGGGCTGCAAACAAATTAAAAGCTGAGCCTATCTTACAAACCATTCTAAATGAAAAAGGTGAGTGTACGATGAATACACTTGATACTCTGACACATATAATCAACAAGATAATTAAGGATGACTTGACCGATTCTGACACAGTAGAACACAAGGAAGCGAGAATTGATTCCCTTAATCCACCTTTTAATGACAAAGACTTTAACCTGAAATATTGAATGCGATCAATAAAACGAAAACTAAAAAAGCGCCTGGAATTGAAAAAAGAATAAACGCAAAAATTTTAAAAAAGGTTGCTCAATTCTCCCCACGTTTAATGTGCGGAATTTACAAAACATTTTTCGATAGGTGAGAATTCCCCGCTAGTTGGAAATTCGGTAGGCTAGTACTGATTCTGAAGGCGGACCGGCAGACACTTAGACCTCTCAGTATGCTTCCGTTAATGGCTAAAGTTTTAGAAACTGTATTAAAAGATAGTTGATGTTTCATCTTAACTCAAACCATGTTCTAAACAGGCACCAATATGCTTTTCGACCCCAGTCTGGTACTGATGACGCTCTACACACACTAACTCAACACATTACTGATACGATCCGACAGAATAGTAATCTACTTGTAGTCAGTTTGCATATTAAATCTGCCTTGGACAGCGTCTGGTGGCCTGCTATACTGTTCAGTTTGAAGAAATATAACTGTCCAGTAAATTTGTATCGAATTATACAATATTATTTTCAAAGCCGACATTTAACAATACAAACTAACTACTGTTGCGTTGAAAAAAAAATAACAATTGGGACACCTCAAGGATCGTGCTTGTCTCCTATCTTGTGGGACGTGTTGATGAACACTATTTTTGATACCGACTTACCAAACTCAGCGACAATTTTAGCATATGCTGACGATGTTCTACTACTTGTCAAACGACGCCAGTTTGATGAATTACAGAGTATAACAAATTTAGCACTTATACGACTTGCACAGTGGGCTGGACGGAACAAATTGCAATTCAACGCTGATAAAACTAAATATATAATATTTACTTGAAGAAGGAATTCACCTCAATTAAACATAAAACTCAACAGGAACCTACTGACTAAACAGGATACACTTCAATACCTTGGTGTACTTTTTGATCGAAAACTAAATTGGAATCGACATATAGACAACATATATAACAAAACACTGCACACTATAAATCGAATGTCAATTGCATCAAGAGTTACTTGGGGTTTGAAGTCTAATGTTCTAAAAATTATATATGAAGCATATTTACTTCCCAAAATAATTTATGCAGTTCATGTATGGCATACAGGCATGGATCGTAAAATAAATGTGACCAAACTCCAAAGGCTTCAGAGATTGATCGCAAATAAAATTTGCAAAGGGTATAGAAGGTTGCTTTCGTTTGAAGCAACAACTATTCTTGCTGGTATAGTTCCACTCACCTTTAAAATAGAAGAAGTTGTTACATTATTTAATTTTAAAAAATGTCGGAAAACTATCACTCATAAACTCTTCTTCTTCTACTTTCGCACCACCCTTATGGTGCCTTTCAGCGTAGGGAAGCGTTTAACCAGGACTGCCACTCTTCCCTGTTTCTAGCTAGGTTCTTCGCCTGGGGGATATTTTTGCATCTTTTCCTGCACAAACGTTCGACATATTCCAGATAGGACATTCTAGGGCGTCCTCGTGGTCTTCTACCTTCAGGGATGTAGTCCATCGTCTTCAATGGGTCCCTGTAGTCCTCCATACTATGAACATGCCCAAACAATTGTAATTGGCGAGCCTCGAGCATCTCCTTCATTGCCACGATCCTGAGTTCCTCCCTGATCGTTTCATTGCGGATACGACTTCTTCTTGTTTTTCCTGCGATCCTTCGAAGAAATTTCATTTCTGCAGCCGTGATTCTACTCTCCAGCCTGTCCGTTAGTATCCAACTTTCGGCACTATACAGGAGCACAGGTAGATATACCGACTTGAAGATATTGAGCTTCACTTTTCTGCCTAATTCTGGGTTCGTTATCGAAAAAAGTATAAATTGAGCTCCTGGTGCTCCAACAACCAAGCCGAGAAATACGCTGTTTTAAAGGCTATAGAATTTCTATATGAACATCCGTCAGAGACTTACACGCACATTAACATACACACTGACAACAAAAACATCATTCATTCCATTAACAACACTAGCCTACACGACCCTTTAACAGAAAACATTAGGTTAACTTTAATAAAATTGACGGCGATAGGAAAGAGGGTAATAATAGAATGGGTTAAAGCACATACAGGGGATGAGGGCAACGAAAGAGCAGACCGTTTAGCCAAAGAGGCAGCCAACAGCGGGCTCTTGCCCTCTTACAGTAATTTCCTAATATCTTTCCTCAAGAAACAGCTGACAGAAAAAACAATTGAAAAATGGAACACTACACGGACTTCACACAGTTCAGACTTCAAATTAACACAATTTTTAACAGAACACGGAAACACAAAACAGTATCTGAAAAGATTTAACATTATAAGAACAGACGCATGTGATGAAGAAGGACATACCCACACTTTCAGACACATACTGTATGACTGTTCACGATACGACCGACAAAGAATTAAATTGATAAAAAACATAATACTCAAACGAGGGACTTGGCCTGAGACAGAACATTTAATTTTTTCAAAATTTAAAACTGACTTATCATCATTTATAAAAGATATATTTTGATCAGCTCTAGGACATAAGAAGGGCAATTCACCAGATACCTGGTTTTTTCATTTTTAATTGTAACTGTTATGTGTATAAATATATGTGTATACGTTTTTATTAAGCACTGTCGCTAATTGTAATGCATAACTTATGAATTGATACGATATGAATGACAATTTAGGATTACAAATTTAATTTTAATTTTATTCTCACGTGTAAGTTATCAATTTTGTCAAACTATAAATTTTAATTTCTTGGATTGTTAAATTATACTAAAATGTATTCTGTAATTATTATACCAAACTGATCTGTAATTATTAAAATCCCATGTAATGACATGTAATATGCTTAATTAAGTATGGAGCATGTCCTAATATTAATAAACAGTCCCTCCATGGGGTTACCATGGGGGGAACAAATTAAAAAAAAATATATATATATAACCAGACCTTATTACTTTTTTAGCTTTACTATCAACCAATTTTCTCTCCATTTTCTCATTCATCTCCTTCGCTCGTCAACCCATCTTTTTCATTCTTCCCTCTTCTTTTCCGTATCAAGGACCTTAATATATTTTATGAATATTTCTCTGCCCTTATACTACGATACCAATTGTAATTTCCTCTTTCGTCCGACTGGGTTATAGAAAAACTTACCATTTATTTTTTATATGAAACGGGGTATGGGTTTATATATGCTAGGTAGCAGATCGATAATGAAAATAAACACTTTTTAATTTCATTTGGAAATGGAATATCTTAATACAATTAGTGTTCACCAAAATTATATTCTGATTAACTATGATATTCTGAAAAATAAAACTAATTGCCAGTTCACGAGCTTGTTAAAGAAAAATTCATCCGACAGTAATTATTAAACTATATGCAGGATGTTTTTTTACGTATTTTATAAAATTATGTTTGTCATAAGAACAAATTTTCATTAATAAAGTTAGTGATGATTTTAAATAATATTAAAACTTCATTGCACCTTAGTCATCAACATCGCCTCCACAATGTATCTGTTCATTAAAGAACAGATTTTTTTTTACTGACGAGTTCCATTATTTTAAATTCTTGGGTGGTTTTGTAAAATAGGACTGGCATTTTTTTAGTACAACGCTCCAGTACAGCTCAAAACGGGACGTATGCTCATTTTAGGTATGACTGAAGCCGATGAATAACACAATGATCGAACAACAATACCTGAACTGTTAAATAGTTGCTGAGGAAACGTTGTAAACTTCGGGGAGACTTGATCAATATCGGGGATAATGCGGGCTCAACTATCTTCCCAACTATTTGTTAACTCCCTCAATATTGGTCGGCAGGTGGCTCTAGACCTAAACTATTGTTTTATTAAGACCAATTTGTGAGGAAAGCAGACTCGTAAGTTCTCAACTCAATTTTTTTTTTTTTTTTTAAACAACAATAAGATAGTTTAGTTAAAAATCATTGTAGATACAGTTCCTTATAATTAATTGTGTCTACAATAATTCATTACATTTTTTTTAAATACATAGAAAGAATTAGTTTTTAAAATTTTAAAAAATAATGAATTATTTTGCGAAGGCTATTTTAAAGAGGCTATAATCGATAATTAATATTCCGCACACAACTCTAAAGGACACAAGAAAAGTAGAATAAAATTAAACTAAAAAGTTCAGAGAGGCGTGGGTACGGACGTGGACTCCAGGAGAGCTAACTCCATTCCCGAACCAGTCACCTAATGCGGTTAGTTCCTCCAGGCTCCCTCAACTTCTAATTTCTTTGATCTCCGCCATCCTGCGGTGTACCTGCCTCTAGAACATCCTGTCAGATGTTATAAAATACGTTTCCATAAAGTTATACATGTGCATACATCGCCCCGAGCCTAGGCCCGAGATTATTGTCTTTGATGGACCCATAGAAAGGTTCGTTTGTAGCGCATTGTATGGCTGCCACGATGAGAGATCAAACGAAGGTTCGTCGAGCTCTCGGTTCAAACAGCATCAGGAATTAATAAATGAAATCCTCGCTTAATAACTGTATATTCATTTAATTGCTTAATATTCAGTTAATCTGGAAATCCTATGTTGCTAAAAACATTCCTCCCCAATAATTTCAATATTTATTGACTGGTATATGAATTTATTTATCAATAATTATATATATATTAAATTTAAATTATATTAAATTTTATATATATTAAATTCTATCGTTCAAAAGACATTTTACAATTAGGTAAATCACAAGGTTTAATTTTATAAGAACAAGTATAGGGGGAAGTAGCACAATCTGTAACGCTCAAGCGTCTCTGCCATTTACCATGGGAGGGCATTTCTCTCTCGCTACTTCCTTCCTGATCCTCTTCTCGGCTCACCTTGGCACCATGGTGCATTTTCACATTCTCTTCTCGGCTCACTTTGGCTCCTTGTTGCATTTTTACGCACCCGGGTCGAGAGGAGGATACACCGGGTCGAGAAGACACACTTCGCCAGCGCTGACTCACCCATAGTAAAACAATAGCTGTAGGTATGTCACTGTATCTTTTGTATTTTATTTTTCTGTAATTAAAGTGTTTTATTTTATTTTGTATCTTTTTATTAATATGGCACCATTTATTTAATTGATTATGTTTGAATTAAGTGTAATGTTGGTTTCCATTAGATTTACTCTCATGTTCAAGAATAAGCTATTGATTCGGATCAGCTTGAAACGGGGTCGGAGATTTGTGATTTTTTATTAAAAAATTGCCCCTCTCCCCAACAATTATTATCTGTAATTTCAAGCAATATTAAGTACTACATCTTCCTTCAAAAAATAGATGAGATAATTCTAAAAAAATATATTAAGTCATGCAGTATCAGGCAACAGGCAAACAACTTTAAGATTTTCGCAGGAGAGCTTAGACAAGAAAGTTACCTTTAAGGAGGAAAACTTGTTTCTCTTACATAAATCCCGGCAGTTACCAAGTAAAATATGCTTACTACCAAGATTCTTATGTTTAAACTCTCATTGTTAAGAGCATGTCCAAAAATAGGTTTTTCCATAAATCGTTTAACTACACTTCTTCCGAGATGGTAGAACTCGAGTTTCATTGTAAATTGGAACTATTTATGACTTATAAAACAAAAACAAACTCAATTATGTTTATATATGATTCACGCAGTTGATATTGTATAACAATAAGTATACATAAAAAAGTTATAAAAATACAGGGTGTCCCGAATTTAATTTAGACCTTGTACCTTTTTTTTCACGCGATTCTTATATTTTGCTGTATTGAGCATTTTTTTCAATTGTGTCTGAAACAATTTCATTCGTGGTGCATTATTTGTAGGCATTATTTAATTGTTTTCTGCCTTATGAAGATGGGGATAAACCCTTCGAAAATTATTATCAAAATAATGTACAATGAATAATCTATAAAAAGATTTGTATTTTTAGGTGAAAAGCCTTGCAGGCTTTCAAGGCGCATCTAAAGGCTGTCCCGAATTTAAATGGCAAAACTTCAGGAACTTATAGGATACCGAAAAAATAAGACAAAAATGCCTTTAGAGATTTGCTCGTTTTTGCTTAGTTTTAGAGAAAATCAATGAATGGATGTGAATCAATGAAAAGTTTTCATTTTTATACTTATTTATTTACATTCATATTTATGTTATGTTCTTTTTAATGTAAATATTGCTCAAAATGTTGTTCTCTTGCACCAATGCAAGCATTACATATAACACTCACTCGATAAATTGCAGCTAAACATTGTTCTGATGATATTTGGTGCACTGCATGTATGATTCGGTCTCTTAATTGCTCTCTTGGGTTGATTGACACCAAATAAACTTTCTGTTTCAAGGTTCCCCATACGAAGAAATCCATGGGTGTCATATCAGGTGATGTGGGTGGCCAAGGTACTACTCTTCCACGACCAATCCATCGTTGTGGATAATTTATATTCAGCCAAGCTCGAGCAACTCTGTTGTAATGAGCTGGACATCCATCGAGTTGGAACCACATTTCAATCCGCTGTTGTAAGGGAATGTCATCTAAATAATTAGAAAAGTCGTTCTCCAAAAAATGTGTAAATGTGATACCATTCAATCTTCCAGGTAAAAAATACGGTCACCAGTACCCCGTTCCAAATTCCAAGCCAAACGTTAATAGCAAATTCATGCTGAGCTCTGCTATTTTCAAGAGCCCATACATGATAATTTCTTTGATTAACAATTCCTCCTCCTGTAAAGGTAGCTTCATCGGTCCATATAATTTTTAATGGAAACTAATTATCATCGCGAATTTTTTCAAGAAACCAGTTACTAAAATTCAATCTCTTGAAATAATCTTGAGGTAATAAATTCTGACCTTTTTGAAGATGGTATGGGTAGCGATTATCACCTTTCAAAGTTCGCCATATTGCTTGCCGCGATATTGCTAATGCAGCAGATGCTCTTCGGATGCTAGTTTCAGGATTGTTATCGAAGTGGTGTTTGACACAATTTCTTCTCCGCTAATCTGCTCTTACTGCTGCCTGGAATTGGTCACCTTCGTTACGTATTAAGATATACCCATTAACGTATTAAGAATGACCCAGTCTCTCGTAGTCTAATAAAAGTTAACGAAAAGACTCGTCGATTACGTACTCTTCTATTTGGAAATCGGCGCGCATACTCCCGAATCGCTTCTAAAACATTACCATTACAGAAACCATAGACAAAAATCATATCAACGTATTCAAAATTAGAATATGTTTGCGGCATTGTGGCTGATGCTATTCACACAAAAATATCTGAGTAACTGACTGAAGACTGATTTAGGAATATAATCCTAGAAGGAAGCCAAAATGTAAGCAATAAAAGAATGTAAAGGATAACTAAGATAATTAAGTGTTTACATATCTCACAGCCTAGCCTGACGAACTTTGAAAGGTGATAATCGCTACCTGTAACATTTTTGTTTTATTTCTTTTTTGAGATTTTCTCTAAAACTAAGCAAAAACGAGCAAATCTCTAAAGGACTTCTTGTCTTAGTTTTTCGGTCCCCTATACGTTCCTGAAGTTTTGCCATTTAAATTCGGGACAGTCTTTATATGCGCCTTGAAAGGCAAATTCAATTTTTTTTATAGATTATTCATTATACATTATTTTGATAATAATTTTCTAAGGATTTACCCCTATCTTCATAAGGAAGAAAAAAAATTAAATAATGCACCACGAATAAAATTTTTTCAGACATAATTGAAAGAAATGATCAATACAGCAAAATTTAAGAATCGCGTAAAAAAAAGGTACAAGGTCTTAATTTAGGATAACAAACAATTCACAATATCACTTACGGTATCTTGAAGATTTATTAATTGAAGAAAAATTACCCAATATTTTTTTAATAACGTTTCTATTTAAATAAAACCATGCTATATTAGCTAAAGAAAATGTGTCCAATAATAAAAATGTGTCAAACAGCATTTGTATAATTTCTCAATAAATATTTATGTATTAATGTATAACAACTTTGAGATTTCGTTTTGCCTTCAACCCCCCTCGAAGGGTCCCATGGTGTAATGGTTAGCACTCTGGACTCTGAATCCAGCGATCCGAGTTCGAATCTCGGTGGGACCTTAATCGTTTTCATTTTGAAACAATTAAGTAGTTAATTAAATAATTAGTTTCCTAAATAAAATTCTGTAATAACTTAAGATAAACCAATAATATAAATAAATTTATTATAAATCATTCAGCATTAACTAAATATAGCCTAATGTTAATAATCAAACTTAAAAATGTAATATTCCATCTAAAATATAATATTAAGTAATTAATCCGTAGTTAATTGTTGTTTTCCATTTATTTAAAAAACTAAATAAATAATTTTCCAAATATAACTTAGTAATAAGTTAAACCAGAAATTGAAATAATTTTATTATAAATATTAAATTATAACATTATCTAATTTATAATTCAAGCATATAAGATTAAAATGTAATTTCCGTCTAAAATGTAAGAAAATGTTAACAAATCAACAACCAATCTTAATATATCCGTGGTTAATTGTAATATTTCAATTAAATAAAAAAGACAAAATGTTTGTCTAAATATTATTTAATAATGAGTTAAACCTTAAATTGAAATAATTTTATAGTAAATAATCCTGCATAAACCAAATTATAATCCATCATTAATAATATAATTTAAAAATGTAATATTCCATTTTAAAGTATAAGATAACATTAACTAATTAATTTATAGCCTTAGTAAACCCGAGGTTTAAATAAACAAGGATCATTTAAAGAAACAATTAAGAACTAAATAAATAGTTTTCGAAACATAATTTAGTAACAGTTTAGCTATAAAAAATATCCAATATTTATACTTTATAATCCAATCTTGATAATCTATGTTTATAGTGTAATTTTCCATATAAGATATAATTAATTATTAAATTCCAATTATAATAAATCCATAGTTAATTGTAATTTTCCATTTAAGATATTATATAATACTTTCATTGGTCTCTTTTCAGTATGAATTTAATTAATAAAATGAGTTTATTATTTTTTTAAATTATGTAACTACATATCTTACTTTTTTTTTTAGTTTAATCATTGCATATAACAGGCTTAATTTTTAAATAAATTCATTTCTTTTCAATTGATTTCCAAACTGAATGGAGTACCAAAAAACATTAATGGGTTCAAGGAGATTACAACATCAAAATAATAAAGAAATGTTTATCAACCTCTAGATTACTATCTACTCAATGATGCATACTTTAACTAATCAAGTAATTCTTTTTTGTTTGGCATTGTTAGATCAATTCTCATAGGATGCCTATTCGAATGGAATGAATATGTAATTTTATATATATTGTTATGGGCTACTGGGTATTAAAATGAATTAAACAACTCCTTAATTAAAGATACTAATATTTATTAACAAAATGATAAAAAGGATACAATTAAACTATTAACAATTAAATTATTAGACTAATATAAATTTACAATAACAATATATTCTAAATATTATAATCTAGGCCTAAATTATTATTACTAATTATTACAATAATATAAGATATTACTAATTCTAAATAGCTTAACTAGTTACAATAGTTTCTATGAATATTATAAAACTACACTACAATTTATAACTAATAATTAACACTTACAGTTCACTAGTCCACCGACCGTAAGATTCTCTAAGTATGACAAACTGACACACAGGAACAAACAGAAACAGTTTATTACACTCGCGAGACTGTCACAGTTCACTGATACACTTAGTACACGGGCCGGTTCAACACCGACTAGTTTATCACACTGACACTCACTTATCACAGATCTTCACCGTGCGTGGTCAACTCTCAGGCTAAGGCTGACTCGCTCGAGGCGAGGGAGGTATTTAAATAGGTAAGGCCGAATATTCTAGAACAATCTCCACTCTTCCGTGTTCTAGAATCTTCTTAATCTCTTTCCAACAAAGCTGAGGCTGATCTACTATGCTGAGAAGGTCCTAATCCTATTTTAACTTCTCCCGCCGTCGGATTTAAGCCGCTAATCCCTTGCTTCCGTCCTCCTGTCGGCGACCGTAACAATATATATATATATATATATATATATATACATACATAACATAATTTAACGTTATATTTAATTTAAGATATCTTAAAGCATTATAGATTAAATAATTTGGAATAAGTTTAAAACAAATTTAGAGTCGTGAACAAAAAAATTCATTTTATCGTAAAAAAAAACCAATATGTAATGTATATATGTGATATAAATTTGACATTGTTACTTTAGGTAGGGGAGGAGGAGGACACATGGCGAACCACACATTTATCTATCAACAAACAATCGCTAGTATATTGAAATAAAAGTTATATTTAGCAGAATGAAAATAAAACTCTAATTTATCATAAAAATCACCCTCAATAATAGTACTTAATAATAACATATGAACGAGACTCATACACCTGATTCTCCATCTATAATCATAGTCCCTAAATCCACTAAAATAATAATAAAACAAGTTCCATCATATATAACAATCATCAAACCCTTTATCTATAACAATAGTTCTATGCACTAATAATTACGTCAACATTCCCCATCAGCACTCATTATCTTATAACCATTGATAACATTAATAATTTACAATTAAACCTCCATCCATCCTCCATAACAGTATCTTTTATAACAATAATCCTGTGCACTAATAATATTTACAACATACTCATTACCTCATAACGGCTAATAAATACTGTAATTCTATTAGAAAACATTTTCCAGAATTCCACATTGCATGTCAATTACAACTCGATTATCCACCATCATTAATCCTTATCTCATATCCGCTAGTTTGACAATTTCATAAAAAACTAGATCTATCATTTATAACAATAAATAACTTCGTCTGACAGGTGCTGCCCCTGGTGGTCATCATTCTCCCGAGAATTTAATAATTATATTTAAAGTTCCCAAGATTCTAACAGAGTCGTGAATTTTTTCGGTGAGAATCGCTGAGAAACTTCCTGCCTAGTTGAAATCGGACCTATGAACCGCTTGGCTCAGCGTCTCCACAAACAGGCGTCACCTTCTATTAAGAATTAACTTTTAATAAAATATTATTAAAACTAAATTTTAAGGATCTACAATGCCTTTAACCAAAACCATATACAAAGAAAATGTATGTAATTAGATAAACTTAGCAAATCTTATTTGGCATAGGATAACATATACCTATGTATTAATGTACAAAATCCTTACAGCCTAAAGTCTTTTTAAAACCTATTAGTGTGAAGATGCAAATAAATGCTAATCATTTGCTATAATACGTAAAACTAAAAATAAACTTTTGACTTCAAATGATAATATATTTCTTTTTGATCACAATGACGAGAGTTCAAAATTTGTTAACACAGATTACTTTCCTTATATACATATAAATTCGCTAACGTTTTTAGCATTGAACAAAAGCTGTAATTAATGCACATTACCTAACTACCTAAATTAAAAAAAAAATTCTCAGCCCGTTACAACATATTATCCATATAAATATATTAATTTAAGTAATTTTCTTAACAACCTAACTCAGCCATCAGATGAGCTGATTCTCTCCTTTCACCGCCTACCACCGAAGATATACTTATCACGCATGAGTTCTGCCTCCCGTTAATGATAAAATGAAGAGTGTGGATTCAGAAACTAATTCCAAGTCATTCCTTATCAGCCCTTACTACTAGGAGGCGAATACCTCATCCCTTTTCTTAGCGCCCTTCTTCGATATCAACCGCTTTATCTTAATGCCTTTTGCATTCAGGATTAATCGGAGACAAGGCAGAACTGTTGTCTTGTGAGTGTTCTTTTAAGAAAGCAATAACAAATTTAGTACATTATTTATTTAGAACAAAATGCATATCCAAGTAGTCAAAACTAAGACAGTCATACAACTAGAATGCCTCTATGGATCACAGACATATTTTCAACAAGAAAACAGATATAGAAAACATTCAGAATAAAGAACTAAAGATTATAAGAAAAATGTCCGAAACTGGAAGATGAACATTACCGACTCAGAAGCAAACAAGGAATCGAACACTTCTTGGAGATTACACAGTGGTTTTAGAAATGCAGATTAAGATTGTAGGGACACATCAAAAGGATTAATTCGCGCAGACATACTAAAAAATAGTAGAATTATTTGAATTATAAGTCAGTCATAAATAGGTCCGATGAAAAGGGTTGGTGAAATAAAACACTATCTAAATCTGGACGGAATTACACCAAAGAATACAGCCAGTTAGTCGGCAGGTTCAAAATTAAAGTTAACCAAGAGGTTAAATCAATAAAGAATAGAATAGCACGGTCATAAGAGAGAAAAGTAGGCCACAACAAAAGAATGAAAGAAATGTGGGCACAAAGGTAGGTAAGTGTAAGCACTTTGGCTACTCATGGGCTTCTTCTCAAGTATTAATGATATAACTTTATTAAATAATTATTGATAATTAAAAAATATTATTCAGTTTTACAACAAGAACAACGTATAGCGTATGTTTCGTTCCAAAAAAGGATCAAGCCAGAGGAAAATTTTGGACATTACACGAAGCGGAATTGCAGGGCATGCACCCGGTTGATATAATTGAAAAAAAATGTTGCAAAGACTGAGATAGATTTATAAAGTTGTTGGGCTATTAAGGAATAGATTCCAAAAAAGTTGATTAACGCTGAGCCGACTGGTAAACTTCCAAAGGATAGATCAAAGCGTAAGTGGGAGAATCGCGTTAAGAATGATTTTGTGAATTTTGGCTTTGGGAGAAATCCGTGAACGGAAGTTGATAAGTAAATTGACAGTATTGGCATCGAGCCAGCAGTTCATAAAGCCTGATTATTATTATGTGCTCTACACGCCTTTTATCAGACCACGCGGAGCATTTGTGACTCCTAGTTCTTCCCGTTCTTCTAGTACTCCTTCATTCTCCTAGATCCGATAAGAACATTTAGCTATGCAACATTTAATGAAGAAGATTTGTTTATTTAAATAACATATAGCAAACAAACCGTACAAGTTATTAATCCGTATAGCATAGGCATTAAGATACTAGAGATGTACATATACAACAGAGTAGGGGACATAATGGAACCCTAATAGAGAAATCCCAGCTCCATTGTGCGAGGCTGAAATCGAACCAAGGCTTCAATAATGATGTCATTTTGGCTCTCAAATCTTCCCATTTTATCGAAATGAGAAACTGTTCTCCCCCAACAACGGGAAGCCAAGTGGCTATTTGGTTTTCACCATTAATTAGATTATGAATATTATTTCTTATATTTTTTAAATCTGTATACATATATACATACTTGGTAAGCCATATTTATTCTATGCTTTCTTTTTCTCTCCTCTCTCGTTGTAAAGATTTGTTATCACTTCTTGGCTTGGTACACATTACCAGTTATGTGTGCGATTGGAATTTTATACATTTTTATTTATAGTTGACTTTTCGATTTTAAATATATATATATATATATATATATATATATATATATATATATATATATATATATATATGTATATATATATATATACTGATGCGGGCGGCAGCATGAAAGGGATGCGGAGCGGGGAAAATGTGTCACGTTGGGACACATGAAAGAGAATATGTTTGGGACAAAGAACAGACCTTTTGGATCCGTTATGGAGTTTTATGGTCCAAGATGGTGGAGAAGGAAGGATATGGGGAGAGAAGAAAACTCTTAAAAAACGAGGCTGAAGAAGGCACTAGGCAGAGAGACCCAGAGAAGGAAGGTGCTCTTGAGACGAAGGCGGAGCAGGAAGGTACTCGGGAGACGAGGCCGGAGAGAAGAAGGACGGATACCCCGAGAGACAAGAGCGGCAGAACGAAGCGGGCGGAGATGCCAAGGAAGAAGACCGACCTGTAACCCAATCTACCCCTGTCCACAGATAAGTTTAATTTATTTCCTGTAACGTATTTTATGGCGGTCCCTTTTATATAGTAAAATCTGAATCATTAATCTTGTTTTAAATTAATACAATAAACGATCCTTATTGTAATTCTTTTAATGCTTACATACCCCAGATACACTATTTATTTATAAATAATATATTGAAGGTATAATAGATGAGTAAATTGGTAAACACAAGAGTAGACCTTTGGAAAGGAACCCAATTAAGATTAAGGAATATAAATAATAATTTGAGTACCCATCCTAAATTGGTATCCCAAATATCAATATATGTAATCTTATTTTTTGTTGCTTTTGGATTCATACATATATATATATATATATATATATATATATATATATATATATATATATATATATATATATATATATCAACATTCAAAAATATAGCGCACAAATTTTCACCCTTAGATGCCCTTCAGACCCACCTGAGCTAGTGCTCAATGGCAGCAACCTTCCGTGGAATGAAGAAGCAACAAAATATCTCGGAATTTATTTAGATCGTCGTCTTATCTGGAACCAGCATATCAACACCAAATTAACACAGGCCTACGCACGATTAGCTCTACTTTATCCGATAATAAATAGAAAATCTAGATTAAAACCAGAAACAGCCTTATTAATTTATAAAACCATTCTTAGACCTCTAATAATGTACGGTTGTGAAGTGTGGGGTGCAGTGTCAACAACTAAGCGAAACAAATTACTAACTTTCCAAAATATAATCCTACGGATACAAGCCTTGGTTTGTACGAAACAGTCAACTATACCGAAAGCTAAAACTAGAGACGATAGAAGAATTTATTATAGCTTTACACTAAATTTAAGACCGGATTACCAGCAGTCCAACTGCCATCTTTCTGCTGCAAAACTTCTACCATGGCAGTACTGGAGGCGTCACACACCAGGACGAGTTCAGCATTCTCCTTCGGTTGTGCAAGCACTGCCGCGTTATGGATTGCAGTTTTGCAAATGCTGAAGTGGCCTCATCATCGCAGTCCACCGGCCTCTTGTCGTTCTTTTTCACACCCGCCAGGAACCTGTTCAAAGGAAATTGCATATCTGCCGCCGCTGGGTATGCAATGACAACAGAAGTTAAACATACCCAGGAAACGTCGCAGGTCCTGTATTGTATCCGGCCTAGAATAGGAAGCAATGCAATTTTTTTATCGATTTTTTGGCTTGGCACACCTATCCATATTTATGGCAAGAAAATCCTCAAATTAAATCTAGGGCTTAGAAGAGACTTTCCTTGGGTATTTACAGATTGTTACCTCAAATTGGTTTCGGGTTTTTCATAATTGATAGTCCGCGATGGTTATTTTATTAATTCTTCCGGTGACAACATTGGTTTTATTCTTATGGTTTGATTATTAAATTTAACCATAATAATAATGTCTATATTACCGTTTACTCAATTCTCATTATTAGCTTTGTAGATGGTAATAAATAAAATAAGATGAGAAATCATTTATGATTCTTAAAAAATGACTACCAAAATCTGACATGGATATCCTTTAAAAAATAATTATCTATTTGAATTAGTTAATAGTTTTTTATATTGTTAGAGTAAGATTCTCTAATCTTGTCACCAGTTATACAATCTTATATTTTTCACGTTTGTTGAAGCATGATTTATTATAAGAACCATGTAAGGCCCACCAGGCCGATCTGGAAAAAATAAAAACAATAAAATAAAAAGAAGCATGATTTGGCGAAATATTTATTTATTTTTCGATGAAAATTCAGTGACAGGATTTATTTTTGGATAAATCAATAATATGATAACAATATTTTTCGTATCTATTCAATTTCGTTGTTTTTATAATTATTTTTCTCAAATTAATCATATTAATATATTCAATATATGAAGTTAAATACACTTCTCACATTTATTATTAACTTAGCTTCAGTTATAAAAATAAAAAATACGTTAATCAGGGTTCTCACTGCAATTTTTTTTATCGATTTTTCTTTTACAAAACAATTTTTGGAATTATATTAAGATCAAGTCAATGATTCAGTAATATAAGTACTATGCATAGTATACAAGTAATAGGGACATAGTATACTCAAGTATGGAATGTGCAAATAAATAAACGGTCCTATCAAAGGGTTACTTTGAAAGGAAAAAAAAGTAATATGCATTTACTATATTACTGAATCATTAATCGTAGTTCAAGTTGTATGAATAAAGTATATTTATTATAACTCTTTTGGTGCTTATTTAACTTATAGCAATATTTATTTAAATCATTGAATCGTTGTCAACGTCAATTATTCTACCAATTACTTCATCTTCGCCTGGAGCCTCACAGTTCATAATTAATTAACATTTAATGGTAACTAAAATAAGTAATTAATGTCTTACATACTATTTTTTTTAATGTACCTAGAAAAAACCGCATCGATTGTAGAACCATATCTCGTAATTGGTACATTTCTGTCATTTGTCATTTGAAGATTGAATACTCATGTTTCTAATGAACGGTAAATTGGTGCCAAAGAGGTAGCAAATGGAGCAAAGATGAAAATCTAGAAAATCCATGACATCATTTATATTTTGATTCACTTTGAAATAATTGCCGCGATTACAAGTTTTCTGTTGTCATCAAGTTGACACACAGTAGTTGCTAATACTCATGTTATTTATGTATGCTTGCATTTCCGATTGAACAAATGTGTCTTGTATCGCTTCTATATTGATAACTTGTTGAACAGTTATAGGTGATAATTCCAATTTCTTTCCGTCCGGTGCAGGCTTTTGCGAACTTTTGTGTCCGAAGCCTGAATAGGTTCCAATGCCTGCCTGTCATCAGTTATGGGAATAGAAAGATCAAGATTTTTATCACAAATTTGTTTCAGAGTTTTTTATAGTTTTTGGTACCTGGTACCCAATGCCGCGAGTTTTTGGATGTCTTTCTAATGTGGGTCAGTCGGTCTCTAATTAGAGGTAATATGGATGTCAGTCCTCGTCTGTTTGATAAAATAGTGATTAATATTAATTTTGTTCATGAAATCACTCGCCTCATTTAACGTGAAGTTTTCTCGGCCCTTTATAACTGGAGGAACCTTCTTCGGTTGCGCCGCCGTAGTTTCCTCAGTTGGTGGTAAATTAGCTAGAGCGGTAAAGCTGTTCGATGTCACTTCCTGTGGCGCTTCTTCTCCTTTCCTTGTCTTCCTCTTGGCCGATTTCTTCCCTGTTTTTACATTTTTTGAAGGGGGACTCATCTTCAGAGTCTGATAGAGGTGTATTTAAGTCCAGCATGATCACTGCCTGTCCTAATACATCAATCCCCTGTCCTAGTAGCAATATGCACTACACACTGTACACAATTAAATAGTCACTGCACAGCCTTGCTAGATAGCTATGCAATTCCCTACTCTTATCAGAGCAACGCTGCTCTGTCGTCTGTTGAGGTTGTACCCAAGTGATATGAATGGACCCCAACAGCTTAAGGCGGAATCTAAATAAGAGTACCTAGTAATAGTGTTTTTGGGTAGGTGTCTTTAAAAAGCCTCCTTCACAAAAATTTATCGCATTTCAACACTTCGAAAATAAATCAATAGAATGCACTGTTACCATAGATACCAATGCGACATGCGTAGATAAACGAAAAATTTATGGGCAATGGGGGAGTTTCACTTTAATAGTGGGTACGATAATGTATGAAAATCCTTAATGAAAAACTATAAAGGATAGTTGTAGTACATTGTGTAATAACTGGTAAGGTATACTAAGAAAGAAGAACATGCTTGATTATGAGAAATGATAAATACAAATTGAGTAAAAAATGCGATCATTAAAATAAACAAGATTATCCAATACCACTTCGTCGCTGTGCCAGACTCCAGCAACGCAGACCTCTTCTGCTTCTTCAAGTTCTTCTCTCTCTCAACCTCAATCAAACACTCCTGATATTCTTAGTTATGCTACTAGCCAAGTTATTAACTGAGTAGCAGATTAAAAGATTAGTTAGAGGAAATGCCTAAATATTTATACATAAAAATTTTTTTAAAAATATTTTATTTGAAAAGAAAAGATATGGCCAGGACCAGGACTCGAACTGGGTCCTGGACATATCTTTTCTTTTCAAATAAAATATTTTAAAAAATATGTCATTTAAAAATAAAATAAATTATAATAAAAAAAATTGTTTTACTTACGTGAAATAGCTTCGTGATGGAGTTAACTTCTTCTGCAATGCTTAAACTCAAAAAGACTCTTCAACCATTGGCGCTAAGGATTCTTTGATATTTCTCAAAATTCGCTTACACTAATTTTCTTGTTTTAAATTGGCTATTACATCAGAAACTTAGTTGACAAAAATTCGTTCTTTCTTTTATCTATATAGGTTATGATCCCAATATTCATAAATACAATTTTCGTCATAGTTTTTCAAGACCAATACGATGGGAATCAAACAAATAATAATAATAACATACTATTCTTTATTATAACAGTTAAATTTTATAAAACTATAAGGAACATATAGAAATTGTACTTGCTGGTAAGTGCGGAGGGAGTGGTAATTGCGTCCCTTGTCGGTGGTAGGCAGGCTAGTTGCAATTTAGCCTTCGTCGCTTATCGTGTTAGTTAATTGTTGATGGAAGTTTTTATGATTCCACTAAATTAGATTAAAATATACAAATAATTTATATATTAATTTATATCTAGAAATATAAACTAAAAAATATATTTTGAAATCTATATAATTAAGTGATTTTTAAATCGATCACCGAATGAAAATGTAAATTTATAAAATGGTTTAAAAGTTTTTAGTTTAAGTTTATCCATAATCGTTTAGATGTGCTATTAATCTTTATTTTTATCAAATTAAATATTTTATTTGAAAAGAAAAAATGTGACCAATACCGGGAATAGAACCCGGGTCTCCCACGTATCCGTCGTGGTATTTAGCCACCTTATTCATCCTGGTTCGCTTCTCGATCAGACATATCCTTTCTTGTTCCATTCCAAGATACAAAAATAGAAGTAATGTCTAATGAACATTCTCCCCGTGTATACATCGCAAATTACGAATACACGGAGATATAGGATCCGTAAAAAGAAAGGATATGTCTGACCGAGAAGCTAACCAGAATGGCTGGGATGGCAAAGTACCACGACAGATACGTGGGAGACCCGGGTTCGAGTTCCAGTCCAGGTCATATATTTTCTTTTCAAATATAATATTTAAAAATATTAAAAAAATTATAACATCAGACAATAAAATAAAAAGAAAAAAATTAAATATTTTTAATGTGATATTTGTCCTATCCGTCTATTTGTTTAAAGTTAATTTCATATTTCCAGGAATTAGTAATTACTCACCTAAACTTTTCATTTTTAAGACCGATTTAATTATTGTATTTTCGTCTGTTACTATATGAAGCAGTGAATAATTTTTTCAGTTCTAGTATGCGGAATCATTAAATTTTTAGTATTACAATTATAAGTCTAGATGGTCCTAAGCATATTATATGAGGGTAGATAATTCGTGATATTTGTAATTTTTTTACGGTATAGTGCTTTAACGTGTCTTGAATTAAATACTAAGAAATTGTTTATAACAAAGTCTCTTTCTGAAAGAATAATGGAATAAAAGGAGTTCCTGACCTACTCCCTTGGGCGATTTCCCTTTAAAAATAACTAAATCTCAAACAGTGGAAGGGTTTATGTATAAACAAAGCCTGTTATTTTATACTAGCTCGTATCTGTGTGTGCGGTATGATTAAATGTTTACTTTCAAAACTGCGCCTGGCTAATGGTCTGTAAAAGTCCGAGAAGAGTTCTCCGAAAGTATCTACTGGAACAGGAGGCCCCTTATCCAATTATAAACTCGTTTTAACATCAAAAATAAATCAACTAACTAATTAATCAAATTAGGATAAAATTCGTTTTAGTGATTGACAAATTAAATAATTTAACTAAACATATTGCTCCTTCAAAAGAACAATGTCATAACTCAAAAAACTTAATTTTTCAAGGAGGTATTTGAAAGTTCCATGTGAACAAAAAAATGGTTATTGGTTAAGCTAAGCATTCTAGTGTAAAAATGGTATTGAAATTCTTTTATTAACTATTATGAATTTTTAACAGATTGAAATTTGCTTTATAGTAATTTATTGTTTGATTATTGTTATTAGTCCCATAAAATTTTCAAAGTTCAAATATGATTCATCACAAAATATGATTCTAAAAAAAATGTTGAAAATGAAATATCATATATGAGGCGTTTTGTTTCAAAACCGGTTACATCCATTTTCAAAAATTTATCAGTACTGATCAAAAAAGATTAAATTTAAAAAAAAACAATGAATTTAACAAATTTGTTTTTATAATTTGTCGTTATTTTTCTTACAATTCACTTCAAACAATAATCACTAACAATTTTATGATCTCTTTTTTTATATCTCATTTAATATAAAAAAATCGGTTGGATATCTTGATCTGAAAATATCAATACCTGGCTAGCTTATGGTCGATAAATAAATAAATAAAATAGACATTTTTAAAACAAATCACTTCAATCAACGTAATTAACAATATTTATATAATTTTGATTTTTCATACATCTAAAATTTTCATTTAATATAATGGATGTACTTTTGTTGAAAATGCCAAAAGATTGTATTGATATTTTAAGGAACTAGACGGTTTTGAAATAACATTGAAATAAATAAGAAATAACATCATTTTTGGCATTAAAAACTTATAAAAATAAAAAACACATTTTTGGAAAACCTACCTGATTTTGAAATCATATGCCTCATATGTCGTTCCTGAATTAAAAAGCTTCTGCCAATAATATTGCGACTGAGGGCTTGACTCAAAAATGCCAATTTTGAGTAATTTCGTTGTTCTTAAGTGGCGGCGATATGTATCGATCAATTATACATAGTGGAATATTTTTCTACAACTCTGATTTCACATATTTTTCTATGAGCTGTAAACACCTATAAGTAATCAAAACCTGTAAGAAATAAAATTAATAAATTTTTATCCGGAGTTTGTGTTGAATATAATTAATTTAGCTCATTCAGTATTTTTAATTTGATTGATTGTTCTTTTTTTGCATAAGACAATATTTACTCCTTGATAGACTAATTAATTTAATTAAAGAAGCTGCAACTCAATATCCTATATTTGTCCCGTAATTCCTCTGCCAACGATAACCCGCCACTGTTCGCCTTTTTAGTAAATAAGACACTCTTAAAAACCTCGAGTTTTTGAGCACTCATGGCCTAAGTTACGTAAGCTCATTTCTCTTTACTTTTAATCTTAATCTTGTTGAGCCCATTTCAAACAATGTGACCGTCCAGATAACTTATCTCTTTATAAGATTTTCAGGTGTTGGTTTTTTTGGTGTTTGTGTGTGTTATTAGTTTTTCATTTTATGTTTTACACTCTATAGGATATACTATAGTTCAGTTGTTAATTGACCAGAGGAATCATAATCTTTTCAGACTGTTCTTATTATGTTTAAAAGATTTTATAAAATGTACTAACATTTTAATACCATAGGGTAGTGTTTTAGTGAGTTTCTTCTAACGTCTGCTGGTGATAAATTTTATTATAGTTTTATAAAATCTGTGAATGAAAAAAAAAAGAAAAATAAGTTGTTTTATTTAAAATAACAGATTATTAACAATTACTAAAAAATCCAGATTTATTTAATGTTTTGAAGTTCTTTTCATTTCTCAGACTGAAGGCTAACTTAAAATTTCCTAATCTTTCATTAAAATTACATAATGAATTCACGGCACAATTTTAATCAACTAGGTTTTAAGATTTATTAAATTTAGATTAATAAATGAAAATAAATTATAATGCAATTGGGAAAAACCACAATGCAAAGCCTTATGTTGAACGTCTTGGTGGCGGGGTGCTGTCTCATGTTTGGAGCCTGTTTGGGCTGTTGATCGTTGGGATGTTTTGCACCTTTTTCTTCGAGATGCGATTCACATAACCCCCTTTTTGAATTTGGTTTCTTGATAATGCCTGAATAGGCGAAACGTCGACTGGTAAGTAGGTGTATTTTTTGAAACATAAGGCTTTGCATTGTGGTTTTTCCCAATTGCATTATAATAAATAATAGTGTTTCTTTTTGAGTTTTTGGCTCTATTTTAGTGAAATGAAAATAAAGATCTCCCTCTCTCCCTATCTCTTTCCCTTCTCTCTCTCTCTCTCTCTCTCTCTCTCTCTCTCTCTCTCTCTCTCTCTCTCTCTCTCTCTCTCTCTCTCACTCTCACTCTCACTCTCACTCTCTCTCTCTCTCTGTATTTATTATTAAATATATTGTTATTGCTCTAGTTATTGGTAACATTAAAGATTAATTACATGCCGAAAATCCTCTCAAATTTTTAAATGCCATCAAGCAATTCTTTTATTTTGTCATGTGTTATACTTGTGATCGGTGATTCTTAATTATAGAGTATAGCGACCCGCCCCGGCTTCACACGGCTGTTGGAGCATATTATTGGTTGCATATTGATGATTGCCTTGTCCTCCATTCCAGCCCATCGCAATCTTACAAGCTTCATTAAATATTGCATATACATATATATATATATATATATATATATATATATATATATATATATATATATATATATATATATATATATATATATATAGTTAGGTGTTAACACTTTTTAAAAAGTAAAAACTTTATTATAATTGATACAGATACATGAAATAAATTGTACAAGGGACTACGGACAAAAAATAAGGGCCAAAGAAAGCGAGGAGCATCTCCTCCAGACTTAAATAAGATTTGATATTGCTGATACTATTTCCTGGGATTGTTTACTAGTGAACCACCTGACAACTGCACCTGCACAACAGTTCTAAGAACTGTTTACCACTAGACACTTGTATGCCACCGATAACTATATATATATATATATATATATACATATATATATATATATATATATATATATATATATATATATATATATATATATATATATATATATATATCGCTGTTCGTTCGCCTTCTCAAGTTCCCGTTCAGACAGACTCCTCCGAAAATCCTTCGGAGGATTTTCCTTTCAAAGACTAATAGGTCCAGATCAAATCTTTTACCTGCCATCCACCTGTCAGATCCATACAACTAGGACTAGGCGGATCAATGTCTTGTGCAAATGGAGCTTGTTCTGCCGGGATGGAAGGCGGGATGTGAAATCTTTGCGGAGAATAAAATGACACTTGTTGGCCATCAATATTCTTCTCTTCATTTTAACCTCAGGTGCATTAGCTTGAGTGACCAGTGACTATAAGTACGTGAACTGGGCCACTTTCTCAAAGTTGAAGGGGCCAACATTGATGGGTTTGCCATTTTGTGGGTCCTCTCCTGTGGCCATGTACTTAGTTTTTCCTTCGTTCACCTCTAACCCAAGTTTTCTGGAAGCGTCCAACAGAGCCAAGAAACCCTCTCTTACAGACTGAAACGAACTTCCCACGAGGTCCACATCATGTGCATAGGCTAAGAGCTGGACTATGCAGTTGTAAACCACCCCGCTAGTTTGTAGACCAGTGTCCCTAAATGCCTTCTCAAGTGCCATGTTAAACAAGAGACATGCTAGCGCATCACCTTGGCGATGACCTTTGCTTGAAGAGAACTCTTCCGCCCTTTGCTCACCTATGTGCAAAGTACACTTCACACCACTCATGGTCAGATTTACCAGGCGTATTAGCTAATTTGGAATATTGAATCCTTCATGTGTTCCTTGATGGCCAACAAGTGTTATATTGTTCTCCGCAAAGAATTTACCTCCCGCCTTCTATCACGGCAGATCAAGCTCCATCTGTACAAGACATTGATCCGTCCAGTCCTGTTGTATGGATCTGAAACATAGACGACAGGTAAAAGAATCGAGTAGGACCTATTAGTTTTTGAAAAGAAAATCCTCCGAAGAATTTTCGGAGGAGTCCATCTCAACGGGAACTACAGAAGGCGAACGAACAACGAAATACATGCAATATTTAATGAAGAGGATGTTCTTCTGACCATGAAGCTTGTGAGATTGCGATAGGCTGGACACGTAGCTAGCTAGGATGGAGGACGAGGCAATACCTAAGAGGGTCTTGACTGAACCTCTCCATGGCACTATGAGAAGAGAGAGACCAACGCCGAGATGATCGGATGGTGTGTCAAGAGATGCCAGAGATGTTCTGGGAGTGAGGAACTGGATGGCAGCTGCTCAGAACAGAGCATACTGGAGGAGGTTGGTGGAGGAGGCCAAGACTCGTAACCGAGTTATAGTGCCGAGTTAATAATAAGAATCCTACAGGTGCCTTGTACAGTTCTTCCCGGTTAGTGCTGTCATAAGCTGCCTGAAGTCTACGAAAAGATGGTGGGTTCTAATTTGATGTTCATTTCCTCTTTCAAGAATTGTTCTGAGGCAGAATATTGATGGATTTCCCCTGTCTGAATTCACATTGTTATGGACCAAGTTTCTCCTCTGTTAAGGGTAGGAGACGTTGAAACAGGATATTAGCCAGGATCTTATATCCACAAGGGAGAAGAGAAATACCTATGTAGTTCTGATATTGAAGTTTTTCTCCTTTTTAGAAATTAGGCCATATAACTGTATTTTTCAGTCCTCCGGAAAAAGTTTTTCCTCCCTGATGGTTAAAAGAAGATCCTGAAACCTCTTCATCACCTCCCCACCTCCATACTTGAAACGTTCGGGAGGCAGGACATCAGCTCCAGGGTCATTATTATTTTTTTTTAGCCGATTATCACCTCCTCATCATCAGATGGTCATCAGATTCCTGGTTCCTTATTGTCAGGTCTTCTCTTGTGTTAGAGCCACAAGAGGCTGAGTTGAGAAGCTCCTCAAACTGGCTTTTCCATTGTAATAGGACGTCATCCTTGCATGCAACTACGTCCCCACTCTTGTCTCTACAAGTTTCCGGCATAGTAGTTCGAAGTATTCTCCTATTCTTGATGATCCTGAAAAGGTTCCTTGATTGCCCCTCATTCCAATGCTTTTCAGCTCTTTCCAGTTCATTTTTCTCTCTTTTCTTCTTCTTTAGTTGATGGAGTCGCTTTTCGCCTCACCTCTTCTTCTGATATTCCTTGACAGCTCTCAGAGTTGCTTTCGTTAACATATTTTTGTACACTACATTTTTTGTATTAGTGGCCGCTTCACAATCTCCTTCGAACCATGATGGTTGTTAATAAGTATTTTTTTAGATTAACAATTGAGTTTGACGAGCTATAATTGGAGTGGTCAGCTTAATTGTTGACAGTAGTATTCGGTGATATCTTATACCTAGTAGCGGAAAGGGGTACGAAAATCAGCCATGAGGTACACCTACACGAATGTTTGAAGAATTTATATTTAGATCGTGCTTACAAAAGCTAATGCATACATTTTACGATGAAACAGTGGACTTTGTTTATTTAATACAGCGGAAGTTGTTGTTTGTTCATTTAACGTCACTTTTTGCTGTTGCGGCTAATCGGACGATGGTACATTGGGAACTCTAAATTTTGCATATCCAGAAAATGAAAAGAGAAATCGGTTGAGAGTAAAGCTAAAAAAATAATTAATGTCGGGTTCTCGATCTATATATATATATATATATATATATATATATATATATATATATATATATATAAATACATTTTTTCTTATATCCCATATTGTTCGATAAAGGTTAATGGTACGCTGTAATAGTAATGCCCTCGCAAAGGGCTGATTAACATTAAGGACACGCTGGTCTTATAGAGCTAGTAAAGTCATTGACGGTAGGTTATCCGGTGCCCTTTAAGGGCCTATCATTATGAACGTTTTTGTACATTAGCTATGGTGCAGTCCTTTAAGTACATGCTAAAGACTGTATTGCTTCTAATAACAACAGGACAAGTGCATGGAGGTGATTTGTCCGACGCTTAATCACCCGGTTTTCCCCTTAATTAAGAGTACCTACTTTAGAGAAGCTTGGTGAGCCCATGGAGGATCTCGTGACAGGATCTACGTATCTCCACCTACTAACCGATTTAATCATTTATATATCATCATCCTCCCCAAAAAATAATGAATAATCTAAAAATAATTCTTTGTTCTTCTGATTAAAAGTGTAAAAAATAACTTAATGTAAATAGTTTACAGTTTTTAATTAAATAAAATATTGAGAAAATAAGTGCCAATATGAACGCATGAATGGGTGTATTAAACTTTGAAAGATTTTAAATATTCATGTTCAGTTTAATTATTAATTAAATCTATTTTTTAATTTTCAATTTATTCAATGTAATTATCAATGTTCCAGCTCAAGTCATGAAAGGTTTTCGCCTCACATACCTTTTGAATGAAACTTCCCGTTTGAGACTTTAATTAGAGTCGAGATTATAAAGTTTATTTCTTTCTAAAATGAGAAATAGTGTTTTAGCTTTGTGCAAACTATGAACAAGTTTTCTATTCAATATAATATAATCAAGGCGTCTAGAGTGTTGTCAATAAAAATAATAAAACTTCAGGGCATCTTCTTATTTGCATAAGAATATAGAACGACGAATTATTTTACTTCAAAAAGTGTATTTACCCATCAAATAAGGGAATTTTTAGTTTGATTCGAATGGGCTGAATCGACACTATCCCTCATATTTTTAATTATTGTTGAAATGACAAATTTGGTTATCTTGTAATTCATAATCTATATATATATAAATGAATGTATGTGTGTTTGTCCTTTATGCATTACTACACCAATCATCCGATTGTCATGAAACTTTGGGAAGTTGTTCAGTACACTCTAGGGAAGGTTTCTACTAACTTTTTTTTCTTATTTTATTTTATTTTTTTGAATTTGAAAAAAAATTCAAAAATTTCTAGAAAAAAAATAATTATTTGTCTAAAAAACATAATCGACCTTTAAAAAGAAGATTTAATTTTCTACAGTTTGAGCCAAACCGCTCCTCTGTAGGTCTAATAGTACCTGAGTTCAGTCCTATCATATCTATATATATATAAAAATGAATGTATGTGTGTTTGTCCTTTATGCATTACTACACCAATCATCCGATTGCCATGAAACTTTGGGAAGTAGTTTAGTACACTCTAGGGAAGGTTTCTACCAACTTTTTTTTGGACTTAAAAAAAATTTTCAAAAATTTCTAGAAAAAAAATAATTATTTGTCTAAAAAACGTAATCGACCTTTTTCTTAAAGAAGATTTAATTTTATACAATTTGAGCCAAACCGCAGATCTGTAGGTCTAATAGAACCTGAGTTCAGTCCTATCATGTATCAAATGACCTGAATCTTATCTATATATATAAAAATCTTCTGTCACGATGTTTTTCCGGGCTAATCTCCGATTTTAATGAAATTCGGCACAGATATGAAACATTGTCCAACTTGAAATATAGGCTATATTTTATTTCGATTAACGACCGAAAACCATGAAATTTTCGTAGTTATTATTATCGATTAAGCTTCGATCGTAGCAGTGACGCTTGATGATGCTGCATTTTTGATATGTTGTAATGGCACATCTGAGTGTATGTCTAAGTTTGCAATCTTCGGTTGAATAATGGTTCACCTATTATTATTCTGCGTTAATTGAATCCACCTAAAGTATGCAATGGTACACGTTTGGTCATAAAAAATATTACTGGAATCTTTAAAGAAGAAATCGTCGTGTTGGAACGTATTTCAATAATACCATCAGAACACATCATGCCGTTCAAAATTCTTCAATTTGATATATGCTTGGGTTTTGCTATACCCATCAACAGGTCTCAAGGCCAGACAATGTCCATTTGCGGTTTGGACTTAAAATATCCATGTTTCTTCCATGGCAATTATATGTTACATGCTCACGTATTAGTAAATCATGTAATATATTTGTATTAGTAACGGACAGATTAATAAAAATTTTGTGCATCGATTAGCCATCAATTAAATTGAAATAAATATTTATAATTTAAAATAATATTACTATCCATAATTAAAAATCAAACATTATATACCCCATTCATTAAACTCATATTTATATTTTATCAGTTATGTGTTGTATATTATATATTTATTATATAATATAATTAGATATAAGATGAATAAAATGTAAAATCAAAAATCTATTTCATACGTGTTTTCATAAATTCATTATTTCTTTTAAATTCAAATTTTACCTAATATTTTTCAATACTATGAAAAAGCAATTTTCACCACATCACAATTTCCTCACCTATCGCTCGGAAATTCTGTTTAGGATTTCATTGCTGGTTCTGTTAAATCTTTGAAATGTTCCGGAGATGCAAATTCCCTTGTTCAACCTCTTTGTGACAGGGAAAGCAATCTAGATATTTTTGCTATTTTTAATCTTCATTTAGCTCCCTATATCATTTATATACTTGCTTGAATCAATCTAATGATTGGATGTATATAATTGGATATTA
This sequence comes from Arma custos, assembly GCA_037127475.1. Classification (NCBI taxonomy): domain Eukaryota; kingdom Metazoa; phylum Arthropoda; class Insecta; order Hemiptera; family Pentatomidae; genus Arma; species Arma custos. The sequence continues at coordinate 83,446,810 of CM073760.1, read as the reverse complement.
TATAATTATTTATCAAACAAAGAATATGGTTATTTCAAATGAAGACCTTCTTATTTAATTTATAATAGGTTTTTCTACTTGTATATTGAGAGAGTGGAGTAACTCAGTGTGTAGAATGCTGAGCTACTATCCTGAAGATATCGTGTTAAAGTGAACCAGCTGTAGGAGTTGAAACTTTTTATTTTTATAGACATGGATTGATTGGGGGAAGACCTGGCGATTGAAGGTCTTGCACAATGTCGAGCACCATAATTCGTTCACTCTCGGACTTCCATGCCTTTATTACTGAAGCTAGGTCATTATGGAACAATAAACCTACTCCTCCAGCCGCTCTGTTAATATTATCTACACCTCAATATAAATGCGTGTAGTCCTGGATTTTGATTTCTTCCGTTCCTTTTTTCGTAGTCTCGGTAATCCCAAGCAGATCCAACTTACCTTCCTGGCTTCCTCTACAAGCTCACATTCATTTCCCACCATCCAATATTCCTGTGGTTAAAAACCATTTTCCACGCCGGACACAGGGGTTTTTGATAGTAATTTTTGTTTTATGTTTGTCTTGATGCTATTTCATTACTTTTGTATAATTGAGCTTAGGACTATCAAAAAGGAATTAAAGAAACTAAGTAAACATAACCTTTTTATATTACTTTAAAAAAAAACTTTAAATAGATAAGCAATTAATGATATGAGAGTTCACAGTAAAATAATTTTAATAAATAAAATCAATCTGAGGAATCATCTTATCCTTCTTCATCAGAAGTTATTTCTTCTTCTGTGTTGCTGTCCTCAAATTGGATACATGGCCCCCATATTAGCAACATTTCCGTTAGTTATATTTAATTAAACTTAATTATATTCCGTTCATTAATCATTATCAAATATGGATCAGATGTCAATATAAGCCTATTCACACACATGTATCGCTTGAATGCTACAAAATGTTCTGGAGTATCTTTCCCGGTATTTCCCGGGAAAAGTTTGTCCCTTGCTTCTGCTGCCTCCTCTGACAAATTACCAATTGGTGGAAGAGCATGATCAATAATAATTTGGACATGTATTAATATTTTATGAAGTGTAGCCGACATTGGACACCATGTGTACAGTTCGATGTACTTCTTAGCCGTTTCATGACAGTAGGCAGCGAATTTTTTTGTATTTATTTTGTGGCCACTAAGAGAGTCGCAAATCTGTCGATAAGGTTTCTGTGAATAGCTGTTATATTTGCAGATACCTCCACGTTAGTAAAGAACATCCAGCTCTTGTGTTTCCTTCATTACTGTTGCCAAAATTAGCTTTAGGCACATCCACTATTAGTCCGAGTTCATCTCCGATGCTTTTTTTGTTCTCTTAGCAGCCCACCATTTTGAATTCATATCTCTTTGAAAACGTTTGCTGAAACTGTTAAATTTGTTTCTATGATAATACAGGTAGTGTGATAATATTTTCCTCGACTAATTCTAATTTTGTGAAAAAATCTTTCCTATACAGACTTTAGCCATCTCATAAACAGCTTGTCGACTCATGATCTTTAAACCAGAGGAGCCTAAAACCAGCGAAATACTAAATAAGTAAATAAGTGAAAATAATAATTAACCTCGTTTTATTCTACAAAGACTGACATTTTATTCATTTAATGCATGCTTTGGTACCTAATTTTTGATAAAACTGTGAAAAAACTCTCTAACCTTAAATAAAAATAAAAATTCAAACCCGGGAAAAATCCAGAAGTATATCAAAATTACTAATCTACAAATCTATTATGAAAACATGTGTACAAAAGCAATCAGTCAACAAAAAATTACAGAAATAATATTGAAAAGCATTACATGATTTACGTTGTTACGTTCTGATTACACATGCTTGTATAATTACAAAAACACCATTATTGACTTGATAACGCACATAAAAATAATATGTAACACACTGATATTTCATTCATTCTCTTTGTAACAGCACGTGCGACTTGCAATACCTTCATTATAGGACTATTAACGCGGCAGGTATTGACGTTTACCCAGAAAACGTTAAGACCTAAATGATTGACATTTAACGTAAAACTACGATTAAACATTCAATTTATTGTCGTAAGTACGTTCAGCTCAAGGAAATTTATTTTTTCTAATGAAATGGTAGGACATGTATCATTTGTAGTGACAATGTTAGACGCTCAGATATTTCAAGATCTGAAATCAATACTTTTTGTATTCGAGATTTTTAGAGATTGTGTCATAGAGTTTAAAGGAATCTCAAATCGTTAGGGAAAATTATTTTTTTTTAAATTTATTTTATTGTTATATGATATTATTTTTTAAATATTTTATTTGAAAAGAAAAGATATGACCAGGACCGGGACTCGAACCCGGGCCTCTCACCTCTCCGTGGTGGTGCCTTAACCATCTCGGCCATCCTGGTTCGTTTCCCGGTCAGTCATATCCCTTCTTTTCACTGATCCTATATCTCCTACAGAGAGGTCGGAGACCCGGGTTCGAGTCTCGGTCGTGGTCATATCTTTTCTTTTTAAATAAAATATTAAAAAATTATATCATATAACAATTAAATAAATTAATATAATATCAATGACTATCTAGGAATAAAAAGGATCTTTAACTATCCTTCGACACAGGGTCGACATAAAGCAGTTATGTGAAAAGAGTTTTAATGGCTTGGATCTGGTATTTAGCATAATATTAAAACTACAACAGTAATGATAATAATAATATCTCACTCAAGAAACCTTGCTAGAGGAAAACCATTCCTTTCTTCCCTGGATAGGAACAATACGTTACATTTCGAAATAATTGAACCGGAGTGACTTTTCTGGAAGTGAAGAGGGAAGACCTGCTGTTGGCTATTACAATGGAAGCGGAAAGGTGAGGCGAGGTGACAGCCTTTGCTCCAGGATCCGAAAACCTAATAATGTCTTCGTCCAATATCTCTTCTTACGTCGCTTTCTTTCAAGTCATTCTGCAACCAGCAGTCCGGCAGTGGCCAGAGGTTATCATGTTTGACGTTGAGACAACTTGTGAGTCAAATATTTAGTTCAAGCAATTATATATAATACCTTGCAATTATAATTATAATTTTGTAATCGAATTCTTATTATTTGGCAATTTTCGAGTATAGATAAATAAATCAAGAAGCGTGCTATTGAACGCATGAAAGAATATTGGAGGCAGAGAAAACTGCAAAATTATAACGTGATTCGAAGCGGTGAATACGAAAAGAAATGTAATACATAAAGTTAATTTATTTTTATTGGATTTATTCACTAAATTCCAATTTTATTTTTTCCTAAGTACGTACTGTCCATGTTTCATATCTTGTATTATTATGCTAAACGGATTTATCGCAGAATAAGTAACGAATTTATTATCATATTATTATTACTATTAGTGATCTACGAGCATACAGTAATAATGTACACTTCAAGTTCAAGTATTGACCGGCATTAACAAGAAGAAGTACAAAACGTTGTTCTGTTCTTCTTTTAAACCTCGAGTGTATCACGTTTACCACTGAACTGGGGAGGTGTTCAAGATCAAAAATGGATAATTGGAAGTTTCTGAAATTATTTTCTCACATATTTCGTTAGTTAACACAAGAAACATTACACTCCTGCAACTTCGGGTTTAAAACCAATTTATTAAATACGAAAAAAACAGTTTGCTCCCACAAAATTATGGTTCAAAACAAATTAGCTGACTTATGCTGGAATAAGTTAGTGTGTAGTAGATGACACAGTTTTATAATAAATTCCTAACATAAACAATTTTCAAATTCGTTGACGATTTACAAATTATTTAAACTGTATTACAAAATAGTTAAACACTGACAATACTGGATCCAGCCATCATCGCTAATTTATAATAAGCAAAAATATAATTAATTTAATTAATTTATTATTTTCTAAAATAATTGAGCTATGTAATCTTCTAATAATGAATATATGCCTGACAATTATTTGCAAAGAACTAGTTAGAAAGTATTATTAAAGGCTGCGAAAATAAGATCCCAAGAAACAACAAAGCCACAATAATATAATATTGTTTACTTTTCAGGAGAATAGAGGAAATATACTAAAACAAGAATGGAGGAAATTCTAGGCAGGCAGAATAGTGGAAACATGAGCTAATGAATTATTAATTCGAGCTTTCCACGTACAACATTAAAATAAATAAATAATGAATTCTAGTTTACGAACTCGGTCAGAATAGCTTCGAAGCCATTTCTATTTGTGTGCATAAAGAACAACAGCGTAGCTAGACCATTTTGGAAAATATAGGTCTGACTCACTTTTGAGAAGTCACCAAACTTTATTATTACAGCTAGAGTTTGTTTGATCTTGATATAGATATATATGCACACAAACACACACACACACACACACACACACACACACACACACACACACACACACATATATATATATATATATTTATAACTAAAATAAAAATAAACTAATATAAATCAGAAGCGATGTAAAGGCCTAATGTTAGGAAATATGGGCAATTCGATTATTCCAGGACTGGAATTGACCAATTTCCCTTACTTTTTAAAAGTTGCGCAGCAGACGTTTGTCGGCCTGGAAAGATTTTTTGGATCTAGGGATTGGGGCAAATGACAATCACCTGAATTTCTGTAGGATTATTAATTTTATTTGCTTCAGTGTTGAGAAATTTGGGTTATGTGGCTTTCAGGAAATAGTTAAGGTTTTGCAGTTTTATTAGTGATATTTTAGTTTTCATAGCTAAGAGATTCGAGAGTTTAAGAGCTGAAACTGATAATTTATGTTTTCAGGCAAAAATAAATGAACTGAATGGTAATTTTTATTGTAAGGAAGAAATAATTGGGGGTGCAGTCAATAAACCAGCCATCATTTTATTGACTGCACCCCCAACTATTTCTTCCTTATATTAGAAGTTACAGTCAACCAATTCTTCTCTAACGGTAATTTTTATTCTAAAATAGAAAACTAGTTCCTCAAAAATAATAAAATTTAAAATTACTTTCGCCTAGGTTTTTTTTTTCGTATTGGTCTACTAAGGACCACATCATTTCAACTGTCTTTCTTTTATTTTGTCTTGCTTATTATATTTCTCAATGATATAAGTAGCTAATAAAATAAAATAAAAATAAATCATGTAAACTGAATGAAAATGTAATACTAAAAATTTTTTATTTGTACAAAGTAGTGGTTGATTTGATTAAGTAGATGAAGACATAATTAGGTTTTAAATGGATTAATAGATAGGCATTGGCAAACATAGATCATAAAGGTTGGTTGGTTATTTTAAAATTGAAGTGTAAAACCTATTTGCCATCAACGCCTAATGATAAAGAAAACTTGGTGAGATCCTTAAGAGATTGATACATCATATATACGTATATCATAGATCATAAAGGAATTCCATAAAAGGTAGCAACAATATTAAAAGATTTTTTAGTGTAGCAAATTTATGTAAAGGGATTTGATGGCTTGGATCTAGTATTACAGTAGGCTGACTGTTACGTAGAGTATGGTATTGAGAATGTATGCAGTTGTTATAGTTCTGAAAGAATCGGAAACGGTTATTTCATTATGGATCTCAGTCGAACGCACGAAACTACATCGATAATTGTTGTTGCCCCAACAGATTGAACTAATATAGTGACAATAGGATTGTTGACTCAACGTCGTCGATAATTTAGGAATCAATTTATGGACAGTGGCGTGCTAATCATTATTGAAGTTTGGAATGAAGTTGTACATAATTTCTTCGCTAATTAGCTAAGATAAATTGATTTTTGATCGATGATCCTGTTACCTTGTACAACAGATTCATTATTTCATTTAAACTGTATTAATTAATATAATTTAAACATTATTTTAATCATCAAATCATGTGCATCTTAATTAATTAGTTTATTTTTTATTCGTGAAACCAGTGATATTCTACCTTGTTATTTTAAATGTCTAGTGTGGAGGAGTTCATAATTAATATTAAAAAAATAGATAAATATCTATATATTACTAATTAATGACAAAATGATATTACCTCATCACGCAACCAAAATACCTGTCCTATATTATCACCAGTAGGTCCTAATTCATACCATCTGAAATTGCACAATCTAACAATTGACATAGACATTTTATTGATCAAAACTCTAATAAAATATTTATATATGCATGCAAGTATTTAACAGGTATTTCGGTTGATTAATGTAGTAATATCATTTCGTCATCAATTCTTAAATACCACTTATGTATTAACGTCGTACATATGTCAATTTTATATTTATACTAGTTTGTTATTTGAATATAATTCACTAAAAGCCTATTTTTCATTGTTAGGGCAGGGTTATGAGACCAATACAGTCTCGAAATGTCTCCAAAAGGAAAATAATCTCAAGACTAAAAGTAAAAACTATATATATATATATATATATATATATCATAATTGAATTGGAGACGATATTAAAAATAAAGTGAAGGATGCATGTAAAATCTAACACTCAACGGATATTTCACAGGTTTTATTATTTCACTGATATTTCATTTTTTTTAAGAATGATGCCTCATTCCTCAAGTAGACCACTAGTAGAACACTGAGTTGGCTCGTGATCAGAAACTGTGCAAACATCCATTGCTCCATCAGTTTGGTCGTTTCCATCATAAGCCGCTCAACTAGGAGATGTAAATACAGGTATTGATTACGTAGCCCGGAGTATATTGAACTACGAGGGTTTCATTATAAACGTATAGCCACAAGTAAATATTTATATTCCTCATTAATATGCAATTTACTATAATTTTAACTGTTACGCAGTTAACAGTGACGCACCTCTATTCCAACTATTCTACCGTATTTTTGTTACTTTAAAGTATTTACTCATCTCAATGCTAGTGCAAGTTTAATGATTCCTCTTGAGGCTGGGTGAGCTCCGGGAGCTACGGTTGGTATCTGGCCTCTGCCGGCAGGTGGCCTTGGTGGCTCAAATGGTAGGGCACTGTCACGGAAAAATAGAGGATCCGGATTCGAATCCCGGCCGAGAGCCTATCTTTTCTCTTTAAAAAAAATAATAAAATTTATCAATTTAATGACCGATTTAAAACTATTTTTCGGAAATTTATAAGATATGACTCCCATTGAAGTATTATCTTAGATAATTGGATATGACCGCCATTTTATTAAATTACGCTCCTTTTTTTGATGAAAAAATTAAATAAAAAAATATTAAAATGACTTTTCTACTGTTCTGTTCTATATCCTATATACTCCGTTGACTCTTCGATTTCCTCCTTCATCCCTCAACACAGGGGTGTACCGCAAGGCAGTGTTTTAAGCCCCATTCTCTATTCTGTATACACCTCTGATATTCCCGAGCACTCTTGCACCAACATCTATACCTTTGCAGACGATACAGCCATTATTTCTTCTCACAGAGACCCAAACCTAGCATCTGTAGCTCTTCAAAATCATTTATTTGATTTAGAAATGTGTTTCAAAATAAATGGCAAATCAAAATAAACGCCTCAAAATCGAGCCATGTAAGCTTCTCTCTACGCAAAGCTTCGTATCCAGCAGTCAAAATTGACAACGATGAAGTACCTTCCAACAATTATGTACGTTACCAAGGACTACACTTGGACAAAAGACTTACATGGAACGTACATACAAAATTTAAAAGACAAGAACTGACTAGGCGGTACAAACAACTATCACATCTTCTGGACTACAGATCTTCACTTGACTTGAGGAACAAACGGCTAATCTATAACAGTATACTAAAAATTATTTGGACATATGGAGCAGAACTTTGGGGTTCAGCAAAAAAAGTTCACTCACACAAGATACAAATAACACAATCCAAAATTCTCAGAAAAATTATTAATGCACCATGGTATGTTTCGAATCACACTATACACAATGACATGAACATTCCCACTGTAAAATCATATATTCATAACAAATATATGAATATTTTTTTATCTTAACATTCCACTCATCGACACAATATCACCCAAACCCACTCGTTCTTCCGCTTTCCTACTCCCTGTTACCTGGACTTGATAAAAAAAGATTAAAAAGACATTGGCCAAGAGACCTACTGAACAATTGATATATATACATATTTTTTTTCCCAAATAAGTGGATGATCATGGAGAAAAACGAAGAGAAAGAAACTTCATTCAAATTTGCTAGATGCGCAATTGCGCAGGTGCAAATAAAAAAAAAATTAAATAATAATAATAATATCTATTGCTATTTTTAAAAATTATTACCGCATGGAAAAATAATCATGGCAAGCCAAAAAAATCCTGTACCACTACAACTCGTGAAGGGTCTGGGTTTTAATACGCAGAGGCTTGACAGTTTCAAGGACAACGGTGGTACACGGAGATGATTTGTCCTAGATCACGCACAACCACCAGATTTCCCCTTTATTTTAGATATCCACTTCTTAGAGGCTGGGTGAGCCCAACGAGAGTGCTAGATCCTGTATATCTCCGGCTTCTAAAGTTAAAAAAATCATAGTCATTATTAATTCCGCTAAAAATTAGAAATATATATTTTTCTAATTAATGTCCTAGAATTCATTCGATGAGGGTAAAGTTTGGAAACCGAATAACAAGATAAACCTGAGCATTGAGTAACGAAGTTCCAAAACGATCATCATATTTCGATCAGCTTTAAAGCTTAGGAAGTTAAATGAGCTGACACCGGGGTCGAGTTGAGCTTGCCACCGCCATCTTTTATGTACATTGTGAGGTAGTAGTTGGTTGGAGCTCTGATGAATCAACGGATCCTGAATTCAGTTTTGTAGTTTAGCTTATGTTGGTATTAACTGAACTATTATACTAACACAATAAAATCAAACGATTCCAAGTAATGTATGAAATATTGCGTGATATGTACATTACCTATTTTTTAAAAATTACTTTAAAAACCTGTTGATAAATTGATATATTTTCTGGCGATTAATCATCTGTGAAAAAAATAAGTCTCTTCGTTTTTGTTGGTTTTATTTATTTAACGTAACTTTATGTTGCTATAAATAATCGAACGATGGAAGAGTGGTAATCCTAGTTTGCCTACCCAAGTGTACTTAGGATCGGAATCTTAAACAAGTACTAACACCATAGAGGCTGAGGTTCCCCATTTTACGTCCTTTCCGAAAGACGACATTACCCTTTTTAAAATATACTAGGATCACCAACTGGGCTGCGAACCCGTGACCTTAGTTGTTGAACTAACCACTACACCGTAGGGCTCTCTCATTCTTTTTCATGATTAATTAAATTAGATAAAAAATACTTAAATTGTTGCAAAACATTGTAATAAATATTATCCTAGACCATTCTGGTGATAGGTTTATTTATTATTTATTTATTCTGGTTATACGTTTATGTATTTAAGACTTTATGAAATGCTTATATTGTTTAGATATGCTTATGGTACCATTTTTAAATTGTTCAGTTTTGATTTTGTAAAAACTGAAAGCCAGAGTCTTTTTCATTTAACTGAGAAAATATAAAATCTGAGATTAGAGATTGCTAGTTGATTTTGTTTCCTTGGCACCTTGGCTTTTATTAATTTTTGGCAATAACATATTAATATGACGCATGGTATCTCTTTTACTGCATAAGGTGCATTTTAAGAGAGGATTGTGCATTGAATTTTCTTGATATTAATTAGATGTAGGTAGGGGTGGAAGTTCTAGTGATGGGGCTCACTAGTTCTTTTTGATTGGAGTTAGTTAGTAGTTTACTCAGTCCATGTTGAGTGTCTGTACATGTGTTTGCCAGCGCTGAGGTCGGCCTGTCGGTGTAAGTAGGGTTCTACCGATATTACCGATATGGGTACAGTATCGATACTTTTCCTTTCAATACCGATATTTTGGTATCGATACTTTTCTTCCGATATTTTATCGATATCGGTATGGAAACCTGAATATCGAAACAGTTGAAACCATTTTTTTTTTTTTTTTCTCATCCAAACGAAACCTGAATAAAAAGTTGTATATATCCTACGGCACATTCTTTCCATATTCTCAAAGAAATAGAATGATATGTTCCCTTTCCCTATATGCTTAATTGTCAGTAAAAGTAATTAAAAGAAAAATAAATATATATGCATAACCAAGGAGAACTCTTTCGATATTCTCAAAATATCGAATGATCATTCTTATATTTCACAGATGTTATGAACCCTATCTGTACATATACGGGAAATTAATTAAAAGAAAAAAAATGATATATATGCATAGCAAAGAAAAATTGTTTCGATACTAGACAAACAGGGTACTCTTTAGATATTCTCAAAATATCGAATGACCATTCCGATATTTGACAGAAGGCTGATATCTAAATTTTTTATTATGTTATTAACTCTATCTGTACATATCCGGGAAATTAATTAAAAGAAAAAAAATATATATAAATAGCAAATGAAATTCTTTCGATACTAGAAGAAGAGGGTACTCTTCCGATATTCTAAAAATATTTTCCGATATTTCACAGATGGCTAATATCTAAATTTATTATTATGTTATGAACACTATCTGCACACATCAGGGAAATAAGTTAAAAGAAAAAAATAATATATATGCATAGCATTGGAAATTCTTTCGATACTACAAGAACAGAGTTCTCTTTCGGTATTCTAAAAATATTTTCCGATGCTTCACAGATGGCTGATATCTAAATATTTTATTATGTTATGAACCCTATCTGTGAATATCAGGGAAATTAATTAAAAGAAAAAAATAATGTATATACTTAGTAAAGAAAAATTCTTTCGATACTAGGAGAACAGGTTACTCTTCCGATATTCTAAAAAAATTTCCCATATTTCACAGATGGCTGAAGAATAAAATATGAATAAAAAATTTAGATATCAGTCAACTGTGAAATATCGGAAAGATCTTTCGATGCTTTGAGAATATCGAATGAGTACCATATTCTTCTAGTATCGAAAGCATGTCCCTTCCTATGCATGTATATGTTTTTTTTTCTTTTAATTACTTTCCCTGATATGTACAGATAGGGTTCATTACATAATATAAAATTTATATATCAGCCATCTGTGAAATATCAGAGATCTTTCAATACTTTAAGAATATCGAATGAGTACCATGTTCTTCTAGTATCGAAAGCATGTGCTTTCCTATGCATGTATATGTTTTTTTTTCCTTTTAATTACTTTCCCTGATATGTACGGATAAGGTTCATAACATAATAAAATATTTAGTTATCAACTATTTATGAAATATCGGAAAGATCTTTCGATACTGTGAGAATATCGAATGAGTACCATATTCTTCTAGTATCGAAAGAATGCCCTTTCCTATGCATGTATATGTTTTTTTTTCCTTTTAATTACTTTCCCTGATATGTACGGATAAGGTTCATAACATAATAAAATATTTAGTTATCAACCATTTATGAAATATCGGAAAGATCTTTCGATACTCTGAGAATATCGAATGAGTATATATTCTTCTAATATCGAAAGAATGTCCTTTCCTATGCGTGAATATTATTTTTTCTCTTTTAATTACTTTCCCTGATATGAATAGATAGCATTAATAACATAATAAAAAATTTAGATATCAGTCAACTGTGAACTATCGGAAAGATCTTTCGATACTTTGAGAATATCGAATGAGTACCATATTCTTCTAGTATCGAAAGAATGCCCTTTCCTATGCATGTATATGTTTTTTTTTTCTTTTAATTACTTTCCCTGATATGTACGGATAAGGTTCATAACATAATAAAATATTTAGTTATCAACCATTTATGAAATATCGGAAAGATCTTTCGATACTCTGAGAATATCGAATGAGTATATATTCTTCTAATATCGAAAGAATGTCCTTTCCTGTGCGTGAATATTATTTTTTCTCTTTTAATTACTTTCCCTGATATGAATAGATAGCATTAATAACATAATAAAAAATTTAGATATCAGTCAACTGTGAACTATCGGAAAGATCTTTCGATACTTTGAGAATATCGAATGTGAACCATATTATTCTAATAAAAAATAAAAAATAAAAGGTCTTTCACTATTTTATTGATTATCCAATGTGTGACGTTTTCCTGGCAATGGAATGTTTGTAGCCATTTGACGAACCGTGCTTTTAAACGACTAAAAATCTTCCGATACCGAGTGATATCGATATTTTTCTTTCTATATTTTCTCGGTATCGATACTTTGTTCCGATATATCGCAAAGGCCTCGTATCGATATTGTTGGGTATCGGTAGAACCCTTGGTGTAAGTGCGTTGAATAGTGGGTTCGTGCAGTGTTGGAGGCTATCAAAGAATTTGATATGCCTCCGTGTGATGAAGTCCGTTACCGTCGGGAGTCCGAGGGTCTCGTGTATTAGATCTGATTTCGTCCCGTCGAGCGGAGGTGTGCCTTACTATACGCCTCAGTATACGGTTTTGAAATTGTTGGAGCCTTTTTGAAGTTACTGGTGAAATGTTATTCAACATATGCGCCCCTAATAAAGGAGTGCTGGTCTAATAACTGCCTTATAGATCATTACTTGGAGGCGGAGTGATAAGTTCGGTGAGGCTAAAATATGATTAAGCCTATAAGATTTGATTCTCACCGACCTGATCTTATTGCAATATTTGGATAACGTCAAGTGCCGGTCGAGGGTGACGCCAAGATACGTTATCCTATTCGCAGGTTTGTTAACTTTGCCTGCTACTCTATAAACCTTAGGTAGAGGGCGTTTATTCTTTTGGAAGGAGAGGATTGAAATTGTACGTGTCCGTTACTGTCTGTGGTGTAAACAAATAAAATATTACCAATTGTTTTCATAGTTTTAGCTTTTAAAGAATATAATATTTAGTGCTTATTTAGGCTCTACAGATCTTTACATTGTTGTAAAAATTTTACGAAAACCTGTTGAAACCTTAACTGTTCCGGATGGAATATAATTTATAGTTTATGATATTACACGTGAGTGTGCTAATTCCTCTGAACCCCATTTTAAACAAACTCATTACTATTAAAAACCTTATCAATTACTTCTATTAATTAATAAAGTAAAAAAGTACTTTTTTTAGACGATTTCAGACCTTCATCTACTTTAAGTACCTACACTTAAAGATCAAAGGATCTACTATAACATAGATTATATTCAATCATTTCATATAAGGAATATTGTAGGGTGATAAAATTGAAAACATAATGGATAAAACGAGTATAACATTTTACCTTTCAGTTGTAACCTAAAGAAAAAAAAATTGCGGTTGTTTTCAACCAAGGAGAGAAAAAGAAGATGAATTGAGTTTTTAAATAAAGGACTCAGTCGATCTCTCCCTGTAAACGATATTCCGAGAGAGGCGCTTTTCCCTAATTATAATTAGAAATTTAATAAAGAAATTAAGATGTAAGTCAGTGGCTGTGAGGCTGGTTTTGAGGTTTCTCTTAATGAGCTTTAGGGATAAATTACATTCTTCGCAATGTTTTCACAGATCTCGGCTTAACTTGGTTTAATCATCTCGGAGTGTGTCTTTAGAATATTTTATCACTATTTACAGTAATTATAAAATAATAAAGGTTTATTAGTACCAGGAAAAAAGAGAAATATAAGCATTCTTATTGCTTGGCAATGTTAAAAAGCTTCTATTAATTGCTTATTCTCTTCTTCCCTAATAAGGCTTTATTTATTGTCATTATTAAGTAATAAAAGGGTATTGACTATAAGAAATAGGAGAAACATAAATCTTTTTAACATCTTGTTCTTCTTCTTACTTTCAACAATTTAAACGTAAAATACATGCGATGTACATACATGTCGAGGAACTTCAGAAGAGTTTTATGAATGAAATAGAATTAGTTTATTTTGGAAACTTCAATAGGTCATCAATTTTTCTGAATAATATTGTGTTAAAATTGATACGGAGATTTGTAAAATAATAATAACAATGCTGACCATTTCTCATAACTTTACATGTTTTAACTTTTTGTAGTGAACTTAATTATAAATATAATAATAATGAAATTATTTATTTTAGAAATTATACAAATGTCATTTGGTACATATTGTATTTTCGATCTTCTTTTGAAAACCTCCCTAAGGTATTTTCGCGGAAGCGTGTTTAGGGAAACCTCCCATTGAAGGCAATCCTAGTGTTCATTTCACTGTAGTAGATCCCTGCTTCAAAGACGTTTCAGACTCCTTGTCGTGTTCAGATTCTGTGGTCATGGGTCCGTCAGTAATTATTAATTATAAATCTAGAACAAAAATGTATGAAATTGACCTAACTGGACATCAAATCCAATCCTCAAAGAATCTTCAGTACTTTAATCGCTGTCATATCTCAGAAACTTTTGGGATCTTCTCTTTTTTCAAATTAAAGGAGTATATTTATATTTTGAGTATCTCAGTAGTCATTCAAATCTAGTTGTTGACCAATAAGTATTCAATACGTTAACAGCAACAAATGGAAACTGCGGGATCCCAGACCCTTCTGGACCTCAACCAGCCTCTATAAATTGGGTGCTCTTAATTTGGAAGAAAAACATTGCGTCTGAGAGTTATCTTCTACAAATGACCCTGGATGTACTGCACATTCTTTGAGATGTGATTTATATAATCTTTTTTTGCGTCTTGATAATGCCTAAATAGGCGAAACGTCGACCGATAAGTGTGTGTTTTACTGGAGAAATTCGGAAACGTAAGGCATTGCATTGGGATTTTTCCAATTGCATTATATTAAAAAAATCACATTCATGAATACCCGCGTTTAGAGGTTTATTTATGTGGAACTGTATAATATCCGCAGCGAAATAGTTATTTACATAAAAAGAAAATATAAAATTGCCTAAATATTCGCATAATTAAGACAAAAGAGGGTTGCTTAGTTAATTAACAAGTCATAAGTTTGTTTATGGCTGGTCATCTCCAGAGCTCTGTTAACTTTATAATCCCGGCTAATGAGCCTCTTTGATAAATTTAAAAAGCGAGTGCCTAACACTGTCTTATTCCAGTTTTTTTTAGTGAGATATTTAATGTTTATTAATTAATGTCACGAAAACTGATAATGGAACTTAATTTCATTTTAACCATGATTATTAATGAATGTTTATCATTAGTTAAAATTTTAGTGAAAACATTTCACAACAAAAATTCTTATGTCTCTAAATTCAAAACAGGAAACAAAAATGCCTGACATATTTCGCCAATTTAGGCATCTTCCGGATATAAGAGATTAATAGATACGCTAATAAACGAATAGAGCATATTCCAACCATAAAATACTGCGACACCAACTAGAGAAAACATCCCTCCACCATCAAGAAAAACACAACTACTGATTGATAATAAAGGTTCCAGGAGAGCAGCTGGAAAAGGTTAAATAAAAAAAGCAATATCATGAAGCCAGAAATGGAGGTGGGCCGGACATGTTGCCAGACTCGATACGAAAAGATGGTCGAAAATTTCAACAGAGTGGATACCAACAGACCACATGAGAAGGAAAGGAAGACCATTTACAAGATGGCGAGATGAGATCGTACAAAGAGTAGGAGACTGTTGGGCTACTGTGGCAAGGAACAGGGAACATATGGACCAAGGTTATAAAGAACTTGCAATAAACCAATGGACAAAACATTATATTTAATTATTGGCAAAAAGTTTCTTACTTTTTTATAATAATACTACCTATGTTAAATGTTTTAAATACTGTAAATAATGTAATATAAATACTGTATCAATTGAAGAAAAGTAAATTTTGTAAATGTTTGTTAAACAGACTCATACCTCCCAAGGGAGAGGCTTTTTTGTTCTGTAAAGGATGTATCAATAAAAGCTGTTATTATTATGAAGCCAGCGGACAAAAATATATTATATATAAGAGCAAAAGCTGAGCAGAGACATTAAATACTTGTTAAGACTTATTTATCTTGAAGATGCATGGATTGGTGAAGTACTGATAGGTATTTTTGTTTCCTTATTTACTCTAGAGACTTACGGCTCTGTATTGTGGATTTTTTTCACTAACGTCTTAACAACTATTTTAATTCTATTTTGATCTTCAGCTCTTCTGTATTCATTTATTCTTAGTTTTAAGGAAATTGAGAAATGATTGGAATTTTTTCACTTTTATATTTTTCGGATTTTGATCGTGAATTTGCTATTACTGCATCTCAACCTAGGTAAAAGAAAATATTAAGCGGTATGATCTTGATAATATTTTCTATATTAATAAAAGTGTTGGCAGAAATTTTAGTAATACGTTAAGTTATAATAATACAATTAATTAAACATGAGCATACAAATTATTTGTAATTACAAACTGAGGACCGTAAAAATATCCAATTAAAACAATTAACAATATGTTTCGATAACGGTATATTTGTGTTCATATTTCTTAAATGTTCAGAGAAGTAAATTGTAATAAAGATCTGGAAAGTGATATTAATAGCTTCGAGTGGAGCCTCGCAGAGCTATCTTGTGTCTTGGAGGTGATGCTTGAACAGTAGGAGGAGAATCCGAAGGGAACAAAACAACCCGTGCTCGAAAACGTCTCGAATCCCAATTTATCTCAACAACAAGAGCTTACTGAATTTCGACTCCTTTTGAATTACTCTTCCTGCAAAACCTTGTAATTGAGGGAGCGGGACAAAGGGAGGATCCACTTAGGGTCGGAGTCTTGTGCTTACACACTTAAATACCTCGCGCTCCTTTCGCCTGATTCAACAGGAATGCCAAGGATTTGCTAGGCGTTAATTTCCACGAGCTTGGAACAACTGTTCCAGTCTCTGAAAAAATTGGTCTAGTTCTTCCTCGTGATCACTTTAGGTAAGATTACTTCAAAGAGTATGCCGGAGACATTGTTTCAGTAAGGCTCTGAAATCGCAAACTAACTTCTGCTCTACTTACATTTTAAATTTTTACTATTAAAATATATATAAAATGAAATCTTAAAAATTAAAATAATTACTGTGTATGGCTTTCTGTTACTTAACAGTAACACGCTTCTTTTAATAGAAATGCTTTTATACATTTGTTGTTTCTCTTTTTTCTTAAATGTATTTATTGACACTTATATATGTATTTACAACATTATACTGAATACATCAAGTAAATATAATGAAAGGTAAATCATGTCCCAAGATAAAGGCAACTACAGAAACTACCCAGTGGCAGTACTCAAATAAAAGGTTAGGACAGTATTAAGAGGTTAGGAAAATATGTAGTACGGAGTACAGCATTATATATGTAGGTGAGGAATAGGATGGATTTTCTAGGAAGATGTTTTAAGATGTGGATCGTGATGAGGTCGTGTCCAGGAACTTTGCGAGAAGGTAATCTGTGAATAATATTAAATACTGGCTGGAGTATCCGGCTTCGCTCAGAGAGTTGATAATTGTATGGTAGTTGGAATAAAAGAATAAACTTTAAAATATATGAGATAGCTTTCCCTGCGGACGTTGTTCTGCCTTATTTTTCTAAAACAAAGACTTATGTCAAAAGTTATTGTCCTGTCGCAGTCTAATAGAAAAAAATAAAACGTATTTCAGAGTGATCACTTTATTTATAGATTTAATGTCTCGATAATAAAGAACAATTATCTACAAACATAAGTTTTCTATTTCGTACATTGCAAGACTTTAGTTATAATGTGATAATATTTTCATTGTAATGCCATATGGTACACGATATTTTTTTTTGATTACCTGGCGCGTAAATAAATAAAGCTGACGGTTTCCCGACGCGGGAGCAGGCAACCTACAACTGTCCACGAGAGAAGCACGGGTTTTTAAGTTTAACGCCGCAAACACTCAACGACTGGCTCTGGGATTTATTTATAGTCATAACGAAAGCAAGCCGCACTGGAAGTCATTTAAATTCAAACGGTACGTCAGTTGGCACAGTTGGGATGCAGGTACTAATAATCTTCTCCTTTATATTTTCCCTTAAGAATGGTTGCTTCGATTACATTGTTCAGTGATTTTTACAGCTAGCCGTGTGTCGTTACAAAGACGCGGTTGGTTGATATTTCGCAACATTATGACCACCGATACAACTTTTAAGTAAAGATTATGGGGCGGCAATCCTGGTAAATCCAGTGAGTTCCAAAATTCTGGTGGATAGTTGACGACATCATCTTGGTTCATTGCGCAATCAAATGATCTGTATGTCCTTAATTCACTGCCAATTTCATTTTGAATTTTATTTGATTTACAGTGTTTTTGGCAGCTAATATAGCTCGTAACTCAACCAACAATGATCTGTGTAATTTTAAGCGACGTTTGGGGTACAGTAAACTGAGAAAAATTGACAGGAAATGTAATGCAGCCTGCCAAAACGTCTACAGAGATTTTACCATTGCAAATGTCAATGACTTGTTTTGAAAATATTTCTCCAGATCGATCATTTTGCAATTCGGCACGCATATTTTTGCTTAAATTTAGTATCTTAATGTTTTTCCACAAAATGGAGGGCTTCAAACATGCATGAGTCCATCCGATGGCGTTGATCGTGGAATCACTGGTATTGTTTGACAAAAATCTCCTGCTAACAAAATCATCGCTCCACCAAATCGGTTTTGATTGTTTGCAGATCTTTCATAGTTCTGTCTAATGCCTCCAAATACTTTTTATGTGCCATCGTGCATTCATCCCACACTATTAACTTGCATTGCTGCAAAAACTTTGCCATAGCAGAGTTCATCGAAATTATGCAAGTCGGAGTTTCGTTGTTTTCAATATTCAATGGTAATTTTAGAGCTGAAGAGTTCGACCGCCCTCTAACACTGTAGCTGCAATACCAGATGAAGCAAGTGCGAATGAAATTTTCATTCTGTATGCGAATTGTTGTTAAAATCAATGAAATTAAAAAAGTATTTCCTGTACCATCAGGTGTATCAAAAAGTAAATCTCTCCAGTTCTGTCATTTACAACTTTTATAACTGTATCAAAGAGATTATTTAGTTGTTGGTTCAACAGCGGAAAATTTATTTGAACCGATTCCCTTAAAGCACCGAGATCGAACAGTTTTTCACTTTGCAACTCTAGATTAAAAGCGTCTTCCATTGGGTGACTAGGTGCGACCATGAGCTTTTTATGAGTTTTTTTTTGTATTTGGCACCAACGGTTTCCGCCGTATAAACTGAAATTAATACCTGTGATAGCCAGACCCTTGATGTAAACCACACGTAAGTGGAAAGGTCATAGTGTTTGTTTGGATAGATGTATTTAAAAAGGCTCCCACAAAAAAAAAAATTATCGCCTTTAAACACTTCGAGAATAAATCAATAGAATACACTGATCCCATAGATACCACAAGTATTTCTTCCGGATTATTCCGAGAATTTAGCTTTTAATTTCTATTTATTCTGTAAAAAAAAATAATACAATATTATCGAAAATGTAGTGTTATTCGCCACTTCTAGCTAAATTCGATTTTACTACTCATAAAATTTTCATACCGCGGGCAAAATATGAAAATCGTTTTTTAAGTAATCAGAGTAAACTCCAAAAAGTATTGTTATTACCTAACCAGAACTAGGCAAACTCATTTTGAAAACTGTTTTTTTAGACTCTTCTGTACGAACACAAGACATCCATTATATTTACAGGATAGTTGGGTGCCGTGCAAATATTTAAACAAGCAGATAGGTTTTCTGAGTCATGTGTGATCATTTTAAAGACCTTGGATTACACATGGAAAATGAATCCATTGTCCCAACGGTGAGGAATAGAGCTCTATTTTTTTTAAACCTTAGTATAAAATGAAGCTTTATGTTGGCCTAGAGAATCTTACTAAGCTAAATTTATTCTGTCTGAAATAGACTGCAAATTTAAAACTATCAACTTGTACTACCGAAACATCAATAATTGTTCTCTTGACTTGAGTTTTGGTACATTATTAAGATAAATTCTATAGTTATCTTTACGGATTCCAAATTAATTATTTTTTTTGGGAAATATCGAAAATGAATTGTATGTTGGTGATTTCATTAAAATATTCTTGGACTGTGAAGACATACTTGCCAAAGATGAATCATTCCTAACCTGAAATAGTCTACATTTAAATAAAGCTTGGCAAATTAAATTTTTAAGAAGTGATTAAAATTAATTTAAGGAATTATCAAAACAATGTATCGGGAAAATTAGATCATCTTTTCAATCGATTGCATGATTGATATAATCGATGAATTTCCCAAAAATAAAATTTTCAAGATAATGAGAAGATTTAATTAGTTTAATGAGTATGTAATGTAGCAAATAGTCGCTGCCTTTTCTTGGTCACATATTCCCTTGAGCTCTTCAGACGCTTAGAAGAGTTATTCTCTAATGAATAAATTTTAGATGTCCGAAAAATCACTTATTGGATCCAGTTCTGAAGGCGTTGTTGAAAACTGAGTCAATGTACAAAAAACGTACCTAGAATTTTATTCTTATTTAAAATCATCGCCAACTTCATTAAAGTAAACTTGTGTCTCGTTTTGAGTTAAAATATAAATGATTAGTTCAGGCATAGGTCCGACCAGGTGTCAGAAGATATTCCTTGGACTGTTAAGTTAATAATAATAATAATCATATTTATTTAAGTAATCATACACGTACCATTTGGCACAGATTGTATGTTCGATTTCTTTTGAAAACCTCCCCTAAGGGAATCTCGTGGAAGTGTGTATGGAGAAACATCCCATTAAAAGCACTCCTAGTGTGGTTCATCACTCTGTAGTTGTTTCCTGCTCCAGAGACGTATTAGTCTCCATGTCGTATTTTTGGTAATGTGTCTGTCAGTAATGATTGCACCAGTAAGTTTGAATATGAGTCAAGTGAGTCATGAAATGATTTGTAGTTTTTCTCGATTGTGTTAGTCACGAGTGGTATGTTAAGATCTTTATGCCATGATGTAGTAGTAGCCTAAAAGGGACAATGTGTAATATAACGAAGGAATTGTGATTGAAAGATTTGTATGATCTGTATGTGGGATTCTTTGCATAAGCTCCACACTTAAGAGGCATAGGTCCATATTGGTTTAAGTATCATGTAGTATATTATAATTTTGTAAGTTAGTGATAGTTTATATTTGTGTGTACATATCTGAATGAGTATAAGCTTGGTCCTGATACCAAAGCCATTTGGCGTAATTATACTGCAAGCTATATTTTTGTAGATATTAAAGCAACTTACTTATAACCTCTTAAAACTCTTATAAGACTCTTCAAACAAAGTGGACATTGAACCCAGAACTGCTGTCT
Organism: Arma custos; assembly: GCA_037127475.1. Lineage (NCBI taxonomy): Eukaryota > Metazoa > Arthropoda > Insecta > Hemiptera > Pentatomidae > Arma > Arma custos. The sequence goes on along the minus strand of CM073760.1, from coordinate 83,425,578 downwards.
AAGAAAATATTTATCTAAAAAATATTCGGAATACAGAGGTTGTGCCCAAAAGAACACCCTAATATTTTTCGTACATGCCTTTATCCCCTAGTCTTTAGTATATTCACTTCTCGAGAAAAGATTGAGTTTTGGATCCTAAACAGTTTCTTTATTGGATAAAGGCAGTGTTAGGAGTCCCTGCAGTGTAACCCTCCCAGAAGCTTAAGACGTCCAGGTTTGGTCAGAATTTCTTACAACGCCCACGACCTTAGATACAAACGATTTTTATTATCTCCAAATGGACCTTTGACGGCGTATTATAGAAGGTTGAACGGTGAGAAAGGAGTTGCTTTGAGGAGGAAGTGGTAAACCATTTTTAGGGAAGAGGCTTTCATCACAAACCAATATCCTCCAACCTATTGAGCCCCTGGCTCCTGCTGATGACAACGACCCGGAATAAATAAGATAAAACGCAATAAAATAAACCGAATAGCTCCGTTTAAATCCTTTTAAATGTCGGAGTGGATTAGAACATATTTTAATTTTTACAGTTAAAAATATATTTGAAGAATGTAATTATTACTTTTTAACAATAAATAAAATAGGTCTCATCCCAAATTTGTCGAAGGCACTTGTTGACAATGGAGCTACCATCAAGCTGGTCTTTCAGTATTTGAAAGAAAATTTATGAATTATAGCATTATCTCAATCTCGTATCTAAATTTATTCGATCTTCCAGTTTGAATGAGTGGGTTATTTATCCACAATATATAACAAAATTTTATAAAGAAAACCATGAGCGTTAATGTCGTAAGTGTTTTAAGCCATGAAACACCGACAAACAAACATATTTTATAATTATTTCATTATGGTTTACTCATTTACACTATGAGTACTAGGAATTTTTTTTAATTAAGAAAATTTGGAGGTTTGTAATTAAAATTTATTATAATTATTTTTTTTCTAAATACAAGCATAAAGAGGTCCTGTAAAATTTTGTGTCAACTATGATACAATGTCCTGATTTTGTCGCTGTGATTTTTAATGAGCTAATTTTTTATTTTTATTTATAGTATTTGTAAACCTTTTCTAAGGAATAAGCCTTTGCCTATATTGTGTTAACCTCCATTCTGTATAAATAAAAAAGTGGTTACCTGTTATTTTTTACCTCGAATTATACTTAAACGTCGCTCATAAGGGTAGAGCTACTAAATCAGTTGGACATACAATGGTGTGATTTTGTCGTTGTAATTTTTAATCGGCTATTTTTTCATTCTTTTTTTAAACCTTTTCTGATGTATACATTTTTACCCATAAATCAACTATTATTTATATATGCATAAATACCTGTTATTGTACTTTTCAAACTATACTTTGGCGTTACTCTTACCTTTAATTTATTATTATAACTATTTTAAAAATTATTGTAACACTTTAAAACAAACTAAGAAAATAAAAAGGATTTGCATAACTGTATTAGTTCCTTTGCTTTTTAACCTGGTAGTTGGTGAACAATAGTTGTGTTGTGAAGTTTTTTATTGTTAATAAAATCGTATTATCCTGTTGTTCTTCTTAATAACCATGCTACGGCATTGTAAGCCTTAAAATTATTTACAAAAGACTTGTAATTTTATAATAAAATTAATCTGTTTTTCAGTATTAAAATTATAATTAAGTATTACAAGCTCATGGCCCATATAAATAGATAACGGAAGAATTTGAAAAATAAAAATAAGATTGTTTTACACTGACTGCAGTTTATACTGAAATGCAGTAGTTTCAATTAAGGGTTCTCTTTGTCAATGACAAATTATTTTGAATCATCAAAGTTTATTAATTAATATTTACATTTGGGATCAGAGGAATGATTTCCTGAGAATGAGAAAATACCAGAGCTGACATTAATCTCTAAAAACATCGTTTATATTTTACCGTTTTTACGAAACCATTTTGTAATATAATGACGCTGTAACGAGATCGCACGAGTTTAATGACAAAGACACGGGAATAAAAACACAACGAGAGTGGGAAATTTAATAAAAGACGTTATCCTTACTCGGCGTTAAAATTGAAAATAGAAACGCAAATGTTAATGATCCAGGTTAATGAATGAAGTGGATATAAAACGGTTATTGCCTTGTAAAAAGTTGGAGGGGAATAAGCGATTGTTTTAACCCGAGTTGAGGGAGCAGCTTAGCAATTTTCAGCCTGGGTTTAATTATTACTTAATGACTTGTTAATAAAGTTATTACTCAATTACTTGGTTTGAGGCTGTTTGAAAAAAGTTATGGAGCTATCAGCGTTTAACTGTTCTAATTCTTTATGATCGCCATTCTCTAGTATTTGACTAAATTATATTTTAATTTATGAACTTAAAAATTCTGTCAATCAAAAAAATTAATATAAATAATACTTTACTACTGAATATCAAGAAGGGGTTCATGATTCACGAAACGGGTACTTGGGTTCAGTCAGTACAGATTCTCGACTGCTTCTAGGACAACGGTTGCACAGGGATTTGTCCGTGGCTGTTAATGGCTGCTATTGAAGTATTGATGAATCTATGAGGATTAGATTTCCAGTTTATTTAACCACAATCCAGTAAATCTAAATAAATGAAATTAAAAAAATAATATCTTACATTTCTAATATATATACTTAATTTTACTCAAAACAGTTAGTTTATTGTGAAATATGTTAGATAAGTTCTTTTCTGAGCCCCAGGAGGATCTCCATGGTCCTTACTTCGCTGTCAACAGATTAAGTAATTCATCTGCCAGAGCCAGATTATAAGCACAGCAACTCAGCGCTCGTGCTTACAATATAATAAGCTACTCCCTTTATCAATAATACACTATGTAATCGTTCTACCTGATTTATATAATTTACAATATATCTATATATACTCCTATGAGGTACCCTCCCCCATGTAAGATTAATTTTACATTAACCACGTTCATTATTATCATATTTGGATCACTTTACAAAATAAAAAATGTCAATTTCACTGTTCCTCACCTCGTCACATTGGTATCATACATTTTTTTAACTACTTTTGATGCTAATCAAGTTGTCGTTTGCATGCTGATTAGCTGTTGTGTATATTGTACATATAGCTAGTTATACATATAGTTGATGTGTAGTCTTAAAAGGAAATGGAAGGAAGGATCACATTTTTTAAAATTATAATCGCTACAAAAACTGCTATGTTAGTTATCGTAAAAAGGTGTAAAATCACATTTATTTTTTAAGGCCCATGTACATTATATAATTTATATGATAAATATAAAATTAGTTAATATGGGAAAAGTCATATATTTTTTAAGACCCATATACATAATATAATGTATATGGTTAATGTAAAATTAGTGTAACATGGGGAAAGAATGCCCGGTCCTGTGGCTAACTTATTTCCAGACCTTTCAGAGGATTATTGAGAATCGATTGCTAAACGAGATTAGAAACTTTTGAGAGTATGAAAGGGTTAAGGAAAGTTAGGGTCCTTAATTCGAACTAATACCCCTCACTATCTAAATTCTTGAAACTATTTTTTTTTCTTCAAAATCTTCCATGATTTGGTCCATAAGTGTTTTAAAAATACAAATTTGTCTTCTGAATATTGAAAAAGCATACAATGCCGTTGCATGCTTATTGTCCTACCTTAAGAAGCCTAATAGGACAGTAAAATTTTATTTATAATAATAAACCTTACAACAACTATCAACCATCAACCACCCGGTTAAAAAAAAATTAAACTTCCTCTTTGCCCTTCCCTTATACCTTACGGTGCCGGGGCAGCATGTGTCCATCTCCTAAATACTTCCTAATTGGGGCAATTTTCTGACTTCCTCCAGATAGAGTCCCCTCTTTCTAGCCAGTTCCGCCATCAGGTCATCCCATTTATTTCTTGGCCGTCCTCGAGGTCTTTTTCCCCCTGTTTTCTCTTTCCAGACACTTTTGGCAGACGGTTTATCGGCATTCTTTGTACATGACCGAACCACATCATTTCCCTTCTATGGATGCTATCTATGAGAGGTCCCTGCCTTGTCTGCTCTCTTATCTTTTGATTCCTCATTCGGTCAAATTTCGTCTTATTGAGAGCTTTTCTCTGGAATTTCATCTCGGTGGCTTGTATACGGCTCTCAAAATTTCTTTGACTTGTTTATATACTGTCATCTTTGTCTTCATCTCCACTTCCCTTTTTCCGATTATGACAATTTGTAACTGGTAATATACGTTACTTGCTTTTATGTATACGTTTATTTCAGAGTCAAACCTGCCATCATTACTAATTTTTACTTCCAGGTACTTGTAAACATCCAACCGTTCCAAATCCAAGCCTCCGCAAGTCACTGCCTCCGGTTCCCTAGAACCACTTTTAGAGACAACCATATATTTTGATTTGTTTAGGTTCACTGTCATTCCTTTACGACGCAGAGCTTCCTCCCATGCTTTTAATGCTTCTTGTAAGGCTTCTCTGTTTTCTGCAATAATGAGGATGTCATCAGCAAATACTAGATTTTGACTGAACACGGGATGCATTTTCCAATTTCCTACTTGTACTTTGGGGCTCCATAATTTAGCTTCCCATATTATCCTATCCATGTATATCACAAATACTTATGGGCTTAGACTGTCCCCTTGCTTTACTCCAGTTTCCATTTCAAAACTGTCAGATTTTTTGCCATTAAGCCTGACTATCCCGTATACTTTTCTGTTACTGCAAAAATAATTAAACACTTAAGTAAATCATTTTTACTTCATATCTTCTTAAAACGCGCTATAAAATATTTAGAATGGTTATATTAGTAATGACGACACCGCTCAGGCTCGGACTGCCATTTTACCTAATCTCCAAAGGACCGCCTAACTAAGGATTTTTACTTCCTTTAAAAAATCCTAGGGTGATCTTGGGCGCCGTAGGATCTAATGCTATCCACAACAATTCAGAGTATGGTTTCTTTACAGAGATACTATCAAAGATATTTAAACCAAATAGACTTATTATATTTATTGATGTAATAAAATTATCATAGTTACATGGGCAGATGCCTCTTAAATGGACCGGAGATCCAAAATCGGTAATTTGGAATGCAGTATTTGAGCTAACTAATCTCCCCAATGAAAATTACAGTCTATTATCCATTATCACTCTCTATCTGCCTTCTCCCTCCTCTTCCCTCTTTGTTGCAGTCCTTTTCCATCATTTCTTCAACTTCCATTGTCATTTCCATTAAGTAAAGCTCCTCCTAAGTGGAATGATGCATTTATTTAAGCCATGGATAGTTCTATTTAAAGTTAGAATAGCCTGGTAGGATTTGGATTGGTAGCCTTCTAAGCAAACTTAACTTGAGCCCTCTCACTTCAAGAGGAATTCTAGAAATACTTTATTTTATTTATATTATTAATTATAATTGAACTACATGCCAGATTTTTTATGAATTTTCAGTAAAAATGATTCTTCATATGATATTAAAATTTGCCATAAGCATGAGCTAACGAAAACGACCAAAATAAACATAGGTGACTTCATTAACTTATTTATGGTTCAAAGAAAATCACATTTCTAAAATGTGATGATTATTCAAATAGAAAATGATACAAAATTTTAATTAATGCTGAAATTTGACCCAGATTTCGGACTTCAATATTTTATTCAAATTATTAAACTTCAATAACTGTTTCATAATAATAATAATACATATAAACTTTCATAAGTATTTTAAGTACATGTACAGCCGTGGTCATAGAAATTGCATCAACTATTATTGTTACCTTTTTAATCCTAAATGTGTAAACAAATAGTAGGATCATATTTGAGTGAGTATTAGAGTGAGATGGAATCATGAATATGTTGTCTCATAGTATAGTTGTGCCCATAGTATCCAATTTTAAGCACGTGTTTCTTTTTATTATGTCTATTAGACTGAGTTTCAAACAAATGCCTAATGAGGAAAAAGTTAAAATAGTGACGTTCGCTGAAGCTGGACTTTCTTCGCGTGAGATAGCATGGAGGATGAGGTGCAACCAATCCACTGTGGTAAGAATAATAAACAAAAATCTTTCCCTGGGATCTAATGAGCGAAAGAAATGGACTGTTGGCTTAGAAAAGTACGGTCTAAATGGGGATGCCGTGTGGTGTAGTTGTTAGCATAACAACCTTCTACACCCAAGGTCACCTGTTAGCAGCCAGACAAATTGTTAGAAGGAAGTAAAACGTCCTTGGATAAGCAGTCCTTCGGAAGGAATGTAAAATGGAGAAGCTGTGTAAAATGGGATCTCTAGCCTGTACGATTTTAAAATTAACTAGGCATAACCTATGCTCACCTAAACTTCATCCACAAAAAAATATATCAAATTTTCCGTATTATTTTCTTTTTCGTTTTCGATATATTATTATTGTGAACTTATTGATTTATAATTTAATATCTGGTTGTTTATCGACTAAGATCATCAAGAGGTGCAGAATAAAAATTATTACATGTCTGTTATATTGCTTCTTTTTATTGGAAAACTCTTTCCTACTAATGTGCATAGATATTATCGACAGATTCTGCTAGCTCTCTCAAACCCTCAGCAGGGAGCGTCCTATCCCACAACTCCGCACTCCTATAGGCTATAGGTAATCCAATAGTCCAAGCTCTACCTTCGAGTTGATCGGTAGGCTTGTGGAACAAAGGGGCCATTATATCTCAAAGGCTGTAGATTGCCAATTCGAGACAGTAATAGATGGCAAGTCCACGAGGTTTGGATGCTCTTGTTGGATTCAACAATGAATATTTCCTGCTGCAATAATATTTCAATATTGTTACATTAATATGTTACTAAAAAAATATTTTACCAAAAAACTTCACCATCTTTTTTTTTTTTACTAATTGTATTGTTTGGCTGGAAGAGTCGGTCGGTGACTTCGAACGTGTTTATGTTTAGTTCAAACATTTTTTTTTTATTAGGAAGTATGGATATTCATATTTTTAAGCAGCTATTGATGGTAAGAATGATAAGTAACTATAAATATAGATAAGAAATGTCTGAGTCGAAGTATCGAAAAAAGCATTTTGCAGAAACAGTGCTTATGTAGTTATTAGCTTAAAATGGAGCTGTGTTAAAAAAAAAAAAATCTGTGCTTTTTTCACGCAACTTCGGTTTGGTGCTGAAATGGACTTCTAATATTCTACTTCTAATCCTGTAAGTTATATTCTGAACCAGTAGTAGATTATAGAGTAGAAAAGTTTCATTGGACTTTTCTAACAAAAAATTACAATTATTGTGAACATTATAATTTTTTAAAATAGATAAAAGCTATTGTATGATCTCCTTTCCAGCACATTGGAAACTATAAAGAAACATTTTTTTCACTATTATTATGAATGTATGAGTAGGGTGGCTCAGAGAGTTGAGTTGCTGTGCTCTATTCTTTGTAATTTGGTTTTCATTTCAAATTTCAGTTCTTTGAAATGAAGCTTTTTTAAAATAGTTTCATTGATGGAAACTTCAATAAAATGTACCTGCAGCTTGTATGCCAAACTATGGGAATTAATTATAGCGAGCTCTGAGTATATTTTGAAGCCTATATACATATTTTTGTACTAAAAAAACCTGTTCTATTTCAATACTTGATGAGGTTCCGTATATGGTGGGGATTGTAGTGTTTTTTTGTTAATTCAATTACCGTCAGTTTATACTACTGTGACTAATCTTACGATGATGCAGTGCGAATCCTGCATCATGTTTAGTCAGATATAATCGGGATGATAAGGATAATAGTACCTGACATCGCATAGGCTAAGGGCCTCCATATTACATTCCTTCCGAAGGACTGCTTAACCAAGGACCTTTTACTTCCTTTTAAAAATCCAAGGACCATCTGCCGGGCTGCTAACAGGCGACTTTGGTATAGAAGGTTATTATGCTAACCACTTAACACTAACACCTAAGGCCATCCCAATTTAGACCGTATTTTTCTAAGCCGACAGTTATGCAAGGCTCCCGTACTCTATAGAACCTGTGAAAATCTGCATATAACACAGTGCTAGCCTGAATAGTTTATCATCTATAGCCGGATTCCATCTCTGGACCTTTATCGCACTAACACTGTACTCATAGCTAACTCCCACCATTATTTTTGTATAGAAATATTAAATATACCCGTTCATATGACAGAATAGTTCTCAGTAAGCGGTTCTTATGCACCGTGGGATGCGGTGGCAATACAGAACGGGACTGTATGATGAGATCAAGAGTAAATGCCCTGGTATATGACGGGAACACTGGCTCGACAAGGACGAAGGCTCTTTAATATCAAGCCAGCGGTGGTTAGCTCTGATTTATAGTCAGCTTCGTCTCTGTTCCTGGTCACCCAGTGCCATTTGCTCTGCCTATGGATAATGGCAGAGGTCCTCATTGTCCGAAGGAACACATTTCGTGTGTTCGTTAAGAATGACATTAAATTTGTGTCGAAACATTAACATATGCTGTTTTAACATTAGCATAATTTTTAAAAGTCATGAACACATATGCAAGTATGAATGTATATATAAACGTGTATATATTTTTTTCTTCTCTTTATTCTTCGAATAATCTGTTTGATGTTGAAATTTTTAAGATTTATAATTTGGTACAATTTTACTAATTTATACTAGTTAATGCCAATTAGTTGTTTTCTTATTTAACTTCACTTTATGCTGCTATGACTTATTGGTCGATGCTACAGTGTGAGCCTTAAATTTTGTCTATCCAGGTTTAATCAGGATAGAGATTTTTAAGGAGCACCTGACATCGTACAGGCTCGGAACCCCCGTTTAACGTCCCTTTGAAGGACGGTATAACCAAGGAATTTTTACTACTCCCTCCAATTATTTGTTTATTTGGTATTTATAAATCTAATAATATTGTATTTCAGCTATATAAATCTTATTTATTTTAATAATATTAATCATGCTCAGTAATCTAATATGAGTACAAGAACTGTTTAAATTTTGTCTGACTTATACCACGTTGGAAATAGATATTTTTACTTTTATATATATATTTATAATTAAAATATTATATTGCAGTCTGTATATTAACCATATAAATCATACAGTACCTTTTAATATTATTACTATAAAGAAGATTCTTTTAAAAACTATCAGACTGCTTATAAAGTAGTATACTTCTTTTTTGTCCTTTCAATGTAACCCTTTGAAAGGCTCGTTTATTTATTGGTACATTCCTTACTACAGTATACTATGTGCCTTTTAATTGCATTTTTATAATAAGAATTAAAAATATATGTGTTAATTAAAATATATGCAAAACCATTATTATTTATATACTGTTACAATTAACAAAATTAAAATTATAAAATGATTATCTATGCTTTATATTGTATGTATATTCTTAAATTGATGTCAACTTTTCGAAATCAATACTGTTGATGAATTTAATGAATTCGGGCCGAAATTTATCGTATAGATCGTGTTTATATACTGGAAAATCTTTCCCTTATAATATTTTAGGAATAATTAATTTTGACCTTTGTCTTTCATACATTTGGCTGTCAAAAATTATGTTTTTAAATATCATACTTTTTAATTTGTTTAATTTAGATAAATAGTTATTCATTATTAGATGACATAAATTATTGTTATTTTTATTTCAGTTAGGATGCATGGAGAAGTAACGCTTCAGGTAGTGGGAGCTTTAACTTGCGCCGGCCTCGTGAGCCTCCTTATCATCGCTATTATAAATTCAGAAGCTAAAGTGAAGCCTCCCAACAACACAGGTTAGTGTATTATACAATATCCCTACTGTAAGCTTTATCTCTTATGAGCATTTTCGCAAAACTTTGTAGATAGTCTATTGTGTACTTTTCTCAAAAAATGTTCTGAATTAGGTTTCAACTGGCATTTAAAACATATGAATAACTTATTTTCACTAATAGTTAATTAACAAAATTAGTATGGACCAGCTTTTCTTGTAATTAACTATAATCAAACAGATAATTTTTTAGACGCCCTTGAGATTCATCTAAAAGGCATAATACATCATTAATCAGAGAGCTCCATTTCTTAATAATGAGTAATAATTATAATAACAGTTTATTGTATTCCTAAAAATTTTCAAGTTATAGATTCCATGGATTACTTATCGTCGTTAGATAATAATAATTGTTTTTTTTTCTTTACCGTTTTTATTAAACTTATTCTTAACCCTCATCGTGTTATGTTTATTCTTAATGTTTACCTAAGTGATAATTGTTTTATGCCATAATTCCACTTGGGTATTACTCTATAGTTGCCACCTATTAATTCATATTCAATAAAAAAAAAAAAAGGATATGGGTCCATAACTTGCATTTTTGAAATTTTGTAGCTCGGTTAAATTTAGATAGTAGAATTATTATTACTTATTTAAACTATTTTTTTTATTGTAAACAATAAGGCAGAAAGCAGAATGAGAAAAGATAAACTTTATTTGTTGTAATTCTGTAATTAATTATTAAGTCGGCTTTGTTTAATTTTAATAACGACAGGTCTTTAATATTAGCATTATATTCGTGCTCCAGAAGAAAAATTCGTTTTTTAAAACTACTATGTTGATTTAAAAAAAATATAATCGTACCACACTAACTTATATTTTGTTAGATAACCAACTAATTATAATAAATAGACAATGATAGTTCAGGTCACTTACTGTTTGTTGGTTCTTTAGACAAAGATTGAATGGTCTGGAAATGTACCGGAGCTATATGTACGAGTAAATTAATACCAAGTTTTTAATGTGCTGGTAGTTAAAATACGAAATAACATTTTGTTAAAAAATATATAGAAAAAAGGTACAAGGATTAGAAAAGGAATGAACTACGCAATGAAAAATTAAAGTATGGTATTTATAGAAAAATTGGCTTGTTGAATTTTCTGCAAAAGATAATAATATTCGGAAGCCTAAAAAGCTATATTTTTGTAATCTTGTAGTGACTTTCTAGGTTCCTCAGTAGTGTTCGTTAATGTCCGAAACCTCAGACAAGACCTCGAGTTTAAATCTTTGTTCTCAGATTGATTGGACACAACTGGAGACCTTACACTGTAGAAGAAATCCCATAAAAAAAGCTAGTGGCCGTAAAGCCACATGTCCTTTTCCTAGAAGAGCTATAAGTTTTGAAGGCGGTTGTTGAGAATTTAATTAAATGTAATAGTTGAGGTGTCAGCTCGGCCCCTGACCTCGGGTCAACGAGACCAATTAAAATTCCTCAGGTTCCTCCCGGCCGGCCCCACCTTCTTCACATTCCCCTTTCGTGTCGGCTGCCCTCTCCGCAGCCTCCTCTTTCTTGGATGTAATCAGCTGTCCAGGGTCTGAGGCCAAATAATTATACATAGGGTATCACAAATAATAGGGCGGAGTGGCTCAGTGGTAGAGAGCTGGGTTGCCTTGCCGAATGTCTTGGGTTCAAATCCCGCTGCTGGTAATTCTGTTATTTAGTCTGTTAGCAGCCGGAGATGGGTCATGTAGGACCAGGATCCTCCTGGGGATCACCCAGCCTCTATAATGTGAGTACCTTTAATAAGGGGGAAAAATCTGGTGATTAACCGTACTCTATAAAGCAGTACTGTCTCTACCATATACTAAACTCCAGACCCTTCACGGGTTGTAGTGTTACAGTTTTTTTTTTTTTATCACAAATATTGAAATCTTCTCAAGGCCAGCTTGATAAGTGTAGCCCAGTGAGAAAGTTTCTAAATGTGCAAGGTTTCTGAAATATTGTATTTAATTTAATAAGAACATTACAAATAAAATAAAATCACCAGTTAATTAACGAGTTTATATCTACAGCCCCAGTTGAATAGTGATTAAGTCGAATTTTGTTTAAAATGAGTTTCTTGTACTGAGGGAAAGCTTGATCGTATTAATTCCACAGTGAATGAGGAGCTGTAACAATAGTTAAACCTTGAGTATTATTGCTAAAATTACAGCTCTATTACAAACCAAAAACTAAGAGAATGGAACGATTCCTCTTCCCTCAATATAGTAAACTCTGAAAAAAATTCTATTTGGCCACTTAATCATTGGGGCTACAGAATTAATACTCATTTCATTCAGAAAACTCTTCTCAAGATTCCCTGTAGAAGATTTATTCTAGTAGAACAAAACACATTTGTACGAAGAAGAGTTAACTAAGAGGTGCCTTAGTCCACTAAGTAGCTGAGCTTTCAAAAGAGTCTGTAAGTCTTAGTCCTCTCCTAAAAAAAATACTTCTGAAAGTAGACTGCTTCAAATACTTTGGCTCTATTATAATCTAATCTGATAATACTAGATTCTTGAAAAATGTTAAATATGGTCGGTTGGTGAAATCGATGTAGTTTTCACAAAATAACTTTAACTTTTATTTTAAATTTTATTTGCACCAACGTTTCGGCCTAATTTTTAGGTATTCATCGATACCTAGGAACGTAGATTCAAACAGCAACTCAGCTAAATGTTATTATATAGATTATAACATCTATAATATGTAGTAATAGAATATATGGATTATATATAGTCAAGATGTTGTAGAATGCCACGTATAAAAGAAAAATTAAAGTTTCTTTATTTAATATATAATAGAACATTTCTGATACATTTTACAATAGCCATCTTGAGATAAAAATAAATCTCGTTGATAAAAATTTCGACATGGTATTTGTGAATTCGAATTTGTTTTTTTCAATGTTCGTATTTTCGAATAACTGATTCTGAAGATGAAATTGGAGGCCCCCCCTATGCCATGGTTAGCATAACAACCTACTATGTTCATAATCGAGGGTTCCCAGGTAGTAAAAAAATCCTTGGATGTTCCATCCTTCAGAAGAGACGTAAACTTGGGGTCCCGAGCCTGAACGGTGTCTGGTACTCGTTAAGGATCTCTATACCAATTATTATTTACTTGCACACAACTTTATGACTTCCACTGGTAGCATCGTCCGATTAGACATATCGGTATAAAGTGACGTTAAATAAATAAGCAATGATGAAATTGGTCCTTAAACTGCAAAGAGATATGTTTATTGAATTCGAACGCTATTAAAATAAATCTTGTTATTGTTGATTATGGGGATGACTCGAATCAGCCACCCTGTTTACGCGTCCAACCCGGCACATTGTTTAGCGAATTCGACTATCGACTAGTCTGGCGGCCAGTAATTAATAGAGTAGTGAGAGGGAGGGTGCGAGTGAATGACAGCAACTGTCTGCTAGGGCCCAATTATGGAATCGACTGTCTCGTTCCATCGAAAAGAGGAAAATATAGATCATTATAATTAAGTATCAAGTCAAATAATACTGAAATTAATTTATTGAAAAATAAATAAAATAATAAATAAAAATAAGATACAGCATTATGTCACAAATATTTAAAAAAAGGAAGAAAAATACAAATATATAATACTGCATCAGCAAGATTACGGATTATCAATACATATGTCCTAAATTCATATAAGAAGGCATTCAAAATAGTACTGGAGATAATAAAATTGATCGTAGTTAATAGATGATATAAAAATACGGTTTAATTGAAACCAAAACTAAACAGTAAAAAATAATTTTTAATAAGATTAAAAGAAGAATAGAGTGATGAACAAAAAAAAAACATTTTACCGCAAAAATAAAACAACGTGTTGAGTTTGATATTAAGTGTTGTAAATATGTAATTAACTAATCTTAAAAGCCGCACCGTGCTAATTTTAACCATAAAATAAATTTTTCGGTTCATCGCTCTGTTCTTATTTTAAACTTATACTTATACGCATCAGGCGCGAGAAGTACGCCCTTAATGATACTGCAGAGATCGCCTGGTTACCAGATACATTCGGAGCCAAAGAAACGAATCCTTCGCCTCAATTGTAGATATTCACCATTTCGTTCAATTAATAAGAGGAAGCCGTTCACCGTTCATCAACGTGAAAGACAATATAACTTCACCGTACGAGATAAAGACTTTATAATCCATCGCCATGTGGCCCTGTCGCAACTGTTAAAATTTGTTAATACGAAGCGAGTTAATAATTAAGACGTGATCATTTTCTTTTCATCACATCAAATCATTCTTCTGTAAAACGAACCATTCCATTTGTATACATCTATAAAAGATAATTTCTTTATTTTCTTTAATTGTAAAATTGCCTAACCTTATATCATATTTCGAATTAATAAACCATATGTTTCAGTATTCTACTATATATTTTATTATTTATTTTTTACTCAGCCTAATCACGGATCCAACACCATGTATGGGTAAAATCCTGGAAAAACTCATCCTGGAACGACTATACCCCATCCTGGATGCAAACCACGTTATACCAGATCACCAGTTTGGATTCCGAACACCCCACTCCACTATCCAGCAATGTCATCGTGTGGTGGACGTTGTTTCTTCTACATTGGAATGTACATTATATTGTTCGGCGGTATTTCTTCACGTGGAATAGACTTTTTACCGAGTCTGGCATCCACGATTGCTTTACAAACTCCACCAATATTTTAAAAACTCATACATCCTAAATATTTTCTCATTATTCTATCCTATCTCACTAAGAGGTCGTTGAAAGTAAATCACAATAATGTATTTTCATCCCGCTGTTCTCAATCTGCTGGAGTTCCTCAAGGCAGTACCCTAGGTCCAATCCTCTACACAGTTTATACAGCTGACATTCCGACCTATCTTAATATTATCCTTACCACGTATGCGGATGACACATGTCTATTACCCGTCAACAATGATCCAGTTATAGAATCCCATACTCTTCAATACCGTATCACTGACCTATCAAAATGTTGTCAAAACTGGAGGATTAAAACAAATTCCCACAAATCCCGTCAAATCACTTTTACCCTCCGTCGTAAACCAAAGGCTTTCTGCCCTCCCGTATCCTTTAATAGCATCCCACTGAATCTTGCAGAACAGGTCCGGTACTTAGGATTACACCTTGGAAAAAAATTAACTAGAAATCCTCATATTAGACTGAAACGACCAGAAACAGCATGCCGTTTCAGGATACTTCAACATTTACTAGACAAACGCTCTAAGCTCTCAATTAATTACAAAAGAATCATATACATGATAATCATTAGACCCATCTGGACTTATGGAACAGAGCATTGAGGCTCCACTAATCCATCGAATTCCTCTCGTATCCAATCCCTACAATCCAAAATCCTTCATAAAATCCTCAATGCTCCTTACTTTGTTTTGAACAAAGTAATCCATAATGATCTTAATGTCCCATTTCTTGCTGATTTGGTCCGAGTCCGATATCAATCTTTTCATGTCAAACTTCATTCCCACTCAAACCCACTTGTTTCAAACCTAGCAGCCTCTTCAATTCCTGATAATCCCCCAAGGCGTCTGAAAAGAAGATGGCCTCGTGATCTTCTTAGTAGAACTTTTTATTTGAGTATTCCCTCTGGGTAGTTCTCTACTTATCATTATCATACCATTATGTATCACTTATCCTATTTACTTGTTCTATTGTTGTAATACAATTGTAAATATAAATAAATAAATTTTTAAAAAAAGCATTCCTATTTACAGTATTTCAATTTTAAAAAGTAAAATGAAACAGGTAAGTAATCCCTAAATGAGTATGCACATGTAAATAGATGATGAAACCACTAATGTATTTTATGATAGATTTGGTATTGAACTATTGTATGAATAGTGTGAATGATAATTAAGTAACCTATCAAAGTATTAGCGCTGATATAGCGTGTTGAACTTTATATGTACAATTTTTTGTTCTGTACTCATTCCTTAAGAAATCGGCTCAAATCTTAATTGCTTATAGCTACTTAACTCTATGTCTCTAAATGTTTTATGTTTAATTTAATTTCACTGTTATTTAAATTCTCTAAAATTCTAACATTTAATAAAAATAAAAACAGCATATTCGAATATTATTAGAAAGATGAATCAAAAAGTTTGAGTTTTGGGCTTTTAATCTAATCATTAGACATCTCTGATAATATATATATATATATATATATATATATATATATATATATATATATATATATATATATATGTGTGTGTGTGTGTGTGTGTAAAATCGATATAATAAACTTGAGTTTGGATATCGATGTTGACCAAACTAGATTAAGATACTTACTAAAAAGGTAAGGCAGCTGGAAGAGTCGTGAGTTGACTCAACTAATCCTACTTAGGAAGTCCTGAATAAGTCACGGTTTGGAAATTACTATTCTTTAGTTTATTCTTACTGGGTCTGCTGTACAAACCCGTAAATTCTTACCTTCTACTTATTACCTTCTTTATTACCAGTTCTTATCTCAGTATCAGGTGTTCCTGAAGGTAGTATCATGGGTTCCATCCTATACACGATATATACAGCTGACATGCCAACCCATCCATGCACTGTCCTCACTACGTACGCTGATGACACATGTGTGCTATCAGTAAATAAGGATCCACTTGTTGCATCCCAATCTCTTCAATCCCATATCTCGAACCTTCCAGAATGGTGCCAAAATTGGAGAATTAAAATAAATCCCAACAAATCCCATCAAATTACCTTCACCCTTCGTCGTAAACCTACGAATTCCTGTACTACTGTATCCTTTTATAATATTCCATTGATCCCTGTCGAACAGATACGTTACCTAGGACTCCATCTGGACAAACGTCTCACTTGGAATCCAAAAATGGAAGACAAAAATAAAAAAAACTGCTCGACGTTTTCGCTTGCTTCAACATTTACTGGACAAACTCTAAGCTCCCAATTAATTACAAATACTCATTTACATGACAGTTATCAGACCTATTTGGACATACGGAGTTGAGCTTTGGGGCTACACTAAACCGTCCAATACAAAATCCTTCGTAAAATCCCCAATGCTCCTTATTATACACAAATTAACTCATCCATCATGATCTTAAAGCCAATGATTTGGCCCGAACTAGATACCTATCCTTCCATGAAATGCTTCATACACACTTGAATCCGCTAGTCTCTCAACTAGCTTCCCATACTATTCCTGATAACCCTCCGAGACGTCTAAAAAGAAGATGGCCTCTAGACCTTCTACTATAGAAGTTTATTGTAGTTCTATCAATGGGTAGTTTATCCACAAGTGTTTTTTTTTTCATTTCCTTTGTTCATACATAATCTAAAAAAAAGAAAACAAATTCTTACTGGGAAATGATACCGCTATTAGGGATTGTTTCTGCAATTGTTATCATTTGAATATTTTTAACTATCATCAATGTGTCGAGAAGTTTAAGTACTTAAGGTCTTAAAATGAAACTTAAGGTTAACTAGAAAAATGAAATTACAGACGAAATAAAGGGGCGATTAAAGGAAATGCTTGTTATTACTCTGCCTTAACATTACTAAGCTCGCATCTTTTGTCCCGAATTCTGAAAATCAGAATTTATAAAACTATAATCTGTTCTTTACTAAAGTGAAACATAGCCGATAACTTAAGGATGAACAACTTCTTAAGGCTTTTAAAAATAACGTGCTGTATAGAATGAAGGATGAAACCACCGGAGAATTTAGTATAATAGGCGCTGTGTCGACTGGAAAGCGTCTGAGTGTTAGACTGAGGCATAGGTGAGAATATTGCGTTAAGAGTTATCTGGTGGATTTGGGTTTGGGTAATCCATTCGTGCAATGGATTGGTGGAATCAGAATCGATCCTTCGGGTTAGCTAAGCCTTATTATTATCACTATAAATGAATGACATTAAAGTTTTATTAGTTTGTATGCTATAAAAACGATAGTCTGGATTTTTTTGTTCAGTAACTAAGAAAAGAAAGAGAAGGCAACAATTTTCAAAGCTGACTAAATTCAAATATTTTCAACATAGTATATTAAATTTTTTTCCTGTCCCCACCTGTCCGTGGGGGTGCTTTAACCATCTCAACCATCCTGGTTCGCTTCTCGGTCAGTCATATTCCTTCTTTTCACTGATCCTATACCTCCGTGTTCTCGCCATTTGCGATGTATAAATTTCCAACGTAGGTAGCGTAGCAGATGGGATAGTGTATAGTAAACCAATATCAACTTGGTTTCAACATCTATCTATTAAATAGCAATTCCCGATCTTCACTATACTATAACTTTTTTTGCAAAGATTAGCTTATTTGTCTTGAAAACATAATTTCAACACTTCAATCCTTCCTATAGATTTGCGGTAAGGATTTTATTAAATTAAAAATATCAGACGAATATGAGCCCTACAATGCTTCAATATACACGAGGCGTTCGCGAACAAGATCGCGATGAAAAAAACTCCAAATTCAAAAGATTGGCTTTTTTAAAACTTTTGGCTAGTTTAGACAAGCTATTGGAGCGGAGTAGCTCATTGGTAGAGTGCTGAATTGCTAAGCCGAAGGTTTTGGGTTCAAATTCCGCTGCTGGCAAGACTTTTAGCTGGTAGTATCCGTTATGGATCCCATGAGATCTAGGAACCTCTTGGGGCTAACCCAGCCCCAGTAAAGTGGGCACCCAATATAAGGGGAGAAATCTTTTGGTTGAGTGTGATCTAGGACAAATCACCGCCTGCAACAAACGTTGTCCAAGCAACAGTACAGTCTCTACTATGTATTATGATCCTCAGACAGTTGTAGTGGTACAGCTTTGTTTTTTTTTAGACAAGCAATACTTTATTTTCCCAAAACTCTATGAACCGAAATGAAACCATGAGAAATGAGATGGCACAGTGTCATGTTAGACAAAATTAGCGAAAAAGTAGATTTTTTAAATTATGGAGTAATCTGCTATCTTCGAGGCCAAGAATTTTTCATAAGATCTTTTGAAAACGTATTCGATTTTTTTTTAATCCATTTTTTCACATTAAAACATGCTGAGAACTGCTATTTTAATTTTCTGCTTTTTACTAATTTTCAATTTTAGATGCAGTGATGACTACATTGTACGAGTAAGGAAAGTACTTACTCTTTTTAATTGATTAAACGCGGAAATGATCTCTTTCTAAAGTACTTTCAACGTTGTGTTATATCGAATTGATAAATTATAAACTACTTCAATAATAGCTAACATATTCCATCAATTATATATGATATATGATGCATCGGATCCCTGGTTGATGCAGCTAGGTCCGGATAAAGACAGCGAGAGGCCGGATTCGAGCGAACAATGGCCAGGTCTGACTCAGCTCTCTTCTCCTTATCTTCAGCTGTCGTTTGCATTTCATTTCATCCCCCTCCATCCTTCTCTCTCTCACTCTTTCTCTCTCTCTCACTCTTTCTCTCTCTCTCTCTCTCTGTCTCTCTCTCCCTCTCTCACACACACACACACACACACACACACACTTGTTGCAGTAGACTCCCCTCTACTTCTCTCTCCTCTAATATCTTGGTAATAAGGTTCTTAAATCCTTTTTTTTTTTTTTAGCAGGGCGTTTTGCCATTCCACAAATCAGCCAAAACAAAGGTTTGATCAATCTTTGTGATACTGCACGTTGTCGAAGCTTAATGTTGCTTGTTTGAGAAATAGGACGTTAATAAGTAATTACTTCGGAGGAAAGGGATTTATAGGTTTTTTTGTTTATTCTATTTAATCTCTTACATCAATCGTTCCGTCCCCTCTACTAAATTTTGTATTACTTTTAATATATATCGTCCATACAAATGCAAATTATTAAATACGAAAAAATGCATCAGTTCGTTTTTGATCTATATTGCTTGTTTTAGAATTCATAAATGATATAAAAATCATTTAGAGTCATTCAAAAGTAAAAACAACACGTATAATGACATAAGTAAAATATGTGAATGAGCCTTAAAACAGTTTATTACTCGCTTGAAAAGTAGTGTTTTCACTTTCGATACTTTGCATCTGGGAGATATTAAACAGGATAATGGATTAAAAAAAGCAAATGCTGGAGATTGAATTCTTAAAATTCAAAGATCATGTGGCTAACCAAAGAATATCTTCAAAAAGGAGAAGTTGCGTCTCCTGGAAAGGGAAATACGACGTAAAACTGTGGTAAAAAAGGGAATGCCTCTTTACCAGTGGATGCCTCTCGATGAATTATAGTTTCAATGAGATGGAAGTCCTGGATAGAAGAATTCTAAGAAAAATCATGGATGTAGTTCAGATTGAAGACGGAACGAAACTGTGAAGTAACTGATATATCTCCCAGAAAGTGGAATAATCTTAGATACTATCCAGATGAGAATGCTGACATTCTTCCTCTGAATGAACAAGCACAGATTGACCAAGCAAATGCTCTATTATTTCTCAAAGACGAAAACAACTACAACGTGGATTAAGAATTGAGAAATGATTTAGAAAAATTGAGCATCGCTGAGTCTCACAAATCCGGAAACAATGTACTTAATTTGTGAGGGTTTCAGGATTCACGAAGAAAGCCCAGAAAATCTTGGATAAATTTGGACAGAGGATTAAAGGAATCGTGGCAGTGAACCGATGAAGCATCAGAGACCGAGAAAACTCCAACATTATTATGAGAAGAAAACAGAAAACACAACTAGGTTGGTTTGTCAATTCCTGAAAAAAATATTTTTTGTTTACAGGAATATTAACAAGTGCAATAATTCTAAAATCCTCAGCTGAGGGGTGGCTTTACATAACTTTGTACACACTATATCGTATATTTATGGAAACATTTTTTTTTATTAATTAAGACTATGTATTCTTAGTCTTAATTAGTAATTCTTATTCTCAGTCTTCAATACTCCCGCCTTTATTTATTCTGATCTGAGATAAGTTGGCCTAAATCGGATTTAGTTTAACTAACTGTAAATGTGTCAAATATCATTTATTAAACTTAAGCTTACCGTATTCTTTTCACGTTTATTCAAAATATGTAAAACAAATTTTTCAACACATTAGCAAAAGTTTCAGCCCTTAAGAAAAAATGTATAATATGAATAATATTTAATTTAATAATGTTGCATTAGCATACATTCTAGCACATGCCCAACAGTCAATTTATTAATGCGTATCCCTTTGAGGTTTTATATTACAAAGTACCGGAGAACTAACTTCAAAGAAAAGTTGCCGCATATTGAATAAAGGCCCGCCGAAACCAAATGTATATATGCAGAAGGATCTTTATTTTGTTGACCTTTCCCCTCATTATTGTTCCGTTTGTATTTGTTGTATGGAAGAAGTTGGCCCCCCTGGGGGAGGAACATCATTATTGGCTGCTTCAAAGGAAGTGGAGAAGGAGTAACTCGATAACTGGACAAAGTTGTCACAAGTTGAGAACGGCCAAAGTGGCTTAGTTCCAGGCATACCTTCTTCCACCTAAGTCCATCTCGACCAGGTGTCGGCGTCTTAGAATGGCCTATTGTTATTTCGGCAAAACTATATATTATAATAACAAAAATTAATAAATAAAAAAAATAATAATAATAACAATAAAGGGTTGCCTTGGGGTGCCTGCTGATGGCAATGTTTTTAAAGCATTAAGCGAAAAAGTTCGTAAATACCAAGAACTATGAGAGGAATTAAGACATCTTTACCGAATGGTGGAAGTTAAAGTATAACCGATTATCGAATACTGCGACGGTTTGATTCCTGAGGAAACAATCAAATCTATGAAGGCGCTCGAAATAGGCTGGGAACTTCAAGAAGTACAGAAAGCGGTCATGCTGGGAATTGCCAGGATCTTTAGATATGTCATTGTAAACATGTAAACGGAATTTCTACTATTAGCAGCATCATTTCTTAAACTACTTAAGTTATAAATGTTAAAAAAATATATTTATCCAAAACCATAACCCATGAAGGGTCGCTGATAGAGTATGGTATATGTTGAGAGTGATGAGATTGACTTTTTAAGCTCACGATTATGCAAGGAGGTTATTTGACCGAGATCACACTTACAGGTTTTTTCACAATTAAGGTGGCCGGGTTATCCTCAGATTCCGCAAGGTTGAGTAACGGCTGTTAATAGAATGAATAATTTATTTATTTAAATAAATTATTGTTAACGGGGTGTTATTAGTAAAAGTAATTATCTTCTATTGCCGGACTCGAACTCGGGATCGTGTAGGGTTGGGCGATATACGATATTGATATCGATATATCGATATGTCCTGCCAATTGATGGTCACTATGGATAGGGTCGACTATAGATGGTTCTTTTTTACCCTCAAGTTTTGATACTCATGGAATTATGCTGTTCTGTCTCATTCCAGTGTCGAGTTCTTTTGAAATTGAACTCACAATTTCTAGAGTTCAAGGGTTCTCTTTAAGAAACCATTTTCTTTTTTTTTAAAACACTTTACTGAAACATTACAATCTGCCACTTGTGGACACTAAGTAATGGTGCTTTGTAGCTATAACTATTCCATAACAAAACAAAAAAATGATTTAAACAAAATAAAATAGGTGAATGCAATAAAATAGATGCATGTGGAAAAATATATACATGCAGTAATAAAAAGAATTTAATGCAAACATGATAATAAAATAAAGTGTAGAAAAAAAATAAAAATAAATAAAATAATTTATATATTCAAACCCCAAAAGAAAACATTTCAGACCGTAACATTAAGTTCCGAAATTCTATAGGAAATACATAATATCGATGGAATTTTACAGTAGAAGAACATATTTTTCAATTTAATGCCTCAATATTCAGAATTTGTCTTTGAATAGTAAAATTAAGATAAAAAGTTTATCTTGTATATCTACCCTAGATAAAGTGATTGAAAAATGCTGTTAAATGGTATAATAATTAATAATGAAATCTTACGAAACCCTATTTAAGAGCTTTAACATTGTATATTTTGTACCGTATCGGAGGAATTCAGTAACGGCCCTGCAATATCGCATTCCACAACATTGAAGAATCCATTCGAATTCCTTTTTTAGCTGAAACCATCCACTTCGATGAGAAATTGATAACAAGATAAGACAAATTTTACTGAATTTATAGATTTTGACGAATTAGTGGTTCCGAATTTCAGAATTTTATTTAAATCGTTAGCGAACAAAATAATATATAATGGGGGGGGGGCGGTTCAGTGGTGGAGAACATAGTTGCCGTCCCGAAGATCTGGCTATGTGGTGGCTGTTTTATTTAATACCAGACATGTACATAGTACAACAGAGCAGGGGACATAATAGGACTCTAAAAAAGAAATCCCAGCTCCATTGTGCGAGGCTGAAACCGAACCAGGGCTTCAATAATGATGTCATTTTGGCTCTCGAATCTTCCTATTTTATCGAAATGAGAAACTGTTCTCCCCCAACAACGGGAAGCCAAGTGGCTATTTGGTTTTCACCATTAATTAGAATATGAATATTATTTCTTATATTTTGTAAATCTGTATACATAGATACATACTTGGTAATCCATATTTATCCTATGCTTTCTTTTTCTCTCCTCTGTCGTTGTAAAGATATAGTTTTTTTATCACTTCTTCGTACTAATTCACAATAGTTATGTGTGCGTTTGGAATTTTATACATTTTTATATATAGTTGACTTTTTCGTACAAACCAAGGCGCGTTTACTGCGATTAGTAGGATTTTATTTTGGAAAGTTTGTAATTTGTTTCGCTTAGTTGTTGACACTGCGCCCCATACTTGACAACCGTACATTAGGTTTGTGCTTGGCAATCCTAGGCGATCGAGCGTGTCCCACCTTTATGATGAGTTAAAGTGGCTCTTCCCTCCCTTCCGAAGGCAATATTTCCTCTGTACATTCTTATACCAATCTATTTACTCTCAACACCCTTCAGATATTTATACCCTTCTCCAATTCAAATCATCTGTTCAACACCATAAAACAAGATCCAGCCTTTCCGATCTCTATATTCGTTCCCACCAAACCAAAGCATTCGAACGCTCCTTTTTCACCCGCTCCACCACACTGTGGAACTCAATCCCTCCTAATATCCCTCACTATCGTCATTTAAATCCTTGCTTTTCCAACATCTCCTAGCTTCCCAAAAAGATCCTCTCTGAGCAGGTTAGTCATTAGCTTTGATTGTAATGTATAGAAATTCATTGTGCTATTTATTTCTTTTAATTTTGTCTTTTAAGCTGTACATCATGCAAAGAATTATTGCATGCTAGCTCATGCATTTAACAAAAGCTATGGATTTATCAATTCTCTTCAATTGCTTAATATCTTGTCAAGACTTGTACTGTTCATTTACTTATTATTATTTTTGTTTAAATATTTCTTTTTAAATTGTTTTTGTCATTTTCACACACTTTATGATTTGTAATACTTAGCCTTCTGGCCAGATAAACATTATGTTTCTTTTTCTGTTCCTATTTGTTATTCTAAAGGGACATAGTCCCAGAATAAAGTTACTTTTCTATTCTATTCTATTCTATTAGTAGAGGCTAAGAATGGTTTTATAAATGAATAAGGCTGTTTCTGGTTTTAATCTAGATTTTCTATTTATTATCGGATAAAGTAGAACTTTTTCTATATTCACTAACCGAGCTAAAACAGTATTTACTTGGCTCATAGTATCTATATTAATCTAAAGTGTTATCTTATTTATTTTATTATGTATTTCTCTTTGTTCTGTAGAAATTAAAAAGTGTTAATTAAATAATATATGCAGATTTAATGATGGATTAAATCAGTCAGGGGTGCAGTCCAATATGCAGATTTCAATTTAAATTTGATTCAAGATTACTTTTTGAAATATCTATATATGGCTTAGTAAACATACAAGGAAGTTGAGAGGTTCCCACAACAGTATCATGTATTAGTATACAATTTTTATTGTTTAATGAAACTGACAAGTTAGAACAATACTTTTCTAAATGGAAATTAGACCTCAACGTTCAAAAATATAGCACCAAAATTTTCATCCTTAGATGCCCTTCAGACCCACCTCAGCTAGTGTTCAATGGCAGCAACCTCCCGTGGAATAAAGAAGCAACAAAATATCTCGGAATTTATTAAGATCGTCGTCTAACCTGGAACCAGGATATCAACACCAAATTAACACATTAACAGGCCTACGCACGATTAGCTCTACTTTATCCGATAATAAATAGAAAATCAGAAACAGCCTTATTAATTTATAAAACCATTCTTAGACCTCTACTAATGTACGGTTGTGAAGTGTGGGGGTGCAGCGTCAACAACTAAGCGAAACAAAGGTAAGCGCCGTCTTACCTGGAACCAGCATATCAACACTAAATTAACACAGGTCTTTGCTCGATTAGCTCTATTTTATCCGATAATAAATAGAAAATCTAGATCTAAACCAGAAACAGCCTTATTAATTTATAAAACCCATTCTTAGACCTCTACTAATGTACGGTTGTGAAGTGTAGGGTGCAGTGTCAACAACTAAGCGAAACAAATTACTAACTTTCCAAAATAAAATCCTACGAATCGCAGTAAACGTACCTTGGTTTGTACGAAACAGGCAACTACACCGAGAGTTTGCTCGATTGAAGAATTCATTATATTTTATTATATTATAAAATAACATTATATTCGTTATAAAATAAACTTGAACAGCATGAGCAGTCATTAAATAAAAATGTTTAAAAAGTGGCTACTTCGGGAAAAATAATGATCTACATTTTGGAAAGGTCTTATTGCTTTTCTCCAAATTCCTAGCCAATTAAATAATATTAATTTTTAAAATAATATTTATAAATAATGCACTCGTTTCCACACCACCGCAGAGGTAGAGTGCCGCGTTTTTTTAAATGTGGTATCCCCAGTAGGCCTAGTCCACAATCGTCTATGATGTTCAAGGTATAAAATCTTGATGGATTTGGAACTACTATTGATCGTTTTAGATCTAATAGTATTCGACGTACGATGAAAATTGCGGTTGTGGGACGAATAAACCTAAATTCGACGAATGAACCTAAATTTGCCAATTATTATACACTACAATACATATTACAAATTAAACATAAATATAATAGAATAGAAAAGTAACTTTATTCTGGGACTAAGTAAGTCCCTTTTTGAGATCACTAAAAGAGGTTGGCCCAAGCAAACGGTGAGTTTATTAACAATATAGGGAGGGAAATTGTTTTTTAAAAGGATTTCTTTGATACGGTGGGTGTTGGTTTTATGAAAGCAGGGGTCAGAGAGGGATAGGCCACGGTGAATGATATTTTTAGCGACGTTAATTTTAAGGTGGTGCGGATGTTGAGAGTAATAATTAAGAAGTCTACCAGAGTAAGTTGGTTTAGTATACCAATCTGTGGATAAGGTGTGGTCAGGATTTTTAATGATAAGGAGGTCAAAAAAAATTAGTGACTTATTGGATCCGAGTTCAATGGTGAAATGGAGGCGGGGATGGTATGAGTTGAAAGAAGATAATAAATCTGAAATATGTTGGGATTTATGATAAGGAGGATGTGTACATATTTTTTAATGAAAAAAGCATCGTCAAGAAACTGGGGTAGAATGGAGTCCAGAAGGTCATTTAGGACAATATTAGAGAGGTCAGGAGCGAGGGGATTTCCCATGGCAAGCCCAGAAATTTGGTAAAAGAACTGTCCATGGAAGGTAAGGTAGCCGGATTCACAACAGAGTTTTAAGGATTGGAGGAATGAGGACCAGTATGAGAGAGATATTATCATATCTGTCACTATTTTAATTTTCTACATTACATGTCACTATATTCTTGTTACTGCAAGTTTTTATTTATATTTTTTGTTCTGTTTGTTTCTCTCTCATAGCCCTGAAGATGGCCTACATTGTAGGTCGAAACGTCGGCACTAATTAAATATGTCTGGTACTTATTTGGTGTTTTTTTTACTGCGCCCCCCTAACTATCTCCGTTCTCCACAAATTATAATGCAATTGGGAAAAACCACACTGCAAAGCCTTATGTTTCAAATTTCTCCAGTAATACAACACACTTACCGGTCGACGTTTCGCCTATTCCGGCATTATCAAGACACAATAAAAAGGTTATGTGAATCACATCTCGAAGAAAAAGATGTAATATATCCCAACGAACAACAGCCCTAAAAGTCTCCAAACATGAGACAGCACCCCACCACCAAGACGTTCAACATACAACTGCAGTATTCACAGTCATCCGCATACAGTCATCATTTAACTATATATATATTAATTAAGAAATTAAGATAGAAACTAGGGACAGATAAATTCTATTTCTGATTTAGTTTGGAGACTAAGGGCTTTTCGTTGGAATTTGTCCACGGTCTTAACATTTATGTAACATTATGAAATGTCTCTTTTTTTATATTTCAATAATTATGTAATTAAAGATTTGTGTTTGTATTTTAGTTCTAATTTTCCTTTAAATTTACCTATTCGATCAATCATTCGAAGACAATCATGTTTTTGTCTTATAAAACTAATCGCATAAACGTACATAAAAATTCGATTCCATCATTCTACAAAAATGTATTCAAAGAACCTGCAGAAGCAGATTACAAGGCAGCACAATTTAAAAACTACTTTATTTCTAGACCTTTTTTTTTTTTTTTTTTCTTTCAAAGTAACCCTTTGAAAGGACCGTTTATTTGTTAGCACATTCCATACGTGAGTATACTATGTGCCTTATAAATTCATTTTACAAATAGTTAACTATAGTTATTTCTAGACCTTATGTAAGTAAAAGTTTAAAGTAAAACATGAGGAAGAAATAATAAGTTCGATAAATTCCATCCTATGGAATAAAGAAATACTAAAAAATTGGAAACTAAAAAGATCTATGATTCCTTCGTGGAATGCGTAGCCACTGACGGGTCAGAGGTTTGGACACTCACGAAAAAGGCGGAGAATGGGTTGCTTTCCAAGGAAATGGATTTCTGGAGAAGAAGCTGTGGTATATCGAGAACCAAGCGGATCCCAAACGCAGCAATTACAGACAAGGCTGGATGTCAAAAGAACATCTTTACCAGATCAGAACTAAAAGATTAAAGTGGTATGGCGACTTAATGCGGATGGACGAAAACCGCTGACCAAAGAAAATTCATATACCAACTATATACTACCTGAAAGAAGAAAGCGTGGAAGACCAAAGAGAAAGTGGATGGAGGACGTGGAGAAATGCATGAAAAAAAAAATAAATAAGAAATAACCATGATTTTCTTATTCATCGGCTTAACATTTGGACACTTGTGATCACAGATGAAGGTGTCTTACTCTTATAAAGTTCCCATCAAAAAAAATTCTTAGTTATGTTAATAGCCAAGTTATTAACTGAGGAGCAGATTAAAAGATTAGTAAGATAATGCTTAAATATTTATACATAAAAAAAAATTTTTACCTCGTGAATTAGCTTCGTGATGGAGTTGTAACTTCTTCTGCAATCCTTAAACTCTATAAGACTCTTCAACTATTGGTGCTAAGGATTCTTGGATATTTCCTAAAATTCACTTATACTAGTTTTCTTGTTTTACATAGACTATTCCATCAGAAACTCAGTTGACAAATAAGAAACATTTTCGCTCTTTCTTTTATCTAAATACACTCAAGTATCATAACAACAGAATAATCTTTATTTCATTGTTATTCGCTTAACAAATTTTGAAAGAATATATTAGGAATATTTATACAAGGGGAGGCGGCCCATGGGTGGCAGATCTGGGGATAGTCGGCAAAGGTGAGTTGCAACTTTGTTGAAATGAAAGTTTGATGCTTTCAAAATCAAAACTAAATTTAAACTTGAGTATTAGCCAAATTGTGGGGCACAAATGTGATTCAAATATGTAGAAACAAACTTTCTACTCCTTCAAAGTTGGCCTTATTTACCACCAAACTGGTATCTATTACATAGATCTTTATTATTACATAGACATGTATATGCATTATTAAATATATTCAATTTATTTATTTAAAAGTAACTAGAAACCTTTTTGTTATTATTTTCATATCATATTATAGCATGTATATAATCTAGCTATAATTGGCTAGTTAAGAGGAAATAATAAAAATATAATCATTTCCTGACATTTACGATTATTCCTATCTTTTTTTAATCTAAAGATATTACAAAACAAGGTTGTGTGATGAATAGGTAAAGCTAAAAGTCGGATTTTCCTTTGTAAATATTCAACAATGTTTTGGAAGGGCACATTTCACCCAGTTACCAACAAGGTACATTTTCAACAAAGCTATCATAAATTTAACTTGAAAGAAGACTCCTCATTCCCACGACCCTGCAAAACTTTCACGAATGTTCACCCTTTGAGAAATACAAGTCATACCGCCTCCTTATGAGGACTGCTCCATCGGCGAAGGCACTTTGAAGAAGTCACTCCCTGCGGGGATGGTGTCGGCACTCCGGAGCCCGAAGGAAGCCGCGATGGTTTTACCACCTGGTAGACCCGGAGGATGAAGACTTGCCGATCTACCTGACCCTTGGGGTTCTCCGATAGCTCCCTCTAACAAAGTAGCCTTAAGGAGCAGCAGGAGAAGTATGCTTTCTAATTCAGCTGGGGCGACCTTAAACAATTCAATTACTTTCTGATTACCAGTACTAATTAATTTAAAAATAGATCATAGTTAATATCGATAAAAAATCAATACCTGATATCCTTTAACTTTAAACATTTCTTTGATCCTATCAACAATATACAAAAATCCTTCTTCGTCAAAGTAACCAACATCTCCGGTGTGGAACCAACCTTCGGCATCAATTGCTTCTTTGTTCGCTTCTGGGTTGTTCAAATAACCAATTAACATCTTGTTGATGCATTATATGTAAATAGTTCAGCTGTTCTATTATCTAAAAATCATACTTTTTAAAAATACATCATTATTGATTTTGCTTTGCTTAATCAAGCCTAATTAATTATTTAAGTTAATAAAATAATAGACATAAACATGGTGTCAGGTATATATATCAGGCAGAGAAGAAGATGTCTCAGATCCCAGTTCCAGAAAAACTTGAGGTCAATGGAAATCTCCAAGAAAACTGGAAACTCTTTAAAGAGATGTGGGCAAGCTATGCCGTGGTCACAGGAGTTGACAAGAAAGGAAAAAGGGTTCAAGAGGCAACCTTCCTCTCAATCCTAGGTAAGGATGGATTTAAAATTTTTCAATCTTTTAATAAGCCTCAGGATGAGTTTACATTAGATTCACTCATTGAAGCCTTTGACGAATATTTTCTACCACAGGCTAATGTTACTTATGAAAGATTTGTGTTCAGCTCCCTCAGGCAACAGTGTGGGGAGTCTGTTGTTGATTTTGCAAGGAGGCTCAAATTGCAAGCAGCCTACTGTGACTTTCATAATATTACAGAAGATGAAATTTTACGAGATCAATTAATATTAGGAATGCAAGACCAGCAGATTCAAAAGATGTTATTAACTAAGCCTAACCTTTCAATGGCAAAAGCCTTAAATAGGTGTAGGGTGAGTGAGGAGGCAACTCACCAGGCTTCTAGCATAAATCTAGGGTGTAAGAAAGAGGAGTGTGTCCATAAAGTTAAAAATAAATCTAAAAGAAATTGCATCACCCAGGACGATACACCAACTGATGTTCAATGCAAATTTTGTGGTCTGAAACATAAGTGGGATAGGGCGGCATGTCCAGCTTTTGGAAAAGTGTGTAGCAAATGTAAAAAGAAGAACCACTTTGCCAAAATGTGTAAGGTAAAAGCAGTTAGGCAAGTAGCTGACAACGAGGAAACTACATCTTCAGATGAATCTGAAACAGTCTACTGGGTGAATGCTCTTGTCAAAAAAGTTAATAGGCAGTTTATATCTCATACACTGATGCCACTTGCAATGTCTTAGGGCTCTCACATGTTTGCAAGATTACTAAGTCTACCAATTCCCGGCTCCAACCCTCTAATGCTAAGCTAAAGTTTTACAATGGGGAGTCAATTCAATCCTTAGGTAAAATTGAGTTTATTTGCCAAACAGACTCAGGAAAAACCACCCTTCAGTTTGAAGTAATTAAAAGTGATGAAATGCCACTTGTTGGAGCAGACGATTATGTACGTCTAGGCCTAGTCCATGTTAAGGTTGCATCAGTGAAGTCCGTCTCAGGCTTTGATGGTAAGGAAATAATTTTAAAAGAATTTGAAGATGTATTTTCTGGCCTAGGCTGCCTCACAGGTAAACTTGATTTGTGGGTGGATAAATACATAAAACCAACTGTAGTTCAACCCCGAAGGTATCCCGTCTCATTAGTGGAACAAATTAAAGACGAAGTTAAGCCTTTAGAGAAACAAGGAATCAACACTCGGGTTAAAGAACCTACTGACTGGGTTAATTCTATGGTGGTCGTTCAGAAACCGAATAAGACGTTACGCTTATGCCTCAATCCCAAATTCTTAAATTTAGCACTTAAAAGAGCTCATTATCGGGCACCCACTATAGAGGAGCTACTGCCAGACCTTAAGAATGCGCGTGTTTTCTCTGTTCTTGATGCAAAAAATGGTTTCTGGCAAGTCCAGCTTTCAGAAGAGGCATCTAAATTTACTACGTTTTGGACTCCACTCGGTCGGTATAAATGGTTGAGAATGCCCTTCGGTATAAAGAACGCTCCAGAAGAGTTTCAGAGAAGAATGAATGAAGTCACAGAGGGTTTAAGGGAAGTCAAGGTTATTGCTGATGATTTTCTAGTGTTCGGATGTGGCAGTACTGATGAAGAAGCTGATAAAGACCACGATAATAATTTAAGGAGTTTGCTAGTACAAGCCCGAAAAGTTAATTTAAAGTTCAATAAGGAAAAGCTTAAATTCAAGTTACCCGAAGTTAGGTATATGGGACATGTGTTTAGTAAGGATGGGTTAAAATCAGATCCACAGAAAGTGGAAGCCATAAAATTGGTGCCCACGCCTCAGAAGAAAGAAGATATTCAGAGATTTCTCGGCATGGTCAACTATCTTTCGAAGTTCATGCCGAAAATTTCAGAGTACACTGAACCATTAAGACGACTTCTGATCAACGGAAATGAATGGGCTTGGCAGCAACCCCAGGAGGAAGCCTTCACTCACTTGAAGAGACTCATCACATGTTCTCCAGTTTTGAAATATTACGATGCAGCGGCTCCAGTAACTCTCCAGTGTGACGCCAGCCAAGTGGGATTAGGAGCGACTCTCCTTCAAGGCGGGCAACCTGTGGCCTTCGCCTCCAGGGCATTAACAAGGACTGAAGAGAACTATGCTCAAATAGAGAAGGAGTGCTTAGCCATCGTTTTTGGTTGTAAAAAATTTTAAACTTACCTATATGGCCGAGATATCATTCAAGTGGAGTCCGATCACAAACCTTTAGAAATTATTTTCAAGAAAAATCTAACAGCAGCTCCTAAGAGACTTCAGCGCATGCTTCTTAGATTACAGAAGTTCAATTTGACTGTACCTATAAGCCTGGTAGGCTGATGTTTATTGCAGACTATTTGTCTCGAGCAAATGAACCAGAGTCCTCTGCAAAGGACAAGAATAAGTGGACAACAGAAAATGTTTTTAATCATGACAGCGAACAATTTTTCAAAGAATTAGAGTCAATAAACGTGTTAAACTATGTTAACCTTACTATAAAAAGAATAGAAGAAATTGAGGAAGCAATGTTTCGAGATTCTGACTTGCAGGGACTGGTTGACTTCATTCAAAACGATTGGCCAGAGAAGCGATCTGCACTTAAGAAAGAACTGCAAACTTATTGGAGTTTTAAGGAAGAACTTACAATTCAAGAAGGGGTTATATTAAAGGGTGAAAGAGTAGTGATTCCAAAAGCTATCCGGCCTGCTTTATTGGAGAGAATTCACTCAGGACATATTGGGGCAGAATCTTGCATCAGACAAGCAAAGGAAATAGTATATTGGCCGGCAATGAAGAATGAAATTCGTGAGAAAGTTCAAAAATGTAATGTTTGCCAGAAACTGGGACCTTCACAACCCAAGGAACCTCTTGTTTCCCATACAACACCAACAAGACCATGGCAGAGAGTTGCTATTGACATATTTGATTTTAATAAGCAAAACTATTTATTGATAACAGATTATTTTTCTTCTTTTTTTGAAGTTGACCACCTTTCTAAAATATCAAGCTCTAGTGTCATCAACGCCCTTAAAAGGCAATTCAGCAGATATAGCGTTCCTGAGGTTGTGATCATGGACAGTGGTACCCAGTTGGTCAGTGCTGAGCTGAAGAATTTTTCAGAAGATTGGGGATTTGAAACGGCAAGCTCTTCACCTTACCACCATCAGAGTAATGGAAAAGCAGAGAGCAGTGTCAACATTGCTGAAAGATTGATGAAAACTTGCAAAGAAGACAAGACGGATTTCCATTTAGCACTACTTAATTGGAGAAATACCCCAACCCAACTTATGGATAGAAGTCCGGCACAAAGGTTAATGTCACGCCGATTGAAATCAACACTACCAGTAGTGGCCCAGAAATTAGAACCTTACATACCCATCGGAGTAACTGAACAAATAGATAGAAAGAAAGCAATACAGAAGAGGTACTACGACAGGACAGCCCAGCGCCTCCCTCCCCTTCGGCAAAGTCAGGCAGTATTGGGGCAGTTGAGACCTGATAGGAGAGGTGAACCTTGGGTCTCAGGCCAAGTTGTTGAGGTTCACTCCCCAAGATCATATATAGTTGATGTTGGTGGAAAGAGGTATCGACGGAACAGAGTTTACATCAAGCCTTCACACAAAGGAAGAGCAGAAAAGGATGGCGAACCTAAGAAGAAAGAAGTAACCACTCCTCCGAGATCCGATCCACTCATTCACAGA
Source organism: Arma custos (assembly GCA_037127475.1). NCBI lineage: Eukaryota > Metazoa > Arthropoda > Insecta > Hemiptera > Pentatomidae > Arma > Arma custos. The sequence continues at coordinate 83,391,955 of CM073760.1, read as the reverse complement.
GGTTAACTCATCTTTCTGGAAGAAGGAAGATGTTGATGCATTATAAGTAAATAGTTCAGCTGTTCTATTATCTAAAAATCATACTTTTTAAAAATACATCATTATTGATTTTGCTTTGCTTAATCATGCCTAATTAATTATTTAAGTTAATAAAATAATAGACATAAACACATCTAAAACAAAAATGATTCAGTTTCACTAAATCACTTAGTGTTACAACTCGAGGATACTTATCACTGCTGTAATAGTGTTATATAGCATTGTAACTAACTGATTTTTAATCAATTTATTATTTATGCTTTAATTTTTTATTACATAAAATTGTTGTTGCTATTCTGTGAAAGTTAAACTAAAATTAAAATTAGAATTAATGTCCTGACCTTAATATAAAAGAGTTAGATCTTGAGTGATAATAGTTGACCTTGAAATATATTTCTCTTACATAGAGAGAAATGTAAACATTTTTGACCCACATTGCAGGTCCTCTTCATGGCTGTCGAGGTAGATCTACCCAAAGAAGATTCGTGATGTAACATGTGAACTCATGACACCCCCCCCCCCCTTTCGACAGCCCTGAAGAAGTTCTGCAAAATGGGTCGAAACATTGGCTATTTAATAAACATTTCTCCCTACCTAAGAGATATTTATTGACCTCCACCCGGACCATTTTCTTCCATATATACAATCAAGGTCAACTATTAACATTCAAGATAAAAGAGTTAGCGTTCGTTCTGTAGAGCAATTGACTAGGAAATAACAACAGCAATAATAATTTTAAATAATATTAAATGAAATTAATATTATGTAGAGTGGAAAATAATTGACTGGGTGATATAATGGAGGATGGAGATAGTTTGGGGGTGCAGTAAAAAAAACACCAAATGAGACAAGACTTATTTGTTATTAGTGCCCATGTTTCGACCCACTTTGTAGGCCATATTCAGGGCTATGAGAGAAAAACAAACAAAACAAAACACTATAAAAAAAACAAAACATTACAGTACCAAAAATATAATAACATGTAGAGTGAAGAAAAGTAAAAATAGTGACAGATATATAATTAAGAATAAAGAATATAAAATTACAGAATAAATGTACAGAAGGGTGATAATGCAAACATAATACAAAGAGAAAGAAAAATGAGAAGGTAAACGGAAAGATACAAAATGAAAAAAGTATAAAATATAAAAAGGTGAGGCATAAAGTTATGGAATACCTAGTTTAATTACTGATAAAATATATAATGTATGACAATAGACTCCTAGAGGTTACATAAATAAAATTTATGAGAAATGATACAAAATATGATGCCAAAAAAGAAATATGTAGAAAGTACTGAATAAGAATCCCGTTGAATGACAGCTAGCAGTTTTGAAAATGTAAGTATGGGATATTATATTACATCCCATACATGATCACGTCCAAATCACTTCCTAGAAACAAGTAAAGTCCTTCTTGCCAAGCACTGAACCCAAGACTTCATGAATTGTAGTGATTCAGTTTTTTTTTTTTCCTAAAGTATTTATAGTTGTACAGAAATAGTAAATTCTGCTCAACAGCAGTAGTGCGATGCCGCATGATAACATGGAAATATTCTGATCTTGTATCCCGGAAAGTCTATCCTAACTCAAGTTTTAACTGTCATCAAAATTGAATACGCATGATTTATCCCAGCTTTTTGTGTTCGAAAACTTATTCATAACCAATAGATTATTTATTGTAATATTCATTATAATAGGTCTTAGTTCTTCAAAAACAAATAGTGATGATTTATAGCTATTCAATTGTTAACAAATGAATTAATAAACTAATACCGTTTAACGAGTTTCTTCAACATCACATCAACTTCAATTTTTTGCAGAAAATAATCTTTAGTGATAAAACACAAATTTGAAAGAAACAGTAAATAAAATTAATTGTAGGTTTTTTAGGCATAGTTTGTTGGTATTATCTTGATATTCTGAGAATGATTCTAAAAGAGAAGTTATTTGGGATAGATATATTAGCCCAATTTTTTGTGTAATTACGCTTTATGCTAATATTAGTTTTTTTAAAGAAATTTAGAATTATTTCTAATTTAAGAAATCTGTAAATATTTTTGGAGAATGAAGATAGTTGGGGGTGCAATAAAAAAAAAAAAAAATACACCAAATAAGTCAAGACTTATATATATAAGTATTTGTGCCGATGTTTCGACTGTGTAACTGACCAAGTTCACCCAGCCTCCTCTCCTATTAGCCCTGAAGATGACCTACAAAGTAGGTCGAAACATCGGGACAAATAAAAATAAGTCTTGACTTATTTGGTGTATTTTTTTTTTTTTTTACTGCACCCCCAACTATATCCATTCTCCATTATATCATCCAGTCAACTATTTTCCTCTCTAATATAAATATTTTTCTGTTTTAAAATTTTAAATTTTTGTGTAAAATTATTAATTATGAAACAAAATAATAACTTGTATATACCTGTGGTCCCTTGAAACTGATTTCTCCTTCCTCATTATTTCCTTTAGATTTTCCAGTTTGAAGATCGACAAATTTCAGTTCTGTACTGGGCAATGCTTTGCCAACTTAAATATAATTTTCGTGACCAAAAGGTGTTAATGTAACAGCAGACGTAGCTTCAGTCTGCCTTTAAGCTATAAAAAATTAAAACAGACCAATTAATTTTTTATAACAATTTTTTTTTAAATTCTCTAAGTGTAATCATTGGAGGTAATTAACTAGTTTTCCCATTAATTCTTTCTCTTTTGTTAATTTAATTGTATTAACTAATTAAATGTAATCACTTTATACTCTAAAACATAATAATACCCTGTGCAGAAACCTACATTGTTATTCTAAAGGGATTTGTCCCAGAATAAATAAAGACTTTATTACTATAATTATTACTAGTTTTTGCCCGCGACTTCGTCCGCGTTGATTTTAAATAGAAATCTATGCTGAGTTTAAACGGAGAGTTAATTTTGAATTCCATAAATGAACTCCATATTATAAACAATGACTTAGAGCCATTAGCGTCATTTGAAAGCATCCGCTATATTTCTGATTGTGTGATAGAAAATGACGCGATTCTGGCGTTTCACGAAGAACGAATGCAAGAAGAATGCAATGGCTATGGAGTCAAGGGCAACGTTGGTAATTTAACCTTGCCACTGAGACAGCACAATCCAGGCGTTTCTCTAGCGAACTTCAATGCCCCACAATGATTGTACACAACCTCCATTGGGCCAATTTGAACGGAAGGATGCGAGCTGTAGTCAAATGTGCAATCGTAATGAAATGCTACTCGATTCAAATCAACACTTGAAGAACTTCTTACTCGTTTATTTCGATTTTCACGTTGTTGAGTTGTTTGATTTGCTCGACGATTTCACATTGTCAACTAAGCCGTTTCACTGTCATGTGTCTTTCTTGTTATGTTTGTGATGCACGAAGTCAGGCCATACTAACACGGCGCTGTTCTCATGCGATTTCTAGTTCATCCATATTCAATTGATTGGCCATCTCCCGAACTGTACTTGCATGACGGGTTCGATGTGAAAGATTAGATCTCTGGCTAGCGGCATTGTGAATAACACTAAAAAATGAATGTCACAAAACAATTAAGGAATTATCGATACATCTGACTAATATTATAAATGTGAAAGTTTGTATGTTTGTCTCTCTTTCACGCAAAAACTACTGAACGGATTTGGATGAAACTTTACAGCAGGGGTTCTCAAACTTGAACTGCTGGCGATCTACCTCAATATTTTTAGACTACTTACGATCGACTCTGAGAGACTGCAAGTGTGTGTGATGCAGGGTTGTCGTACATACACGATACACCCTACCTACCTAGGTAGGGCGTACCGTAGCATATATAGATATTAGCTTTCTGCACAATATAGGTACATTATTTTAGTCAAGGTTTTGGTTAGGTTTAGTTTGGTTCTTCTCTACAATATCAATGAAAAAACTCATAGTTATTCAAAATTGCGAGTTTATTGGTTGTTACAAAACAAAAGAGTTGCATATGGTGTTAAACTTAACTAAAGAGTGGCTTTGGATGTTGAAGCGTGGCACTGCATGTCCTCAGCATACTTTTCATAAGATGGTACGTAACCACTGAGTGCTAATCGCAAGCATGATGACATATGATCGTCAGTTAGTCGATTGCGATATTTTGACTTAATTATCTTCATTTCAGAAAATGCAGACTCGCACAAGTAAGTTGACCCAAAAAATGCCGTCAGTTGAAGGGCGATTGGCCTTACATTCGGATATTTATCTTCAGATATAAAACACCAGAAATTTGTATCAGATGCTGTAGCTTTGAGATGTATATCTGATATAATCTGCACCAACTCATTTTCAACAGAACATGAGTTCATATTAAACTGACTTGCTATTTCAGTAGCTAATTCCTCAATGTTTTTACATGAAAAAGGATAACTCATAATTTATTTTCTTTTATTATTATAATTTATATTTTATTTATTTATTTTCCAATTTACTGCAATCATAAAAACGCATTTCGAATTGTCCCAAAATATTTGATAATTCAGCCTCATACGTATCATAATTCAACTGAGAAATCCTTGCTTTCAAAGACGGAAAATGTTTCAGATCCTTTCTTTTCAGTTGATCTATCATAAGTTGCAATTTACTTTTGAATGCGTTTACTGCGCTAATCATCTCAATAATAGTTTTTCCTTTACCTTGAAGCTCCAAGTTAACGGTGTTTAAGTGCATTGTGATGTCAGTCAAAAATGCCGAATCATTTAGCCATTTTTCGTTTTTCAAAATCTGAGTGTCATCACCTCTATCGTCTAGAAAAGCTGTTATTTCGGGCAATAATTCTTGAAACCTTTCTAGGAATTTTCCGCGACTCAACCACCTGACGTCCGTGTGAAGAACTAAATCAGTGTGTTCAGCTGACTCCCTATCTTCCAACTGCAACTGAAAGAGCCGCCGTTGCAAGCTACGTGCACGGATGGAATTCACAATTTTTGTTGCAATGCCCATAATTTCCTCCGTGTTTAAAACTTTTGAACAAAAAACTTGTTGATGTATAATGCAATGGAATGAAAAAAATGAAGGGAATTCTTCATTAGCTCGACACAATGCCACAAAACCGTTTTTATTTCCAGTCATTGCTGGTGCTCCATCGGTTGTAATGCACTCTAATTTATATATTGGTAGCTCGTAGTTTTTTACAAAATTGAAGAAAACGTCATATATATCTTCGCCACGGGTCTTCCCCTTCAGAGGAATGATTGTCAAAACTTCTTCCTTAGCCAACATGTCATTGAATACCATCCGAATAAAAATACACAGCTGGGCAGTGTCTGTCATATCGGTGGATTCGTCGAACTGTAAAGAAAAGTATGTACATTCCATGATATCATGTTTTAGTTTATCTGCGATGTCCTGACTCATGACTTCAATCCGCCTTGTGACAGTCGGACGAGATAACTGAAGTTCTCTAATAGCAGACATGATTTCTGTTTTATTTTTAAAATCTCCAAATAAAGTCTCACTCGCTTCAATAAATGCTTCCTTCACCACCGATCCATCTGCGAATGGTTTCTTGTGTTTCGCCAATATATGAGATATTTTAAATGACGCGATCGTAGCAGCTTTTGATTGTTTGGCTGGTCTTGTGAACATGGATTGTTCTTTTTTCAAACAAGATATCAAATCACTTACTTTTCGTTTTCTTAATTCACTCTGTGGCGGAAAATCCTTTTCATAGTTTTTATGAACCGTTTTATGATGCCTCTCTAAGTTACCACGCTTAGGTATTGCAACTGACTCACGACAAATGACACAAATGCACTTATCCTTCACCATACTAAAGAAAAATTCTTCCTCCCAATCCTTGTTAAAATGATACGTTTTAGATTTCTTCACTGCACTCATTTTCCACTATTTAATAATAAACTTTGTATCGACGTAGGATCGCCATCAAGTTACAATTCAGAATGACTCCAATTCCTGCAGGCGCAACATTTATATCGGCGTGAACGAAAGTCTCGAATGTTCCCGTCAAACTCGCCGCCCCAAACTAGACTGTACTTTCTCTCGTTGTTTCTAGACTAGACTGTACTGACTGTCTATTCTAGAAACAACACGGATTTTCTTTGAAAAGTGCCGCGCGTTCCTTTGATAAAGCCACCTTTTGCCGCAAGCAGTGTTATTTTATTAAGTAATACATTTTTGTAGTTTAGTTACCTACCTACTTATTAAAATTTTTTTTCTTCTCGAGATCTACCCAAAAAGCACTCGCGATCGACCAGTCGATCGCGATCGACCGTTTGAGCACCCCTGCTTTACAGCAATATAGGTTATACATCAGAATAACACATGGGCTATAGCAAGCGCGGATTTAGGGGAGCGCACGGAGGCAGGCCCCCCTCCCCCGACACTTTTATAGGAACTGTGGAGAATCCATTATAGTACATAATTAAAGGAAAATAACATGATCATAGTTGTTAAAATATCAGAAAGAACAAGAGTGAAACTATTTGTTTTGATATACTACTAATCTTACAAATATTATAAATGTGAAAGTTTGTATGTTTGTCTCTCTTTCACGCAAAAACTACTGAACGGATTTGAATGAAACTTTACAGATAGCAAATGCGGATTTAGGGGAGCGCACGGGGGCACGTGCCCCTCCCCACCCCCGACAGTTTTAGAGGTACTGTGGAGAATCCATTATAGTACATAGTAAAGGCAAATCAGCAATTTAGCATCTTGAAATTTGCAGATAGGTCCTTTGTATGATTTGAGAAAGAAGTTTGGATAATTACACCCTTATTATAATAAGGGTTCCAAGGTTGTATGGAATCCGTCAGTTTTGAAGTTAGACATCTGAAATTTTGTACGAGTAACCTATAGTGAAAAAAATTAAATTTATTATTTATCTATTATTTATTATTTTAAACAATAATTTAAAATAATAAATAATTTAATTTTTTTCACTATAGGTTACTCCTACAAAATTTCAGATGTCTAACTTCAAAACTGACGGATTCCATACAACTATTGTTAAAAAGCACTGTCAAGAAACTTTATGCGGTAGTCCAAATTCAATGCGAGCGAAGCCGCGGGCAAAAGCTAGTAAATAAATAAATATAAATGTCATAACCTCACAAATAAGCATCGATGAACATGTTCTATATGCCATAACCTAACAAAATAAACATATTCGCTGATTACTTACCGTTTGAAAATATAATTCCACATCAAATTGATAAATCAGAATGAAATAAACAGCGAATTCGAATTTATTTTCTAAGTAACCATGTAAAAATTAATTGCACAATCCGAAATTTATGTTTGGATTGATTGTCGATATATGTACTACTCTTCTAAAAGCGAGTTCAATATTTGCTGTATAATGTATAGCTAGGAACTAATGTACAGGCTAATTTGAATTATTAAACATATACCTAATAAGGATCCAAAATTTCATCATAATGAAATTGAAGATGGAGGTGGTAAAATCAGTTAAAGATCTATTAATAATTATAAATAGAGGATGTGTTTGTCGTATACGTTTATTCATATCTTAATTTTTTATTCGTAATAGTCCTTTATTAGTTTTTGCAATATTTGAAACTACAATTATTGTAAATGATAAATAAATAATTATTATTATTGTTAACCGGGCAGTTATATTGAAAATTTTAATTAATCTTATGCAATAACAAAGAACATAACATTCACAATGTGCACTTCATCAATTATCTTTTCAAACAATTTATCGTTTCAAAACAATGTATTAAATGCAACATTTGAAACTACAATTATTGTAAATAATAAATAAATAATTATTATTACTGTTAACTGGGCACTGGGCAGTTATATTGAAAATTTTAATTAATCTTAAGCAATAACAAAGAACATAACCATTCACAATGTGTACTTCATCAAACTGATAAATCGTTTCAAAACAATGTATTAAATGCAATATTTGAAACTACAATGCAATAACAAAGAAAATAACTATTCACAATGTGCACTTCATCAAACTGATAAATCGTTTCAAAACAATGTAATAAATGCAATATTTGAAACTACGATTAATGTAAATAATAAATAAATAATTAACACACACAATTATAAAACAGAATAGTATGCGATGAAAAGACTGCAAATGTATCAGCTTTCAAAAGTTGATGCCTTAGTTCACAAATGTGTAAAGTGCAAATTTTTCAAAAATGGGTTTTGTTATATAAATAATATTGTAAAGTTTTAATCAGGAAGTCATATATCATATGTTGATCTAAAATTAATAGAAAACTATGAAGGTTACAAAAATATATTATGTATATATAAATATAACTCAAGAACGCTTGGACCGATTTAGATTTTTCTTGGTTATTCTTCTTTTTTGGCCGAAGACCAGTCCTAAATGGTTCGAATCATCGAAATCGGTCCAGGCGTTTTTGAGTTATTAGGTCAGTAACTAACGCCACTCTCTTTTATGTATTATATATAGATGTTGACAGCAAGTGATGGATCCCTCGGGATCAGAAGACCATCCTCACCCAGCCTCTATAATGTGGGTAACTAAATTAGGAGAAAGCAAGGACGTTGCGTGTGATCTCGGACAAATGACCTCCCTGCACAACAATTGTTCTTAATGCAGGACAGTCTATCACGTACTGAACCTACAGAGGGACAGGTGTAGGTGCACTGATATTTAAGATAAATAATTAAAATATATGATATGTTATTAGTTCTGTTTTACCTACATTGCAGTATAGATTACACCAATTAAATTTAAGTTTTTTCTTTTAATGCAAATATTTTTTTTTTAAAACATAGCGTAAATATTATTGTTATTCATTTTAAATTCATCAAAATAGGAGTAAATTTTTAATGATAACGGTTTCCAACCATTTTAATTTATAATTTCCTTTGTAATCTTCCTTGTTAAGGCCCTTAACATTAAAATATTAGTTATTTTTAAGTTTAATTAAATTCTTTTGTTTGGTTTTTCATTAAGATTTAATTAACCATTCTTGAAGTAAAGTGTTTTCTTTCTTTTGTTTATTTCGTATATTAATTATTGAAAGCAAAAAGGTATTGTATTTATTTCAAAAGATAATTATCAGTTAAGCCTAGCAGAATATTATTTGTGTAAATAACATATGGTGTAAGTGAACAAACAAGTGCCTGTTGCCTACGGTGAACAACTGAAGTACGCGCTGTGATCGTCAGTTAGTTAAAGTTAGTCAAGCTGGATGGTTGTACGCCTCTCGCTATCACCTATCGATTATCGCATATCGACCACCTATCGATTGTCGTTACATCGATCATCTATCAATAGTCGTCACATCGATCATCAATCGATTTTCGCCCGCATCGATCACATCGTTGATTTCGACTTCCCAAGCTGGATTTGTTGACGCTCGAGGTACAAGACGTCGTTATTTTCTCAATACACCTGCAGGTGATTAATATTGAACATTAATATTTTTCTTTATTTGGAATTTTAGATTCACTAATTAATATATTTAAAATTATTACTTATAAACAGGCTTTGCATTTTTTTTTTTTATTCAACCAAAAGAAATTGTTAATTATCCGGATTTTCTCAAATAGTAGCATATAGAGAAATATTTAAATCATAACCTTTTATGATATATTTTATAAAGATTTATTTATTTATTTATAATTAAGGTGTTACATTTATTTTGTATTTTGTTTGTTTAATTATTAAACCATTTGTTTATTGTTATTTAATTAATTGTGATTTGCTTTCAATAATTTCCTTAATATTTTTTTTTTTTTTTTTTTACATTTAACTTTTTCAGCTAGTGATTCGGATCAGCTTGAAACGGGGTTTGAGATTTGTAATTTTGTATCCAATATTGCCGCTCTCCCCATCATTCCTGTTAGTGGCAATTTTCAAAATCTGTTTTCTTTTTTTTTTTAATTGTTACAAATTATCAAAATTTGTTAAACAGATAATTTTTATTTTTTTCACGAAAAGGCATTAAAGACCACGCGACTACCATAACTCTAATACTTCCTCTTCATCTGTTTCCTCTTTTCCTATATGTCCTTCATGAGCTTTGCGTGCCTAAGTTTTCTCTCCTCAGACCACGCGAGACCCTTTTTGGGGCGCTTTTTTACCACAAGAACCTTTATTCCCTTGAGCGTTCTTCTTTATTCATCTCTGTCAAAACAATCTTGGTATGTTAGCCCCACTTGATCCACACAAACCTTAAGTTGCGGTGACCTGTGGTCTAGTGGTTAGCGTGACAAAATGACAAAGGGAGTAAAAACTCCTTAGTTACGCTCTTCTTCGGAAGGGACATTAAACGGGGGTCCCGAGCCTGTAGGATGTCAGGTACTTGTTAAAAATCCCTATCCTAATTAAACCTGGATAGGCGACATTAGAGCTCCCAATGTAGCATCGCCCGATAAGTTGTTTGAAATATCCTGTTGAATTTTTGTGACAGTGGATTCGCTGAAAATTTTTATGGTTCAGTCTTTCCCATCATGTGCCCATAGAACCTCAGCCATCCCACCCTAACGTCAGTTTCTAAGTCTGTTGTGTCCTTATAGATTTCTTGATTCGACCTCAACCTGTATCCTTCAGGTGTTCTCCTAGGTCCGTAGATTCTTCTGAGAAGTCTTCTTTCTATTTTCAGAAGCCTCTCTAGGCTGGGAAGACTAGAAGAGAGGTTTCTCTTCCGTAAAGTATCAGCAGCTTGATTATTGTGTTATAATGTCGTATCTTAGCTCTAATAGATAAGTACATCTTGTTATAAAAATTAGTGGTAGCGAATTTAATTTCTCCTTTTTGGCGAGTTTTTTCTTAAACCCTTCTCTCTCCGACTCGTTGCTGCATAAGATTTCTCCAAGGTATTTAAATCTCTAAGTCATAGTTTATTTATAATAAATTTAATTGAAAATGTATAAGAAAATTAGGTTGACTATAACATATGATATAACCTATGGTCGACCGTTTAGAGTATAAATATTACGTGTATTTTTTTCCCATGATCCTTCAACATTTTATGTATAACACAAAAATTGCAACTGTATGTAAAATTTTACCTATATTTGAATTAACTTAGGGTGATATAAAGTTTTTACATATTTATAGAGTAAGGTATTTAATACATATTTAGGCTTTTGCCATATTTTTATACACGGTAATAATGGGAGGCATACATAGATGGGATTTATTACGTCCTTTTCTTTAATAAATCTGGAAGACAACACTGAAGGGAGGAAGTGGTGAATCGAGCCATAATCCCTTAATCCTTTGAAAGGACATTTAGGAGCCTATGTCGCTTTCATTTGAATTGTTGGAGTGTTTTGTCAAGGCTGGATGGGCGGCCGTTTGTGTCCTTTCAGTCCTTGATTGCTTCATTTCACAGGGATTCGTTTTTATCTGCGTGTCATCATACGCTCATAAGAGGCCCAGGGAGGTACCAGCTTGTCGTTTAATGTAACAGTTTGTTGACTATGTTCAGCGGAAAATTTCCCTGTTTTAATAGTATTATAATTCACAAATAATATTAATTGAGAAACAAAATTATGATTTAAAGAATTGTGAAACAATAATGCTCTAATCTGCGTGGTAATGAGCTGCAGCGAAAGGAGAGATGATAAAAACAGTTTTATATTTCATAACAGTGTTATATTTGTTTCATTTTCGCATTTTTCTTCTAAAAATGATTATCCTCTTTGGATGTTGGCGTTTATAACGGCCCATCTTGTTTTACTGAGTGCTGCACGAAACAACTCAACGACCTCTGTTTCCTTCAACTTTGCCCTGTATCATCAACAGCAGTGCGTAGTTAACTTCATTTCACACCACATGATCAAAGTAGGCCAATTTATATTTGTTGGTGCTGTCCTATATCCGGAGGGGCTTCAGTATTGGTTGCAGTACGGTTTCGTTTTCGAAATGGTGTACCCATTTAAATCAGAGCATACGATAAGACCACACTTCGAATGTCTTAAGATCATTACTTGAAGCATCCTTGTAAAATTTGAGCACAAGTATTCATGGCTCTGATACACATGATAACACAAAAATCGTAACATATGAGTTCTCTCATTATGAATGTTAAAATAAATAGAACGCAATCGCGATATCTTGTTATATATGCATTGTTGTTATTTTACAAAATTAAGTCTATACAAACGTGTGTCGTAAAGCACTAAAACTCCCAGCATTTTTGTTCTTGGGGTTATGTAAGGAATATAAAATTCACCGACATCTCCTGATACAGATTTGATTAGTTATAAATTTCACTCTAGGTTTGCTGAACATAAATTAGAAGTACATTTCGGTAGAATGCAACTATCATAATTAAAGAGAGAGAGAAGAAAACACTTTATTGAAGCATTACAATCTGCCTCTACTATCATAATTACTAAAATTAGGAAGGCAATTTACCGCCAGATGCCAAATGCTTGTAGAGCCTCAAAGCTAAGTCTAGACGCCCTTGGTCTTTCTTATTCCGGACGAAAACACGGAAGATTTCATTATAGCTTAGAATAATTGCTGCCTGACCCAGTGAATGGAATCCGCATCGTTCTGGACCTCGCGCTACATGAATCTCGCCGACCCGCGCTCTCTATGCAGACTAAACATCAAAGGGTTTCATTGACCGAGAGGCTATTCAAGTAATGGATTCAGGTTTAGACTCCTCCATGTCAGTATTTTGAAGAAATTCTAGACATGTTTGACCATTATACCCTTCATTGAAAAAAAGGGTGTTTATCATCTTATTTTTCATACATTAATCTTCATTTAGAAGATTCCTAAGATGTTTTATCAACGGTTACTTTCAAAAGTACTAAATTTACATATACAAATATTTTTTAAAAAATTAAAGTCTTCAATCAATCAATATTGTAATACTTGATTTTTTATCACTGACTTTGTTTAGCTGCTACAAAACGCTATTAATTCGCTATCGCTATAAAAATAAAAACATGGGATCGGATAAGAGAAAAAATTTGTCCTCTTCCGGCAGGCGGCCTTGGCGGCTCAAATGGTAGAGCGCTGTCACGGAAAGACAATGATTCCGTGATCGAATCCCGGCCGAGGGCCTATCTTTTCTCTTTAAAAATAAAAAAAGTTTTGTATTTTCAAAAATATTACACATATGCATGACAGATCATTTTAAATAAATAATTTAATTTTTTTAACCATAAGTTACTTGTACATTCAAAGGTTGAGATGTCTAACTTCAAAACTCACGGATTCCACACAATCTTAGAACCCATATTATATTAAGGGGGAAACCCCTGCGTTAGGAATTATCCAAATTCCTTTCTTAGTGCACATTTAAGCTATACAAAGAACCTATCTGCAAAATTCAAGATGCTAACTTCAGTGGTTTCTGCTGTGCGTTGACCGCTGAGAGTGTTAGTCATTTAAGTTACGGTTTTAAACTTCGCCTGTGTGGTGTGTTGACAGAAAGTAGCCTATGTCCTTCACCAGGCTTGAAATTATCCATATCAAATTTCACCACAGACGGATCAGCACAGCTGTGTAACATACATTGACTCTGATTAACAAACGGGATGGACAGAAGTTTACTGTTGTTCGTGTCAGTAAAGGATTAGTATGTAATGCTATTGAATTTATTGAAAAGGATTACTTAGTATAACGGTTTCACTTGTCGTACTGCAGCAGCGAGAAGTTAAAACTGAAAGGATTAGAATAATGTGCATATGTAGGTAATTTATCGATTTGTTTTAAGTTTTGGCGGTCATACTTACCTAATGTAGTATACTCCTGTAAACGTTTTTTTTTTAAATAATGTCAATTTTACATCCTCTAAGATTTTATTTACAATATATGTAAAAATTTACAAACAATAGCTCCTATAAAAACAAAAGCCTTCTGTTACCTTTCGGTACTTTAACTCTTCGGATTTTTTTACCTTCATTGGACCGAAAAATACAAAATGCAATTATGCAACAATGATAATTTGAGTGATTTGAACAATTACATTATTGGATCAAAGGGGGTCGGTTTATACATTTTTTATTAAATGATCTTTATTTTACTTATCGAGGTAGGCAAGTTTTGGACTCCCACTGCAGTTCCCTCTGATTATCTACATTGGTTCATTCTCTCCACATATCCAAACCACGTTAGTCGTATCAGCCAATGTCTAAGAGAGTATAAAAAACAATATCTTCTTTTCCTAACTGCTCCTGCAGTTTTTTGTTGGTTCTAATTCGCCAGGCATCTCCATCGCCGAAAATTCGACGAAGGACTTTCCTTTCCCCGAATTTTTGCATTCTTTTTTTTCCACTGTTAGCATCAACCACTCTCTGCCGTAAGTGGCTTTCTTTCAGCATACTGCCATCTTGTATATTTTGAACTTTATCTTTCTTGATAGATTCCTGAACTTGTCGTATTTCTGAGAGCCCCCAAAGGCATCAGTGACGATTGTGATTTTTACCTAGATTGTCGAATTATAGTCTGTTATCGAGCTAGAGTCTGTTATAGTACCTGATTGGTACCTCTTCTGAAGACGTCAGCAACAAATTACTTTTACTTCCAGTATTTATTAATTTGAAATTAAATAATAATAAATCTTGAATTATTATTTAAAGATTTATTAGTGTAATTCATTTTTTTAATTTACATAAAAAGATCCGCCTGAAGATATATTAAAATAAATGGCTATAAAAGTGAATAGCGCTTAGCCTCCAGGGCTGTGGTGAGCCTTCTCATGAATTGTGAAACTTCAGCCCCACTACTTGGCTTCTCTGGAGCCAGCTAGTATTACTCATCTCAATCCTCTTTTACATCTGCGCTCACTTTTTTGAGATATCATGAAAAGTTAAATGATATAAGAGAAATTCTTCACAGTTTTCCAAAAAAGTATTAAATTTGTTATTATTATCATCGTTAAATTGAAATAAAAAGTATTTACAAATCTTACTATACTAATATTATAAAGGTGAAAGTTTGTATGCTTGTCTCTCGTCCACGCATAAACTACTGAACGGATTTGGATGATACTTTACAGTAATATAGGTTATACATCAGAATAACACATAGACTACAGCAAGCGCGGATTTAGGGGTGGGGGCACGTGCCCCCGTGGGCCGCGCGCTCCCCCCCATCTGTTTTTTAGGTACTGTGGAGAATCCATTATAGGACATAAATAAAGGCAAATAAAATGATAGCAGTTGTTAAAATAACTTGAGTGAAACTATTTGTTTTGATATCCTACTAATATTACTAATATTATAAATGTTAAAGTTTTATTTTATTGTATGTTTGTCTCTCTTTCACGCAAAAACTACTGGACGGATTTGGATGAAAATTATTGAATAAAATAGGTTATACATCATAGGCTACAGAAAGGGCAGATTTATGTGGGGCACGAGGGCATGGGGGCGGCCCCCCCCCATTGTAGTACATAATTAAAGGCAAATCAGGAACTTAGCATCTTGAAATTTGTAGATAGGTTCTTTGTATAATTTAAGAAAGAAATTTGGATAATTCCACCCCAAGGGTTTCCCCTTTAATATAATAGGGGTTCAAAGGTTGTATAGAATCCGCCAGTTTCGAAGTTAGACATGTGAAATTTTGGATGTACGAGTAACTTATATTTTTAAAAAATAATTAAATTATTTATTTTAATTGATCTTTCATGAAATTTTATGTAACACAATAAATTCCACGCGAGCGAAGCCGCGGGCATAAGCTAGTCTTATGTATAATAAAAAATAATTATAGCAGTAAAAAATTATCTTGTAATTAATATACAAAAGCCTGGAATCATGAATGTTTGCGTTAGGTTCCGATTTCAAATATCCATTTTTGTTTTTTTCATCATTATTATTATACAAATTTTTGTGTTATTTTTAAAATAATAATAATAAACTCTTATTTATTTTGGGACTAGTCCCTTTTGAAAAATTATACAAGAATTAATATATAAGCTATTATGTCTTAGAATATACCATTTAATTAATTAAAACAAGTAAAATAACAAATGATAAAGAATTAAAAAAGTTACAAATTACCTCCAATGACATTATTACAAAAACTATATATTGTGTATATGAATACAAATTTTATATCAAGTAAAAAACACATTAAAAATACAAATAATAAAAAATTGTTATTATTATTATTATTTTTTTTTTGGATGGGATGGGGGTGAATTTTTAAAAATATGCTGTGGCTACTCAATAATCCGCTATGTTCTAGTATTGAAACAATATCTAATAAGAGTTTTAATAATTCTCTTTATCCTTTCTCTTCTCAATTATTTCTTTCTATAGTACTAAAATAATTGTGCTAATAATAATATTTTTATATAATGATTTATTTCATTAGCAATGAAAACACGCAAAATAAAAAATAAATAAAATATAAAGGTTGAGATCTTCAACAGCTCCTTCTGAAGAAGTAAGAACATTTGCTCAGCCCACATAAACATTTTCGAGCCCAAGACTTCATTTTGAGGGACCGAGAGGTATGCAAATATTTAAAAAATAACAGTTCCATGGTATTATTTTTTAATGACCTGATGCATTTTAAATACATGATGATGCAACAGAGGGAGTCCAAAAATTCGCATATGTAGATATAATTATAATTGAGATCTTTAAGAAGTACCTGAAAAAACACGGGCTCATTTTATGTCCCATGCGATGGACCATAACCAAGGATTCTCTCTATAAAAAATCCTAACTCAAACTAGGACCTAAGAACACGGACTTAGGCCCTAGGTGGACTTAAGATTTTTATTATATGATTACCCTTGCTCTCTCTCACTCTCTCTCTCTCTCTCTCTCTCTCTCTCTCTCTCTATATATATATATATATATATATATATATATATATATATATATTCTAAGACATAATAGCTTATATATTAATTCTTGTATTATTATTCAAAAGGGACTAGTCCCAAAATAAATAAGAGTTTATTATTATTGTTTTAAAAATAACACAAAAATTTGTATTATAATTATGATGAAAAAACAAACATATATATATATATATATATATATATATATATATATATATATATATATATATATATTTATATATTATATTTCATTCTCTTGAGTTTCAGTCCTTTATTTTATTTATAGCATTCCTCAGGCGACGTTTCGAGACCAGGCTATGTCTCATAATCATGCCAATTTCAAAAATGCATCTCCCTATCACCAACCAGCTACCTCATTATATATCACATGCTTTCTCTGCAGATATATTAATTTTAACATTTATTACCTTATATTTTATTATAATGCAATTGGGAAAAACCACAATGCAAAGCCTTATGTTTAAAAAAATACACACCTACTTACCAGTCGACGTTTCGCCTATTCAGGCATTAACAAGACACCAAAATCAAAAAGGGGTTATGTGAATCGCATCTCGAAGAAAAAGGTGCAAAACATCCCAACGATCAACAGCCCAAACAGGCTCCAAACATGAGACAGCACCCCGCCACCAAGACGTTCAACATACAACTGCTAGAGTTGTAGAGTTGTATGTTGAACGTCTTAGTGGCGGGGTGCTGTGTCATGTTTGGAGCCTGTTTGGGCTGTTGATCGTTGGGATGTTTTGCACCTTTTTCTTCGAGATGCGATTCACATAACCCCTTTTTGATTTTGGTGTCTTGATAATGCCTGAATAGGCGAAACGTCGACTGGTAAGTAGGTGTGTATTTTTTGAAACATAAGACTTTGCATTGTGTTTTTTCCCAATTGCATTATAATAAATAATAGTGTTTCTTTTTGAGTTTTTGGCTCTATTTTAGTGCTTATATTTTATTCTTTATTACTTTTTGGTAACACCTTCCTTGTTACTAAAATACAATACTCTACATTTATTTTCCTTTCTTTGTATCTATTGTATATCTCAGGATACTTACTCAACTCATATAAACATTTTCAATCCCATGAAGCCATTTTAAGTGGTTGAAATTCTTAATAATATACCAAAAAAAAAAACACTAAAGTGACATTATTATAATTTATTTTATTGTTGAGACCCGGATTCGAGTCCCGGTCCTGGTCATATCTTTTCTTTTCAAATAAAATAACTAAAGTGACATTATTTGATTTTTTTTTTTACGCCACTTTTTGGTACTCTAGCTAATCGGACGATGCTGCAGTGGGAGCACTAAAATTCACTTATGCAGGCATAATTAGAATAGGGATCTTTAAGGAGTACCTGACAGCGCACAGGCTAGCGACTTTCATTATATGTCCCATTTGAAGGATGGCATTACCAAGGATTTTTTACTCCCCATAAAAAATCCTAAGACCACCTGAGAATGTCCGTTGTATTATTCAATCATACTCCACACATTTTTTTATCCATTATTTCTTATTATTAGTTAGACAAAACAAAGTATCTAATGTATTTTATTCATCTTCTATTAAGAAAATCCAATAAATTCGTCAAATTAGGTTAAATATATAAAGGTTATTATAAATTTGAAATAATGTAAAATTATCGTTTGAAATATTTCTGGCCAGAACTACTCTTTCGGTTCAATCCTTAGTCTTTCGTGTTGAGGTCATTAACTTGTTTAATTTAATACTATTTATTTCTTCGCCTTTGTTGAAACCGAATTAAATCTTTGGTACTTGCATATAATTGATAATAAACTTATCATAAATACTATAGAATCTGTTATTCGCTTATATAAATATATTTGTAAATGAAGGATGTAATCATATTTTATTGCGGTAATAATCCACGGGTAATCGATGTTTTTTGCGGACTTAGTTGAGAGTTGAACCCGCAACGAACTTGGAGTGAGGAATGTTCATGGCAGCTTATCACCTTGGCTCCTTATATTTCCCACGATCGGTTCTTGCTGTAAATCTGTCAGATTATTATTTACTGTAGATTAGGTGATGTTTATTTTACTACTGTATAATGGTTATCATCATATTATATTCCTTTCGCCGTAAGTATTTCCTAGCTGCCTTTCTTTACCAAGTTATCCAATCCCGTCGACCATTATACATCTCCGATCTCCTTAAATTCAAAACCTCGGTCCACTCCCGTAACACCCGTTCTCGGCTCTCAGACCTCTATACAGCATCACACTGAACAACTGCTTTTGATTGATCTTTCTTTATCCGATCCTCGTCCCTTTGGAACTCTTCCATTCGTCGTTCCAATAATCTTTCCACCTTCAAATCCCATATATTCAGTCACCTTATTTTCTTGCATATTCCCAAAAAATCGGAAATAACATACTCAGTTTTCACATTAATATTTTCTAACTGATAAATGAATGATATGTTTTTATTTGTATATAACTATATTAATATCATTATTTATATAATATTATTGACGCTTATTTTATATATTATTGACGCTTCACTCATCTAGTTAGATATTTTTAAAAACAAGTTATATTAGTTCTTATTTTTGTTTCATTTCCTGCTTTCTTAGTTTCTACTTGAATTTGTAATTTGCATAAATATGCAATTATCTATTGTTTATCTTTATATAATTACTGTAATCTTATTTCTGTTTTTCTTTATTTATTCCAATATTGATTGCAAAAATTGTGATAAACAATATATAGGACATACCAGTACACATCTAAAAAATAGATTCTATCATCACAAAAATAATCTGAAACCAAATTCAAAGACAAGCACTGCATTATCAGCCCATTGCAAAAAAGAATCCCACACATTTGATTTCGAAAAGCCACGCATTTTGCACAGAGAGGGAAATAAGATAAAAAGGAGATTTTTAGAAGCATTATACATAAATGACAAAATAGATAAGGTGGTAAATGATAAGAAGGAATCTAACGAAATAAGCAAACTATACTCATCAGTGATTTTAAAGTTAAAAATGAAATAAAGAAATATAAAAGTCTACACTTATTAGATAACACAGATAACATAACCTTCTCAGGAACCTCATAGCATTGTTTTCATTTTCCAATTCTTAATTCATACAATTAACTTTTTAAAATAAATAAAAGATATAAAATAGATCAATATAGATAAAAAATTACTAATTTATATTAATTAACCATTCATGATGACTATATATTGAAGAAGAAAATAAATTAAAATACTATTTTAATAATAATAATCAAAAACAGTCCAAAGTACAAATTTCAAAAATTGTTAATTGACTATGGAGTACACTATAACTCTAAGCTTTGTTTTAAATTATATGACAATCAACCAAAAAGGTATCTATATTTTATTTCTTAATTTTGGGACATGTTTTTTGTATGTAAAATTATTTTTACATTAACCTTTTTATTTTTAGGTTGAAAATGTACAAAATTATATAAAAAAATTTTTAGAGAATATTTTTTAAATTAAATAATGTTAAAGGACTTAAAAATAATGTAAATTGAAAATGACATGGAATTGTTGAAACGTTTTTAGAATAAAGAAAAATAATATATGACTAGAAAAAGGTTTTTAATTTACTCGCGTGAATGATTGACTAATTTATTTATTCCTTGTACTCTGTTTTTTTTTCTTATCAGTGAAGGTAATTCACAACTTTTTTTTTTCCTCATTAATTCTTTCTCACATATGACATAATAATACCCTGTATTAATATACTCTAAGACGTAATAAATACCCTATATACCTAAAGGGACTTGTCTCAAAATAAATAAAGATTTTATTATTATTATCATATTACTATAATTATATATATGTTTATATTTTGTTAAACTATTTTTAAAAAATTAATATAAATTCTATCATAAATATTTTCTGCAGTATTTACGTCTTCTTAATTTTTTTTCCTCATAGGTACATAAAATTATTTTAAAATTTTCAGTAAACCTCAGTGGAGTTTATACCTTATTCTACTTTAAAATCCTCTGTTATTAGAAAATAAAAAATGTTTGTTACAACTATATATGCATACTTTAAATGTACCTTTTATTTTTTATTTACTTTTTTCTTAGGTTAGCAATAGCACATTCTACCGTTGATGGTTAAGTAAGAGCGCTAAAAACTATTTTTTCTTGATTTTTTATATAAAAATAACTCATGTGTTGTAGATGATTTTAATACCACATTTCGATATGAAAAATGTATATTTCCAACAGGAGCGGGTTAGCTCGCTAAGTTACCGAGGACTGGCTGTGGGATCTGGAGACCCTCCTGGAACTCACCCATCCTCTATAAAGTCGGATCGGCCTTTTAAAGGCCTTCCACACGGTCGGGACCAACCGGTGAACTTGGTCGAGTTGATGTAAAAATAGACGGTGTAGAAGACGGTTTACCGACCGATATTTGGTTGGGTCCGACCGTCCGTGGTTGGGCCCGACCGTCGGTGGTTGTGGGCGCAGCCCTCGTGACCGGCTGCGTTCGTTGTCGATCCCGACCGTCTGGAACGCTGTATTTTTCTTGGAATATTGTAAACAATTATGCCAAACCTAGTAATCTAATATTTGTTTATTCCTGACACACTTCATCTCGTCAGCAATAGAGTCCGGAGTAAAGAATCCATAAAAATATAGTAGAATATAGAAATATAGAAGTTAAATATAGAAATACACACACACTCACTTATTTTAAAAATAATTATTGTTTTTTGTTTCATTAATTTCTTCAATCATTATGTTGTTTGCACTTCCATAAAACTTGTATATACGTAAATATTAATAGTTATTCTTCTTTATAATTATTGTTATGCTATCGTATTTATATTTTTTTTCTTACATTTAAGTAAAATTTGCTACCTCCTAATTGAAAATTGAAATTTGACGAATACGAAAATTGGTCGACCCGACCAATGTCACGCTGGTCGGCGGTTGGTCCCGACCGTCTAGAAGGCCTTTAACTCCAGCTACCATCCTGTACATGTGGGTACATTGCCTCACCTTTAATAAAGCTCGAAGAAAACAATGGTTTAAATAAGCATGAACCTATGAAATCATTACCTTTGTTTTGAAGTAACTTATGTAACTACGCGGCTCGCTCTCGTGGTAGGGTCGTTTTCTATCAGCACTATCTCAAGCTATAACTAATTTCCGTTGCATCTTAGCAATTGCAGGTGCTGTTATGTTCAAGATGGGCTATTGCTGTCGTTCATTAAATGGTATTTAAAAACTATGCTTATCTATTAATATCACCTGTCATCTATAACTAACTGCTCGACGCAAGAATCCTTGGAGAGCCTAGACCCTCCCTGACGAGCTTCCTCCACACCTTCAACGCCATTTCTCTCCACCTTCTAACTCCCATGTTTCTCAGATCTTGCTCACGTCATCAATCCATTGCAGTCGTTTTGTTTCCCTCATGGTCTTCCATAGAGCATTTTCTTGGGGAGCCTGCTTGGCCTCCTCTCCACATGCTCAATGTCATCTCAGCCTTCACTGATTTATTGTACTGATAATATCGGGTTCTTGATACATGTTTTGGAGTTCTATATTCTTTCGAATCCGCCATTTTACATTCTCCTGCATTGGACCTAATATCCTTCTTTCCCATCTGCTGATCTTTCGCTCTGCTTGCTGTGTTAGTGCCACTACCATTCTATACCTTGGTCTATAAGAAGTTGAGGAGCCTTTCTTAATGTGGGATATTCTGGTATTTATTTCACACATTTTTTTTTCAAAAAATACATTGCTCATAGTAGATTTAGAACTGGCATGCGTAAAGCATGAAATTTAGTTTGAATTTAAAGAAATACCTCAATTCTATTTTACGGGGCCGCTCAATTTTCAAGATCGTTATAGATTAAATGAAATAATAAGAAATATATTTAAACTCGAAGTCACCTGACTGATTGGTTTTAATAATATAGTATTTACATCCCATAATCCTTATGAAATATTCTTGTTTATCATGACGAATCATGGAATACGCCAAGTAAGCTATGGAAAATCACCAATGTTGTACTATATGTAACCTTAAACTATCTTTCGAACGATATAATTACGCCAATTATACTAAATTACAATTACCTTAGGTTAAAAATTACAGTAAAATTATAATTTGAAGGAGTATTTCTCAACTTAATATCGTTTTCAAACAAGCTTAATCGTTCCAGTGATTGTTAGAAAATACAAAACTTATTGAATGTTCAGGAAACCGGACCAAGGTAATACAATAGGAATGCGAATATTTGAAATCATGAATAATTATCTGTCGATTAAGGTTGAAGTAAGAATCGATCATTATTTATCGATTAAGTACGAACTTTGTTATTTATGACATTAAACCGTATTGTATATAAAAAATAAGCAAAATAAGAAATAAGAGCAATGTCTTTTGGTCTTCGAAAATGAGGTGCTGCGTAGAATGTTCTGTAGAAAAAAGAACGAAACCATGGAAGAACTGGGAGGCATAAACTAAGGTATTTGCGTGTCCAAATTGCATTATGCGTTTGTAAATATTTTTTTCTTAGTGAATAACCGCCTGGTAAATGCCTCTGGTGTAGTCCTCGTCCTAGGTAATAAAAAGGGTTGAACTCAGGGTAGAACTTCCATAATTTGGGTTTGGACAGTTATCTGTGAAAAAAAGTTTCTAAACTACGAGTTATTTGCTAAGAAATTTATCGTCATTATTATTATTAATGTTCTGTGATCAAGTTCAATTAGTATGAAATATTAATAATATACTAACATTATTTTTGTCTGTAAATTTTTGAAATATTTAACAATGATTAAGACTTGAATCATTTATCAAAACAGCATTTGCACGGTTTCGTTTTAAAACATGTGGGATAATAATTTACTTTCTTCCAAGGTAGTTCATAACTGAGGTTATAAAATACAATAATTTAATTTATCATTAACATACATCTATTCTAAAATGAAGAAATCTTGAATATTCGTATAACATATTTACAGCCTATCGTGAAAAGTTATTGAGATTTGAATATGACAGAGGAAGACAGCCCCTATGTAACTGTCGACGACTACTTCATCAACTGGGGCTCAGGTAAGTCAGTACTTCGTCTTCCTTATCATGTTCAAGAAATGCTTTATGAATTGGCTCTGAACTTCTTGATCGATCAACCAAACGACACTCTGCAGTATTGCTTAGATTTCTTCATTAACCTGAGATCTTCTAAACAAATAGGCATTGTTTATGATCTACCACAGGAAAAACAAGAAGACCAGATAGCTCCAGAAAGAAGAAAAACAGTCTTCGGAAGGTCTTACGACCCACGAGAACTGTCCGTAGAGGTTGAGACATTTTACCCGAAGACTGATGAGGAAAGAAACCGGTTGTTGAGTATTCTTCCTAGTGTCTTATTCTTCAGAGATCTTGATCCAAGTGATCTAAACAAGATCGTCAATGCCATGTTCATGAAGACGGTGTCGAAGGGGGATATGATCATCCAGCAAGGGGATGATGGAGATTTCTTCTACGTCGTGCAATCTGGGATGTTCAACGCATTTGAAACATCAAACGGTATAATTAAGGAGCTGTGCCATTATACGAACAGTGGATTTTTTGGGGAGTTAGCTCTGCTTTACAATCAGCCTAGGGCTGCCTCCGTGGTAGCTTTGACTGACGGCGTCTTGTGGGCCCTGGACAGGGACACCTTTCAGAGGATCGTCCTGAGCAGTTCCTTCAAGAGGAGTCTCCTACTGGAAGAGATGATTCGAAAAGTCCCAATGCTTTCGCCATTGCATCAGATGGAAAGGATGAAGTTAGCCGATGCTTTGGTCTCGAAATTTTACTCAGATGGGGATGAGATCATTAAACAAGGAGATGTTGGGGACGGGATGTACTTCATCGAGAGCGGTAAGGTGGACGTGGTAATGGAGAACGCCGCGAATAACTTGGTCCTGGTCAACCAGTTGACTGACGGTGATTACTTCGGAGAGCTGGCCCTCCTCACCCTGCAGCCTCGGGCGTGCTCGGTGATCGCGAGGGGAGAAGTCAAGGTGGCCTTTTTGGATGTGTCTGCCTTTGAGAGAATGCTAGGGCCGTGCATGGATATCATGAGGAGGAACATTCACGTGTACGAGGAGCAGCTGGCGGCTTTGGGCCTGTTAGAACCTAGCCATTATATCGTAAATACAAATACACAACTAGCTTACACTTCATATTAAAAAAAAAAACAAGTCAAAGACTCTACAGATTTTAAAATAAATAATTTCATGGAATTTGTTATTTTTTTCATAATGTTGTAATATATTTTGTAATAGGTGAATAATGACAGAATTTGTGAGCTTTCTACAGTATTCTGCTTAAAATGATAGTGTTTTATTAAAATTTCTGTTTATAGTACCAGTTTTCGTATTCTATACCTATATATCATCTGCTATATATAAATCCTTGTTCTTGTCATCAAAATAATACAATTATTGCTTAAAGCCTTTCTTACGGATTGGACTTCGTTTTTATATTTCGATGGAATTTGAATGTATTGAAGCAATTTTATTGATACCGATATTTTTCAAAAGAATGTAAGGAGAATATCGGTCCACTATCCTGAAGATAACACATTCCATCTGCCTTGACACCTTATTGGAACTACAGGTTTTTATTTCCACCTTTTTTTATTACACATCGAACGCCCGTTTTATCTCGTCGGCTGTTCTGTATGGACGCACAATAAGAACTTTTATTAAAATTAGTTTAGTTCATCTAAGAAAATATTATATATCACCATAATATTATCTGTAGTAATTACAAAGTACGATTGAATATATGTGCTGTTATATTTGAATGTGGTATAGCTCCAGATGGATCTTAAAAAATCTATAAATGGTTTTGATGATTATTATTTCATAAGAAAAGTTAAAAGGTGTAGAGGGTATAAAACGTCACTGTTTGCTATGTGAAAAGTGATTAAAACTTCCTTATTTGCCCATTTTTTTAAAAGTAATTACAATTGAAACCTTAAGATATCGTGAATATGACAAAATGGACTTACACCACTTTCAGATATAAAAGCTCATTATTATCTATGTTTCATCATGTGTAAATCCACCGCAAAACACGATCTCGCCTTTCCGATTTCTATACTCGTTCCCAAAACGAAAGCATTCGAGCGTTCCTTTCTTGCCCGTTCCACCACAGTGTTGAACTCAATCCCTTCTTTAATCCGGCATGCTTCTTCACTGACTTCGTTTAAATCGTTTCTTTTCCAACACCTCCTGACCTCTCAAAAATATTCTCTCGAAGCAGGCCAATCATTTGCTTAAATAAATTAGTATTCAATCAATTATCAAGTATTATCGATTTGGTTCCTTACTTGTTTATTTTCTACTTCTAAAGAAAAATTGTAGAAAAATAATGTTTTCTTCAGAACATAAAACCGAATCCTTAATAAAAAAGTGGAGGGCCAAGATGAGGGATCGCTATTTAATAGATTCCACCTATTATTTAACTAATGATAACTCCCTTGGCAGAAATTAAATCTGACTTATTGGAGAAGGGTGATAAATGATCAGTTTTAGCCCGGGACAGGGGATGGAAGAGAGACAGAGAGATGGAAAAGAGCGAGTGTATGTGTGAGAGAGAGAAAGAGAAAGTGAGAGAGAGATAGAGAGAAAGAGTCAAAGAGAAATAGTCGCTTTGCTCAAGCTCAAGGAGGCTGTGTAATTTATTTAGGAGTACTTCTAGAGATATATATCGCAGTATGAGCTTGATTAGCTCCACTT
Organism: Arma custos; assembly: GCA_037127475.1. Lineage (NCBI taxonomy): Eukaryota > Metazoa > Arthropoda > Insecta > Hemiptera > Pentatomidae > Arma > Arma custos. The sequence goes on along the minus strand of CM073760.1, from coordinate 83,365,350 downwards.
ACAGCTGCGCCCATAAAGCAATTAGTCTCGTGTCTATATAAATTTCACAATAGGAACTTATATCCTGATTAGACTTGTTAGAATTTACTGATTTGTTACAATTTCTTTATTTATTTTTTTATTGCGCAGGTGCAAGTATAAAATAGAATTGTTGGGAATTGAGCTGGGAGAGTACAGGGTATAGTCGAGGACACCTAGAGAAACTGGGGGAAGAAATAAGTCCAAAATATTTATCTATTCAAATAAAATGCTATTATATTGAAATAAAAAGTACATTAAACAACATAAAGAAAATAAAACTCTAAATTAAAATTAACATAAAATTCACTATCAATACTAAATAGTAACATGTGACTTATAATCATAGAACAGATTCTCTATCAATTTTCATAATCCCTAGAGCCCACTAATAAGATAATAATAAAAGAATTTCCATAATCTATGACAAAACTCGTATGCGCTAATAATGGCTACAACTTAAAAATATTCACCACCAGCAATTATCCCCTCATAACCGCTAATTAATGATTTCCAAATAAAATTCGATCCATCACTGGTTGTGACGAATGACAAAGAAAATATTTAATTGTCAGGGTTGATTGATTCTATCTACAACTGAATTACAAGCGGGCTTCAGCCAGAAAGAAGTCTGACTACAGTATAAGGCAAAGTTCCTACCTTCCATCTGGTGTCTTGCTCAGGTCCCTTTCTCACTAGTACCAGTCTTCAACTCTAACTTTTTAGGAAAACGGTACGCTATTTGAAGGCTTATTCCAGCTAGCGTAATCATTTTTACCCCTGGGCCGTAACGTGCTGCGATCTGGTGGTAATAATTATCCCGAGAATTTAATAATTATATTTAACGTCTTCTGAGCCGGATATTTTACGGTGGAAACTGCTGATTAGGTTCCTGCCTCGTGTTGGAATCGGACCTATGAACCACTGACAGGGACACAAATCCTGGCATGAGTTGTCTTAATAATAATTTCCTATTTATTAAAGTAAGTCTAACTATATATCTGCACATAAATCTAATCTTAAATTATCTCAGTCCGTTACACCACTCCCCTTAATACACCCGCCCTTTCCAAAAGAGGCGACCATAGTCGGCTCAAGGCATCAACTTCAAGTGCTGGATACAGCAAGACTGGCTAAAGTACGCTAATTCTTACAAGGTGCACTAATAGCAACAATAAATACCCCATCTCTCTCTCTCTCTCGCTTACTCTACTCTCTCCCGATCTAAATCAATATAATATTATTATATCAACTAATTTACATATTTTATAATGTACAATAATTTACAATACAGATACATCTTTTGGAACACCCAACATGAGCATAAACTGGAAATGTTCTTTTCTATCACCACCCGCCATTGTTCGTTTGTTAGAGCAGTTTCTGTTTTCCCAAAAACCGCTTCTCCCAACTTCCTTCTTTCCCTCTATTGGTTGTGGATGCGAGCGTGCACAGCATCAATTATTATTATTATTATTATCACTGGCTCTACAACCCAGCACGGGTCCTGGCCCCATCAAGGCGACGCCCCCACTCTTCTCTGTCCTGCGACAAGGTCTTCCAAGCTCTGGATCCAATAATGCTGCCTGCATCACTCTCGACTTCATCTGACCATCTAAGTCGTGGACGCCCACGTTTTCTTTTTCCATCAACGAAACAGAGAATCCAAACAGAAGTCTTTTTAAGATAGCGTTGTCCTCCATTCCAGCATTCTCCAATGCAAGAAAAGCCTGTTGTAGATCTCTCGGTGTTCTTCCCACTATGTCTATGTCATCTACATAGGCCAGTATTTGGATGGACTTAGATGGGTTAGAATATACGTCATACAAAAATCATACCGTCCAAGTTTCAGGTCTCTACGATCAGCGGTTTAGGCTGTTTGTTGATCCGTCAGTTATTCAGAACGAAGCATTTTATATGTATAGATAATTGCTGAAATAAATTGTTTATCGAAGGTATGAGAATTATGATAAATTCACTGTAACCCACGAACAATCTAGGAGTTTTTTTTAAAGCTCAAGATTGTGCGGGCAGCTAAATTGGCTGATATCACACTCAACTGCTTTATTTTGCTTAAGGTTTTTCGCCAATCAAGGGTACCAACTTTTTAGAGGTTGATCACCGGGAAGATCTGCAGATTCCACTAGGTTGAATCACGGCTATTACCTTAATACACAAATATATGCGTACATAATTATTATAAATTAATCTAGAATTTTTTTTAGAATAATTTATTGATATTTACAACTGTAATTATATTACATTACATTATATTATATTATATTAAATCTAGTAAATCTGCTGTATGAACAAAGGACATGAAACAAAAAACACTTGTGGAGAAACTACCCATTGGTAGCACTCCAATAAAGTTGTATAGTAGAAAGTCTCGAGGCCATCTTCTTTTCAGACGCCTCGTAGGATTATCAGGAATATTATGGGAAGCAAGTTGAGAGAATAGCGGATTCAAGTGTGTATGGAGCTTTTCATGGAAGTATAGTTATCTAGTTTGGGCCAAATCAGTAACATATCGAATATTAAGATCATGATGGATGAGTTTGTTTGTGACATAATAAGCAGCATTGAGGATTTTACGAAGGATTTTGGATTGTAAGGATTGGACACGATATGAATTGGATGGTTTAGTATAGCCCCAAAGCTCAACTCCGTATGCCCAAATAGGTCTGATAACTGGCATGTAAATGGGTCTTTTGTAATTAATTGGGAGCTTTGAACGTTTGTCCAGTAAATGTTAAAGTAGGCGAAAACATCGAACAGTTTCTTGTCTTTTCAGTCTCGTATGAGGATGATCTAAGAATGAAAAAAAAGTTAAAAATCCATCTATAAGATAATAGTAAATCGCTTTTTTATAAAATTCTTTATTTTTCGAATTTTCGGGTCTCAATATGTTTTTACTATTAGTCCTGCAGGTTATCACGTCGATTCAAGTCACAAAAAAATTTCACTTTTCATTCGTTTCCTTTTTTTATCATTCTTGAAAATGAAAATAATTTTATTACTAACATTATAAAGGGACCATTACTGACTTTATATATTAAAGAACCGACTTAGACATACTGTTTAAGTTATTTCATCATTTATATTTGAACTGCTTTTAGAAACGTTCATTTCTTTATAATTGGTCACCGAAATATACACATTTTCCATAATCACAGCCGTTTATTTTCATACTAAAACTCATCATTATTTTTTTTTCGAGAATATTTTTTTAATTTATTGAAATTTACAACTATAATAATGTTACAATAAGTAAATCTACTAATATGTACAATATGACATGAAAAACACTTGTGGAGAAACTACCCATCGGTAGCACTCCAATTCGAGAATATTAAAACGGAAACGAATGAAAAGTTAACGAATGTTGTTGTAACTGAACTCGAAGCGACAATCTGCCGAACTGATATCTAGGGTTAAATCCATAGATAGGCTAAGTATCTGCATTTCAAATGTCCTCTAGGTTTACAAAAAAACAAAATCGATTCAAGTTAATTGGAATATAAATAAAAACTTACTTAACTAAACGGAAAAAATAAAAATATCTAAGAAAACACAATTCATCTTCTTTAGCAATGGACTCGGTAATTGAAAATGCTCCGTCTTACTCTGTATTGTTAGGCCGGAGTCTTTTTGTCAACTAAACGGCGAAAAGTGAACGCCGGGTGATAAAGGAAAAATTGGAAAAGGTAAATAAAGAACCGAAAAATAAGAAAACTGTCGGAAAATTGTAGATAGGCTTCCTTGAGGCTATGTACTTTGATATGCACTTGGAGCTTACCGTTTTTTTTTAATTACAAATTATAAGATCAGGCGAAGTGGAGATTGCCTGTCCATGTACATAATACGTTCAGTGCATGCCTCTGTTTGTATTTGTACGTAAAATAAGTATGGATTTTTTCAATTTAAAATGTGAGAATTTTTAAAAATATTTGTACATTTGCGTTTTCAATCACAGTGATAACACACGCTAATCATTTAAACGTTCTGTTTGATAAATGTATAACCCGTTTTTTTTTTTTACCCATGGCTAGAATTCGTTTCCCATAGGCGATAGTTTAGGATTTGAAATTCATTCTATAATAGCATCATTACAAATACAGGACTTAGGATAGGATATACAAGGCTTACCCACTGCTATGCTGCTCTCACTTGCCCAAACAATGATATCAGGGAAAGTTAAGATCCGTTAATCTGAATAATTTTTAAATATGGGACGCAACACTGAGATCGTTACAACTGAGGTGCAGCAATACTTCCATTATTGATTAAAAACATATCACTCTTTTCTCTAAAGGCTGACGTGTTGGTTGACTGGGAGTTGTTTAGTAAATGATGCGGTTACATGAGATAGAACAACATTACTTTTATTATATGTTGATCATGGTTACAAAAGAATATATATATACAAATATATACCCCTTTCTCTATATGTGTGTGATTATATTTTGAGCTTCACTATCACTTGCTTCATAAGGTTCCTAGTATCTTGTCGGGCGACCTGTGTTCTAGTGGTTAGCATAACAACTAAAAAAATCCCTAAAAACCCCTGTCCCAATTAAGTCTGGATAGGAACGATTTAGAGCTCCCAATGTATCATCGTCCGATTAGCTATAACAGCAAAAAGTGACGTTAAAAGAACAAACATCAACGGTATCTTGTCTCGCCTCCGCCTGGCTTACAACTATGTAATTTTTGTCCTTCTCAGGTCAAGATTCCGGGCCGCTTTTGAATAAACATAGATAGGTACCTAAAGCCATCTTGATAGGACTGCCCGTCAATGTATCAATGATTTTGGATATGAGGAAAAATTTGTTAATAAGGTAAGCATCTTTCAATTAGAAGAAAGATTAATTAAAATATTTAATACGGTTATTTCCTCCTTTTTATTCCTTATTATTTTTCTTTATATATAATTGCACTATATTAAATTATTAGCCTTCGAACCACAGATCTATGCCTCTCCTCTTTGTCTGTTCGGAACGCTGTATCGTTCTGGTTTTATTTTGAACATTAGCTCATTTAATGTCGGATTTAGTAATTAATGATTTCATATAATTCATTAGTATCCCTCACGATCGATTCAGTTGTGGAAATCGGAGGGCCAGCCTTTAGCCTCAAATTTCCTACAAGTTCCAGTGAAAAACTCAGGAGCAAATTCAAAATTATTTAATTATTCGTTTTTATAAGACGTTCATTAGATAGATAGTTGCAACTTTTAAAATATTTAGCTAATAATTTGATGAAGTAAACACTGTATTGTTTGCTTTGATAATATGAGTAAATGTCAGCTGTAGAGTCAATGCAGAACAGAAGTAAACGTCAGCTATTTGTACCGTATCGCAAGAATTCAGTAACGGCCCTGCAATTTCGCATTCCACAACATTCAAGAATCCATTCGAATTCCTTTTTTACTTGAAACCATCCGCTTTTGAAGCTAATTCGATGAGAAATTGATAACAAGATGAGGAAATTATACTGAATTTATAGATTGACGAATTAGTGGTTCCGAATTTCAGAATTTTATGTAATCTGTAGCGAACAAAATAATAGTTCGCTTCTTCCATCAACCGTGGGAAGTCCTCCTCGGCGAGGGTGATTAACCGGGTTTTTGCCGACAACCTGGCACGGTGTCTTTCCATCGCGGTGCAGGAAACAATCACATGTTCCTCTGTCTCAGGGACTCCACAGGGTCGACTACTATCTTACTCTCACTGAGCTTTCCCCGGAACCCGCCATGGTCTGTCAGCATCTGCGTGATCCAGTAGTCCGGGAGGCGTCGAGACCTCGAGACACGAGGCGAAAAATTTCCTCAAGGTAGAGCCCTTCCGGCTTCCCACCCACCTTCCATTCTATTGGGCTCACCATCTTCTTCCATCTATTGGGCTAGATTCTCTCTTAGAGTCCCTCCGGGCCTAAGAGAAGAGGGACCAGCCTCTGCCTCTTCACCTCATATATCAAGGCGTCTTCTTTCAGGATGAGGTCCAGGGGCACCGCTCCCGCCAGCACCTGCACCGCCTCGTGCCACACCGTTCTTCAGGTCTTTGTGACTGGCAGCAGGGCCAGTCTCCGAATAGTCGCCAGTCTCCTCTTCAGTAGCTGCGTGAGAATTCCGCTCCACGCTGGGGATGGATGGTATACCTCAGGATACCCAAGACAACGCCTTTATAAATTGTCATGGTTGCTGGGTGCCCGAGGCCCCAGAATGCATCCCCTATTCTTGCCAATCCATTGAGTGACATGGTCACCTCATCTTTTAGGTATCCCAGGTGAGGAGTGGGGTCGACGTTTTGCGGGGCGGTTCAGTGGTGGAGAACATAATTGCTGTCTCGAAGATCTCTGCCTGTGTGGTAGCTGTTTCATTTAATATGTTGACAGCAAGGGATGGATCCCTCGGGAATCAGGAGTCCATCCTCACCCAGCCTCTATAATGAGGGTAACCAAACCAGAGGAAAACCAGGACGTTCAAACCAGGATCTCGAACAAATCACCTCCCTGCACAACTGTTGTTCTTAATGGAATACAGTCTATCCTAGATAGGTATAGGTACACTGATATTTAAGACAAATAATTAAAATATATAATATAAAATTATTAGCTCTGTTTGACATTGCAGTATACATTACGTAATTAAATATAAGTTTTTGTTTTTAATGCAAATGAAATGTTTTTAAAAACATAGCGTAAATATTATTGTTATTCATTTTAAATTCACCAAAATATAAGTAAATTTTTAATGATAACGAATTCCAGCCATTTTAATTTTTAATTTCCTTTTTAATCCTTTTTTTTTTTAATTCTTACAAATTATTAAAATTTGTTAAACCGATAATTTTTAATTTTTCACGAAAAGGCCTTAAAGACCACGCGAGTATCATAACTATAACGCTTCTTCTTCATCTGTTTCCTCTTTTCCCATATGTACTTCATGAGCTTTGCGTGCCTAAGTTTTCTCTACTCACATCACGCAAGACTCTTTTTGGGACCCTTTTTTACCACAAGAACCTTTATTTCCTTGAGTGTCCTTGTGTATTCATCTTTGTCAAAATAATCTTGGAATGTTCCTAGCCCCATGATCTGGAATTCGTAGCCCGGCAGGTGGCCCTAGGATTTTTTAAGAGGTGTAAAAAATCCGTAGTTACGCTGTCTTTCGGAAAGGACGTTAAACGGGGGTCCGGAGCCTGTACGATGTCAGGTACTCGTTAAAAATCCCTATCCTAATTAAACCTAGATAGGCGAAATTCAGAGTTCCCAATGTAGCATCGTCCGATTTGCCATAGCAGCAAAAAGTGACGTTAAATGAATATACAAACAATTTTCATTGTTACCGCTCACCAATTCACCAACATCTCCTGATACAGATTTGATTAGTTATAAATTTCACTCTAGGTTTGCTGAACATAAATCAGAAATACATTCCGGCAGAACACAATTAAGATAATTACTGAAATTAGGAAGGCAATTTACCGCCAGATGCCAAATGCTTGTAGAGACTCAAAGCTAAGTCTAGACGTCCTTGCTCTTTCTTATTCCGGATGAAAACACGGAAGATTTCATTATAGCTTAGAATAATTGCTGCCTGACCCAGTGAATGGAAGCTGCACCGTTCTGGACCTCGCGCAACGCGAATCTCGCCGACCCACGATCTCTATTCAGACTAAACATCAAAGGGTTTTATTGACCGAGAGGCTATTCCAGTAATCCATACAGGTTTCAGACTCTTCGTCAGTATTTTTAAAAGAAATTCTAGGCATGTTTGACCATTATATCCTTCATTGAAAAAAAAATGGTGTTTATCATCTTATTTTTCATACATTAATCTTCATTTAGAAGAGGCCTAAGATGTTTTGTCAACGATTACTTTCAAAAGTACTTGTTGAGAGAAGCTCGAAAGTTCGTAATAAATTTCTTAAAAATGTAATTTTAGTTAGATAAATCTCGCTCTGGATATGGACTGTATAAGTAATTTTAAAAGCGTTCGATATTATAAAGAGGTAACAGGAAGAAATCAAAAACACGGAAAATAAAAGGTGACTCACCCAAGACGTAGGCTGGCAGCATACGGACAGGAACTTTGTTGGTCTCTGCGTACTCAAAGACCAAAAGAGGCTGGCAGCGTCCCTTAGTCCTGATGATTTCCTATGCCTTTGAAAAACTCCTGGGGAATCCAGACTTATTTGCAGATGAATCGTGAAATAATTGTAAAACATGAATAAAACGGAAATTATTAAACTGATCAAGAACTGGTAGTTGTAATTAAGCTGGATAGCTGGATTAAAGACTCGCGAATGCTTTAGCTGGATAGCTGGAGGCATATGAAAAGACTCGCGTGGTGCTTTAGCTGGATAGCTGGAGGCATGAAAAGACTGCGTGGTGCTTTAGCTGGATAGCTGGAGGCATAAAAAGACTGCGACTGCTGCTAGTGGCTGCAGGCTGAAGACAGGATTAAAAACAGTACCACAGGTGAAGAGAGCACCCGTAAATCGCGCTCTGTTTGTGATTATGTCAATTTATTTAAGTGTTAGTTGCCCCAAACAGCCGCTAGATAGCGTAGTGTGCTATTTCAAGATATTTTACATAATCATATTGCATGGAATTAATTATTTTACATAAAGAACGCCAAATGGCGTGAACATACCGCCCACCAAAATTGGGATGAAAGTCCAATTTTAGAACTAAAGAAAAAAAACTTGAATGGTGGTAAATGGTGGGTGGTCCATTAGGAAAACAATATACAGGAAATCGAGAAAGAAAAAGGAAAAGAAAATGAAACAAAGTAAAATATAAGAACCCAACTGGGCGTAAATAGGATAAAAACCATAAGAAAAGAAAAGAAAGGCAACAGCCTAGAACAAAAAGGAAGGCAACAGCCTTAAACAGGATAAAAACCATAAAAAGAAAAGAAAGGCAACAGCCTAGAACAAAAGGGAAGGCAACAGCCTTGAACAATTAGGAAGGTAACAGCCTTAAACAATTGGGAAGGCAACAGCCTTGAACAAAGAGGAAGGCAACAGCCTTGAACAATTAGGAAGGCAGCAGCCTAGAACAAAAGGGAAGGCAACAGCCTTAAACAGGATAAAAACCATAAAAAGAAAAGAAAGGCAACAGCCTAGAACAAAAAGGAAGGCAACAGCCTTGAACAATTAGGAAGGCAACAGCCTTAAACCAAAAGGAAGGCAACAGCCTTAAACAAAAAGGAAGGCAACAGCCTAGAACAAATAGGAAGGCAACAGCCTTGAACAATTAGGAAGGCAGCAGCCTTGGACAAAGAGGAAGGCAACAGCCTTGGACAAAGAGGAAGGCAACAGCCTTGAACAATTAGGAAGGCAGCAGCCTTGAACAAATAGGAAGCCCACGACTCTACTGGTCGGGGTCTTAAAATCTGCCGCCCACTCTGAGAACTCCTAGAGTATCGACGAAGGTATAAGGGTGCAAAGGGCTTGACCGGTAGATCAGCTCGGATTTTGGGCAGTAGTTGAGAAAAGTGTTCCGCTTGAGTGAGTAAACAATAGTGAGCAAGGCGTCTTGTACTTCTGACACGACTAAATGGCCTATTGAATGTGGTTCGGACAGTTTAAATGATCGACACTTCGGTGGGAAGCGGCGCATCCAAGCAAAATTTCGTTGAAGTCCATTAAGGGTTGAGAAGGGAGAAGAAAAATGATCAAAGGTTCGATCTGGTTGTGCCTTAAGCTCAGGTGGTGGCATGGGTTTTTCATCTTGTATAGGTGGCGGGATAACACTTTTTGTTGGTTCTACTTTAGATGTAGGAAAGATGTTAGAGGAATTTACAACATCTTTGCGAGGAACAGCTGGTGCTGGCCTAGAAATAAATGTAGATCTAGGTTTGTGAACTATTTGTCGAACTGTAAGTTCGCTATTTGATGAGGACGGTAGCTCTGGTAATTTTTTGGGTTGAGGTTTTTCAGGATTCAAAATGGTTTTCTTAGCACCGCTTATTTTATGCTGTAAACTTGGTTCTTGGCCTGGATTCTTAGGTGGTGTGATAGCCTGGATAGGCACGTGGCTTGAATGCTTCTCCAGCATGGCAAGGTACTGTTGAGCTAGAAGGAGTCGCGTCTGGCTTGACAGGAAGAGCCACCGAGTATCGGCCATCATCATTGCGCTTGTGATTGGCGGTGAAATGTTGCTCAGTAATAATTTCCAGAGGGTCTTGAGAAGTGGGAGTAACTATATTTTTAATTTCCCAAAACTTATGGCGTTCCTGGGATTTTTGACAAGAGGAAATTAATGAAGTGGTTGGCTGATTGGAAGTTAAGGCCTGGATAGGAACTATGATTGTCCAACCGAATATAGTATTAGTGGCTATAGGCCCGATAGAACTAGGAACAAAGGGTTGAGGCAATAATAATTGCGGGTAGACATCGGCACCTAACAGGAGGTCAATTTGGTCCGATCGATGAAATTCAGGATCGGCCAGCGGCAAATGCTCGAAAGCGTGAGCAACATCTACTGTAAGACTTTGAGGAGGTAAATGATTCGTTATGTGAGGAACCACGGATGGGTTAACGAGAATGTGGCTATGTGAAAATCTGGAGAAAATATCACACAGAACAGTGCCAGGTGAGAGCGAAAGACGTCCACCGAAACCTGAAACTGTAATGGGTTGATCGCGCATTTTTTGACTCAACTGGTCAAAGAGGCGTTTAGAGATAAACGAAATTTGTGATCCAGGCTCGATTACTCCACGGACTGGGACGAAACCTAGTTCTGAATCAAAAATACGCGCACGGAAAGTGCCTAGGAGTGAGGTTACGGGGTTACCGGAAGTAACACATCTGAGAGATATTGAGGAATCAACTTGCGATTGATCAGCTGAAGGGGATGAATTTTCACTGAATGTACGATTGCCATAATCTGATGTGCGATTAAGCGTGGAGTTCAAAGGTGAATTTGAATGTACAACTTCAGAGGGATGTAAAAGCGTGTGGTGATCGCGAGAATTACACTTACGACATGTGAATCTGGAATTACAGTTGATTCTCAAGTGAGGGCCTAAACAATTGAAACAACGGTTGTGTTTCTTGAGAAGATCGATTTTTTCATCTCGACGGAGAAGAAAAAATGTAGAACAGGAAGACAGAGAGTGTGTCTTTAGACAAATTATGCATCGGAAATTTGAAGAATTTGACTGTACAGCAGGAGTTCTGTTTGATTTAGCTATATAAACAGGATTGCTATTAGCAATGAGAGAATTGACTTTAAAATTCCTGGTGTGAGTGTTAGGAGAAGAAATTATTTCTAATGTTTTAATTTGTCGGGTAACAAATTTTAACAGATCATCAAATGATGGAACGGTATCTGAAGAATGTAAATCTTCAAATGCCTTTGAAGTGCGAGCATCGAGATTGTTTAATGATAAAGTTAATAAAAGGAAATTCGCAAGGTCGTCGATAGGCAACGCCTTTATAGCTAATACAGAATTTTGATGAGTTTCTAGAAAATGCTTCAAATTGTTTAGTGAATTGGAACTAATAGGTTTAAATTGAAGAATTTTATTCAAATAGGCCTGAGCTATCCTGCGTGGTTCCTGATATCGATCGACTAGAGCCGTGAAGGCAAGATCATAATTCTCTGAAGTGAGTTGGAAATTTGAAATAACGGAAAGGGCACTTCCGCTTAAATTTGTTCTCAAAAAATGAAACCTTTGAATTTGAGAGAGAGAGGTATTGTTGTGAACGAGGGATTGAAAAAGAGAAAAAAATTCAGGCCATTTTTCAATATCACCTGAGAAATTCGGCAATTGAATCGGAGGTAAGGAGAAATTACCTTGAGAACTCTGAGTGGTATTAATGACCGGTGTAGGGGTTGAAGTTGGTTCTTCCCTCTTTAACTGTAAATATTTCGTTTTGATCTTGAGTAAGATGTTGTTAAAGGCAATTGCAGGGTCTCTAGTATTGACGAAATTCTGTTTTGGTAATAGTGCATTAAGATCATCAATTTTGTCATTTGCCTGTTCAAATTTGGCTTGAAGGGAGGGTAAGCTCTCACAACACACCTGTACACTTAAAATATCTGAAACATCGGAAGATTTTATCTGATCCCAACGGGATGTAATATCGGCAAAAACATTTTCCCTTTTTGAAAGATGCTGTGTTTGAAGTACGAGATTTTTATCGTCTGTAGGCATGATGGAAATTTTTTAATACTACTATGTTTAAATAAATAGTTAGAAATACGGTAAAGCAAAATAATGTTGAACAGAAAATAAAGTGAAACTTAATTGAAAAGCTAAATGTAATAGAACGTAGGATTGATGAATGAAATAATAACTTTTAAATAAAAGTGAGAGTAAACAAGCAATGATACGTGTACGAAACAATTTAGGATTAAGGTTATCTGTAATTCTCTGTACCGTGAGCCTACAGTAATAACAAATGAATAGAAAATGGCTGTCTTCAGCGTGCGTATTTAATACGTAATTTAATGAAAATTGAAAACTCGTGAAAAAGGCTGGAAAACCTTCAAAACTTTTGGAAATTTTAATTTTGAAATTAATGAAATTTCTCTTAGAAGTTAAATATGTGGGTTTCACCTGCAAAAAAGAATGGTATTCAATCTCTCTATAATGCGAACACTTTTTTAAGGTTAAGAAATCGTAAATTTCGGTTTGTAAGGCCAATAATTTACGATCACTTAGGAAAGTAGGAAATGAAATAAACGCTTGAACTGGTTTTAAGAAATTTATTCGGCACGCTAGTACCAAAAATGTTGAATTTTTAATCCGGCCCGCTAGGACCAAAAATGTTGAATTTTTAATCCGGCCCGCTAGGACCAAAAATGTTGAGACAAGCTCGAAAGTTCGTAATAAATTTCTTAAAAATGTAATTTTAGTTAGATAAATCTCGCTCTGGATATGGACTGTATAAGTAATTTTAAAAGCGTTCGATATTATAAAGAGGTAACAGGAAGAAATAAAAAACACGGAAAATAAAAGGTGACTCACCCAAGACGTAGGCCGGCAGCATACGGACAGGAACTTTGGTCTCTGCGTACTCAAAGACCAAAAGAGGCTGGCAGCGTCCCTTAGTCCTGATGATTTCCTATGCCTTTGAAAAACTCCTGGGGAATCCAGACTTATTTGCAGATGAATCGTGAAATAATTGTAACACATGAATAAAACGGAAATTATTAAACTGATCAAGAACTGGTAGTTGTAATTAAGCTGGATAGCTGGATTAAAGACTCGCGAATGCTTTAGCTGGATAGCTGGAGGCATATGAAAAGACTCGCGTGGTGCTTTAGCTGGATAGCTGGAGGCATGAAAAGACTGCGTGGTGCTTTAGCTGGATAGCTGGAGGCATAAAAAGACTGCGACTGCTGCTAGTGGCTGCACGCTGAAGACAGGATTAAAAACAGTACCACAGGTGAAGAGAGCACCCGTAAATCGCGCTCTGTTTGTGATTATGTCAATTAATTGAAGTGTTAGTTGCCCCAAACAGCCGCTAGATAGCGTAGTGTGCTATTTCAAGATATTTTACATAATCATATTGCATGGAATTAATTATTTTACAAAAAGAACGCCAAATGGCGTGAACAGTGCTTTATTTATATATACAAATATTTTTTAAACATTAAAGTCTTCAATCAATCAATATTGTAATACTTGATTTTTTATCACTGATTTTGTTTAGCTGCTACAATACGCTATGATATCGCTATCGCTATGAAAATAAAAAAAGTATTGTATTTTCAAAAATATTACACATATTCATTCTGAGATATGTCAGTTTGACAATTGTTAAAGCCAATTGATTGTTTCGTATTAACCTAGTCCATTTTTGCCCTTGATTACTATCAAGCTGAATCTTCATGAATAGCTTCGTTTCGATTAGACGCCCAACAATTTCCTGTGCGAAAATTCTCAATTGTGGTAGCTAACAGAGTTAGCAATGATAAAATATATCAATTTGATGTTTCTCATAAATTTATTACGAACTGCTTTTTTTTGCTAAATCTTAAGATAATTATCTAAATTATTTGGAAAAATATTTGCCCTACAAAATGTATGGTTTGATCAAAGAGTCTCCTCCTTCCAACATGTATCGATAACGAGGTCATCAAAAATGATTACTAATCAGCTGATTTTTTTTTTTACTTAGTTAATATTTGTATAATTTAACAGTCACATAAGCATAAAAAAAAAAAAAAAAAAAAATCCCGCTGGTTAGTAATTATTTTTAAAGACTTCGTTATCGATACATAATGGAAGGAGGGGACTCTCCTCTGAAAGAGGCAAAAATATCGGCCAGGTGAGGAACCTAGCTAGGAAAAGGGAAGAGTGGCAGTCCTGGTTAAACGCTCCCCTACGCTGAAAGGCACCATAACGGTGATGCGAAAGAAGAAGAAGATGACATATTTTATCCTTGTTACCTCTGTTAGCTACCACAATCGAGAAATTAGAGGTCCTACTTCCTTCTGCAATATACTCCTGCAAACTATGTTACTTGATTTGTTTCGTTCAGCGAAAATATGTAGATTTTGCGAGGACGAAAGATGTGAAGTAGTAGCTAGTCAGGGGGAGTCCTGTAGCGATGCAATATTTAACAACTAAATTAAATAACCGCGATCTACTGAACATTTGTTGGAGGTAATATTGGTAATGTGTTATATCCAAGTACATTTTAACGATATTTATCGTTATATTATAACCAAATTACACAAAATCATTATAAATTGTAGCCTAAGTGTTATTCTGATGTATAACTTATATTACTGTAAAGTTTCATCCGAATCCGTTCAGTATTTTTTGCGTGGAAGAGTAACAAACTTAATCGCAAATACAAACTCTCACACTTATTATATTACTAAGTATAGGATTTTTCAGTGATCGTGACATATGTAATATGTTCTCCATTATTTCTTTGTTTACGACCCATTTTTAATATTCCATCTATTATTTATATTATTATAATATATATCTTTTTCATGTAAGGAAGAAATAGTTGGGGGTGCAGTCAATCAAAACACTTAAATAAGTGTAACTTATTTATTATGTGCCGACGTTTCGGCCTACAATGTAGGCCATCTTCAGGGCGAATAAAACACGCGGCAGCTTGGCGAGCTCAGTCCCAAGTCACATAATCAGCCACGTCGGCACATAATAAATAAGTTACACTTATTTAGGTGTTTTGATTGACTGCACCCCCAACTATTTCTTCCTTATATTAGAAGATATAGTCGACCAATTCTTCTCTAACATATATATTTTTCTTTTATTGTTAGATTTTATAATTTTTTTAAATATTTAAAAATATTCTTATTATTATTGTTTGTAAAAATTGAGATGATTTTTTTTTACCTTCATTAGACGGAGAAATACATAATAACAATTACACATCAATGAGAATTCGAGTGATTTGAACAATTACATTATTGGATCAAAGGGGGTCGGTCTATACATTTTTTATTAAATGTGATTAAAATTACTATATTGAATTCTTGGAAATAATTTTACTTTCTATATCTAAAGGCCTTGGGATTTTTATAGGTAACAATAACTGTTTGGTTTTATTACTGTTAAAGGGGACGAAAAGTGGCATTCCCGAGAGTATGCGGTTCCAGGTACTTGTTGAAGATCTTTGTTATACTTATCGAGGTAGGCAAATTTTGGACTCCCACAGTATCTGTACCCTCCGATTATCCATAGTAATATAAAGTAACGTTAAATGAATATGCAGTCAAATAACTTACTTTGATTCTTCTAAACATTTAGTTGTACATTAATCCTTATAAGACTCACATACTGGCACTGCAGTATGTATTGAACCTTGGGCTCCACCAGCACCTTGCTCTACTCTCTTCTGTCAACTGAAAAACATCTCCATATTTGCACACACAAAGCCTTCAGGTTTGCCTCAGCAACACCCTCCCTCGCACACCCGAGGATCTACCCCTGGTTAGGATCTAGATTATCATCGATCAATTACAATGAAATATAACTTATTCTTCACAATACCCTCAGAAACAGGGCCTGTTTTATAATAATTTTAAGTTTAGTTTTAGCTTAAATTAGAACTTACAAAAGCAGACAACGGAAGAGCTTTCGCAATTTTTCACTTCCTAAACTCGGATATTAGGAACTACTAACTATTATAAGAACCATCAGAAATAGTAACTCCAGCCAAATTGCCTCGCCTTTAATAGAGCTTGAAGAAAAAAATGATTTAACTAGGCATGAAACTAAAAAATCGTTACCTTTGTGTTGAAGTAACTAATGTAACTATGCGGCTCGATCTTGTGGTAGGGTCGTTGTCTACCAGACCTATCACAAGCTATAACTAATTTCCGTTGTATTTTAGCAATTGCAGGTGCTGTTATGTTGAAGAAAGGCCTGTTACAATTACAAGATGGGCTATTGCTGTCGTTCATTAAATGGTATTTAAAAACTATGCTTATCTATTAATATCACCTGTCATCTATAATTAACTGCTCGGCGCAAGAATCCTCGGAGAGCCTAGACCCTCCCTGACGAGCTTCCTCCACACCTTCGCCGCCATTTCTCCCCACCTTCTCACTACCATGTTTCTCAGATCTTGCTCACGTCATCAACCCATTGCAGTCGTGTGGTTTCCCTCATGGTCTTCCATAGAGCATTTTCTTGGAGAGCATGCTTGGCTCCCTCCTCTCCACATGCTCAATGTCATCTCAGCCTTATTGTACTGATAATATCGGGTTCTTGATACATGTTTTGGAGTTCTATATTCTTCCGAATCCGCCATTTTACATTCTCCTGCATTGGACCTAATATCCTTCTTTCCCATCTGCTGATCTTTCGCTCTGCTTGCTGTGTTAGTGCCACTACTATCCTATATCTTGGTCAATAAGAAGTTGAGGAGCCTTTCTTACTGTGGGACATTCTGGTATTTATTTCACACATTTTTTTTTCAAAAAATATATTGCTCATAGTAGATTTAGAACTGGCATGCGTAAACCATGAAATTTAGTTTGAAGTTAAGAAAAAACCTCAATTCTATTTTATGAGTCTGCTCAATTTTCAAGATCGTAATAGATTAAATGAAATAATAAGAAATATATTTAAACTTCGATGAATTACCAATCTACTAAAATGTTGCTACCTCTCGAAGTTCACCTGACGGTGATGGTTTTAATAATATAATATTAACATAGTCCCTATGAAATACTACATTCCTGCTTACAATGGCGAATCATGGAATACGAAAAGCGGGTTATGGAAAATCACCAATGTGGTACTATATGTAAGTAATATTAAACTATATTTCGAACGATATAATTACGCAAATTATATTCAATTACAATTAACTTACTTTAAAAATTACAGTAAAATTATAATATGAAGGAGAATTTCTCAACTTTATATCGTTTTCAAAAAAGGTTAATCGTTCCAGTGATTGTCAGAAAATACATAACGTATTGTATGTTCAGTAAACCGGACTTGCAAAAGGAATGCGAATATTTGAAATCATGAATAATTATTTATCGATTATATTTGAAGTAAGAATCGGTCATTATTTATCGATTAAGTATGAACTTTTTTATTTATGACATTAAAACGTTGAAGTGTATCGAATATAAGGGAAATAAGAAAATAAGAGCAACGTCTTTTGGTCTTCGAAAATGAAGTGCTGCGTAGAATGCTCTGTAGAAAAAAGAACGAAACCGTGGGAGAACTGGGAGGCATAAATTAAGGTATTTGCGTACCCAATTGCATTATGCGTTTGTAAATATTTTTTTCTTAGTGAATAACCACCTCTGGTGTAGTCCTCGTCCTAGGTAATTGTTATGTCCTCATAAACATGTTAAAAGGTAATGAATACACTCATAATTAACTGTAATCTATTATGAACATATTTGAACATACAGAACCATAATAATACATATTATCATATAACTAAAAAGGAAAAGCACAACCTTTCTCCAAAGAGATACACAATAGTCTCCCCCACATAATAAAAACATAAAAATATATATACAATATAAACATATAACAAGAATATATAAGTTTGAGTAATTAGTAATCACTCCATCACATAATCACGGAAACGTTCGGGCATTCTGGTAGGCCTAGAAGATCTGCGCAGAACTGGTTCTGGAGGGATCGCATTGGGTACATCCGCAGTTCGCTCTTGAGGGCACGGTTGTGGAGCTTGAAGTTCTGATGATGGTACCTGAGGATCTGGAATGTCAGTCTGAGGGATCGCAATGCCAGGATTTGCAGCAGGCAATCTGGGAATCTCATATAATGAAACTTCAGGATTGAATGTGACAGTTTTCCTCGGTACAAGTGTCAGACGTAATTGATCAATGTGACGTTTCAGTGTTCTCCTCGATTTATCTAGAACGACTATGTAGTGCCCTTTTCCTAACTTTTTCAATATCTGGCCACACTCCCAAATGTACTTATTGTTGAGGAAGAAACGCACTTGGACTCTCTCCCCCACTTGAAGAACCCTAACACCACATGGGGCATTGCCTTTTGAAGTTTTGTGCTTGAAAGGGAAAACTGCATCCAGACGGATCCGAAGTTTACGGTTTAAGTATAATTCAGCTGGTGACTTCCCACAAGCAAGAGGTGTTGCACGATATTTAAACAAAATCCTCCTCACTTTCTCAGCTATTGGTATATTTTCTTCAGTCATAGAAATAAGTCGGTGTTTCAGTAATTGGACATGACGTTCAGCCAAGCCGCTTGTAGCCGGATATCCAGGGTCAATATACTTTCGGAGGATACCATTTGTAGTACAGAATGAAGAGAACTGCTCACTCCGGAATATTGTAGCGTTGTCTAATACAAGGAAATTTGGGAATCCATGGAAAGCAAAAATATCGTTCAGCATTGATATTGATGAACTGCTATTGGGTGTAGTTTTTAAAATCTTTATCTCTGCCCATTTAGATTTAGCATCAACACAAACAAGAAAATGATGATTGTAAAACGGACCTGCATAATCTACGTGCACTCTTTCCCAATTACTCTTAGGTTCATCCCACGAGTGGAGAGGCGCTCTTGTTGGGTTAGAAGTAGTCAAAGCACATTTTTCACATCCGCGAACTAGTCTCTCAATATCTCTGTCAATGCCTGGCCAGTAGACATACCGACGTGCCAACTGCTTCATTTTCACAATGCCCAAGTGTGTTTCATGAAGGTCCAGTAGAATCTGCTGACGCAACGTTGAAGGTATGAAGACTCTGTCTTGTCGAAAGATTAATCCATTGTGCAGGGTAAATTCAGAAGTGGAAGATGTATACTTTAATTCATCGATAAGCCTATTCATCTCGGAGTCCTTTTTCATCTCTTCTTGGATAGTTTTCCATGTGATTTTGTCACTTGAGATTTGGAAGATTGTTTGCATGCAAAGCTGGTTCACCTCATCACCAACAAGGATGTCCGTCAGATGTTGTACGCAGGTAGATGGAGCTCTAGACAAACAGTCCACATTCTTGTTATCAGAATCTTTCTTGTACTGAACGGTGTAATCAAACCCAGATAAGAATGATGCATAGCGCAATAGTATCGCTGATGTCATTTGTGGCAATGCCTTATTATGTTGAAAAATTCGTGTTAATGGCTCGTTTTCAGTTTTTAAAATAAAATGTTTCCCAAAAAGATACTTATAAAAATGGTTTACACCAAACATTATGGCTAGCGCCTCTCTGTCCAACTGACTGTAGTTTTGTTCTGCAGGAGTGAGAGAGCGTGAAGAGTAGGCAATTGGCTTTTCCTCACCTTTATAAAGATGACTCAATACTGCTGCTACTCCCGATGGGCTTGCATCTGTGGTCAATATCACTGGTAAGGAAGGGTCATATGGTGTCAAAACCCTGCTGCTGCATAGTTCATCTTTGAGTCTCATAAATGCTGTTTCACATGGCAAAGTCCAATTAAACCGGATTCCTTTGCGGAGTAGGCATCTGAGAGGATAGGAAAGTGTCGAAAAGTCGGGTATAAATCTAGAATAATATGTTAAGAGACCCAAGAATCGTCGAAGTTCATCTACATTTTTTGGATGGGGCATATCCCGAACAGCTCTGATCTTTTCTGGAGATTTATGGATAACATTATACTCGATTATGTGACTCAAATATTCAACTTTTGTTTTGAAAAAGGAGCACTTGGCACGATTGACATGTAAATTGAACTCAGACAATCTCTTCAGAAATGCATGCAGATTTTCCAAACATTCTTCAAGTGTAGCTCCGTGAACAATGAAATCATCAAAATATGCTTCAACACACATTAGTCCCCTGAGTATTTGTGCCATGTGTTTATTAAATTCTGCTGGTGCATTTTTAATGCCAAAACTAAGTCGTTTCACCTTGAACGTACCACGATGTGTTGAAATGGTCTGGATCTTTGAGCTTTCTTCATCTACCTGGAAATGTAAATAAGCCTTAAACAGATCAAGTTTGCAAAAATACCTGGAGTTTCTCAAGTTGTCCAAAACTTCATCTTTTCGCTTGATGGGAAAGTTTGTATTTACAAGCCTTTCATTCACCCCACATTTGTAGTCGATACACAATCGTATTCCTCCGTCAGGTTTGGGAATAACTACCAGATAGACTGTTTTGTATCTCTTTGGAGAAAGGTTATGCTTTTCCTTTTTAGTTATATGATAATATGTATTATTATGGTTCTGTATGTTCAAATATGTTCATAATAGATTACAGTTAATTATGAGTGTATTTATTACATTTTAATATCTTTATGAGGACATAACAGTAATAAAAAGTGTTGAACTCAGGGTAGATCTTCCTTAATTTGGGTTTGGACAGTTATCTGTGAAAAAAAGTTTCTAAACTATGAGTTATTTGCTAAGACATTTATCATCATTATTATTATTATTAATGTTCTGTAATCAAGTTCAATTAGTGTGAAATATTAATAATATACTAACATTATTATTTTTTTTTCAAAATATTTAACAATGATTAAGACTTGAATCATTTATCAAAACAGCATTTGCACACTTTCGTATCAAAACATGTGGGATAATAATTTACTTTCTTCCAAGGAACCTCACAACTGAGGTTATAAACATTGTCATTAACATCCATCTATTCTAAATTGAAGAAATCTTGAATATTCGTATAACAGATTTACAACCTGTCTTGAAAAGTTATTGATATGTAAATATGACAGAGGAAGAGAGCCCCTATGTAACTGTCGACGACTACTTCATAAACTGGGGCTCGGGTAAGTCAGTACTTCATTTGCCTTACCATGTTCAAGAAATACTTTATGAATTGGCTCTTAACTTCTTGATTGATCAACCGAACGACACTCTGCAATATTGCTTAGATTTCTTCATTAACCTGAGATCTTCAAAACAAATAGGCATTGTTTATGATCTACCCGAGGAAAAACAAGAAGCCGAGATAGATCCAGAAAGAAGAAAAACAGTCTTCGGAAAGTCTTACGACCCACGAGAACTGTCCGTAGAGGTTGAGACATTTTACCCGAAGACTGATGAGGAAAGAAACCGGTTGTTGAGTATTCTTCCTAGTGTCTTATTCTTCAGAGATCTTGATCCAAGTGATCTTAACAAGATCGTCAATGCCATGTTCATGAAGACGGTGTCGAAGGGGGATATAATCATCCAGCAAGGCGATGATGGAGATTTCTTTTACGTCGTGCAATCTGGGATGTTCAACGCATTTGAAACATCAAACGGTATAATGAAGGAGCTGTGCCATTATACGAACAGTGGATTCTTTGGGGAGTTAGCTCTGCTTTACAATCAGCCTAGGGCTGCCTCCGTGGTAGCTTTGACTGACGGCGTCTTGTGGGCCCTGGACAGGGACACCTTTCAGAGGATCGTCCTGAGCAGTTCCTTCAAGAGGAGTCTCCTACTGGAAGAGATGATTCGAAAAGTCCCAATGCTTTCGCCATTGCATCAGATGGAAAGGATGAAGTTAGCCGATGCTTTGCTCTCGAAATTTTACTCAGATGGGGAGGAGATCATTAAACAAGGAGATGTCGGAGACGGGATGTACTTCATCGAGAGCGGTAATGTGGACGTGGTGATGGAGAACGCCGCGAAAAACTTGGTCCTGGTCAACCAGCTGACTGACGGTGATTACTTCGGAGAGCTGGCCCTCCTCACCCTGCAGCCTCGGGCGTGCTCGGTGATCGCGAGGGGAGAAGTCAAGGTGGCCTTTTTGGATGTGTCTGCCTTTGAGAGAATGCTAGGGCCGTGTATGGATATCATGAGGAGGAACATTCACGTGTACGAGGAGCAGCTGACGGCTTTGGGCCTGTTAGAACCTAGCCATCATTTCATAAATAAACATACATAACTAGCTTACACTTCACATTAAAAAAAAACAAGTTGAAAACTCTATAGATTTTAAAATAAATAACTTCATGGAATTTGTTTTTTTCATAATATTGTAATTTATTTTGTAATAGGTGAATAATGACAGAATTTGTAAGCTTTCTACAGTACTCTGCTTAAAATGATAGTGTTTTATTAATATCTCAGTTTATAGTAATTAGTAGTACAGTAAGTAGTAGGTTATAGTAATTACAAAGTACGATGGAATATATGAGCTGTTATGTTTGAATGTGGTATAGCTCCAGATAGATCTTAAAATATCTTTAAATGGTTTTGGTGATTATTATTTCATAAGAAAAGTTAAAAGGTGTAGAGGGTATAAAACTGTTTTCTACGTGAAAAGTGATTAAAAGATTCGCCTAATTTGCCCATTTTTTAAAAGTAATTACAATTGAAACCTTAAGATATCGTGAATGTGACAAAATGGACTTATACCACTTTCAGATATAAAAGCTCACATTATCTATGTGTTTTCTATACTCGTTCCCAAAACGAAAGCATTCGAGCGTTCCTTTCTTGCGTTCCACCACAGTGTTGAACTCAATCCCTTCTTTAATCCGGCATACTTCTTCACTGACTTCATTGAAATCCTTGCTTTTCCAACACCTCCGGCCCTCTCAAAAATATTCTCTCGAAGCAGGCCAATCATTTGCTTAAATAAATCATTATTCAATCAATTATCAAGTATTATCGATTTGGTTCCTTACCTGTTTCTTTTCTACTTCTAAAGAAGAATTGCAGCAAAATAATGGGTTTTTTTCAGAACATAAAACCGAATACTTAAAAAAAAAAAGTGGAGGGCCAAGATGAGGGATTGCTATTTAATAGATTCCATCTATTATTTAGCTAATGATAACTCCCTTGGCAGACATTAAATCTGACTTAGTGAGAAGGGTGACGAATGATCAGTTTTAGCCCGGGACAGGGGATGAAAGAGAGACAGAGAGACGGAAAAGATAGAGTGTGTGTGTGAGAGAGAGAGAGAGCGAGAGAGAAATAGTGGCTTTGCTCAAGCTCAAGGAGGCTGTGTAATTTATTTAGGAGTACTTCTAGAGATATATATCGCATTATGAGCTTCCTAGCTCCACTTACAGCTGCGCCCATAAAGCAATTAGTCTCGTGTCTATATAAATTTCACAATAGAGGAACTTATATCCTGATTACACTTGTTAGAATTTACTTATTGCTTACAGTTTCTTTAATTATTTTTTTTATTGCGCAGTGCAAAATAAAATAATAAAAATAACAATAAAATTTTTATTGATGATATGTTGATAACTTTTAGTGCTCGGGAACAATATATTCGGAACTGGGTGGCGATTACCCCAAATACATAAAATTAAATCTAGAAAAGGAATAGAAAAAATTCATCAGTAAAATACAAAAAAAAAAATACATAAATGTGTAATCTGTAAAAACACTAAAATTAAAAAAAATATCAATTGTGTAACTAACCCTAGGAAGATACAAAAAAGTTATTTAAAAATTGAAAAAAAAAACATGAAAAATAAAATACACTAAGCTCGTATATACAGTTAATTAATTATACAAACAAATTGAAATTAACTTATTTACGAGAAATGATGAAATGATAGTGTTAAAAAAAAATAACAATGGTCTGTGAATCAACTGAGAAAATAAAAAATTAACTGAGTTCTTGAGAATAGATAGTGATGAGTTGATACTTCGATACGTTGATGAGTGTGGCTGCGTGGAATATGGTGAGAGGTCCGACAAAAATCATATGTTGAGTAACAACCTTCTCGCACGACAACTATCTTGTGACTGAGTTTGCTTTGTTTTTTACACAGAAATTAATTTTATAACATATGTTTTAGAAATTACTCTCTGAATTCTATTATTTTTTCCTTTACTATGGTAAGACAAAAAATATATACCTTTTAATTAACGTTATAAGATATTCGTTATTTATGTATTTATATTTTTATGTGAATCATCCTTTATAACATAGGGAGTGAACCATGCTGGTTCGAAGAGGTAGAAAAATACTTACAGGAGAAGGAGATTCTTGGTGTAGATATTCAAGAATGCAACCGTCTCAGGATAAAACTTAAGCCCTTTAGGGTTTTTAGGAAAAGCCAACGCTGAAGACGGGAAATAATTAGACGCAGGGAAGAAAGGAGCAACATAGGCAAAGTACGAAGGAGAGCTGGGCAAAGATCAAGGCTGTGGGATAGATAACAGAGGACGGATAAACGTTGCCTTAGTTGGTCAAGATGAAAAAAAAAATAAATAAACCCAAAATAGCCCATGCAATTAATCCAAGTGATGATGAGTATGCAAAGTACACACTGATAAGGAATGTGTCAATAAGTAAACGGTTCTTTAAAAAGGTTAGTTTGAAAGGAAAATACAGTAATGATTAAACTTCTATCCTCACTATTTTAGCTATTCCTAATGGCAAAGTTCGAACTAAAACTTCATTCGATTCGTGTGAATTGATGCCAGGGATTAACTTACTATTCAGTTATTTCTTCACCCTCTATAGCTTTTTGTTTGATACAATTAAATCTTGTCACATTTAATTGAGAAAACATTTTTAAAAACTTGCTACTCTACTGTTTTAATCTTCTCCCAAATTTGTTATGACATATTAGGCAGGTTGGTCATTAATCTCAATCCTTTGATTGAAAGTAATGAAGGATTTAAGGTTGCCGATTTAAATGTTTCCTATTATTAAAAGATATTCTTAGTCTCTTCGAAGTGTGAACGGTGTTTGATCGCGTGATTAGACTGAATAGAAAAAAAAATAAATATTCTAAATATGAGTTGAATAGATTCGTGGCGTTGAAATAAATTAGGCCAGATACTGAAACATGTGGTTTTATTAAATCAAAATATATTAAAAGGGTTAGGAAATTTTTACATATAAAGAAAATACAGAAATTATCAATTTTACAAAGAAAGAGAGAAAAAAAAGGAATGGTTAATAATAATGTTATACAAAGAAATTAGTAAATATTAATTTCTAACTCAAAATGATGATTCATATGAACAAAATATTAACACTGGACGATAGAGCCACACGGTGTTTGAGTCTATTATAACGGCGATTTAATATTATCTTAGGAGTGATGAACGGTGAAGAGTTCCCTCTTACTAATTAAATGAACAGGTGAATACCTAATGTTGAAGCGAAGGATACGTTTCTTTGGCTCCTAGTTATCTGGTTAACAGGCGGTCTAGTAGTAACAAGGGCAGACTTCTCGTGGTGCTAGGTGATTCAGGCTTTGGGCGAATATCATCAATGTTCTTGCTCCATGTGGTGAACGGCGAGGTTAGCTTCTGTCGAGGAGAGCGGAGAGATCATGTGAGCTAGCGGTCTGAAATAGGAAGTCCAGTACTAGACGGTCGAGAGGGGGAAAACAAAAGTCCTCTCTATCTGTTGCCAAGGCAACAACTGTGAAGCAGCTCGTGGAATTTAAATTGGGTTGACTGAACAAACGGTATCAATGATATCCTTTGTCATTATTTAATTGCATTTTAGAATGAGAGTTATCCTTCTTCTTTTCACCATCTTTATAATAGAATTTCTGGTCAATTTTTAGCAAGAATTAAAAATATAATATTTTTATTTTTAAAGAGAATAGATAGGCCCTCGGCCGGGATTCGATCCCGGATCCTCTGTTGTGACAGCGCCCTACCATTTGAATGGTCAGTTGAAATACCATTCAAATGGTAGGGCGCTGTCACGGAAATACAGAGGATCCGGGTTCGAATCCCGGCCGAGGGCCTATCTTTTTTCTTTAAAAATAAAAATATTTAAAAATAAAAAAATGACCTATACTTATAAAAAATTAAAAATATAATAGTTGTTTTCATCCCTTTTCCTTCATATATTTCACGATCATATGTTCCAATTCCTTTGGTTTGAATCCAAAATTTCTGTTAACGTTTAGAATGGAACAGAACGGAAATGTTAGAATGGAAATGTTCGAATTCATTCCAGTATAATGAATCCAAATTAAAAACGGCAACTTTCTTTTTATTAACGTTTTTTTTTTATTATAAAAATATTATTATAATTTTGCTGGAGCTACAATCCTCAAGCGAGTCCTGGCCTCCTCCAACACCAATCACCATACTTTTCGACCGCAGGCCGTTGTTATCCAGCTTTGGCATTACCAACTAGGCAGTTTATTCATCTCAGTCTTGGCCTAACATTCGTTGGACGGCCCTGTAACTCTTTTGTTATCAGCATGTCATAGTGGCGTTTGTAACATAACCTTTTACCTATACTGGGGGTCTCTTTAGAGACCATGCTCTTGATATTTTTCTCGTTTATTACCAATCCATAAATGTGTGGAAAGTAAATTATTATGCAATCGTACTATTGCAGGGAGTGTGTTAGCTCTGCATTTAGTGTATTGGGTTACTGAATTGTTCTCATTTTAGCTATCGTCTCTGAAGAATGTTATTTATCCTGATATGAGACATGAATCGGACAACGGACTGTGGCACTCCTACTTATAAAGTTGGTACCTTTGATCGTAGGTTAAATGTGATGGTTGTGCCTGTTTTGTTTTAAATCTCCTGCCTGCGTAAATGTTTGCTTAGAAACTGTACAGTCTCTAATATGTACTGGATCCTATATCTTTTATCATTTTATTTCAATTGAATATCAAGGAAAAGATTTCGGGATTAAAATCCGCTTTTAGTCTATTTTTCAATATTAGCAGAAATGTAGAAGGCTGTTGATATGATGATATCTCAGTACGAGACCGGGATAAGATGAAAAGAGTCAGAGATGGAGGTGACTGACACAGAGGAACCGCAAGCGAGCCGGTGCCTGGAGCAGGAAGGAGTACGCCACTTTAATTAGTTAAGTTACCTTCGGCTACCTTAGTTCCCTTCGGGTCCTGACTATTATAATTCCGCCTCCCAGCCAACCTGTAACCTCGACTGTATTCTCGGTAATCATTAGCGAACTGTCGCGCGCTGAGACCGGAAGCCATTATAGCACGAAACATTCAATTTTTCAAACGTTCAATGTTAAGATAAAGATCCAAACTATTTGAGAATATATACTGAATCTATACAAGTTAGTGAGCTATTTTTTATCTATGCTTTCTTGTCTGCTTCAACATGGTATTTGTCTCAACAAGATTGTCGTAAATTAAGAAAGTTGGAAAGAAAGATTGATCGAGGAATTTACGGAGCGAAACGAGTACATGGTTAGTAGAAAATAAGGAGCAATGCAGAGTTAGAGGGTTTGCTGTAAAATGAGAAAGAAAGATAAACTGTACCTGTACAACCCATGAGGAGTCAATGGCTCGTTACACGTTAGAGACTCCACTTTTTCTTGGACTACATTTGTACAGGGAGGTGATTTGTCATAGTTCACGCTCTATTGCCAGGTTTTTTCTCGAATTAAGTATACTCGCTTTATAGATCTCACAAAGTCTACTCGTGGCTTTTACCAGATTTTGAAATTCATCTACTTTTGGGCAACAGAAAAGGATTTTAGATTTCGTTTTGGTGGCGAAAGAAGAAAAAAAATATAGCGAGATGAGGTAGAGAATGTTTACAGAAAGTAGGGAATCCACAGCTAGATGAATGAGGCGTAAGCAGATGAACAGAGGCGAATGGATGAGGATTACTCAGCAGGCCTAGGGTCATCTTCACCTGTAGAATTAGGGTTTAGTAGTAATTGTTGTAATAGTGTTTTAATGACTTCAATAACAATAACATAAGTAGTGACTATTATAGTTCCGTATGACTATACTCATAATATCATATGTATAATAATTATAAACTTCCATTTTCTCTTGTGTATGAATTCATCAATTAGTAATAAGTTTCTGCTAAAATGAAAGACACAGAAGTTAAGTAACCATGTAAAGAAAATGTTGGTCATTGGATAATAAATGCATATAAATAATATGAAAGGCAGCTAGGAAGGCAGGGATCATAATGAATAAAGACTAAACAAAGTACATCATCCAGTAGATATCTCCATGGAAGAGGGTGCAGTTTTGAAACTGTTAAAACATTTAAGTATCTTGGTACTATTATAACAGAATTTAACAGATTGGAAAAGGAAATAAAGGCTTAATTTAAAACGGCAATAGATGATATTGGTTCGTCAGAAACGTATTCCGAAATAGAGCTATACCCCCTAGCCTTAAAATAAGGATATATAAGACTATAATTCGTCCAATCGTTATTTATGGTGGAGAAGTGGACTCTATCCCAGCAGCATGAGAAATTATTTAATACTTGGGAAAGAAAGATTCTCAGAAGATTATATGACCCAACCAAGGAAGGAAGTCGTTCCCGCATATGAAAGAATCAAGAACTTAAGGACCTATATGGAGAACTTGATATAGTTTCTTGTATTAAAAAAGCAAGATTAAGATCGTTCGGACACGTTCACAGAACGGATAAAAAAAGGCTCCCAAAGCTGATTTTGAAGGTACGTCCAGATGAAGAAAGACGATGAGGCAGGACTAGAATGCGAAGGCTGGACGATGTGGAATTAGACCTTAGGTTCCTCGGAGTAAGAAAATGGAGAATAACAGCGGAAGATCTATCGGAGTGGAGGGAAATTATCGCGGAGTCCAACGTTCTCCATGGACTATAGCGCCGTGTGATGATGATGATGTAAATAATGCAAAATAATATATCTGCCTTTTATATAGATAAATAATAATGGATAACTTTAATTAAAGAGCTAGATTTATTTTAAAGGATGATATTTACGATCGCATGTGCTTTGTTTTGTTATTTCTGTATTTATGATTCGTTCTTATCTACTTAAGAAGGGTTGTGATCATTATGGTAGATAATAGAACAGCTTCTATTGAAAAATATGTAATTATAGAATTACATACTTTACTTAAAGGTTATCTAACTCGTAATTTTGGTATTTGAAACTAATAAATTTGTATAAATTAAATGATCGATGATTATTTAAACCTGGCAAATTAGAAATTACCTGATTCATATGGTAATTCTCCGATGATGTAGATACCTCATAAATAAGTAACTTTTTTATTTATTATGCTTAACTCAAACATACCATGTTGTTGAGCACGAACGGTATTTTGTAGCTTTTCTTTTGAAGAAAATGTATTATATATTTTACTACTTCTATTCTCCCCGGTTGTTGGATAAGGGGAACAAATTTCTCCCTTTTATACTTATTGTTTTCCAATAGATTCTTTTCGGTCACCAGAGAGGGGACCATTCTCTTTTTCCTTGCTCAGTGAGACTAAGGCTTAAAACAATACTGAAAATATGTTTAAAAAATAAATTTTTATATCCATTTATCCATAAGAAATCCCTTTTTGATAATCTTAGTTTAACAGAAAAAGAATATAGAAACCCCTTGTGTTTAATTTAATATTCCAATATGTAATTAATAATGTAATTGGGGCGACCTGTGGTCTAATGGTTAGCGTGACAAACTACCAAAGACCGTGGGTTCGTAGTCCGGCAGGTGGCCCTTGGATTTTTTAACGGGAGTAAAAAATCCGTAGCTACGCCGTCCTTCGGAAGGGACGTTACACGGGGGTCTCGAGCCTTTACGATGTTAGTTACTCGTTAAAAACCCCTATCCTAATTAAAACTGGATAGCCGAAATTTAGAGCAACCAATGTAGCATCGTCCGATCAGCCATAACAGCAAAAAGTGACGTTAAATGAACAAACAAAACAATTTTCATAATTACTTTTAATTAAATGTTACCGATTTAGAGAAAAGGAATGTGTCCCTTTTTTACACAAGAGGGTGACCTAGTTGTCTGCAACAATGTACCTGGAATCATGGAAATGCTCAAAATCACGAATGAACAAGAGGAATTGAGACTTTTCATCGACTAAATAAAAAGGGGTTTGAAATCTGTATTTATTCACAATGGTAACCGACATGCTTCTGTTTCTGTTGGACACTTAATCCATTTGAAATAATGATACGAAAATCCTGAGTTCGTTCTTAATAAGCTCGGCTACTCTGGCCATAAATGGACTATTTGTGAGGAATTGAAAGTTATTTCCATGTTGTTAGGTCAACAAAGTGGTTACACACAGTTTCCATCTCAGTGAATGGAATAGTCGTGATACGAAACAAAACTATGTCAAGCAGACGTGGCCAATCTGAAATGCTCTTATTCCTGGAGTTAAAAATGTTGAAAGGCAGAGTTTAGTGGATCCTAAAGAGATCTTACTTCCACCACTTCATATCAAATTGGGGCTAATGAAACAGTTTGTGAAAGCACTACCCAAAGAAGTGTGTTTCATGTATCTTTGTGAACAGTTTCCTGGTATATCCGATGCTAAGCTGAAAGAGGGAGTCTGGGTTAGGTCTGACATCGGAAATCTTTTAAAAGATGAAAGCTTTGTCAATAAAATGGAAATGAAAGAAACAAATTCCTGGAGTTCATTTCAACTTGCAACAGGCTTTCTTGGAAACAAAAAAGACCCAAACTACAAAACTTTGTTTGCTGAATTGTTACAAAATTTCAAAATGTTGGGCTGCAACATGACTGATGATGTTAAAAAGGGAAAATTCACAAGATTACAGCCGGAAAAGTACCAATAGAAGCCTTGATGGAAAAAGAAAATGTTTTTGCAAAGGTTTGTAATAACTTTACAACACATGTATTTTATGATCATTTTAGCTAGGACGGTTTTTTTTTTGCTTTTACTTAACTCTTGTTAAAATAATAAAAACAAATCTTTTTCGTTTTTTGTACTTTTTCCAAAATTTTTAACTCTAACCCATTTACGGCCACCGATGCGTGTACGCAACATTAATTTCACAATTTTTTTTTTTTATAAATTCAAATATTTTTCTATTTTGTTACATCAGCTTGTTATTTAAGGTTTGTGATTATTAAAACTCATTTTTTAATAACTTTCGTGTTTTCTAACCCAATGAAAAATAATAGTACTAAGATTTAAATGTTATACACTAATGAGTACTATGATTTAAATGTTAAATTCAGTCAAATAAGGGTTGCTACAATTAAATTATCAGATTCCTTGTTTAAAACATTGTTTATTTTAATTGTTGGGATGAAATTTTTGTATGCGATTCATATACTGTTTTTAGAATTGTCGTTTTACTTTAATGTTGCGTTAACGCATCATTGGCCATTCCTATGAAGGTTTTACACAGAAGACAGAACCATGCATGTGCTATGTTTTTACTCTTAAATAAATTTTGAATACTCTGATTTATATTCGGAATGCCAGAGTATCATTTAGGATGGTTACTCAAACTATTATTACTACGCCTTAGTCTTAATTGGATTCTTTTCCAGAGGTCTGTTCTTGTGTTTACCAATTTACTCATCAATTATTCCTTCAATAGATATATTTTTGAGGCAGACTTACTGATTCAGATAAGATATACGGATTGCCATAAAATAAATTACAGGAATTAGATTACACTTATCTGTATTACCGGGGTACATCTAGAGTTCTTCTTGGTACGGTGTGTCTTCGGGTTTCTTCATCTTCTCGGTCCGCGTCGTTCACCGCACCCTTCCTTATTTCTCAGGATCTGTGTAGAGTCCTTTTTTCCAGTGGAGTTCCCCTTTTCCTATCTTTTTAGCCATCTTGACCGTAAGGGGACACCTGTGTGACTTACTTCTCGCAAACCAACATTGCTCTTTGTGCAAAACCCGATCACTTTCACGATTCATCACTTTCATGATGCCGACGGTACAAAACATAGCTCATGTCCATCTCCCCCACCTGTCTAATGAAGACGTGCTCATGCACGCATGAAGAGGATGGCCAGCATTGAACACGGTATTAGATGAAGTGAGAAAGGACAAAATCGGATATTTGTTCGTCAGGGATGAGACAAGGCAAAGGTGTAGAGTGTGTAAAAGCCAAACTATTTATAGGTGTGAGAGATATAATGTTAAATTACATCCAAATTATTTTGAATCATACCATGAATAAAAAATGAAAACTGTGATTTTTCTGTGAAAATAGTGTGCAAATTGTAATTTTTTATTTCTTTGAAGGAGTTTATTATTCAAACGATTGTAATAAAAGTTTTCATGAAACAGCATTATTGTATCATTTATAAACATATCACCTTACCTATCTTTAAAAAAACAATTATATATATACAGGGTGTCCCGAAAAAAAGTCCTTTTTAGAGAAAACCGCAAAAAAAGAAACAAAACAAAAATGTTACAGGTAGCGATTATCATAATGTAAAAGTTCGTCAGGCTAGGCAGTGAGGTATGTAAACACTTAATGTAACCTTTACATTCTTTTATTTGTTTACATTTTGGCTTCCTTCTAGGGTTATAATTCCTAAATCAGTCTTCAGTCAGTTACTCAGATATTTTTGTGTGAATAGCATCAGCCACAATGCCGCATACATATTCTAATGTTGAATACGCTGATATGATTTTTGTGTATGGTTTCTGTAACGGTAATACTTTAGAAGCGGTGCGGGAATATGCGCGCCGATTTCCAAATAGAAGAGTGCCTTATCGACGAGTCTTTTCGTTAACTTTTAATATACTACGAGAGACTGAGTCATTCTTAATACGTAATGAAGGCGACCAATTCCAGGCAGCAGTAAGAGCAGATTATCGGAGAAGAAATTGTGTCCAACGCCACTTCGATAACAATCCTGAGACTAGCTAACATTCCCTTACAACAGCGGATTGAAATGTGATTCCAACTCGATGGATGTCCAGCTCATTATAGCAGAGTTGCTCGAGCTTGGCTGGATATAAATTATCCACATCGATGGATTGGACGTGGAGGAGTAGTACCTTGGCCACCCAGATCACCTGATATGACACCCATGGATTTCTTCGTATGAGGAACGTTTATTCGAAGAAAGTTTATTCGGTGTCAATCAACTCAAGAGAGCAATTAAGAGACCGAATCATAGATGCAGTGCACCAAATATCATCAGAACAATGTTTAGCTGTAATTTATCAAGTGAGTGCTAGATGTGATGCTTGCATTTGTGCAAGAGGACAACATTTTGAGCAATATTTACATTAAAAAGAACATAACATAAATATAAATGTAAATAAATAAGTATAAAAATGAAAACTTTTCATTGATTCACATCCATTCATTGATTTTCTCTAAAACTGAGCAAAAACGAGCAAATCTCTTAAGGACTTTTTGTCTTAGTTTTTCGGTATATATATAATATATATATTATAATATTTTCGGTATAATATATATATATAATATATATATTATATTCTACAGGCGAATATTGAGTGAGCGCAACATTTTCTACCACGATTATGGCTGAAAAATTATTTTTTTAATTAAACTACCGTAAAAATATTTCTTTGGCAAAAATAAAAACTTTGAACTTATTTTAACTTTGGCCGTAAATGGGTTAGTGTACAATATGAAAAAAAAAATTTAATTTTTGATATCAGCGCAAAAAAATACATAAAGATCAGTTAACTGAATCAAAACAATTTTAAAAAAAAGATTTTTTATAGACCTATGTTACTAATTATCTCCTATATTAAAATACTTATTCATTAGATGTCAATTTAAAAAAATATAAATTAATGGTAAGATAATATTAATATCACATATATAGGGAATCTTAAGAAATTTTTTGTAATAATTTTTTTATAATTTGGAAGGTGTCATAATTTAAATAATTCAAATTAGGTACTATTATATTGTTATTTAGGTAGGGAATATTGAAAAATTTGAATAGTAAAAAGTTATTAAAATAGGTCTTATTCATTAGTATTTATTAAATATTTAATTTTAAAATAAATATATTAATATCATATTACTAATAATCATAATATATGTCAGCAACATCAAATGATTTTAAATTTTCATGTCGATAATTTTAAATATTTAAAAATCAAAATAGCTGACCAAACAAACCAAAACAAAACAAATAATTTTAATATTTCCAATTCATTATAAAATAAGCCATACCCTTGATCCTGGTTTGTGTATTTATCCGGCAAAATCCAGAAATACTAAACAATAATAATAATAATAATAATATAATAATAATCGTGACATAAACTAGCGAAATTTCAACAGCGAATAGATAGGGACTGTTTCGTAATTTTGTATTGTATGCGTATATATTCTTAATATATATATATATATATATATATATATATATATATATATATATATATATATATATATATATATATAAGGGAAGAAAGATATACCCTACCAGCAACACTGCCGGCGCGTTGTGATACTAAGTGAAATATAGATCTGTGTTGCGGGTTTAGTATCTCAAAGCTTCAGGCGTTAGAGAATTAGTTACCAGCTTCAAGTGGATTTAGCGATTGATACTATGGTAAAATAGCGGCGGGTCAAATATTCGAATTAATAGGTTTAACATCAATAAGCTGTTGGTTTCGATGCATATAGCCTTTATTTTCATCGATATTTTAGAAAAATATTTTTAAAAAATAGTATTATTTTTGATAAATCCTTTCTTCCCTTCATGTTAGTTTTTCGCGACTTCTTTTTAGTTTCTGAACAATAACTTTATTATATTTTGTTAAAAGTGTTTTGGAATTATGAAATATTCATAATTCTACTTAAGTGTTTTGAAATAAATTTAATTAAAGATGTATCATAAATATATTGGTTCGTTTATAAATAATTTTCTTTGCTTATTTTTCAGGTAAGATTCCTCATTAATAAACCAAAGATTCATAATAAGACCATGGAGTGACATGGTGGGACTATCGAATGCTGGTAAATAAATAACATCATAGTATTTTCTTCTTTTGTTACATACTATTTATTTTTCTAAAAAATATAATTTTTTTGAATATAATTTTTTAAACATAATTATAACAAAATATAATTTTTTTTTTATAAACAATATTCCATGAAATTATATAAAAACCACTTTTAATTTTAATCATTAGATGTGTTTAATAAGTTTAGAGCTCTCTTGTAATATCTACATACATAACATATATGTAAAATATTAATTGTTATAAATTTACTAGAATAGTGTGCATTATGAATGTTTAAATTGTAACATTACATAGTGGAATAATGATAAGCACTAATAATTAAGTTTATCACGATTAATATAGTTACAATATTAACCATAAACATTGATTAGCTGATAAGAAGAGTTGTTCCAATTGGCCTGGTACAGTTATCAATATATTTTTTGAAGAGGTTACATAAATGCTTTTGGAAGAAATCTTGTGATATTTCCGTAGGTTCTTGATAGAAACCTTGATACTATGGTTGTTGTTTGGCTTGAGTTGTTGTGAATTAACAGGGCTTATAGAGTATAGAGGTTTTACAAAATATCACACGCTCAGTGAGATATTCCTAGTTTTAAATGTGCAGCAAAAATTCACAATACTTCTAGGCTAGCCATTGGGATAAAATTGCCTACAAGAACTCGTTCAAGCACCAGACTCATGCATTCCAATATCATCACATTATCATCGAGTTAAGAACCGTCAGAATACAGCCAACGTTAAAGCTGTAACCCAAGCAAGCCACCATTAACTATGTACTATAATTCAGTTTACACTGAAGGTATACGCCATTCAAAGATGTATTACCACCCACAGGTAAATAGATTCGGTAATAAATAATATTAGTAATATGCTCAATATTTTTGTTTATAACTATCAAGTATTTACAATAATTTTATAGTAGTTTTTTTTTCTTTTACTCTCACCCTTAACATATTCATATTATTAAATACAGCCCATTCAACTAGAACGGAAATGTACCATATCCTATAATCAGGGATGGTATGTTTTCACTTTGAACATTTTTTAATGATTCCATTATCTTAAGTTTCTTACAATGGGTTTTAGTACTTTGATTTCAGGATGATTCCAGCCAGGATACCCCTATTTCTTATTTTAATTTATAGTAATGTAAAAATTATAAAATTATTACAATCTCTAATTGTGTGTTATATCGTAGATTATAGATGAGAGCAATAGGCTTATAGTTAAACTACAAAGCTTTAATAATTGAAACATTACAGAGGTTTCTATGCCAGAGGGAATCAAAAACCATCCAACAGTCTATTGAAGTCATTTCAGGTGTCTTGTTCCCTTGTTACCTTTATATATATTTATTTTATTTTATAAGTTCTGTGTAAAATTCTTTTTAAATGCTAAAGCCTACCTCCTTATCTTGTGTGACCTGTTTTTATCACTCGTCTCATTTGAGTTTTTTTGTCTGTACTTTATTAAATTCTTTTTCAGTGTTTATTGTCTATTTAATTTTTTACTGTCTATTTAAATTACTGTATTGATTATAAAATTTAATTTTGTGCTTTTGTCTTATTCCTTTTGCCATTGCCTATTTAAAGAGTACAGAATAATACTTTAGGAATAGCCATCTTTAAAAGAAGCTGTTAGAAGAAGTTCGAAATAATTACTAAGACAAAATTATCTGCATAGAATCATCTAACGGATTTTGACAAGAATAGAGATAAAGACGTTTTCGTTGATTTATATAAGAAGAGGAACGTGGCTACAAGATTCTAGAATTAGTATTTTATTATTACATTTTTTATATTTCAATTTACAGTAATATGAATAAGAAAGTTGGTTTTATTAGTACCAGAATTGTCAGTGTTTAGGTTTTAAACAATGGAAGACAGCAGTCCCAGGACACCGGCTAATACACAAGTACTAAAATTAATACTATACTTGTGCCACTACAACCCATGGAGGATCATGCGTTCAGTACGTGGTAGAGCCTAAACCGTTTCTTAACCCATTCGAGACGACAATTTTTTTCGAACACGGTCTCCAGGAGCGAAATTTGTTTTCATTATATTGTTCATTTTCAATAAAAAAAACAAAACATGTTTACTATGGAAATCACCCAATTCGTAAGTGAATTCACATAAATAATATCATCGCACACCGGGCGTGCAGCTCGCTCGTCGGAAAAAATGTATTATGCGAGCAGCGAATTGAACACCATTGCACACATGTACGGTGAAATGAAAATACATAATTAAAAGTTTATATACATTTATTTCAAATAGATTTTTTTCCCCCTTTCAAAGTAATCCTTTGAAAGGACCATTTATTTATTGGCATATTCCATACCTGAGTATACTATGTGCCTTTTAAATTCATTTTTACAATAAGGATTAACAACAATTGTGGTAATTCTAACCTAAATACGAAAAACATTGTTACTAATACAAATTAACAATTTAAAATTACACTAATTATCTAATGATTATCTATGTTTCACATTACATGATTATTCTTAAATAGGTGTCAAATTTTCGAAATCAATACTGTAAATAAATTTAGTGAATTAGGGTCGAAATGTATTGTATAGATCATGTTCAGATACTGGCCAAACTTTCTCTCTCAATATTATAGATACATTAATTTCGATCTTTGTCCTTCATATATTGGACAGCCATTCTATAGCATATTATGTGTTTATATGTCGTTTCTTCTTTGTCTATTTAGCAAGTATTGTCGTTGATTATGTGAAATCTGTGTAAGAAGATTTATTTGAAACAGTCCACCGTTCATTCCACCTCATAATCGATTCTTCCCTAATTTTGAATTTTATGAACGAAATTGGTTTTTTGTGAAAAGATGTAGACTAATAATTTGTTTATGCCTATTTTGCTAATTTATCAGCTATCTCATTGTCCTCAATACCAGAATGACCTTTTACCCATATTATTTTTAAAGAGAAATTTAGAAGCCTAATTGTGCATAAGTTCATTCTGATGCATGTCTGTGTTGAGAAGTGATTGTATCCAGATCATGTTATCTGTGTGTATGACTTATGTTTGTTGGCTGGAAAGTCAAGAAGGGATTCTGTCGCTTTTACGACTGCGTACTTCTCAGCTTGGTTATTGGAACACTAAAAAATAGTTGGATAAAATAAAATCATAATTTTTCTTTCAATAATAAAGAACAGAATATAATGCAAAGAAATTTTTTTTAAAAGTAGTAAAAAGTAAAAAAAAAAAGTTAAATAATACAGCAAAACCAATGCCAAATTTTGTTTTCCTGTACTTTACAGATTTCATTTGTTAAGATAGAAAAATCTTATTTTGACGACTAATTTACTCAGAATAGCTGATAATTGCACATTATTGTTATTGCACGGTGTGCACCCCGTCTTATTGCCTTGGAAATCAATTGCACAAACTGAGCAATGGCCCTCGAATGGGTTAAACAATGGTTGTGCAAGGAGGTGATTTGTCCTAGATCACCACCATATTCCCCCTCTTATTTTGGATAACAACTAAATAGAGGTTGGGTGAGCCCCAGGAGATCCCATAGGATCCACCTCCAGCTGCTAAAAGATTAAATAAAAGTCTGCCTTCGGCACTACCATTGAGCCATTTTGTTCCCGAAATAAATTCTAGAGTTGGTTTATTTTTTAACATCTAAAATAAAACTAATATTCTGCTTTTCAGTCATCTTTAATAAAGTTTAGAAACATCCTGAGATTGGAATGGATATTGAACGTTCCCACCGCCCGGGAGGAAATCATGAGAGCACGGGGGTCCAAGGGATAAAGTAAATATAGCGATATATTGGCTGGCGGGTTCGAGACCTGGCGGCATAAGGAGATACAATGTCACTGCCGTCAGCCCCCTCCTCCCACCGCCCCCCTCTCTTCTTCGACCAACGCAATCTGAATTTTAAGTTGGCCCTACGTGACGGGCCAATCCCCTCTCAGATTCTATTGTGTGTATTCCCCATACTGGAGGTCATTTTCTTATTATTTGTCTTTCATATCTCACTTCAGTAAAAATTTATATACTTCCTTTGAAAATATTTACTGTTATTACTTAGTTTTTTTAAAATACATTTTAAACTATAATTTTAATGATGGAATTTTACCAACGATTAATTATACATTTTTTAAGGATTTCGTTTTAATATTTTTATTTTTATGGATTTTGATTATGCATTTTTTAATATTATTAATAATTGAACATTTACTTTTAATGAAACTTCAATGGATCACGTCCGCGCTTTATTTAAATGCGCTGTTTTTTGGTGAAAAATTTAATTTCACGTTCATTCATACTTCTGCTTTTTTGAAATTTGAAGAAATCTGATAATTTTTGATCTTTAAAAATCATTATCTTCTTCTTCCGTGGCTGTTCAGTCCATTGATGATATTAATGATTAATGGCCATACCTGATATCGTCGTCTTGTTATTCCGTCCTCAGCTGAACCATTTTACGAATTAAAAAATAAATCTCTCTCCATTTATCCATTTATGAGTGTTGATTGAAGGGGAGCGGTTTGATGATGTTTACTAAATGAATACGATATATATTTTGTTATATGAATATCGCCATATATTTTATGGCAATAAATAGAATGATACTTTAATTTCATTAAATAAGGATTTATGTTTATTAATTTTATGCTAATATGGCTAATCGGAAGATGCTACAGTCGGAGTCTTAAATTTTCTCTATCCGTGTACAATTTTGATGGAGTTCTTTAACGAGTATCTGGTTTCGTACCTATGTGTAATATGGTATTAAAAATAATATACACAAAACACAATGTAGAAAAAAAAGAAATTTAAATAATTTTTATTAAAAATTACAATTGTTTTAACTTAAACCTATGGGGAAATGGTTGGGGTGGAATGAGGTACCCTAGGAACTGCTCTAGGCTGGAGTGGGAGCTGCTGTTGTCGCTTTAGTCTCGTACTTCTTGCTGTACTCTCCGGTCGGGTCGTACTTGGTCTTCAGCCTGGCCCAATCTCTTGGCCTGTTCTTCGTCAGGTGTCGGAGTACCTTCTCTGTCTGGGTTCTCTGCTTCTCACTGCACTTGGCGCAACCTGTTGCCAATGCGTCTGGGAGGGTCTCTGTAAGAAAAAGGAGTGGATTAATGACCATGCACTTGATCGTTGGATGCATGCGCTGTAATAATTTTAAAATTATTTAGTAACGACTATGCATTCTTTAGTTCATATTTTAGATTTATTATAATCTAATGGCTAAATTGATGGCAGATGCTCAATAAAACTACGAGTAATTGTCCTCTCTCTGTCTCTGTTCGTTGTAGTGCCATAATAACATCATTGGATTTCATACCTCCACTAATAGAAAATGCCAAAAAGAAGTGGCAAGGCTTTAGTAGTTTTCCATAGAAACTTAAACATACGAAAATATTAAGGAAACCTTGGAACTTTTCTAGTATATATCCACAGAGAGGAAACGGTCCTTACCCAACTTGGAATTCAAGGGTTGCCACCTCTTCCTAAACGCTTGAGAAATACCAAAAAGATGTCAATATTACTATAGTTTTAGAGAATATTGTTTGAACAATATTCAACGCATTTAAGCAGTGTCCGGTCTAAAGTAGTAAATTCAACGAAATAGGAGTTTCGCTTAACATCTCAGGGAATAATTGTGGTCTCTCTGAAAAAGTTATTATCTTTTATTATATTTTTGATAATTCGTAGCAGTGCTACTAGTTTTTTACGAATGGCAGATGATTCGCGCTTTAAAATAATAAAAAGAATGCTCTTGAGCTCTATCATTTATCATTTTAAGTTTTTATTAAATAACTACAAACGATTTAACTAAATTTGTCTATAACAATTGCTGAAGTACTGAATAAAATTAGGTCTAGTTACATGTCTCGTAATATAATACATGTGTTTCGTACGAACAAGTAAGTACTAGTTACTAGAATACTAGTTCAAGCGGAACACTGTATGCCAATAAGGAAGATACTGATGCTTAGAGTTGGGGTGCCGTAAGGGTAACAGGAATCGCACCCTTGTACAACCTTTCCCTATATCACGACCCTCTGATAGGCTTCTGACTTAATCTGACTCAATTAATTTTAAAAATGAATGAACTTAAATTATATTTGAAAGTTTACCTTTAAATAAAAGGGAAAGTCAGATATAACGCTAAATGCTTTTTTGAAACTCTTATAATAAATCCAATTACTTATAAAAAAAACAAAAAACAAACTAATAAACCAAATCAGATACAATTAGTTAAAAACAAAATAAACATGATGTGAAAAATTTTCACTGAAAATACATTAAATTTTCGTTGAAGGTAATAAACAAAATTTAATAACCAATATATACTTATTATAAAACCTAATGAACAATAATTTTAAACGAGTTCATACGCGATTATTTAACTGTCTATAATACCTTGGGTCAATATTTATTTCTCTTCATGCCACTTCAGGTGGGTTTCCCGCGACGAGTTCTTTGTTGCCTTCAGTAGACAAAGAATTCGATGCCGATTCGTAAATTATCTGTAGATTCAGAGTTATTTAAAAAATCTAAACACACGAAAAAAAATAGTGGTGATGTTGAAGAGAACCACTCGGGTCACTATCGAAGCCAACAAAGATATTAGTGACTTAAGTTTTAAGAAACTAGCCAATAAAAAAAAAAGAAGACTCACAGCTGTTTTCGGTTAATTCACCATTACACAAAAAATATAAAATATTACATTAAGTATTTTTACAAATAACTCATTTTAATGGAAATTAAATTGATGAAAATATAAAATAATTGAAACGAAAAAATATCAAACATTAACATACCAATTATTTGTAATTACAAGCTGAGTGGCTTTAGCAATTAGCAAGCACATTTCCCCCTCAAAATCAAATAACAGGGAAAATGCACACTGTAACATGTAAATACAGCGTAAATTTACAATCTCAATCAATACGGATACAGTTAATAATTATTAACATAAGAATAAACTGATATTTTATAATTTTTGTTAAAAACGTCTTTTCTTATTTACGTTTTTTGAATTCAAGTTAACAATAACACTTTTGATGATTTTGGCTTCATGATATTATTTAAGTTACCAAGTATATCGTTGTTTTTTAAATTCGTTGCCTTCTCATACATAATGAATCTACTGAGTTGACGTTTTTGAGATACCTATATGTAACATTAATATACATATTATATTTTAGGGTCACCAGAACTTATGTCTGCGTTGCCTGGATATAAGTTTCGTGTTTTCAATAATAAATAACTGTTTCATTTATTTTTGAAAAATCGCAATTTTGTAGATACGCGTTTGTGTAACTATGGGAACAGATTTTGGTTTTATCAAATTAGTTCTACATCCCCAGTGAATAGGTGGTAAACTCAGATTGTGTCCACAGAGAGTTAACTGCTTTCAAATGGAGTTGTAATACAAGCAACAACTCCTTTTCAAGCCAATGCCTTACTTGTCCCCTGGTTCACTACGAAAATAACTCGATTCCGCTTATTTAAGTACAAGAAACTTGTTTTGGAGAAAATTAGACTTCACCGGGACTGTAGAATTATACGTAATGAT
This sequence comes from Arma custos, assembly GCA_037127475.1. NCBI lineage: Eukaryota > Metazoa > Arthropoda > Insecta > Hemiptera > Pentatomidae > Arma > Arma custos. The sequence continues at coordinate 83,322,672 of CM073760.1, read as the reverse complement.
TTGTGGTGTTTTTGTTATTAGTTTAATACTAATGGATAAACGGTTGGCGCAAATCGAAGTTTTACTTGATATACAAAAATACTCCTAGAACCTAAAAGTTATAATTAACAATAAACTATTATTGTATTTTATTGTTTTTAATTGAATCATATATTTGTCTAATAAAGGGGTGGCCAACCCAAATCATCTTGCAGACCACTTAAGAAATTCTTCATGCCTCCGCATATTTTATAACTCCATATTTAATTTAGACGCACTTTCGACCTTTTTTTCGGACGGAAAAATCGACACTGTTGTGTTGTTATGCTTACATGTAAACATTGATAATAAGCAGGCATATTTTAATAATTGTAATGATTTGGTCATATTTTATCTAATTTTAACAGTTAACTTTTTAATACATAGATGGGAAAACAGGTCATTTTATACAGTACATTGGTTTTTCACTTCTTTAGTCTTTGTAAGGTAAGTATATTTGGTAAAAGCCAGATGACTCTCGCGGGGAGGAAAAAAGGTTAGAGGGTTGGCCACCCCTAGACTAATATCATGTGGAGCTGTCCGTAAAGCTTCTTCAATGAAATTCTTGATGAATCCCCATATCCGAGGTAGTCAATCGATGAAAAGTCTTCGGTCAGTCCCATATTTTGTCATCAGATGAGTTTTAATACTTGGCTGAGGACATGGATAGGGTATATACTTGGCTTGGATGAGGTATTAATTACTGAGGCAGTGACCAGAACATCAAGGAGCTGGCTAATGCCTTCGCATTACGGCCTTATCAATCATCCCTGGCATCGCCGCTATCCCAAATATTTGAGCGGCTCGATTAATTCCATAGTCATAGTCAATGTAATTAGCATAGCTCAGTGTGATTTCATACACATGTATGCAGGAGTGTGTATTGATAGATTATAGAAATATATGTAATGTAAAAAAGAGGGTATTGATTAAGAATGTGTAAATAAACACCTAGGCTTCTGGTTTTGGACTTCAGTACATGATAGAGATTCTACTAATTCTCGGACAACGGTTGTGCAGGAAAGTGATTTGTCCTAAATCACTCTCAACCGCCAGATTTTCCTCTTTATAGAGGCTGGGTGAGTCCCAGGAGGCTCCATCTCAATCACATAGGATCCATCTCCAGCTACTAACAGTTTAAATAAAAGTCTACTAGCAAGCGGGATTTGAACACAGGACCTTGGGCACGGCTACTCAGTGCCCTAACACAGAGCCACTCCACTTCCTGATGAAAAATTTATTAATAAAATGTTATATCAAATAATTCCGGGGCTGAAGCAAATACAACTCGTGAGTGGTCTTAGCTGATACGAGCAAGTACCGATTTAATAATCATAACCAAATTGTCTACCCTTCATTAAACGTAATCATGTACAATTTCAATATTTTATTATATTAGCAGTTAACCTTTTTTTAAATCAGTGCCAGTTATTATAATAATTGAGTATTCAATAAAACTGAACTAAAAAAAAACACGAAAATTTTGTAAATTTGCAACACTTTTGGAAGTATGAAAATTACATTTGATCAATGTTAATTTTTTTACAACTTTTATTCTGTTTATTGTTTTAATAGTACACATAATTAAAGGAGTATCTGCTCCACAGGTTTTTTCTTCGAGTTGAGTCACAAGTTTTAACTGTTTATTCGTTTTACTTTTAATATTTTCCAAAAATACAAGTTATATATCGTATATTTGAATACAAGTTTTGATATGAAAAAGAGAATATAATTATGGGTAATCAGTAGATCTCCAGGTCAGTAGATCATTTCCCATAATTAAATTCTCTTTTCTATACTAAAACAAGCGATAACTTGTATTTTGGGATAACAATACAAGGGAAGCGAATGAAAAGTTTGTGAACTAGAAGCAACAACCTGCGGATTAATTACCATTAAAGCCATTGATCTATTACTATTAATAAGAACCGAATAACTGGGGGAAAAATAAAGTTCAAATACTCTTACCTCTTTGGAAATAAATAGAATATGAGCATGGGTAATTAATAATATTTAAAATTATTAGAATATCAACAGAAATGAAAATAATAATTATACGATGAGCATCGGTTGAATTTTAGAAATTTGATAAGTGATATGCATAATGATTAAAAAAAACGGGATTGTCTTCAAGCTATATATTTACGTTTATACATGCTTTTTTTTTCAAGATAAATAATTGACTATAAAATATATTTAGAATTAACTATTATTATCACATTGGTGAAGAGATCTAAATATCAGAGTGAATGAAGGTTTAAGGATAAAAAAATCGTGTTGTCGAAAATGGCCGACAAAATGTGTATTAGGGATAGAAAAAAGCCACAAGGATTAGAAGGATTTCGGTAAGAGGAGCTGATACATATTAATAAGGCGATGAGTTGATTGCCCGTCGAACAGAGCAACTTTAAATTGAAACATCGAGTGCTGCCATTTCTTCATGCAAATGTCTGATGTCCAAGGTTCCGGGAAGTAAGTCTATATCGACCAGGGCACACTGAATTCTGGTTTTTAACAAAATATTTAAAATAAAATAATTCGGTGAAAAATCGGTCCATGAAATATAAATATCTGTTTGATCTATAGATTTAAATGAAACGCAGTAGTTCCTAAGTTCCACGCACTCCGATTAGCAATGTGTCAAGGTATATTGCTCAAGTCGGTGGCGACAGAGGCTGTGCTAAGTGCCAAGTGGGCTGCCCAAGTTTACGCAGCACAAGGCACGTACTGGTATATACGCCAAGGTTTCTGTTCCTCCGCGTTTAATTATTTTTAATGAATATGTTCAGGATGTTTAGGAATAGGAACTTTTTTTAACTATTACGTATTATTAGATTATTTTCCATCTACAGTTTCCTGGGCAAATACGGAAATATCTTTCGTTTCTATATCTTTCTTCTTTCAATTTTGTTGAATTTCTTTTAATCAGAGAACAGGATTTGGACCTATAAGATGGCTTGGAGGAACCCTGAAGACTATTCGTAGTTTGAGTATATATTTCTAATTTTGGGTGTATTACTCAATCATTATAGTCCAGGCCTTCAACCACCCTTAATACAACTCGGGGTTATAACCTGTCTCTTTTTTAAATTGTTATCTGTTAATATTAAAAAAAAATTAATAGTGAATGAATACTTTTGCTTAAGGACTTAAGCGGGAATATTATCGGATTTACAATTTGGTATAGATGCGACCCGAAATTTGGGTGGGATTTCTTGTCCACAAACCAATATATTTCTAATTATTTCACACCTTGCTTCAATTAAAAAACTACGGGAATTTTACCTAACAAGACGTAATAAAATACAACTGAAATAAAGATAGCAATAAACCGTATGTTTATCTAGGCTGTTAAGCTCCTTAAATAAAAAATAAAATAAACTATAAATTAAATTAAATTAACTATAAAATTAATATTATTACTTGGCTCTTATTTTGTCTGTTTTTTTTTTATTTATTCCAAATCGAAAAAGAAGAAAGAAAGTTCATACATTTAAATAAATGCAATTATTATTATTAACAATTTGTAGATGATTTTTTTTTTATTACAATCTTTTTCGAATGTTAATTTAGGAAATATTTCGAGATTCATATTTTTATTTACTTTTTGTTTCTTACGTAACCATGGTAATGATTACAATATTATTTTAATGAAGGTATTAGTTATAGAAACATAAAAACTCTAACAATCGGATTATAGAAGGATCTGCAAGCAACAGCCCAACGAAGTGACAAATGAGGTCGGAAGCAGGCTGTTATGGGAGTCGATTTCATAACGACTCTACGCCAGATGGAGAAAGTGATTCTGGGGGCAGGGTCAACAATCCAGCTCCGTATCTCCTTCCGAATAAGTCTTAGGAATATAGGAAAGTAATACTTTAAAGAAAATTAGATTAAAAAGTTTGCTGAATAACTGATCACTCAATTATTATTCTTTATATTGAAGGTGCAGCTTTTGTTATAAAAAATTACCCTATTGTTTGCTCTTTGACTTTAATTTTTTTTAGGGTGAAGTGAAGTTCGTTAGAAAAAAAGTAAATGTATTTTAAAAAATGGGTAAGAAATTCCAAGAAAACATTTGTCCGAAAAAAATGCCAAAGTATAAATATTAAAAATTTAAAAATGTATAACTATCATTGCTATAACAACACCGATAAGTTTATAGGAACGAGTGAAATTTATTGAGAAACAAAAAAAAAATTTTTAAATTGTGTTGGAAGTTGCATCTTTTAAATCCAATAAATTATTTGTCCGAAAAATGGCCAATTATAAATATAATAAACTTAGTGAGGAATGAAAATAAACTTGAGTTTCCCAGTAGTATTTGTAATATCACATTCAATCCATCTACCAATCATATTTTTGACGATTAAAATGATATGTTTTTAGGAAATACTTATTTATATATCTATATCACTTTCTTTGAAAATAAACATTTCATAAGTTTTTTTTAGGAAGTTTAAAAAATTTATTCTAAAAATTAGTAGAAAAAAGAAATTGGCTTACGGGTTATTTTGGTTGTTATTAATATTCTTTGATATGTTAAAAATAATTTTATTTCTTTCGAGATGGAATCATTTGAAATTCACGAAAAAAAACAACCCTCTTCTATACAGACAGTAAAAGCTTAAATTTTAATTGTTTACTATTAACTTAAAAAATTATTTTGTATACTTTTGATGATTCATTTGTTTGATGTATTTTAATTTCTTTATTTCATGATTTATTTTTAACATTTTTATCGAAAATTTTTTTGTATTTCTTTAGGTTGTTACTTATTCATCTTAAGGTTTTGGTTATTTGTATTCAATATTACAACAATGATTTATCCTCAATTATACTTTGTGTTATGGCTACATAAAATCGATATTAAATAATAAAATTAGAAATTTAGTAATTAAATATACATATTTTAGTTATCATATGAACATTATACTTTTTGGTTAGTTTGGGAGGGCAAATGTTATTGTATAGCGAAAAAAATTAACTTTATTTAATATTTCAGGTCAAAGTTAAAAATTAAAATTAAATTAGAATTTTACATTCAAGTAATTAAAATTATTTTAGGCGAGGTGGGAAAATATTTATAAAACAAGGGCAACAAAGCCTCAGATTTTCCATCTCATGACTATAACACTAAGAGCTAAAACCAAAACTGTGTAATGTCCAAACCACGTAACAATCGTTATGATTCGCTTTCGTTGTACGGCTATTTCAAGATGATTTAAACATTATCTATAACATTAATCAAACTGGTCATTACGCTTAGTTAACTTGTTCTAGAAATAAATTTAAAATATAAGAAATAATTATGTATTTTTTATTTAAATATGCTTTACTTATGAGATAAATATAACCTTTACTGTTATGAGATAAAAAGTATATATTTTTATAAATTTATATGTATATATACATATATGAAAATGTATGTACATAAAAATAAAATTTTTTATCGATATCCTGAATTGCACCGGTCCTTTAGTGAAATGACCGCGGGGGAGAAAAAAGTTTAAAAGCGGAAAAAAAATTCTGACCTACGTTCTACCATCTCATGCCTGTTTTTATATCAATATACCTGAAGTATATTACAAAAAAAAAAAATATTAAATACTAAAGGTTCCAAAATTAAAACGCAAAAACTAAGTTACTAAATTATTTAGCATCATCATAAATAACCTAAAAATGTTTCAATTCAATATATGCAGGTATCGTTTTGTGTAATATTTTCCAGTAACTGCTAACTAATTAAAAATAATTTTCTTTTTCGTATCTAGTATTCTTGGTTTGATTCCTTTTGTACGAATCGAGAAGAATATGATGATTTGAAAAATTAATATATTCTTTATATAACAAAAAAAAAATATGTTAGAGAAGAATTGGTTGACTGTAACTTCTAATATAAGGAAGAAATAGTTGGGGGTGCAGTCAATAAAAACACCTTAATAAGTGTAACTATTTTACACTTATTAAGGTGGTTTTATTGACTGCACCCCCAACTATTTCTTCCTTATATTATTAAAAAAAAAATATATTTTTTGACACCACTAAGTTTAATTATTTAACGTCACTTCATGCTTCTATGGCCAATAGGACGTTGTAACAATGGCAGACCTAAATTTTTACTCTCCAGGTATAATTAGAATAAGAGTGTTTAAGGAGGACTTAAATCCGCACAGGCTAAAGACCGCCATTTTATGCACCTTCCGAAAGATGGCATAAGCAAGGATTTTCCACTTTCGTTGAAAAACCTTCTAACCTATATTGGGCATAGTAGGTTTTAATGCTAATCACTACACTATAGGTTTATTCTAAATCTATTTATATAATTATAAGAGGAGTATAAAAACATTTTAATGTTTTGTTTGTATAAAATCAACATTTGGCGCTTTGATACAAATGTTATAGGTGAAACCACATTTTTTAGTTTTTCATAAGAATTAATTCATTATATCAAACTCACAATTAAACAGCTAGATTTTTTTTTATTTTCACAGCTAAACAAGTAAACGAAACCATTAAAAACGATTTTTATTACAATATTAAGATAAATTTAACTGTACCATGCTGATTTTATACTAAGGAAACTAATAAGTATAAGGGAAATAGTAAGTACTATATTTTACTATTATTTGGATTGTATGTATTTTGTATTAACTGGATTAAAAATATATTTGTATAGCCAAAACCAGATCTTCTAGATATTGTTCGTATTTAAAAAATAAAGTCAAAAACAATTGTGTCATTCAATTATTTCGAAAGCGAGATAAATTGGTATATATTTCTTTCATTTTTTTTTTATTCAGTGCTACGCAACAACGAAAGTGCAAACCAAGAGGGAGATGAAAGGAAAAAAAATTACGGAAGTATCAGCTCAGATATCGAAACTCACTCAGCAACTTTCCATACATCCGTTATGTAATACATGTTCTATGTAGCACATGCAATTTCAATGAAATTACTAATATTAGTACTATGCTCAAGAAAATGCATAAGCAGTATTCCAAGCGAAACCTAGATTGAAATAGTAACGACTTCTTTTTTTTATATAAATTTCTTCACGGTACAATGAACCCTAAGAGTGCACGTTCCAAATATGTGTCAAAGCTTATAAGACTGATGTTTAAATACAAACATTGGTTTTATTAGTGTATTTTTATTATTTAATTATTTGGAATTTAGTATTTAAATTCATTGATAACACTCATGGACTATTCTGAGAAATGTGTTTAAGGGTTCTTCTCTATCTATTCATTTCGTAACATTCACTAATTTTGGCAAAAAAAAGCTCAGTAAGACGTAAAACGTTCCTATTTGTTTTTCAATACATCTCATAAGATAAGAAATGCTTTAAATTTGTTGTCAAAATTTTCATATATTTTATGTCTTAGCAAATTAATATTTATTGCTTCTTTGGACCGAACCCGATATCAATCCTTTTATGACAATTTATTTCCAACCAAACCCATTAGTTTCAAACTTATTAAATACCTTTTTTTAATTATTTGTCTAGGCTCTTCAATCCACGATAATTCTTCGTGGCGCCTGAAAAGAAGATGGTTTCGTGATCTTCTAACTTTAATCTGTTATTTGAGTTTTACTATATTTACTATTTATTTACTATATTTATTACATATTTGCCTTTAATTGCTTGTCGTAATACATTATCCATAATATTTACTATAGTTATTATAGTTTTAAACATCAATAATTAAATATGGACAATGGTTTTTTTTTGGAATCGGACACCTACCAAGAAGTTTTTAATATTAATCCATTATAATATCGAGTTCGTATTAAGATAGTGTGAGGTAATCACGAATCCTTGAATGAACGCTTTTGCAATACACACGTGACAATAATGTCAATTCGGTCACACATGAGATTTGTCATCGTGTAGCCAAATATGGTAAGGACTAAAATTAAAATAAATATAATTGAAGTCGAAGTATTTTCTGGTTGATTAAATAATTTTTTTTACTGCAAATTAACTAATTTATTTAATCGAAATGATGGTTAGTGATGGAAACTAGTTATGAAGATAATTTCAAGAAAACCATCCGTTTTTGATAAAAAATAATTTAATAACATTCTACACTAGGAAATGTAAAAAAAAATTCATTTTTTTAAGTAATGATATAATTTTAATTTACTAATTTAAATAGGTGCTCCATATTTTAGACTTTAGAAAAATGGTATTTTCACATTTATCAAGAATTGCTTTGTAAAAAAATAATTACCGTCCCGACGAATTAAAAGATGGTTGAATTCCTTTTGAAAGTTTTATATTAGTCTGACAGAAAATCATTAAAATATAAATTTATTTAACGTATACTAGAGAAAAAAGTACGATCTCGGAATAAAAACTGTAGGCAGAAGCTGCTCCCCATTCAAGTATAAAATTAAAGCAATATTTTCTTTTTCTTTTACAGTATTAATTGTACTTCTAATTTCTTTATAAACTCTTTTATTTTTTTAAAGTTGAGGAGAATTTTGTTATTAGTTGATTAAGAACAAAAAAAATAAAATAAAAAAATACTGTCTAGTAATTTTTTTTTCTTACCCTTTGATGGTAAATTGAATTTATAATATTATAAAATCTCCTTAATTGAAATTATAAATACAGTTACTCTTATACGATACTACATACCTGTATCTTTTGTAACACGATCCTTACAACCTCATTTTATTATAATTTTTAGTATAATCTAATTTTCATTAAAGGTGTATTAATATAAAGATGTGTCTAAATACAAAAAACCTATTAAAATGCCAATTACTGTCATTTTTGATACTTATTCCGAAAATTTTACTTCGGAACATTCAAGTAAAATCACTTATATTATAGGATTTGTATCGAATTAAGAAAAAAAGCTATTATTCTGGAACCTTATCTGTTTTTCTCAGTTAGAAACGCAAGTTAAAACGTATTTTCAACAATCCATAAAAATGATTTTTTCAATTTACTATACATATATTAAAAAATATATAAGCTATATATTTATTTTTTGGTATTGCTTCCACATTTCAATCCCATCAGGTAGAAAACGAGAACTCCCCATTGTTTTTTTGGCATGAATGCTTATTCAATCTGGTGTCTGGTTCTCGTGAGGTGCTTAAAAAAAGAGGGATAAAAAAAGCATTAACTGCCCTACGGGAAGTGCGCTTAACGAATAGCGCCCTTTTTTTTTATCCTGTTGCATTAATAATAAATTTCTGAATATATAAACCCTTGCATTAATAATAAATTTCTGAATACATAAACCCTTATCATATTTTTCCCCTTCCTCTCCCTTAATCCCTAACGAACCCAGCTGCGGTGCCTAATTTACAACCATTATAAACATCCACTTTTGCGAAATGGGGAAATATGCAAATCATTTAACACAATATGTAATTATTATTATTTTTTTAAGTAAAAGACTTTAAGTCGGAGTTTGTATATTTGAAAAAAAAAATTGAATTACATGAATGTGTTTATTTTATCTTTAAATCTATTTTCTTTAATTTATTAATTACTAAATTTCCATTACTTTATACATTTTCGAACTTGAGTAAATTTCACTGCAAAATCCAATCATTATTAATTTGAAAAATAATTAAGACAATTTCTGGTACTCTTAGATTATGAAATAAAATATTACTGGCTTGTGGATATGAAGTAGATTCTGTTTTTATGTTTAAAATTGATATAAGATTAAAATGTGGTTAGAAAATTGTATTTTGATGAAACTTCAACTTTAATGTTGAAAAAAAATGCTTTTGTTTTTAATTTAACAATGACATATTTCTGTGGCTCCTGTGCATAGTGGGCTAGGTCGAATTTTGTGAATTTCAAGCTATCTACTTAGAATCGTAATTTTTTTGAACTTATTTTAAGTTATGAAAGGAATATCCTTCATTGCAATGGACGGAACACTTAGCGTTTTAGACACAAGGAAAGAGAAAAAAAATAAAATTCTAAGTAGATAGCTTGAAATTCACAAAATTCGACTTAGCCCACTATGCACAGGTACCACAGATTTAACATTAGAACTTTATGGAAATATAATTTCCCCTCACAAAATAGTTCAATAATGCCCCTTTCGACTAAGTTTAAAAACCATTTCACTTCTACGGACACCTTATAATTCCCAGCTCTAAGATTTAATCCGAGAGGTGCTTCCGGCCTAAAGTGAATAATTGGTTCCGAGATTGGAGTACACAAATCAAACGAGATTAAGAAAGAACTAGGGAAGATGGAGGGAGACTTAATAAATCAAAAGCGTCCGGAGGAGTTTAGGGATGGAAAGGAACAGTTTATTAGTTTACATGAGTGAAACAAGTTGGCAACTCGATAACTAACCAAGTTCCTTTGACTCATTACACAATGGATTGTTTTAAACTTTAATAGTCCCCGGACCTTTGTTTGTCTTTTTGCTATTGTTTTTGCCCGAGGTAGCCAGTTAAGTGTCTCTCAGACTCTTCTAGAGACGTCAGGGTAATTTGGTCTCTTCTTGAGAATAATGAAGCGTTCCAATAAAGGACTTTTGTCCAGTATATTCTTACAGGTCAAACTGATTTGCTGGATTAAAACTATTGTAAATTTAACTTACCACCCAATTATCACCTCAATTTTTTTCGATATTTAATTTTTTATATTAATTATAAAATGTTAGAGATATGTAGGGAGAGGGGTAGCTCAGGCTAAAACCCCTATGTTGCTATGAAGTCCGTGTTCAAATCCAGTTGTGGCAGATAATCTATAATTTGTTAACTTGGATGGATCTTTTTGAATATGGAGACTCTCCTGAGGCTCACCCAGCCTCTATATATGGCAGTGGTTCCCGACCTTTTTTGACCAAGCACCTTTTTGAAATGAAAGCCTCCCCACGCCCCTTTGCTCAGACATTAATGGGTTATATGACAAAAATGCAAGTATTACAATAAAAACAAAACTTTTACTATCACAAGATGCAACATTATAACTTTCAATTTAATATAAAGAAGCACTGGAAGAGAAAAATAACCAATTTTTTTGTTTCAACTGGTCTCGCGCCCCCTCTTACTCGTCTTCTCCCCCCCCCCCTGGATGGGAAGCTCTAATATACGGGTAATCTAAATAGGGGAAAAAATCTGACAGTAGAGCATGATATCGTATAAAAACCATCCTTTACAATTGTACTCCCAGAAACAGTATCTACTATGTACTGAATCCAAGACTCTTCACGGGCTCTAGTGGTACATTTTTTTTTCTTCTTCTTTTTTTTTATAAAAAAGGCATTTTTTAATTCAAAGATTATGGTTTTTAGCTAAAGGAGATTATTTAATTAGAGATGGACAATCTTTTGTCTACCTAACTGCTCTTTATTATAAGCTTAGTCCCCATTGGAATAGCCTGAAAGGGGTTAGATATTGAAATTTTGAACATTTTATTTCTCTGAGAATATTTCTTTGAATTTTTTTGTTGTTTTTTTCAGGATAAATGATCAGTACCACATTTTTATTCGTAAAAAAATGAATAAATGTAAACCGAGATGAATTGAATTAATAAGGGAGGAAAATTAAAAATATCTTCCTTGTTTAAAAACGTTTCCGAGGATAATAGTACCAATATAGATTTATAATAAACCATTTGAAGGCATTGGAATTTTTAAAAGTGTAAAACAACGTTGAATATAATGGAAAGTAAAAAAAACGGGGTGGGCAGAAATTGTAGACATTGTTTTATCTGGTGGTAATATTTTTTTTGTAATATTAAATGGGATTCTAATATCTCTATGAAAGATAATGATAATTTTCCATGTATACTAAATTTTAACTTTTAAATATTTATTTCAAGCAGTAAGTGTAATTTATAGCGATGAATGTAAATATACAATGACTAATTTTTTTGTACTATTTTTTAGCGTTTTCATTTTAAATATTATTTTAAATAAACACGGTAGGTGTATGAATTGAAAGCTGTCGTTGAAAAAAAAACTTACAGGCAAAACTTGAAGTGGGACTTTTTCTGGCTTAAATCCAGGGATCGTGAAGCCCTCCTGAACTTGTCAGCTTTACAACAATGAAGCCCCACCTTTTATGTCAAACACATCATCGATACTTTTTCAAGTATAACATCGAATATTTAACAAATATCAACTTCGGTTTGTCGCTGATGTCCAGGTCATTGCATCGATAATTTAATATCGCATTTACGCCAACAATGATTGATTTCCAATGTCATCTAGTATAATGATTCAACAGTCTTGTTATTGGGTGTTGATGATATCAGACAATGTTATCAGCGGAATGGTGTTCTTAAATGAAAGATTGGCATCTTTTTTTTATAGGGTATCGATCATACTATCCTATCTTGCACTTTACTAGTGTTTATTTGAGAATATAAACTTTAGTTCGTAGATGGTCTGTTTACAAAGTGTAAAAATTTGAAATATTACAGTATAAGTTTTTTTTAAGATTAAATTTGATGAATATAAACTAATTCTATTTAATCAATATTTACTTAGCTGAAAAAACCTTTGAAGTATTAATACGGGAAAAATTTACTGTAACACTATCCCCTTATAGGTCGATCCTGCCTAACTAATGTTTAAATTTAAAGTTTTTGTTATAATAAAAATGCGATCAGCTACAAATTATCTATAAATTATATAATTATATGAAAATTGTTACCACTATTTGTATTCCGGTTAGTTCTAAAATGATTTAAATGTATATACGTTATAAAAGTTTTAAAACGATTGTATAAACTTTTTCAATTCAGACTGTTATTTAATTTCTTTCAATATACAACATATGTACACAATATATGGGTGAGATATGATTAAAAAATAAAGTTATGTTTAATATTATTATTAATTATGTAAAATAATGGAAGTAAAGTTATATTTGTATTTCTTAAAATAGGCAAGTACCACCTCACCGTTAACATTCTTGCTATGTTTATAACTACCTGATTGTCTGGAATGTTGAGTATGCTTAAAAATACTTCTTAGTTTAGTTATTTTTGACAGATGTGAAAACTTTCTCCTTCCATTTATAATTTTAAATGAGTGACAGAACAGTGGGCATTAATTCTTTCATTTAGAAATAATTAACTAGTGAATTCAGATATTTTATAAAATGTTTATATTGGTTTATAAATGGATTTTAGAATAGTTTTCGATATTGAACGAAATGTGTACTTCCAAAAAAAAATATATATAAAACCATAACTCACTGAATCTGGCTACTCGATTACGTATTGAGGCTAAGTTATTAAATGAAGTTAACATTTCTTTTAATAGCCATGACCTTGACTTGAACTTAATGTTTAAATAAAAATGGTGAATGCCGCATCAAATGCTTTATAGTATTTATAATTATATAAAACATTTATATTATATATTAACATTTATGGGCATTCTAAATAAATATTCTGGCGTATTACTCTTGCTAATGATCTATTATTATACGAAAACTACAAGTGAAAAAAAAAAATCGTTTTTTCCTCGAAATTGTTCTACAACGATTTCCGATATATTTCTTAATAGCGAACAAGATGGCGTTTTTCTCAAAACAGGAGATGAGGGTTTCAAACGGCTTATTACGGTTTACAAAGTATATCTGTAAATTGGAAAAACTAGTTCATCCGAACAGTGCTTGAGGAAGATCGCGGTAAGGTGGCTTCTACGATTGAGGTGTTGATCCCTTCAAACAACTTCTTCATTTTCAGGACCTGCGATCCGATGGGCTTCATTAAACACGATGTTACTGATTCCTAGTGAATTTTGTTGTCCTGAAGATTTAGGGAAGAGTGAGTAACCTCTTTTTCCCTCGTAGTCTTAATATGAAACAATGGCAAATTTTTAAAGATCTTAAGATGTCCGTTTAACGGCTACGGTCAAGTATTGTAGCAGTCAACGGTATTGAGACTAATTGTCATGTTTTTCTATGTTTTGTAATTAAGAAAATCAAGTATTTCTCGTCTTTAGCATAGACTTTAATCTGCCATAAGGTTGGTTAGTTATTACAGACTACGTATATTTATATTAAAATATAGAACTATCTAATATCGATATCGTAGAATTTAATATAGTTTTTATTACTAATAATCTATTTGCTCTATCCGTAATTTTTAAAGACTTTCTTATAAATTTACTATAATTTTTTTCATTATTAAACTCACTCTTGAGCTCCCGGCCCTCATTAGTGCAGTTCCCCTCGTCCATGAGGCACTTGATGTACTGGCTCAGGATCCTGTCGTTGGATAGGATCTTGTCCACGTCGATGTTGTCATACTTGGAGGTGTAAACTTCTGCGGCGAAGGCAGCGCCGATGACGAAGAACAGGAGTACGAGCTTCATGTTGTACAGTGGGCTCGCCCGCCTCTGATCCAGCCTTTATAACCGCACTCCCCTCCAGGTCTTGTCCCGGCTAGCGAAAGCTGCTTACGTCACGGCATCCTCTCAGTGAAACCATATCATTGTCCGAGGAGCGAGAAGAATAGGATCGGTGTCGAAGCGGTCTCCGTCGATCGAACTTTTACTCCGCCAAGGGCGCGTGTGTCCGGAAGCAGTGGCCCAAGTTGGGCAGGACACGTACCCAGGTTAATCCGGGAGGTTAGAAAGAAGAAAGGAGTTACGGGTCCAAGGAGTCATCAAAACTAAAAACTAATGTCGTTTCAACTAGCCAGCTCAAAAATAATAATAATAAAATATTAAATGTGTTGCGAACTGGGTGAATTTACATATGTTGAGTTTGGGTGTTTTTTTCTTCGTATTTTTCCTGATGACACTACCTAGGAAAATGTATTTATATATTTACATCCCAAGGTGAATGGGTGGTTACGTCGAAGTTTCTCCAAATTTAGTGCCTTGTACTTACAGAAGCGGAATCGTGTTATTTTCGTCTGGAATTAGGAGCTAGGTCCGGCCTAGGCTTGAAAAGGAGTTATTGCTTACATTACAACGCTATTTCATGTCAAAAGCTACGAGAATGATTTATCTCTCTGAACGAAATTCCGCTTAACTACTTATTGACCGGGGTTGCTGAGTACAAATATAATTTTTAAAACAATATTTTTCATCATGAATCATTCCTATATTGATATAAATCATGAAATTTGAAAAATTAAAATTTTATATGAAGTTAATTAAAATTTGAATGATGTAGTAAAAAATTAATTTAAATTGGGTGTTTATATTTATATATTTATAAAGCCCACAATAATGTACAGTTACGTTATTAAAAAAGGACTTGTCCGAAGAATAAATAAAGAATTTATTATTATATTTGATTTACTATTATAGCAAAAATATTAGACATAAAATATTGTACAAGGAAAGATAAAAATAATTGATCTACTTTTAAAAATATATATCTCAATGTCTCAAGGTAGTTTCCTTGGCCCAATCCTTTATACAGTTTATAAAGCTGAAATTCCAACTTAACCTAATACTATCCTTACCACGTATGCTGATAATACATGTGTACTATCAGTCAACACCAATCCAGTTATTGCATCCCAAAGCCTCCAATCCCATATCACTGATCTTGAAGAATGGTTTCAAAACTGGAGAATTAAAATAAATTCTCAAAAATCGCATCAAATCACTTTTACCTTACGCCGTAAACCAATAACTTCCTGCCCTTCAGTATCCTTTATAAAATCTCACTGGTGCCTGTAAAATAGATCCGATACATAGGGTTGCACATCGACAAACGATTAACCTGGAATCCTCCTATTTCAACATTTGAACCATTGGAACCTATTTGAAAAATAATTTATAAAAAGTGATTTAATGTTATTTTCTGGCATGAATAATATAATAGCACTATATATCACCATGAATACATATAATTAATATACTTTACTAAAATAAAAAGTCGAATAGAATTTAGGTCTGTTTAAATTTGTACATTGACTGAATTTTGTCAGACTTAAATTTTGAGTTCATATTTGTATATTACATTTGAAAAGTAATTTATAAAATGTGATTAAATGTTATTTTATGATATGGAAATTATGATATGATAATTATATTTATGAAAATAGATATATGTAATTTATCCAAAAAAAAAAAATCTGACCAATTTTTGCTAGACCAAATTTTTAAGTTTGTACATTTACCCAAAGAAATAACGTTTAATGACTTTCTTCAGCTCTAAATCTTCTGTTTAATCTATATAATTAAATCGCTCGTTTGGTTCCGTTGTTAATAGAGAAGGATTTTTCTTATTTGCAAAAAAAAAAAAAAAAAAAAATACTTCACTAAACTAATTTGCGAACCGCCGTGGAGGAGTTCTGTTGGAGGTTTAACCACAGACTAAAGTTTCAAGTTAGTTAAAGACCTGATACTTTCCAACCAGACGGTAATTTCTACTTTTTTAATAATAAAAAAAAATCCCTGAGCCTCTCCGAGGGGAATATTTCAGAGCATTGGTAGGGGAGGGAAGGGAAAAGTGTTCCCGCCGGGTTCCCTCATTTAGTTGCCCCTTCTTTCAATGCCCTTTTAATTACGTTTAAATTAACACATTTGGTTCTCTGTTTTATATAACACAGTTAATAAATTAAATGTTCGTTTTTATTTCTCGAGCAAGACCCTTCATGGGTTATAGGCTTAGTATTCACACATACATTATCAACAAGTCAACGGATGGGACTGTTTCTGTCAATTTTACGCTGATCCTGAGATAAATCCATTCTTTTACCTATTTGTTTATTTATATAAAGTTATTTAATACTATTAAAACTATTTATTTTATTACTTTAAATACGCATTAATTGAATGAATAGTTTTATTTAAGTAATATTTACAGAGGCATAGGTGGGAGGAATGTTAAGAGTGAAAAATATGTTGAAAATGAAAAGTGCTCATAAAATCAAAGTGTATAACGTTTTATTATAGTATGAATAACTTTATATAAGTATTAATCTTTCTATTACCTGTTTAATACGTTCATATGTCTCTACTAAATGTAATATGTTTCCATTATTATTATCTATTGTTTCTATTATATGTTTAATATGCTAATATGCTTTTATGCATTAATATGCTTCTTTTATTATTATCTATTGTTTCTATTATATGTTTAATATGTTTCTACTATATGCAATATGTTTCTATTATTATTATCTATTGTTTCTATTATATGTTTAATGTGTTTCTACTATATGTAATATGTCTCTATTATACGTTTAATATAGTGTAGTATGTTAATATTTTTATATGTAACAATATTTTTACTAAGTAATAATGTAACAATACTAAGTAATATTGTAACAATAATCAATCTTTGTAATTATCTAGATAATGTAAATATGTATATTCTCTGGTGGTGAGGGCAATAATAACCATTTGTAGTTGTTTGCCTTTAAAAATAAAACAAACAAATCAAAGTGTTCACTCGCGCATCGTCAGGTTTTATTTTAAAGTCGGAAAAAAAAATAGAAGAAAATATTAAAGTGATTGTAAAAGTTTTTTCGCTTTAATGATCTCAAAGACTTTTTTCGAAAAATAATATATTAGTGGAATATTGTAAAGCATGAGAAAATTTTAGCGTCATTTAATATTTTGATATAAATTTTATTTGATTTTTTGAAGAAAGGCTAGCAATTGTGGTTAGTTGGCATTCTCTTCTTGTTGATGCTGGAAGTAAGAATAATAAAAATATTTATTTAAGAAATTATACAAATACCATTTGGCACATATTGTATTTACGTTCTTCTCTAGAAAACCTTTAAAAAAAAATTATATCTATGGATTTTTTTAAATTCGTATGTTTAAATAGCGCCAATGGAAACCTCCATATTTGCTGTCTAATTGGTTTTATCTGCCTTTTCATCAAATGTTCTAATTTTCATTATTTCCTTTTAGCTGTATAGCTTAACAATCTTAATTGATGCTTTAATAAATAGGAAATTATATGGTTTTGGCCCTTCAAGCGGCAATCAAAAACTAATCGACCAATATATCTGCAGTCGAGAGAACATGCAGGATTGAAAACCACCAAATCAGTTGAACGCAGACCATCCGAACAGCGACTGGGCCTACATTAGTTTGTTATATGCTTATTTTTTATTGTTCTTGTTAGCCATATATTGCTATTTTAAACATTTTTCTAGAAACACTTTCAAATTTTAATATGTTAACTTAGATATGATTTTCGCCTATGTTTAATTTTTTTCAGTCTTTATTTTTTTTCCTGCGCGATTCATATATCACAGCGCTTTATATGACAATTTACGATAAATTATTAATTTCATCGATGATAATTTAACCAAATAGATTGTAGTATATTTGGCAAATAATAAAAATTCTGTCCGACCAACTGGCAATATTAAGAAGAACAATGAATAGTTCTTATTAATTATAATATAATTAATTCTGTAGAAAAAACCAATAAAAAAATTGAATAAAAAATAAATCCGTGGACTATGGATGTAACATTTTTATCTGGAGATTGAATGTATTCCAAGTGATGAGTGATTTATAAGTATTTATTGGATAATTAATATTGTTTAAACATCAAATTGTTTCATAATCAGAAAAAAATGACGTGCCAGAAGTGTTATTGTTCGAAACACGAGGAATACCACATATTGCAAAATTAATAAAAAAAAAAATTAATTTCAACATATTAAACAAAAAATCTTACTCAATAATAATAAGATGGCTTAGCGAACCCGAATACTGGATAGCGATACTACCAATTTCTGCTTACCGATTTCCGTCCACTGGCCACAATCCAAACCCAAATCTGCCAGATCAATCTTAACATAATTATCCCACCTACACCTCGGTAAATCTTACTTAAATCAAACTATTCTATTAATACTTATTTTAAGTAATATAATAAATAATTTCAATAGTACATGTGGCATCGTTATGAGAGAATCAATAAATTGAATATAAATAGATAAAACAATTCATTTATCTCAGGGTCAAAATAAAAGAAACCACAAAAGCCTCACATGCAGTTGATTTGTAATAAATCTTTTATTACTATAGTTTTCTGAATGCTATCTTCAGCATTCAGGTAACTATGCTTATTTTCAGCATAACGTTGGGCGTTATCATTGTTAATTCATCTCCTTGTACAATCGTTGGCTTGGAAACAGTACAATGCTCATTAAGTACTGAAGACGAAACTATTTTTTGGTTGTTGGTGTTGAGATGTATTTTTTTTATTTTATCATTTTTATGTGTAAGTACAGTTAAGTTATATATTATATAAATGATGCATTATGTATATTGATTATATAATGCAATTTCTGGTTTTACGAATAAGAAAGAAAACACGTTAAAATGTAACATCATCCATAAGAAGCTGAATTTTGGGTCTGTAACCAGTCATCACTTTGGCTTTGTAGCGGCGATATCCAAATTCATTGAGCGGACTCGTCCTTATCTGTATTGAAGTAAATCCACAGCACAGTCAAACTTCCGTCGCTACTGAAGAAATTGCTGAACACCCTCCTAGCGATGAACCCTCACGGCAATGGCATTGAATATCCTCGGTAGAGCGACCTCTTGAATTGACAATTCCGATGGCGGTGGAGTAACTGCCGTCGGATGTACGCCTGGATCATACGAATCATGGGATCTCATTTGGGAAACGTCGCTCACATCGAATATTCCAATTAGTGTTAGCTCATCGTTAGGCCACTGCTTGAGGTAACGCTCAAGGTCATAATAAACCGCCATTAATCCTTATTAGATCGCGGGTTCGTAGCCCGGCAGGTGGCCCTAGGATTTTTTTAAGCGAGTAAAAAATCCTTAGTTTCGCCGTCGTTCGGAATGGACGTTAAACGGGGGTCCCGAGCCTGTACGATGTCAGGTACTCGTTAAAAATCCCTATCCTAATTAAACCTGGATAGGCAAAATTTAGAGCTCCCACTGTAGCATCGTCCGATTAGCCATAGCAGCATAAAGTGATGTTAAATGAACAAACAAACAAATAATCCTTATTAATTACTTTAATTATTAATTTTATCAATTCTTAATAGTTTATTCTACTGAATTATTATATTGCATCACTAATATATTGCGTTTTGTTCCGTTCAAGTCAGCAAAGAGCGCTTAGGTTAGTACATTGGACTTTTTCCTCATTGGCCGGTTCTAGGAAGATTTTGAAAGAGTTCTTCTGATTCCCTTTTCAACTTTCCCTGATGAATAATGATTAAAAATATCAGGTCAATAAAGGGATTGCGTCAACATTTATATTTTAAATTATAAAAAAGCAACATAAGTGCATATTAACTTTAAAAAAAAAGTGACAATGAAAATATACTACCGTTCATAACACTAAGTAGCGCTATTTTAAATTTGGCAGTTATAGGGTTATGTAATATTTCTACGTGTAGTGGTTTATTCCACAACCCATTCCATTGTTAAATAAATAAAAAAAAAGCCCCGCTTCCAAAATTTTTATATACAGAAAATAAGTTATAGTCGTCCAAGGGTTCCTAAATACGACATGATTACCCTTCCACATAAATCATATGAAACAATATGAATAAATAGTTATCTAACAAAACCTCTAATAAAAAAAATACATTATACAGACAAATTAAGTAGGCATAATTTTCCTAGCTAGGGCGGTTAGGGGTGGGGGTCGATAAAAAAGTCGTTATTTGTAGTATCTGTATTAGATTTACCAACAAATAAACTTATCATTGAGTCATCAACGAGAATATGCAAATAATTTCCATTACTTGCGAAATTGTCTTAATCATTATTCCTCTCTTTACCAATTACAAGAGTTATCGACGGACTGATAATTGTTATCATTATGATATTTTTTTCGGAATAATTTATTATAATTACAAATAAATAAATAGTTATTTAAAAGATTAACTGATTGCTTTCAACTTAGTAAAGATTCAAAATATCAATGATTTATTTATAATTATGCACCATTCTATTGGTTTGGAGTATATTACGTTTCCAAAAAAAAAAAGAGAAAAACGAAAATAAAGCTATTTATTTTTCCTTACAGTTTTATTTTCTCTTGTCATGGACGTATTCCTTAGTTAAAGTTATTGATCCATCGTTCATAAATAATTATATATTAAAACGCGTTATCATTGTTTAATTTTGACATTTTCCTTTCGGTCTTCTGACATCTTAGCGGCTTTCATACTTCCGACATGAATACCCCAATGAAACCTCCTAAGTTTAACAAACTTCTCCACATCCACGATTGGGTACCGTATAAGGCTTCTTATTGGTGAGTTTCGTAGCTCAGTGTTGGCGATCTCTAAGTTCCCAGTCCAAGACCAGCTGTGGCTGATCAATTATTTATTCTCTTAAAAGCCGTTAATCGACCCTTTGAGGCTCTGAAGACTCTCCTGGGTATGGTTCGTCCAGCTTCTATAAAGTTTGGGACAATTTAGCGGTTGAACATGATCGTGGGCTTAGAAACAGTATCGTCCCTGCCGTGTGCTTAACTCAATATTCTTCATTTGTGATTTATAGGAGTAAGTTTTTTTTTGTAGGGACATAAATCATAATTTTTTTAATTTTAAATATCCGGATCCGACTTTTAAGTTTGTTTTAATTCTGGGTCTAATTGCTTAGCTTAGGACAGTGCAGCTTCTCTTCTGCTTATTTTTATCCACATCTGTAGCTATGTTATTTTTCAGGTTCCCTGAACTCCTGTTAATCAACGACAAACCATTCCTGAAATTTCTGAACTTTGTAACAATTGCTAGTTTTAATCCCAGTTGGCAGCTTTATCTTCGTTCAGTGTTACGAATTAATTTAGAATAACGATTTGTTAGAACGCTGCCTTCGAACCAGGAGGAGGGAACATTTTAATAGTAATAATAACATATTTAATGCTTTTGTGTGTTATTATTTCAAAGAAATGTTTCATATTGTAAGTAATGCTCTATTGAAATTTTAATAAATACATTGAATAATGTGCTTTTACTGAAGCTGTCTTACTATTATGTTAGTTTTATTAAGGATTGCCTCTCATTGGGGCGGCAGATGGCCTTAGAAATTTTTCAAAAGGAGTAAACAATACTTGGTTATCCGTTCTTCGGAAGAGACGTAAAATGGGTTTCCCGAGCCTGTTCGATGTCAGGCACTCGTAGACCCCTATTCTAGATAAGCAAAATCTAGCACTCTCACAGTGACATCGTCCGATTAGCCATAGCAATTCAAAGCGACGTTACACGACTAAACGACAAAAACATTGATGTTTTCTTCAGCATGTTAGCTGTGGGCTGACCTAATAATGTTTTTAGTTCCTATTAGAAAATAAAGGAGCAATCCTTCTAGGGTAGGTTCCTGGCGCCTTCCTGCCAGAACCGTGGTCCCGCACTGACAGGATCCTTCATATTCCGACCAATCACCAGTAGGAAGGTAACATTAGATTTAGAGAAACATTACCAGCCTCGTGTTTGGACACAATAAACGGTTCAGACACGGCGCGATTAAGGATTTACGCTTAGATACTTGGAAGATAAGATCTCTTACAGGAAAGGAGGTAGAAATAGTGGAGGAAATTGAAAAATTTAAAGTGGATATCCTAGGAATAAGTGAAGTCAAGAGGAGGAGGAATGAAGAAATAATGTTAGATGAGAATTATACCCTCATATACTGGTGTGTACCAAAAGGAACGAGAGCAAAGGAGGGAGTGGGCATTATCTTGAAAGATAGCATCTACGCAAATGTCGAAAACTGGAATCCTGTCTCTTCTCGAATTCTGACTGCAAATATGCAATTATTGGTAGAAAAGGTAAATCTAATCCGGGTATATGCACCTACCGAGGATGCAGATATATTTGCCAAAGAACAGTTCTATGTCGAACTAGAAAGAGAAAAAGTAGAAGCTATGACTTGGGAAGAGAAATAATAATATTGGTAGACCTTAATACAAGTATCGGAAGAGATAATAGAGCAACTTAAGGTGCAATGGGGCATTACGCTGGAGAAACAACTAAAAATAGAAATGGAAAGAGACTTATACAGTTCTGTATAGACTTTGATCTGTTAATAGGTAGCACGCTCTTCCCATATTAACTGGTTTATAGAATAACATTCTCTGCCTAGAAAGGAACATAAACAGTATAATAGATTACTACATTTAGAGTAAGAAAATTAGGTGATACTTTACTGATGTAAAAGTAATAATAGGTACCGAGCTCCAAACCGACCACTTACTTCTCGTTGAAGATACCCGGATGATCAAGCCCAACAATAGGAAACCAAAAGCACATGAAAGGATTGATACGGCAGTGTTGCGGAATCCCGATAAGAGTACTGTATATGCAGAGCTGCTAGACCATCGACTCCTACCGAAATATTTCGAAATGAATATAGATGAAATGTGGTCAGACATCAGATGCTCTATACTTGAGACTATGACTGAAATATTCACTTTCAAGAAAATTAATATGAGGGCCGAAACAACAGAATGGTGGAATGAGCAGCGAACTATGCTGGCACAGGGAAATGTAGGTATATGCTGATGGCATCGTGTTAATTGCTGATTCTACGAATAGCCTCCAACAAGCCCTAATAGAATGAGAGGCAGAACTCGGTAGAAAGGGCATGGATATCAATGTGGTGAAAAGCAAGGTTTTACAAGTGGGATGAGAGCCCGAACAAATCCATCTGACCTGGAAGAGGAGCTTGAAGTAGCAAATGAATTTTCTTACCTAGGGACTGTGATCTGCAGGAATGGAATATTGGAAAAAGAACTACCCCAAAGGATAGCCAAAGCTAATAGTATATATCACTCCATCTGCAACACAATTGCGGGAAAGAGAAAGATAGGGAAATATGTCAAGCTTCATATTTTTAAGCCCGAGAGTTAGTTCCTCCCAGATAGGGTGGGGAGCCAGAAGGGCTCCACCTTGAGGAAGTTTTTCCCTATCTTCCAGTCGAGATTGGCAGCCACATGGGTCCTCCCGGACTACTGGGCCTCGCAGATGATGACAAGACACGGCAGGTTCCGGGGAAAGCTCAGTGAGCACAGCTCGCCACCAATGGAATCCCTGAGACGGCGGAGCACAATGTGCTCTCCTGAATCGCAATGGAAGGACACCGATGCAGGTTGTCGAGGAAGAACGGGATCTTCGCCCTCGCCGAAGAATACTTCCCCCGTCTTATCGAGGAGGACAATTATCTGTACTTCAGGGAATTTGTCTACGGGTGGAAGGAAGTGGTCGGTCCTGCACATTTCAACCTTAGCAGGATCCGGGAACCCGGCGAGCCCCCAGATGAGGAGCCACCTCAGGAGAGAGATGGGAGACCGGACGGATGGAGACTGGTCGGATGCGGCGGACCAGGAAGGCTGGATGGGACTCAGATGAGTGCAGACGGGCCAGGGGGCCTAAAAGGTACTGCCCCAACATTAAGGTGGACGGACATCCGTGCACCGGGCAGCACCACAGATTTTTTAATTTTTATTTAAAATTGTACCCAAAATTAAATGGTACCCCCTCATCTGTTGTAGAATAAGAAATGTTTGATGAAGAGTTGATTTTTGGCAGTGGTGGGCGTGCGTAAACTCAACGCACTAACCCGCCACCGCTGAAACCCCTTATGCCAGAAAGGCAGGAAGGGGGAAAAAATGGAAACGAATAACTGCTACAGAGATGAAGTGCTTACGCAGAGTGGCTTCAATAACACGCCGGGATAGAATCCGAAATAAAAGAATTAGAAAGAGTTAAATATTTCCGTGATGGAAGAGACTCTGGAAAAGAGACAGCTGAGATGGTATGGGCACTTATGCCGTATGTGCCCAGAATGAGACCCACGGAAATTTATTCCACTTTTAATTTATACACGAAAACCCTAGATGAAGGCCTCGGCTTACCTACCATAGTCTTATATCCAGGTTGGACCAAGCAAGAGGAATGACGCTGCAAGAGATAACAAGCGAGAGACAGAGAGATATGGAGATCTCGGGTTGGATCAAAGACTGTACGCTGAAAGGCACAAAAGAGAAAGATAAAGAAGAAGATAATATTTCCATTCTATCTTGTATATCTTCCTCTCTTAGATCACGTTCTTACAATCTTTCCTCAATTCCTTTTATCTACCTCTTCCAAAGTCTTCCTCGTCCTTTTCTCCTTTCTGCATCCCAACTGGAAATTAAATCGGGCATACTTTCCTCCTCCACTCATCTTAAATAATCATGCCATTCCAATCCTTTTTTCCCACACATCTCTATACATTCCAATGCTTTGCCTATATTATCCTAAATGCCTTATCTATACTAAAACTACTACTGGCCTCACAAATTATACGTATACTCTCGTTGATAAATGGTTACGTCGAATTTCGTTCAGGATAGTTATTTGCACTGAGTGAAACGGAATCGTTTTAGTATATTAGTCTTTGGTTTGAAATGGAGTTGTTATTTAATCAATAACTCCTTATCAAGGCAATGACTAAGCCCATTATTCAGAACGAAAATAACACGGTTCCACTTCTCTAAATACAAGAAACTGATCTTGGAAAAAATTGGACTTCTCACAAGGCGTAAGAAAAATGAAACATAGAGAAAATATAGAGAAAAAGAGGTGGATTGATTTGGTCCTAATATAAGTTGTACTATGCAATCTATTTAAAATATTTTGGCTATCCTCAAGAGGTAAAGCATTGGCTTAAATGAAGTTGAAGAACTCTTACGAAAAGTAACAATATGTGCACATATTGTTCCTCAACTAACAAGTTGTTATCTCTTATACGATATGCTAGGCTATGTATCCTTGTATCCCTCAAAGAAATAATTAAAGTGTTCAGTTCCATAACATCACGACAGCCTCACTTACATGGCAGGTGACAACTGAACAAAGATTTGGTTAACTCCAGCTGACTTTCGGAAAAGCCTTAACTCACCCCCAACTTCTACTGGCTCTAATCTCTTTAGCCGACAGGAATGCTTTTTCGATGTTAACAAACATTAAACCAATTTATCTCCATGATAACCCTACCTCAAAGTATTCACGAAGTGATCTTTACTCTTGTATTATATCGTATCATGTTTAAATATTGATGTTGTAATGGCGGACGAGTCTGTCTTTTTTAAATAGATTTAAATGAGAAGCTGTAAAAATAACGTCGTTACTGACTATTAAAATTCGCTTCTAATGTTTTCATCAGTATCGCAGAAGAAGATTTGTTTGGAATTGTTTTTTATAAAGATGATTAATCAAAGGATATACATCAAGCTTATTACTTGCCTATGTAGGTGCATATTAATAGTAAAACTTGTACAACTCATCAAGGTTGTTGGGTTTAGTACTTGACAGAGAAAAACTGGTCAACTTTTTGGCCAACGGTTGGGCAGGGATGTAATTTGGCTTATATTACGCTCAACCACCAGGTTTTCACTCCAGGTTAGGGAGGGTGGGAGAGCTCCTAGAGAGTCAGACGGAGATATCACTGGGTCCACTCATGCTTATTAACTGGTTAAATATTATATTTGCCACTGCTGAACTTTAACCCATGATCTCTAGCACAGCAACTCGGCGCTCTACACTCTGAGCTACCCCACTCCCATAGAACTAAATAATTATATAATTTAATTATAATGTATAATTTAATTTAAATAATTAACTTAAACAGAAATAAAATAATTAATTAAATTTTTATAAATATCACAGGCCAACGATGAAAAAACTTTTTTAATGAAAATACCTTATTCTTATGTTGTTTAGGTTGCTGAATCCAAATATGATGCTTAAAAAGTTGTATCACCCACCATTTATTCACATTTTATAGTTAAATTCATGAAATAAAGAAATATTTTTAGAATTTAACAGCTTTTTCATAGTTAAGATAACATGAAAAAATAGGTCTAATGAACAAAGATGATGTTGGCAGCACTGCTGAAACACATGCTAAACAGCTGATGTTTTGTTTATTTTCAACATAACCTCACTTTTACGTTTCCTGTACATGTGCTCAGTGCAATGTCTCATCGCGGCTGTAAAAACTCTGCTGACAGTTTTTGTTATATTTGTGGTGAGTTTGTTATTAAAAAGCACCAAAGAAACATTACAGACTTTGTGAAAAAGGTTTATCTAGCATACTTTGGAACCAAACTTGGAGACCAGGATAAACCTTGGGCACCGCATAAGGTATGTTATGTATGTGTTGAAGACCTCAGGAAATGGTCAAAAAAAGAGAAAAAACACTTTAAATTTGCTCTTCCCATGATATGGAGGGAACCAAAAAATCATTCCGATGACTGTTACTTTTGCAGTGTAGATATTACTGGTCATAACTCTAAGAACAAGAAGGTAATAAGCTACCCTAACCTTCCGTCCGCCATCCGACCAGTAGGGCAGGGTGTAGATTTGCCAATCCCGGAACCACCAGGGGACTTAAATTCTATTGAAACAGAAGTATTTTCTGATGTACAGTCGGAGTTAGATGAACACGATGAAGAATTCCAATGTGTTACAGAAAATGTAGAGCCTAAATTGTTCACTCAGGTCGAGCTTAATGACTTAGTTAGGGATCTGGGCTTAACAAAAGAAAAAGCTGAACTGCTTGGCTCTAGGCTAAAAGAAAAGAACTTGCTGGCGGCTGGAACCAGCATTCATGTGTATAGGAAGAGAGAACAACAATTTTCGAAGTATTTTGAACAAGAGGGTGATTTGGTGTACTGCTCAGACATTCATGGTTTAATGAATGAGTTTGGAATTGAATACAAAACAGAAGATTGGAGGTTGTTTATTGATTCATCCAAAAATAGTTTGAAGGCAGTTTTAGCACACAACGGTAACATGTATGCCTCTGTACCTGTCGGTCATTCTGTACATATGAAAGAGAGTTACGAAAATCTAGAAATAGTGTTAAATAAAATAGGTTATTCTGCACACGGTTGGATGATATGTGGTGATTTGAAAGTTACGTGCATGCTCCTTGGTCAGCAAGGGGGTTTTACCAAATTTCCATGTTTCTTGTGTGAATGGGACAGTAGAGCTCGGAATCAACATTGGTGCAGAAAGAACTGGCCTGCTAGGGAGTCTTTAAAGCCTGGCGAGAAGAACATTTTACGCAAAAACCTTGTAGATCCAAAAAACGTGCTCCTACCACCACTACATATTAAGTTAGGTCTCATGAAACAGTTTGTAAAGGCTTTGCCTAAAGATGGGCTTTGTTTCAAATATCTCTGTCAGAAGTTTCCACACCTTTCAGAAGCTAAACTGAAAGAAGGCGTCTTTACCGGGCCTGATATTAGAAAAATGATGTTTGACGTTAACTTTGAATCCACAATGACCTCAAATGAAAAGGAAGCATGGGTTTCATTCAAGCAAGTTGTCACCAAGTTTTTGGGAAATGAAAAAGACCCAGAATATAAGGCTATTGTTGCTAACATGTTAAAAAAATTTGAACAGTTAGGATGTTTGATGAGCCTGAAAGTTCACTTTTTGAGCAGCCACCTCGATTACTTCCCGGAAAATTTAGGAGATGTTAGTGAGGAGCAAGGTGAGCGTTTTCACCAGGACGTTAAAGTGATGGAAAAACGTTACCAGGGCCGCTGGAATACCAACATGATGGGGGATTACTGTTGGTCACTTCACCGGGAAGTTCAGCAAGCTATTCATCGCAGGAAAAGCTACACAAGAAGCTTCAAGGAAAAAAGGGAAAGAAAATATAAACCAATTCCAGTTGACAAGTGAACCTTGTATCATCACATAAAATTACTATTCCAAGTATTTTACTGTAAATACAAACCATTTTTACGATTCTACAGTGTTTCATTGATTTCCCTATATACTGTAAATGGGTATTAGACTATATAATAAAATACATTTTGCTTGGAAACTAAGGGTGATACATAAAAACTACGAGCAGATTTGGATTCAGCACATAAAAATCTATCAAGATCAGCTATTAAAATTAAAAAAGTTTTCAAAAAGGTTTTTTTTGTTGGCCTGTGTATTTAATAATAAAACTATATCGTGATGCATAGTATTTGATACCTTGTCCTTCACAAGCTTAGGAAAGTGTCTTAAATTATTGCACTTGTTGTATAATAAAATTCAATAATAATAAAGTCTTAAATTACAGTATTTAATGAGGACTAAGTATCAATTTTTTTTAAACTCTGGAACGGTTTTTGTAATTTTGGCTTTACAAAAAAAATATTACCGATATTCATAAATATAAAAAATGGAACCGGGTGACTCAGTTTGTAGGAGGCTGTTGAGCTGGTCTCGGGTTCAAATCCAGCAGTGGCGGATAATTTATTTAATTAGTTTACAGCCACGGATGCTGACCACCGAGTACCGTAAAGTGGTCACCCTTAATTGGGGGGAAATCTGATGGTTGAGCGTGATCTCGGATTTATCACCACCTGCACAACCGTTGTCCAACCATACACTGAACCCAAGACCCTTCATTTTTTGTAGTGGTAAAGGCTTAGCTTAGATTAAATATAACATTTAAACATGTAGCGACTGGATTTTCAGAAATTTTTAGTTAAGAATTAAAAAATCTTTGGCATTGGATAATAAAATATCCTGCGTGCATCTGATATTAGTGTTGATTATTAAATATACCTTAAATCTGTTGCATGGTTTTAGAATAAATTCTCACAACAGCAGAAACGTACGTTTTAAAATTTGTATTGCTTCAATGTATTTAGGTATTTTAATGTTAGTATGACAGAAGACCAAAATTGAATTCAAAACTTTGTTTGAGATTAGTTGTGCAGTGTGCATAATAATAAGCCCTAGAATCTAGGAGAAGAGGGAAGAAGAAGATGGAAGAAAGCCATACTGTTTCAAGTGTAAAAACTTGGATTCTTGAAACCTGGAAATGCAAAGTCTAGTCGAACTTCCTTCAATCCTAGAACAGCGGACCATTTCTATTCTATTAGAGATACTGTAATAGAAGTCCTCTAAAATCAGGGCAAAATTATTTTTTTTTTTAAACGCTTAGAAAGAAGCCTGAGCTCATAGAAAATTTGAAAGCTTTTAAAGGTAATTTCAGAATCTGGAATTTCTCTTAACCTTATATTTTTCTAGATTGTTAAATATGGGTTTGAAACTACTGCATAAAATTCTTTACCTGTCGACAGATAACCCGTTAGTACTTGAGTGGCACAACTATTCTCCATGTCTAGCGTGTGATAGGTAAAGGACAATTCAGACGCTACGTTTTGCACAACCTTTTGTCTGCACAGTTCAACACGTTGCAGATAAAACGTTGCGTGTAAAAAGGAAAACTGCTTAGTTTTGAAGCCGGTGCGAAGACGTTTAACTGTGTGGTCAAGTCGGCGCATGTGGCACCGTTTCCTGATTATTTTTGTTCCTCAGTTACAATTCATCAGGCGACAATGGCCTATAATAATAACAATAAATAAGTATACGTGTCTATGTCCGTTCTCAAGTAGTTCCGCCAATCATTTGTTTTATCACGTAATAATATAATATAGGAAAACTGCGTTTTTAAAGCCTTCCGCGACCACGTTGAACGCCGGGTACTTCTGAGACATTCCAATTTTGTTTAACCAAACAACATGCCAAAATTTACCTCCTCCGTGATGATATCTCACAAAACTGAACGAAATATACAGATAGGTATTAGTGAACCATGTAGACTCTACAAATCGCAACGTTTTCATTCCTTCTTAAGACTGCGCAGACAAAAGTGCAAAAAGTAGTGTCTGGACCGGCATTAAAGATTGAGAAATTTAGCGAAAAATAAAAATGGTAGTAGGACACACCGGATTTTTTTTTTTTTGGCAATAGACATGTATATTTTTAGTAAAATATTCTCTTTTATTAATTAAAGTAATTTTTGCTTTACAAAATAAAGTAACAGTTATTTGTGTAAATATAAATATTAAAAATGTAGGTACTGGATTTTCAAATATATGTATTTAAGAATTAAAAAGATTTTGGACATTCGATAGTATAGTATGCATCTACATAAATCTTGTATTAATGTTGATTTTTTAAAATATAATTTGTATTTATAGAATGTTATTATATGATTGTGTTTATATGTTGATTATCATTTAAAACCAAAATTCAGCCATTATCGTTGGGTTGGACTTCAAGAATATAATGTATACAGTGTTTGTTGGGCAACCTGGAATTTTACATATTGTGTATGGTTTTTAGTTTTTCAATTTTGTTGGCAGCGATTGCATTAATTAAATATCCTCTTTCAATTGATAAAGCTCACCAATCTGTTCCGGGTTCAAATCCGGCTTTCACAGATGATTTATTTAATTTGATAAAAATTAGGGATGGGCCCTGTGGGACCTGGAGACTCTCCTAGGGCTCACTCAGGCTCTATAAAGTGGGTACGATTAGCGTTAAAAAAATGGCGTTTTAGTGTTATCTAGAGCAAATCACCTTTCTGCACAACCTTAGTCCTTGAAACAGTAATCTCTGCCACGTACTGAACCCAAGACCCTTCAAGGGTTGCGTTGGTACAGTTTTTTTTTGTTTTGTTTTTTACGAACTCCTTAAAATGTTTTTATTAAATTTTATTATTGGGGGCGTGATTGAAAGAAGAAACTCCAAACTTACCCTTCTGTTTAATTCCTAGTCTCTGCTTTGTTTACTGTCATCTAAATTTGACCCAATTACTTTTTATATATAAATTAAAAGCGGAATACACTGAAAGCTCCCACACTCCCCCTCTTGCCATGAAACCTTTGACCTTTGCCTGGAATAAGCCCCCAGGAGGGACAATACAGGATGATGTCCTAAGCATGGCCTTCAGGATTATGGTCGGTGATAAACGAGGGAACATAGCCCTTCAATGATCACCAAAGACCCTTTTTCTTTTTCTTTTTGAGATCCTTAGACTCGATATCCATCTTTCATCCTGGTATAACTACTTGTATTATGTACAGCTACCGTACTGAAGTGTCATTTAATAGTACATGGGTGAAATAAATATTATGTATTTGTTAAAATTTTTTGTCATAAGATTTAATAATGCACAATTTAAGTGTACAATTATATTTTACTTCGTCTTACTAATTTTCATTCTGCGAATCGCCTGATTTCTTTGTAAAATCATTGATACCAGGTGTTGATTCCAAATGATTATTACTCATTATCATTTTTTATTATTTTTATACAAGTAAAATAGTCGTATTATATAAAAAAGGAGATCCCAAAGATACCGAAAACTACAGACCAATAACGCTCTCTTTCTCATTGTACAAAGTATTTGCAACAATTATTAAAAATAGATTAATCCCAGTTATTTATGAAAACCATCCTTATGAACAAGCTGGTTTCAGACCTCAATTCTCCACAATTGAACACCTGCATACAATAAACCAGATTCTAGAGGAAAGTATTTATTGTCTTTAAAAAAGTATAAACACCAATTTGTAACAAGCACTACAAGAGCATGGCATTAATCGTGTATACATAAATATATTACAAACTATTTACAAAAACAGTATTGATATTTACAACTATAATAATATTACAACAAGTAAATCTGCTAATGTGAACAAATGACATGAAAAAAAACACATGGAGAAACTACCCATCAGTAGCACTCCAATAAAGTTAGTATAGTAGAAGGTCTCGAGGCCATCTTCTTTTCAGACGCCTGGGAGGGTTGTCAGGAATGGTAGGGGAAGCAAGTTGAGAGACTAGCGGATTCAAGTGTATATGGAGATTGTCATGGAAGGATAGGTATCTAGTTTGGACCAAATCAGCAACATATGTGATATTAAGATCTTGATGTATGAGTTTTTTTGTGACATAATAAGGAGCATTGAGGATTTTACGAAGGAATTTGGATTGTAAGGTTGGATACGAGAGGAACTGGATGGTTTAGTTGAGCCCCAAAGCTTAACTCCGTATGTCCAAATAGCTGATAACTGTCATGTAAATAAGTCTTTTGTAATGAATTGGGAGCTTGGAGCGTTTGTCCAGTAAATGTTTAATTAGGTGAAAACGTCGAGCAGTTTCTTGCCTTTTCAGTCTCGTATGAGGGTGAAAATAAAAAAATAAATGTAAACTGAAAAGTATTTGTTGATAGCAAGGAAAAAAGAATTAAAAAACCCCATAAAATTCTAAAATATCAACAATTAGAGAGTAGAAAAAGAGAAAAACCAATACATACATTAGGTAAAGGCACTTAGCTATTAAAAAAATATATCGCTATGATTAAATAATATTTACAGTAATTTATCTACCAGTTCTGATGAATATGAGTTATTAATTATTACTGCTTACAGAGCATCTGGTAAGGAATTTAGGAGATGAATTCCGTAGTTCACGCTTTGGTACTTAGTACTATACACTACCTTGTCTTCGGATAAAAAAGATCGGCAATCCTTTACATCCTGGTCAGGTTAATGAGGCAAAATCATTACATTATTGCATTGTCATCGATTCTTAAGAAGTATGCATAGTTCCAATTTAATGCGACGTTTTGAAGTAGTCGAAAATCGAGTTCAAATATTCCATTACATACGTGTAATAAAAGCCAATATAAGCGTGTTAAAAAAAACAAAACTACTTTTAAATTTCCAAACATATTTTCTATACTTCAATATATCTCGCATATTCCCCGGAATATAGCCTGTTCTCTCAGTCAAGACCCGGCAGGACGTTAGGTAATGTATATGTAAAGAGTTAGCGCGTCACATAAGGAGCAAACAGATTTGGAAACCCCTTAGAGGAGCCCACTGAACCCACTTTCCAGCAGCCTTTTCGCAATTCCAATTTAACAGGAAGAAACAAGCCGCCATCTTTCCTCCTGCTCCTTCGCCTTTGCTGGAAATGAACCTTGTCGTACCGCGAATTACACCAGTCCCGGGAATACGAATCGGCCGAATAAGTCCGGGCTCTTCTGCTGGCTAACCTTTCCAGAGCTGTGCCTAGCTTTCTGATAACATTTTCTTTTTTTTTTTTTTTTCATCGATGTTGTATTGAATCCTGAATTCAGAAGAATTTCAATTTTTTTTTTTAAATGGCCTTGTGATTGATTTAAATAGTACTTTATTTGCAGTTTGTCAAAAATGGAAACCTCAACTCTTTTTGCTCCACAGGGAAATAGAAGGAGTTACTTCGTGACTAATTACTTAGTGCCTACCACGCATAACAAAAGAAAAAGTTAAGATACTTAAACGTAAAGATAGTTATATATGTTTGATATTTTTGTAACACCTTATTTCGCATAGCTTTTTCTGGCCATAGACACCAAAAGTGGTATTTAACATGAAGGTTGTGGTGAATCCGGAATATAATGCAAAGCCTATTAAATTTGGTGTATGTATTTGATGTAAGTGCTGTTTAAACTAAGGTCCAATCCAATGTACTATTTTACTTGCAGAAAAAAAAACCTTGCCCCTCTAAACCATGAAGGGTATTGGATTAATTAAATGGTAGAGATTGTACTATTTCTAAGAATGCGGTAGTTCTATTCAAGACTACGCCCAACCAACAGATTTTTCCTCCTTATTTTGGATACCATCTTCATAGAGGCTGGGGGAGCCCTAGGTCCCGTAGGATCCATCTCCGGCCGCTCTAGCATGATAAAAGTCTGCCTTACTGGGAGTGGGATTTGAACCAGGTCCTTCAGCATAACAACCCAAAGTTTTACATACACTGTTACATACCATACACACTGAGCTACCCTGTTATTTTACTTGAAACTTTTGTTAAATACAGGTTGTCCCGAATTTAAATGGCAAAACTTCAGGAACTTTTAGGGGACCGAAAAACTAAGACAAAAACTCCTTTAGACATTTGCTCGTTTTTGCTTAGTTCTAGAGAAAATCGCAAAAAAAAGAAACAAAACAAAAATGCTACAGGTAGCGATTATCACCTTTCAAAGTTCGTCATGTTAGGCAGTGAGATATGTAAACACTTAATGTTATCCTTTACATTCTTTTATTTGTACATATTGGCTTCCTTCTAGGATTATAATACCTAAATCAGTCATCAGTCAGTTACTCAGATATTTTTGTGTGAATAGCATCAGCCACAATGCCGCATACATATTCTAATGTTGAATACGCTGATATGATTTTTGTGTATGGTTTCTGTAACGGTAATACTTTAGAAGCGGTGAGGGAGTACCATATGCGCGCCGATTTCCAAATAGAAGAGTGCCTAATCGACGAGTCTTTTCGTTAACTTTTAATAGACTACGAGAGACTGGGTCATTCTTAATCCGTAATGAAGGCGACCTATTCCAGGCAGCAGTAAGAGCAGATTGTCAGAGAAGAAATTGTGTCCAAAGCCACTTCGATAACAATCCTGAAACTAGCATCCGAAGAGCATCTGCTGCATAAGCAATATCGCAGCAACCAATATGACGAACTTTGAAAGAAGATAATCGCTACCCATACCATCTTCAAAAAGTTCAGAATTTATTACCTCAAGGTTATGTCAAGAGATTGAATTTTAGTAACTGGTTTCTTGAAAAAATTCGCGTTGATAATTTATTTCCATTAAAAATTATATGGACCGATGAAGCTACCTTCACAAGAGGAGGAATTGTTAATCAAAGAAATTATCATATATGGTCTCTTGAAAAACCCAGAGCTATTAGAGAGAATAGGTTTCAGCATGCATTTGCTATTAACGTTTGGCTTGGAATTTGGAACGGATTATTGGTGGGACCATATTTTTTACCTGGAAGATTAAATGGTATCACATTTACATATTTTTTGGAGCACGCCTTTTCTAATTATTTAGATAACATTCCCTTACAACAGTGGATTGAAATGTGGTTCCAACTCGATGGATGTCCAGCTCATTATAGCAGAGTTGCTCGAACTTGGCTGGATATAAATTATCCACAACGATGGATTGGACGTGGAGGAGTAGTACCATGGCCACCCAGATCACCTGATATGACACCCATGA
This sequence comes from Arma custos, assembly GCA_037127475.1. Taxonomy (NCBI): domain Eukaryota; kingdom Metazoa; phylum Arthropoda; class Insecta; order Hemiptera; family Pentatomidae; genus Arma; species Arma custos. The sequence continues at coordinate 83,286,848 of CM073760.1, read as the reverse complement.
ATTTCTTCGTAAAGGCAACCTTGAAGCAGAAAGTATTTTCGGTGTCAATCAACTCAAGAGAGCAATTAAGACACAGAATCATAGATACAGTGCACCAAATATCATCAGAACAATGTTTAGCTGCAATTTATCAAGTGAGTGCTAGATGTAATGCTTGCATTGGTGCAAGAGGACAACATTTTGAGCAATATTTACATTAAAAAGAACATAACATAAATATAAATGTAAATAAATAAGTATAAAAATAAAAACTTGGTTTGTTTCTTTTTTTGCGATTTTCTCTAAAATTAAGCAAAAACGAGTAAATCTCTAAAGGACTTTTTGTTTTAGTTTTTCGGTCCCCTATAAGTTCCTGAAGTTTTGCCATTTAAATTCGGGACACCCTGTCATAATTTATAACAAATTATAATTATAACAAATAATATTAAAATTTGGTTTAAAGTTTTCCTTCTTAAGGCCTATTCACTGCACACGCAATGAAAATATATATTTTTTTATATCCCGTTACGTAGAAATATAAAAATCAACTGAAATTAAAACAAATTAAACAAAATGAAATTAAGTCTTAAAGCCATAATAAAAAAAAAAAAAAAAAAAAAAAAAAAAAAATCAACTATTGAGATTGTTGTTTATTAATTATTCATACTTTTCTTTATACATTTCCTTGTATGCTGTTATAATTATTGGTGATCGGAGAGTTTCTATTTAATTTTGGATTCCTTTTTGAGCATTAAAAACTCTAAAAAACTGAGCCTTATGTTTACGTATTAGCGCATCGACTCGTTAATTAGTTGAATGAATGAGTCGTTTGTCTGTTGAGTTTTAAAATATTTTCAACCATACTTTCCCGCAGATACTAAAAATATTATAAATTTTCCAACTGAAAGACAAATTGATGATTTGCCATTTATTTCTAAACTAACTAAATTAACCATTAAACTAAAATTAAATTTAACCATCCTAAAATTAACGCTTTCTGATGTACTCAGTTGTATCATATATTTATCCTAACTGCATTTTCCATCGTTTAACTAATTAATAACAGTGATTGTCACAGTAACCTACTATGCATAAGATTGGCCGAAAATCGAGAGGCTAATAACGGCGTGGTAATACAATTGGTATATCATGGACAAATATTTACTCTATTGCTTTCTAACAACTGCTCCCGCATGGTTGATTTAGCAATTTTTTAAAGGGAGTAAAAAATCCATGATTATTTTAAGGGGAGTAAAAGTAGGGTCTCGAGTCTGTGAGGTAGCAGGTGTTCATCAGAGACTATTCTAGTTATGCCTGGATAGACAAAATTTAGGACCCCATAACCTTCTGGTTAACCGTATCAGCATAAAGTGACGTTAAATGAATAATTAACAACTAATTGCTGGATTTTTCCCATAACCATTAAACTTGGTCAGCTGATATGAATATTTCAAATAATTAATCGGAGGGACATGACAAAAGTGAGAAATAACCGATAGCTCGAGAGAGATGCGATCACACATCGATATGTCAAGCACAGGCCCTACCCCCATCAACTCTCAAAGGCACCTCATATCCCATCATATTTCTCGTCTCTTATTTTCTAATAATAGAGTTTTATCTTGGATGCGAAGTTTCAAAAACCTGTGGGGGTCAGTTTTAAATAACTAAGTAAAAATTATTTATTAGATTTTCTTGAAGACATAAATAACACAGGCAAATGACGAAAAAACTTTTGCATTCAAAATACCTTATTCCTATAGTTTTGAGGCTGCTGAATCCATATATGATATTAAAAAAACTGTATCACCCATAATTTCTTCACATTTTATAGTTAAATTTATTAAATTAAGCGATTTTTAAAGAATTGAACAGCTTTAATATTAATAATAATTAACTGAAAAACTAGATCTATTGGTGTGGATGAAGTTAGAAGCATTGCTGAAACACATTTGCTGGCCAAAAAAAGGTTGATTATTTTTTCTGCTGACAGCTGATGCTTTGTAAAAAGTCTGCTGACAGTTTTTGTTATATTTCTGGTGAGTTTGTAATTATAAACCACCAAAGAAATATTACAGACTTTGTCAAAAAGGTTTATCTATCAGATGTTAACTTTGAATCCACAATGACCTTAAATAAGAAAGAAGCATGGGTATCATCCAAGCAAGTCATTACAAAGTTCTTGGTCAGTGAAAAAGACCTAGAGTATGTTTATATTGTAGCTAACATGTTACAGAACTTTAAAAAGTTAGGATGTTTGATGAACCTGAAATTTCACTTTTTGAACAGCCACCTTGGTTACTTCCCGTACAATTTGGTAGATGTTAGTGAGGAGCAAGCTGAGCGTTTTCACCAGGACGTTAAAGTGATGGAAAAACGTTACCAGGGCCGCTGGAACACCAACCATAATGGGGGACTACTGTTGGTCACTTCACCGAGAAGTTCAACAAGCAACTCATCATAGAAAAAGCTACACAAGAAGTTTAAAAAAAAGAGAAAGAAAGTATAGATCAATTCCAGTTGATAAGTGACACCTGTATCAGCACATTATATCACTATTTTAAGTAGCCACTGTAAATACAAACCATGCTTATGATGTAACACAGTGTTTCATTAATTCCCCCTTATACCGTATAGGAGTTTAGATAGGGGTTTATACTATATAATACAAAGCATATTGCTGAAAAACTATGGGTGATACAAAATAACCAATGCCAGATTTAGATTCAGCGCATCAAAATCTATAAAGATCAACTATTAAAGTTAAAAAGATTTTATGTTGGCCTGTGTAATTCAACATCATCATAATCTTTCCCTCTTCTACAGTGGTGCGTTATGAGGATCATGTTTATAGGGTCTGGAATAAATACATAACTAAAAGAATAGAACAAATGACATAGATTAGGGTTCTGGGGCATTTTAAATGTATAGAAGATTGCAGTCAATAACTTCCGACATTTATTACAAAAAGTACTTCTAAGTAAAGGGTAGACCGAGATAGTACCGAGGTGGTAGGATTGCGTTAAGAGTGATCTGGTGTATTTGGGTTTGGGTTGTATTCCGTGGACGGAATATAGTAAGCGGAGATTAGTGGTATCGGTATCGAACTTTCGGTATCGCTAAGCCTATAATACTAATATAGTATTATAATAATACTATTATGATTAACTGTGTGTTAAGAACTTTGCTGTTACTGATAAAGCTTAAACCTTGAAACACCCTGTGCTGATCGAACATAAAAAAAAAACCACAATATATTTTTTGAATAGTGAAAAAAGCTTTTTACACAATAAAAAAAAAAGAACGAAGAATAGAAAAAACGCAAAATCGGAAAAAGGAGCACCAAAGATAAGGGTAAAAACGCCCTGTAACCTCCATATCCTGTATCAGAGAGCGCTGAAGAGAAGCTAAAAATGTTGCTTGAGATCTTTTATAAAGTTTCTCTGAGGTGCAGGCAAGCGAACAGATCTAACAAAGTTTATCAAAAATTAAATACTATAAATATCTATATAGTAAATTAAAAAAAAAAAAACCTGTACCAATACAACCCGTGAACGGGTCTGGGGTTCACTTGGTACTTGGTAGAAACTCTACTGTTTCATGAACAACGGTTGTGCAGGGAGGTCATTTTTCCTAAATCACGCTCAACCCTTTGAAAAATTTGGAATTTGCCCCTTATTCTGGGCACTCTCTTTGTAGAGGCTGAGTGATCACCAGGATTCTAGATCCCAAATGATCCATCTCCGGCTTAACTAAAAGTTAACTTTTAGTTTTAAATTAACTTTTTAAACTAAAATGAAAACGGACTTAATAAAAGTCTTGTCAGCAGTGGGATTTGAACCTAGATTTTCGGCATAGCAACTTAGTGATCTACCTCTGATCCCCTCAGATCCCATAGAATTGTAATTATTTAAGCTTATTATTTATTAATCCTTTGAACCATTAATTATTATGATTTCATTTTCAGTTTTGAAGAGTGCAATGAACCACAGGCAGTAATTGTATGTCTTTGAAGTAATATTTAACTGTCACTGCAACAAACAGAACAAATCGTTTAATCTACGATAGTAAAAACATCCAATTTTATGATCTGTAAACAATATATGTATATGCAGTACTTTCTTGGTTATTAGCTAATGCAATCTACGAGGAAGAAAATGGCCCGAGTGGAGGTAAAAAAAATTCTTTTTAGAAAGAACTGTTTATTTGGAAGCCGACGTTTCGACCCACATTGCAGGTCTTCTTCAGGGCTATTGAGTAGGATCAATAGGATCGGCTTCCAAATGCACAGTTTAATGTGGGTCAAAACGTCGGCTTCCAAATAAACAGTTCTAGGTGGGTCGATACGTCGGCTTCCAAATAAGCGGTCTAAGTGAGTCGAAACGTTGACTTCCAAATGCACAGTTCTATGTGAGTCGAAACGTTGACTTCCAAATAAACAGTTCTTCTTTCTAAAGATAATTTTTTTACCCCCACCCGGAACATTTTCTTCCTCATATATATAAAACGTCAACTAATGTTATTCATAATGTAACCTACATTTATTTGCCTTAATTATTTTTCCTCTTATTCAATTATGCATACCCTGACTTTTTTTATTTATATTTTTAGCCTCATTTGGAAAACCCGCCTTTCTTAGCAAATAGGAGAATGGTTGAGTCGTTAGTCATCGTTTTTCCCCCGCGGATAAATATTTGTCTCCTGGCTCGCAGTTAATTATACCAGCCAACTGTTTACACTTCGTCAGAAATTTTCGGGCTCTTGGAATTTTTCTCGCTATTAGTCAATTTATTTACTAATACTCTAGTGTTTGCGAAAGAGTCCTTTGTGAGAAGGGGTTTACTCTATCCTGCAAGCTTATTACCAACAGATTTTAAAAGTCTAATAAATACGTTCAGTCAATTTAAAAATACATCCATTACGAACGAAAATGGTCTGAGTGGAGGAAAACAAAAAAAAAATCATAAATATTAATAAACTATTTATAGCTATTTATTTAATTTTTATTTCTAGGTAATAACTATTTAAGGAATCATTTTTTAATTGAACTAATAATTATTCAATATACGAATATGTTCAGTATTGTAAGCTTATAATGAATAATACTAACTATTAAAAAAAACATAATAAAAGACAGATAAATTGAACCATTAACATTATTTAGGATGCTTAAAACGATTAAATATTTTGCTAATAATTTTGTGTTTTAAATAACAAAAGAAGGAAGGCATAGAAGTTCTACTGATACAATATCATCATATACTGTTTTCGTTACTTATTTCTGCAAGCAATTTGTTGGTTGTTAACATGTACTTATTCTTATTTGATTCCAAATTATATTTTAATTTGAATAAAAATGATTATCAAAAGTTAAATAAAAATATACTATACTTTTTGTACATTTTGTCTATTCCAAAACTATAATTATTGACAGGAAATTAAATATATAGAAGCATTATCATCTCAGGTACAATAAAACATCCTAACTATATGTATCTTGATAGGTAAAAGAAAATATCGTACTAGTATTATAAGTGTCACAACTCAAATATAAGTGTTTTTTCGTTCTTGAGCTACGGTCATGAAAGAAATGGGTAAATATATCTTTTTCATTCATCAAAACGGTATCAACTTACCTTCAGACGTTTCTACCAGAAGACACCAGAATCACTTTTAGTGTCCTAATACTATTTCAAGCTCACTAATAGTTTTACCGTTTTGTTTTCCAAAAATCTAGGTTTTAGACTTATTTCACTTCAGAAATACTTGTGCGATATATACATGTTTCAGGGTTAATTAATCATACTGAAAGTTTGAACTAAGGACCTCAAAACAAGAAATAATTCCCTATGGAGGTACGCCCGCAAAGGCTTTGTTTAGGATATGTTCACACCTAAAGATTTTCATTATTATGGTTTATTTAGGTATAGTAATTAAACAAAACTTATTAAATATGTTTAAACTAATTTATTCATTAAAGGTAAACCTCATTAAAGATTGTTCTAAGTGATTTCATTGAGCATCCAGTGGCGTAATACTTCCCTCTATAGGAATTTTTTCCCTTGTTTTGAGGTCTTTAGTTTCAATTAGGCAATTAACCCTGGAACATCCTGGGGTCTTTCATTAAGAATGATAGGTTTTAATTTTGAATAAAACAACAAAGGTTTGACTTATCAACTTAATTCCTGCTTTATTTTGAAGCTTGGACAATGCTGTTATGTTTGAATAAGATATTGCTCAAATGTCCACCACGGGCTCGTAGACACTGACGTACCCGATCGCTCCAATTTCTGAACACTGTGAAATTATTATGGCTGTATTCCGCCAATAACTTGACGAATATTCTCTTATAAGTGATCCAACGACTGTGGCTTGTTGGCATAGACTTGTGCTTTCACATAGACCCTAAGAAAATAATCCAAGGGTGTCAAATCATGACCTTGGCGGCCAGTTCACAAAACCTCGTCGTGAGATGAACCAATCGCCTAACTTTTCCCTCAGCAAAGCGAGAGTAGCATAAGATGACACATAGCGCTATCTTGTTGGAACCACATCTCTTCAATATTGACGTTCTCAAGTTCTGGCCATAGAAATTCGAGTAACATGGTCCTAAAGCGATCACCATTCACGGTTACGGCTGTTCCATTCTCATTTCGAAAGAAATAAGAATAACGCCGCCATACAATAAACCGCACCAGACATTGAGTTTTTCGTAATGCAAAGGAACTTCATGTAACACTTCTGGGTTGTCCTCGCACCACCCACAACTGAGCTACCACTTTGATAATGTTTTTTTATTACTTCCAACTGATCGAGATGAGTCGAATGCTGCATCATGAAACTGCATATAGTAAGACCTAGAAATAAAAAAAAAATATTAGAAACCGAGAAATCTCCATTAGAAAAACTATCACTCATATTGAAAGACCCTTTCGAAAAATAGACAACATTCCAATGATAAATTTATGGAAATTATTCTAGTGTTTTTGCTCTATATTACTTTGTTATGTAACTTTTAACGTGATGCAGTATCCCCAATTTCAAAGATTTATACAATAATACGAAATTTTAAAACTATCTAAACTGAAATACCCATTAGAATTGCAATTTCATAATCAAACTGTTCTACACCTCCGAGGATGAAACAGTTTCACAATGAGAAGAATATATTCCTAGTAATTAAAATTGTTGATTCAGAACTGCTCGTGAATTTTTAGATTAGTATTAAACGTTTTTCCACTGGCTAAATAGATTTCATTCATATTTAACAACTCGCCCCCTTAAGAAAGAACTCATTCAGCAGAGGTTGTTTTGAAGTTTTCTCAACGCAACTCGATAAGAAGCGTGAAAATTAGATTTTTAAGATTTAGGAAATAGCTGCCGTTTCTCGGTATTTATCTCAGAACTTGAGAAAGGCCATTGTTGCCTTTTGATATTTTAACAACTTTTCTTGAATGGTTTATGTAATATAATTTTAAATATATTTCTCTGAAGTTATTTTCTTAAATGCTGTCTTATTTTATTATACGTGAGTAAATTAATTTCATAGTACACGTAAAAAACTTCTCCCAAATAACTTCATTCATATATAAAACCCATATATCATGTTGCAAACATGACTGAGGAAATCGGGTAGCTCAATGGCAGAGCGGTGAGTTGCCATGCCGAAGGTCCAACATTCAAATCCAGCAATGGTAGATAATTTATTGGATAATTTATTACACTATCAAACCCAAATCCGTCAGATAAAAACAGTGATCTTCCCACTCTCTTAAAGCAATCTTCCCACCTACGGCTCGGTCCACCACTAATCTAGAATAATTAAAAACACAATTTTTAAAGTTAAATCGGTTATTTATTTTGCACTTATTGCATGAAGTCGGATAACTTTTCCTTTGATTCCTTGTTTTTTTTTTCTTCCTTAACCCCTTGGCTTTTATTAATTTTTGAACATAACATATTAATATTAATAGTGATACATGGTATCTCTTTTACTGCACCAGGTGCATTTTAAGAGAGGATTGTGCATTGAATTTTCTTTAAGATTAATTTGATGGAAGGAGTGGGGGATCCAGTGATGGGGCTCACTAGTTCTTTCTGATTTGATTCCTTGTAATGTGGAAAACATATTTACAGAAGCGAGTGTTTATTTGGATATGCGATTAATTCTGCGAGAATTTGCAACAACTATCATCAAGCGACCGAAAACAGCGTGAAAATTACAGTTTGTAGCAGTTAGAGAGATGTATAACGCTTCGCGACCACATATCTCACAACTTCACAAACTGGTTTCACTAACTAGTAGAATCTTCAAGTTCTCATGAGTCACGCTTATAAGGGACGTAAATAATATTGTAAGGGCCATAGTCAGGCACTATTTTGAAGCACACCATAACTTGTCTTAAATACTTAAGAAAGTACTGCAGAAATATCGGATAATTTAAAAAATTATTCACTCTTATGAAGTAAATGATAAATACAATTATTATACTACAGGAATTATTATATTAGGAAAGATTAAATAAAAATCTGCGAAGCAGTAGGATTTGAAACTCTGCTCTCAAATAAATATATATAAGCCATACTAAAATCTGTTTTATTTTACTATTATATATTATATATATATATTGTATAAAAGGTATTATTTCATGTGAAATATATGTAATGCTGATTCTGAGTATCTGAATGTTTTAGGTTTAATAAAACTATATTAGTTTTAACAATCTACTACTTCTCCTAGATGAAATATTTTCCTGATTTAATTTAATAAGTTGGAAAAACTCATTACTCTCGATTCTGTTAAAATCCGGAGATAGACCTTGTAGGATCTGGAGACCCTCCTCGGGCTTACCCAGTCTCTGTAAAGTGGGTACTCTTCATTGGAGGAAAACCAGGCGGTTTAGCGTGATCTAGGGCAAATCACCTACCTGCACAACAGTTGTTCATGAAACAGTACAATCTCCTCTACCATGTACTGAACCCAAGAGCCTTCATGGGTTGTAGCGGTAAAGGTATGTTTTCATTACTCTATACGAACATTTCTATTCTTTGGTACATTTATAAAATCACGCAAGCTTTCGGAGAATACAAACCACTGGGGAACTAAGTTACAAAATGTTGGACTAAAATTATTGTTCTCACTGGTGAAGCAACAGTTAACTTAAACATTTGCCAATCCTTGTTAAAACATCTTAATTAAACTCTACAAATATACGGCAATGCAACACAAACACAAAAAACGACTTCAGTTTGTATTTCCTTTGCAAAGTATACTTTATACTTGTAAGAAGTTAAGGTGGCTTATGCTTAACAACTTAAAATAACAATGTTCCATATAAGGGTAGCCATATATATAAATGTTTTCTCTAATAATATATAATTATTCTATTGAATCTTAGTGTATTTTAACACGTTTTCATTAGCTTCATCTACCTGTACGTATATACAGTTGTTCGCATAACAACCTACTATTCTATATGCTGTCCTTCCGAGGGTAAGTAAAATGACAATTGCAAGCATGTGCAGTGTCAGGTACACTGGAATATAGGCCACACAAAACATCGAATTAAATTTAAACTTTGAGCACATGTCAGTACAGTAGTTCTAGAAGTTTGTCTCCATTGTCTTGGATAGGATCTTCAGGAATAGTAAAAAATCAGGTACAGTGGTTTTGTGTGGTCAATTTTCAAAAATATTCATAATTTAAATAATCAAGCACGAATAACGTCTAAAAAAAGAAGTTAATAAGCAACGCTAACATGAAAAAAAAAACCTGTACCTCTACAACCTCTTGGGTACATTACGTGGTATAGATTGTACTGTTTCATGAGCCATGGTGATGCAGGAAGGTGATTTGTCACCAGATTTTTCTCCCATTTTGGGTACCCACTTTATAGTTGGGTGAGCCCCAGGAGGGCCCTAGACCTCATAGGATCCATCTCCGGTTGCTAACAGATTAAATAAAAGTCTTGTCAGCATCAGAACATAAAGGATTGTCTCGGTAACTCAGCGCACTACCACTCAGTCACTCCGATCCATAACGCATTTAACTAAAATCTTTCTTATATAATAGAGATATTTTAATATACCACAGTGATCTAAACGTTAAAGACCAAAAGTTGTGAGTTGGAAAGTTCAACAAAGCTTAATCTTTAAAAGCTATAGGCTTTTAAATACATTCAATATATCCGGGGGTAGGATTCATCGCTGTTTCTACCTTAATTTGTATAAGGGTTGAAATGAACATGAAAATGAGCGTGAATATGTATGAGGAAGGATATCTGGATCAATCTGCTCGAAAACATTGGAATACAAATCCATTCGTATCCATTAGGCCGGGGCTAATATACACTATTCTCTCCTCTGTGTGTATTTTATTTATACATATTTTTTTGTTATACATGTAAAAGCCCCGCTACGGATGAATAAATGCACCGTGAACAATGTTCCTTTATTTTCTAAAATACCTTTTCATCTAATGCTGTATAAATGTAACGTAAAAACATAAAGCAGAAAATATCATTCTACGTTTTATTTATCTATACATAAAACAAAGTCCTCCACCGCGTTAGTCCGTCGTTAGCGGTAAACTCAAAAACTACTTCACGGATTTTCAGGCGGTTTTCTCCAATAAATAGAGTGATCCATGAAGTTTTAGGTATATAATTTTTCATGATTTTGTGTAAATTTGTTGGAGTATACCGATAATTGTTGTAAGTTTTAGAAAAAGTATAGTCGCTTGGATGGTTTCATCGAAGAACCTTCTATCTATCTTTACATATTATAAAACTAAGTCCTGAATTGAGATGTATCGCAAAAAATGAACGCGAGTGAAAATAAATTTATATAAAGCAATTTTTATTTTGTTTTTTATATTTTTGATTTTTTTTTATTGTTTTTATGTTTGTAATATATAAACAATAAAATACATTAATGCACTTCGCGTTAGAGAAGAAATTAGTTGACTGGAACTTCTAATGTAAGTATAGAGATAGTTGGGGTGCACTCAATTAAAATACCATAATAAGTGCATTTTCATTCTGTTTACCAATTTTTTTTCTTTTTTTGTTTTTCTCTTTGTATTTATTTGCACCATCACCTTTCTACACATTTATTCTTAGATAATTTTTATTCATATTATTCCTTCACTATTTTGTTCAATTTTTCTGTTGCTCATTATTATATTATTATTTTCTTGGTGCTATAATGTAATTTTATAGTTATTTTGTTTTGTCTGTTTTCTCTCACAGACCTACAATGTTGGTCGAAAAGTCGGCACACAATAAATAAGTATGCACTTATTATGGTGTTTTAATTGACTGCACCCCCAACTATCTCTATTCTAACATTAATATACTTCATGTAGTGAAGAAATTATGTTACATTTAAATCTTTGACCACATATTTGACACAAAAAATTGATAAGATCCTCCGACAGATAAAACGTGTTGGCATAATATGCTCCAATACTCGTGCGAAGCCGGAGCGGGTCATTAATTTATAATATAGAAAGAAGTTTTTAAATCTTGTTAAACTTGATTATTACAAAATTTATCAGTTTTTTTTATTAGTTTGTCTAGCTATAAAATTTTTCACAGTGAATGATTATCGACAGCATAAAGCAATTTGTCTTGAAATTCATTATCATTTTTTCTCGACCGCAATACTAAGTTTTTAGAACAGATCGGGTTTATCCGAGCGGACAAAGAATTACTTCCACTACACTGGAAGATTTTAATGAACATGAATATTAACAGTTTTCCTTCGCCCGCTGAAGGCCCTTGGGCTAAAGCTGCTCATTATTGGAACGGGAAGAGGATTTATCTTCATGATAATGAAGAATTGAGAAAGAAATAGCTAAACCTTATTAAGGATAATGGATTAAAAATAGTGAAATAAAACAATCATTTTTTTTTAATACGGACAACTCTATTTCTTATGCTAGCTGAACAAGAATTAAAAAAAAATGATAGTAGTTCGATGGTTATTTTTAAGATAAAACAAAGAAAAAGAATAAATAAAAACTTCTTTAGTTATTATTTGCTTTCTAAACAGTGATAAAAAGATTAATTTACAAAATAAAACAATAAAATGGAAAGAAAAATTCGACTATTTTCGGATGCCATTACAAAAGGAATTTATGAAGTAAGGAAAGATTTAGATGAGTTGAACATCAATGAGTCTCACTCAGTGTTAGAAAGAAGTGAATTTATGAACAAACCAGTATAGTAAAATAATGATAGAAGTTTGATGCTTATTTTTAGGCAATAAAAAAGCACATCTTCCATTATTTTTCACCCTCTTAGCAGTTTTGCAAGGTAATAAAAGAAATAGAAAGAAAAACGTGGAATTAAGAAGCCAGAAAAGATGTAGATAAATTGATCATCTCTGACTCGCACATGAGAAATCCATGAATTTTACGATCAAAGTGAACAAATGGGAGATGTTTCGTTACGATGAAAGACCCGGGGTCTTACGAAGCCGGAGAGAGGATCAAAGAAAACATGCGTGTGAAAGCATGAAATAATATTGATGATAGAGAAACATTCAGTAAACGAAAGGAAACACCTGTGGTTGATGTCAATAAAAAATAAAAAATTAATTAGAATAATATATTCCTGATAAGAGGAACTGAGGTTAACGTTATTTATTTATGGTTTATAGAAATAAATGATTACCCACTGAAAAATGTTGAAAGATAATGTAGCTGATTTCAAAACCTGCAATATGCGAAGGTGCAGATTATTATTCGTGTGCACTTCAACTACATCGTTTATCTTGCTATATTTTTATTAAATTGTTTACAACCTTGTAACAAGTTATAAAATATATTTTCCTTATTAGTAGTTGTCGTCGAGAATCGTTCTTGGAAAGACTTCATTTCCCGAACCATTACTTTTAACTCCCCTACCATCTGTTTAAGCCATTCTACGTATCAAAATATGTACGTATTTTTTCCTAAGAAAGAAAAAAAATTAGTAATTTATTAAACCTTATTTATTTATTGTTTTTACATTGGTCTCGCCGTTTCAGGCTATACTTACTTCAGAACACTGATGACAACCGCTCGCTCTAAACTCCCGATTAATTACAAAAACAATATGTTTCAAATGGCATTTGTTTGATTTCTTAAATAATTTTTTATTATTATTAATTACAAAAGAATCATATAAATGACTAATTATAAGACCTATTTGGATTTACGGAGTAGAACTTTGGGGCTCCACTAAGCCATCGAATTCCTCTCGTACCAATCCTTACAATCCAAAATCCTTCATAAAATCTTCAATGATCTTCCTTTGTTGCAAATAAAATCATCTTTATTGCCCCATTTGTTGCTGATTTTCCCCGAACCCGATATCACCTATGCATGGATAACTTTATTCCTACTCAAACCCACTACTTTCAAACTAGCAACTTTTTCAATTCCCGATGATTGCTTCGTAATCTTCCTACTGATATCAGTTATTTGGGTAAGTAGTCTCTCTTACTATAATCGGAAAATGCACATAATAGCTGATTTCAAAAATATGGTGGCTGTTTTTGAACTAATATAAACAGAAACCTAATCACATTCTCCCTCAATAATTTATATGAATTTAAATATTAATATTGCATCTTTATTTTGATTAATTAAAACGAAAAGAAAATAGGGCGCGTGTCATTGGCCTTTTGAATTGATCTATCTCTGCTTGTTTTTCTCTTGTAAACGATTTATTGCTCAATCACGACAGGCGATTCGTCGCCCATAGAATCGGCTTTAGTGGTAGTATATCATCTCTACGCATTTCTGTATTTCTTTATAATTTCATTTTGTTTTTTTATTGAAACTTGAGCGATTCATTAAATTGAAATACTGAAATCTTAGAAGCAAAACATGTAATTCACTTTATGTTATCGGGATGAGTTCCCATGGATTAGCTTTAATATAGGGCATATTGTATGTGGTTGGACAGTTACGACAAAAGCGCCTACTGATGTTTTTTAATTCAATTGTAAATTGAACTGTAGCAATATGTAGCAATGTGGGAATAATGAAAATTAAATTAAAAAGGATTTATATTATAATATAATGTTAGTATAACACACAGAAATATAAGACATCGTAAACTTCATTGAATGATTTTTGCGATGTATTAAAATTAAAATCGGGTAAACATAAAAGTATTCTCCGTCTTCACTGATTGAAATAATATTTGATATTTTATTTATTTCGATTAACACCTAATCGTTCTGTGAGCATAAAAACAAAACAAATAAAGCCCTAAAATTGTTACATTTTATTATTTTATTCTACAGATAATTTAGAGGCTGAATAAATATATTAATTTTATTCTGGGACTAGGTTTCTCTACGTCTAAACAATGAAAACCATAATTTACTTCTAAAACGACAAATATGTACAGAAACAAAAACAGAATCTGCATCTTACCAAAAGACACACAATAAGCAGAAGGTATTTACATAAAAAGAAAAAAAGTAAATAAAAACAACAGCAAATAAAAAATATAAAATGTAAAAAAGTTACAAGAATTGCATCTTAACAATGAAAACTATAATTTACTTCTAATTGATAAAAGAAAATAATTTTGTTTGGTCTGAGAGCATCTGTCTAAGGAGTTAAGATGTTGGAAAATCATGGGTTTGAATGGGGGCAGGGTAGAAGCATGGCGTATTAGGTGGTGGAGCTGTTAAGATAGGAAAGCTCGAATGTTTTGGTTCTGTGTGAAAAAGGATTGTGCAGTGTTATTGTTATTATGGGATTGTAGGGATTTTTTGATTAGGTAATTTATAAATAATACATATCCTCAAAACTACTTTAAGATTACTATACCAACGTTTGAAGCAAAGTATATGTCTGGTTTAAAAAAATAAATTAATAAACTTCTTCATCTTGATTTTATCAATAAATCAGGCTAAAATAATTAATCACAGGAATAAATTAGTTGCCACATATTAACACGTACAAAAGTTATAAAAACCTAAATCTGTGATACTAGGACCCATGAAGAGGCTTTGGGTTTATTACGTGGTAGAAGTTTCACTGTTTTTATCACAACGGTTGTGCAAGGAGGTGATTTGTCCAAGATCACATTCAACCGTGATAATTTTTTCCTCCTTTTTTGGATACTCCCCAATTTGTTGGCCGCGGGAGCAACTTTGCATTCTACTACTGATCCACCCTAATATTCTATCGATACATACATTAAATCTTGACGATCTCAAAATATTCAGCTCAAGCTTTTGATTTTATTTTTAATATTAAACTGACAATCCCTTATTCCTTGAGTGAACGAGATAGCGAGTACTTCCTTAATTGAATACAGAGTTTGCTAAATGGAAAAAAGAAGTAGGTAGTTCTTTTCATTAAGATGTGAAGAACTTGATCTGATAATCCCCAACAGGTCTCGATATTGTTATAACTTCCTCGATGGTGGGAGTGGGTGGTTCCAGCACCTTCCCCCTTTCAAATCTTACCTCCTCCTTCGAGACATTTTCCACTAAATTTAGCACTAGAGGAACTTAAGAAACATTCCTTTTCCCTTTTGTCTGTCTTTCTTTGGTAATTATTTTTAAAACGTCCACTTTCTAAAAGGCCCTTTAAAGAATAGCTTCTGAAAGACCCATTCCTGCTAAAAGTACCCATTCAGAAAACCTTAAGAAAATATTCGTTTCATCGCCTGAAATGAATTAAACTTTTCATTTAGAACTTTTTTTTCTTATTCTTCTGAACAAACTGAACGTTATTGTAAAAATTCCATCTTGAGGATAATTGTTCCTTCATGTTTTATTCAAATCGAGTATTTTATTTCACTTAATTGTTAATAAATAATTAATAACCGATATCAGTTGTTTCAAGCAACCTAATTATTAATAAATAAGATTTATTTTAGTATTAATTAAAAAAAAACTTTGCCATTAAAACCTATGAAGATACTTGGGTTTAGTACGTTACAGAGTCTGTGCTGTTTCTTGGACTTTGTGGAGGGTGATGATTTGTCTTAGATCACGCTCAACCACCAGGTTTCCCTCCAATTGAGGGTACCCACTTTAGAGAGGCTGGGTGAGCCACAAGAGGGTTTCCAGATTACAAATTTCCATTCTCCGCTATTAACATATTTAATAAATCATCTGCCACACCTTGACCTTCGGCAAAGCAATTCACCGCTCTACCACTGAGCTTCCCCGCTTCCCTAATTGTTAATAAATAATTAATATCCAATATCAGTTGTTTTGAAATATAATTGTATTTCACTCGGATGAAGAACCCATGGAAATAGGAGATGGTGAAAACCATTGAAAATTAGAGTGAGAAGATTACATAAAATACAGTTATTGTGTAATAATGAATATTGCCAAAACCCATGTTGTGAGGCAAGGAAGGGTGTTTAAATAAACGAAAAAAATAATTATATTTATATATTAATGCTGTAAACATTACATGAACTGTAAATAATTATTGTAATTAACTATTAAGATTGATAAAACCAGATACTTACAAGTAATTGGAGATCAACTCTGTGTAAAGAAAATTAAAATTTGTTTAAAATACAGAACAAACTAAAAAAACCTATTAACATTTTGAATACCTTGCCTGCTTCTTCTTTAACAAGTAGAAGAGGCTGTATTTGTCTTGAAGACGTTATACTTTTTGTTATTTCTTCATTCATTGTTTTTTTCTTTCTAAGGAAGTGAAGTAAAAAGTAAATTAAAATAACTTTTTTAAGAACAAAAGAACTCCGATGCTTTGATACTGCAAAGGGAGAATAAATGAAATTTGTACATTCTGATGTTTTAAAGATTTCTTAAGAGCTTTTGTTTTTCAATTTTTTTATTTAATTCGCGATATTATCAAGTACATCTTTATTAATCAAAATATTGGTTTTCAAAGATTAAATTCAATTTGATTTTGAATTATTCAAATATTTTAGTTATGTCAAATAGTAATATTTTAGTTATGTCACCTCTATAATTTTTGAAGTAATAAAGTTTTCGCTGGGAAACACCGTTTTGAAGTTGTGAATAATATAAAAATTTCCAACATTTGATATTGAGTACATTGCAGTATGAAATTTGTCTAATAAGGTATTTATTGAACACATGAATTTGATTTTGAAATTATAATTCAATCACCCTAGAAAAGTAGATTTTTTAACCTTTGACATAAGCTATCTTCAAGAAATAGTTAAAAACTAACCATTAAAGCTATCTAAGCGGAAAATAGTTAATTGATTAAATGGTTCAGGCAGTGCAGCCAAAGGTAACACAAAATTAGAAAAACTTATTAGATTCTATTCATCATATATTTAAGTGAACAATTTTGTGAATTCGGTGCGGCCAGTGTTCAAAACGCCAACTAATACGTTTTGAGTCAACAGCTTTAGTTTTTAGGGACACAATCTATAAATCATATTTATATTTTAATCGTAACTTATTACGTTTAATGAAAATTTTCAAATTTCGCAATGTAATTAAACTTTAAAAGATAATTTAAACTTTTATTTTTGGAGCAATTGCTTTGAACCGATTGATCGGAGGTGTGTGTGTTTGAGAATAAATCTATTTGGAAACGAATTCTAGCTTCGAGTCCTTTATTTGAATGAATCTGTCACTAAGTTGATAAAAATCTAAAAGAAAAAAATTAATTTCAATAGATTACGTATGAGAAAAAAAAATTGTTCGACTGCAACCCATCACGCAGTTTGGGTCTTGGCCTCAGTACGATAGAGATAGTACTGTTTCTAGGACACGGTTGTACAGTAAGGAGCCGACTTGTCCGAGATCACTCTCAACTGTCAGGGTTGTCCCACTATTTAGTGTACCCACTTTAAGGCTAGTACGTAGACGTATGAGAATCGAATAAATATAATTTTTATAAAATCAATAAAGATAAATCGATTCTCTCAAACTAGAAATATCACGGTTATCTCATAGCTTCTTCCTTCCACCATCTGAAACCGCAGGAGTTTCACCGAGGTGTGAGGAAGCAGGACTCTTACCTAATATCGACGAGGAGAAAGCAGGAGTCCTCCAAGGACACCCTCATAGCTTCCGATGTATTATTTAGTGATGACAGGCCTGGACCTCTGCCCAATATCCACCCATTCCTTCTCATATAGTGCTCAACCTCTTATTCCATTCCCTTGTCCAATTTCATAAGCTATTCCCTCAAAAGGATATGAATGCCAGTGTTCTATCGGATCTTTTCTTCATGGAAAATATTGAAAAGAAATAAAAATAAGTAGACTATAAAATATATCACTTTATGTGTCTATAAAGCTGAATAATATTTCGCGAGACATTGAAGTCGTCGTTTACTTTTATTGGGCTGTGCCGTTGGTGTAAAATAATATTTTTTAAGTTGTATTTTATAGTTTACACATTGGGTTTTTCATCGATTTTATTATAATCAGATGCTGGGTTGTCATTATTTTTATTTATGAAAATAAATAAAATCTGTTAACAATACATCTGTTTGAAAATCAATAAATATTTAATGGACTAAGTACCTTTATGTGCCATGCTTTGGGGAATTCCTATTCAGTAATTCACAGATTTTAGTTATTATTTGGTATTGTTTTATTATCGTTTTTATTCTTTAACATACCGTATTTCGTATCTTATTTATTTAATGTCACATAATGCTGCTATGGCTAATCGGATGATGGAGCAACGGAAGACCTAAATTTTGTATAACCAGGTATAATTAGGGTAGGTATCTTTAACGATACACGTATACCGTACAGGCTCGCCCCCCCCCCCCCATTGTCTATTCCTTCCGAAAAAAAGCATAATGGAACAGTCCAAACTCCTTGATCCACTTCAATCAGGCTCGTTAAAATCAACCCCAGATAAACTGCTCCTTACAGTGCCCATGTATCCAATAAGAAGAAAAAATTGGTTTTCTCTGATGAGAAGAAAAGATAAAACTGGTCCTTCTACAAACTGTTATGAATGTGAAGATCATTTTAATGTAAGTTTAAGCTTTGTATTCTTCACTTCTCCTGCACTCTAAATGTGTCTTCCCCTATGTTTAAATAAGATGATTGTCATGGTAATGCTATCATTCAAACTATATGTACGTTACAAATTATCCTTAAAAGATTGTTATGGCTTCTTATTATTGATCTTCTACATTGAATATAGGGAGCGGAGTGGCTCAGTGGTAGATCACTGAGCTGCCATGCCGGAAATTCTGGTTCAAATCCCACTGCAGGCCATGACTTTTATTTAGCCTGTTTGCAATGGGAGCTGGATCATATAGGATCTAGGAACCTCCTGGGGCCCACCCAGCCTCTAGAAAATATTATAAAAATAGGGTACCCAAAATAAGGAGGAAAATCTGGCAGTTGAGCGTGACCTAGGCCAAGTCACCTCCTTGCAGAACCGTTGTCCATGAAACAATACAGTCACTACCATGTAATGAACCCCAGACCCTTCATGGGTTGTAGTGGTATAGGTTTTTTTTACATTGAATGTAGCGTAAAATTAACATAGTTTCAACAATAACTAGTCAGTGTCTAGTGCATGTAAGCACTCAAGCACCATTTTCAGATGCAGTGAGTTTGATATTTTTTTTTTTAAAGATAGGGCATCGTCGCCTATTTTAGTGGGACCAATATACAAACATCATCCATGAAAGTACCAAAATTTCTTGCCAGAGATATTTATAGTGATGACTCCAGTGATTCAGGTAAAATTTCCTCATCGGTTGATGATAAAACAAAGGTTTTTTTGCTTTGTCTTTGAAGTGAAAGTGATAAAGAAAGTATTTCTGCATTAAAAAGTTTTAAGCACTTTCAACAAAATATCATAAAGAAGCCTTTGGTATGCATAGGTTATGTTGATAAAATTAATAGTTATTAAATAAAAATTATAACAAAAATTGACTCTTTACTTGAAATAAGCTAATTTAATTAATAAGCAATTGATTTATTTCTGAAAATGAACACAGTATTCTATATGCCCTAGTCGATGCCCTGACTTAGCCCATTATTGGCTACGAAAACAACAAGATTTCGCTTCCTTAAGTTCATGAAACCCTTATTGTAGAAAATACTAGTTAACCACTTGTTCACCGGTGCTGTATTGTTTGGTCTATTTTGTAGTACCATCATGGGAATAATGCTTATTTGAAAATTAAGAACATTTCTCTGCTTTTGATTGCCTCATTGGTTAAAACAGATTAAGCTTAAACCCACGTAACGCCAAAATCATTATGGCTAATCCCGACGGAAAATCAGTGTAAAATAGTCTCCTTTGAACAAGAGATGGAAATAATACAAATATCTAATCAAATGACCGAAATAAAATATGGCTTCCTAACGAAACACACGCAACGGCAATAACAAACATTGATAACATGTTTTGCTGGAATAAATGATGTAAAAGATGAAATTCTGCAGAAAAATTATAATTCTTCATCATGAAGGTTGATTTGTGAAAGGTAAGTGATATCCGGCACGCCATATACGCGATTAGATTACATGATTAATGTGACAAAAAATCACTAACTATGGGAACATTAAAAATGGTCCATTTGAACTACACGCTTATGAAATTACCCTGTGACAGGACAGCTCTTTTATGTGAATTAAGGTGAATAATGGACGGGCCGAAATGAAAAGAATTACTTAAGTAGGGAACAACAGAACAAGAAGAGAACAGAATTGTTGTCATTTTTAATTTTCTGTTTATTTTTTTTAGTAAACCTTTATCTTCTTCATAGAATTTTTATCCGGCATAACCCAAGAAATCCATAGTAAATATAATAAAACGCTTAACGAACCCGAATGTTCGATGTCGATACCACCAATCTTTGCTTACTAACTTCCTTCCATGGATCACTATCCTATCTGCCAGACCACTCTTAATGCTATCCTCCCACCTACTTCTCAGACGCTTACCAGTCGGTACAACGCATATTAACGTTTTCGGAAATTTGTTCGTTACTAATAGCAACGACTTTACAAGTATTATAGAACTAAATCATACAATACATTGTGTAAAGCAAGATGTTTCGTCACAGGTTGCAGGTCACGAAAAACAAACCAATGGTCTTTCATGTATATTATGACAACTAAACATTCAAAGTAGACACATTTAATGAAATATTTTAGAATTAAGTAGAGCTCAAAACAGCAAATATAGTAGATAAATAAAGCTATTAAACAATACAGAGTTATTGTAAAAATAAGGTAAAAATAAAGCGAACATTAGCTATTATAATTATATAATTACATCACGAATTTCAACAATATATAAAATGAAAAATATAATGAGGAAATTAAAAAAAAATAATGATTTACAGAATGTCAGGTATAAAATAAGTAAAAGTAATTAAATATTAATCGTTTTTGGCTGTATTGCTGTAATAAAAAATATAAAAATAGTTCGATGTATTTTTTAATGATCCATTCAAAGTTTCTCAACATAGAACAGGTATATAAAGTTCCAAACTATTAATTTATGAATTTAAACTTTAACTATCTTCGTTAGTTCTATAGATAACGAAAAATCATTTTGGTCCAACGTATGAAAGGTCAATAAAACCTTTATCAATGATTGACAGCTTAGTAATTAGAAACTTGACGTGCGTTGGATCGCCAGATTGGCACAACCAGTTTTTGTCATTCCACGAGATAGCCCAACGATTAAATTAAGAGTAGGACTTCACAGGTACATCGTAAAGCAATCCGTAGTGTTTGTTAGGAATTGAAAGCTTATAAGAAATTTGAAACCCTGAGAATTAAGCAATGTAGGTTGATCAACCGATTTTAAGTTTTTGATTTAATAATTAATTGGGGATAAACAAAATTACAGTAGTCTGGTAAAATAGTATAAAACCTATACCATCAGTATAAAACCTCTACAGCCGGTGAACGGTTCTGAGGTTCATTACATGTAAGAGACTGTACTGTTTCAAGAACAATGGTTGCGCAGGGAGGTGATTTGTCCTAAATCATCATCAGTCGCCATATTTCCCCCCTTCATAAATTGGCACTATTGGCACTTTGAGCAACAGTTATATACATTTTCAAGTAGTATATTTATTAATCAAAATACATTGAGGGTTGAACAAGATCAATACAAAATATCAGAACACCTTAATTGAAAGAATAAGGAGAATTCTACTACTCCTGTTAATATATTTAAACATTTAATATATTTTATTACGTTCAAGCTGTACATTGGTTCTTCAAAGTTTAATGTACCTTCATGTATGACGTATTTGCATTCTTGTTCTTATAGCTCGAAATTGGCAACGCAAAATTTTTTCCAATCATAAGAGAATTGGAGCCACCCAACATTTGGATTTATCTTATTGCATGTCCTTTTTGTTGATTAGGAGAGAAAGTAAGTCTCGTGACCTTTTGAATCGCAAAAAGCTTAGGAAAAAGAGACCCTCGCTTTGTCAGGAACTAATATTCCTGAAAAAAGAGGATATTGTGATAAAGATACCTCGGTATCGTATATTTGCCGGAGGGCATCTGTAGCAATTGGTTTTTAGATCCTTTCTTGTCTTTTTGTTTTTATGAAGTTATGAGGTTAGCTATAATGTTTGGTAGGTTTATTAAAAGAAAGAAATTTAATTATTCCATAAATTAAGCTTTCTAAACCTTTAGCTCAGAATTCATCCATGTACATTTATAAAAATGTAAGTATCATTTTATAATTCAAATAAATAAAATAAAGATTAAAAACCTCAATTCATTAATAAAAGTTTGTCCTTTCAAATATGTACATAAATTCAATATTAACAATATTTTAACACAAGACAGTAAATTAAATCTACAAAAAATAAAATTAAGAATTAAAAAAGAACTGTACAACTATAACCCTACTATAGATTAGAGACTATACTGTTTCTAGAACAACGGTTTTGCAGGGAGTTAATTTGCCGGTGATCACTTCTTTTGGATTTTCCCCCAATTAAAGATACCCATTTATAGAGATTGGATGATAATTATCACTTCTAAAATAATTTTATCTACGTAATGTATAAGATACCATATTTTACCACACAATATTTCATTACTGCATAAACATCTATATAGTTAAATGTTGACTTTATGCAAACGAGTTTTAAAAAAAATGAACTTTATTTTAAATGACAATACAGAAAGAATGATATAATAAACTAATGAAAACAATATTTAAACGGGCATAATGACGGCCTGGAGCGGAATCAACTGGCTGTTGCACCTTTGTTCTATGCCGTTATAAAGGAACAGCAAGTAGCCGATAAGAGTTCCTAGAACTGCACATCTGTGTCACTTATAACTCCTCCCCACTTTAAGTTTTTGAACTCCGGGCAAAACAAATAATTATTTAAATATTATTACATACATGATAAATTGTTAACATGAAATACTAAAAGCTAGTTTTATACAATTTGCTTAACATAACATTATGATCATTTACAATAGCAGGTGCTGTTGGTATAGTGACAATTTGTGTTGGTATATTAGAATTAGGTGGTTTATAACATTTTCTTTTATAAATAAACATAATAAGCATGATAATAAAAATTATAAGGATACTAATGTAATAATAATTGTATCTGTTGTTTACAAATGAAAGTATTTCAAGCGGTGGTATAGTATAATTATGTGTGGTTACAAGTGTAGAATTTAAAATTAAAGAGTTATAAAATGGTTGTAAAATAGTATTATAATTATGAACGTAAATGTTAGTAAATTCAGAAAAACAATCATATTTACTAATGTTAATTAAACTTACATATGGTAAAAATACAGAGTTATTTTTACAATCTAGTATTTTGGTAATATTTACGGTTACATATTGCTTAAGGATATCTACATATCTAATTTTATTTTGTTTGCTTACAATTAGTTTGCAATATTCCAGGTTTCCATTTTCAAGAATAGAGGAAACACATTTGGAATTAATTCTATTTAAATTTAGACAATACAAATTGTCTATAAATATACAGTTGGCTGTATACAGAGTTGTTTTATTTTTTATGTAAAGATCAGATTTTAAATCAATCTCATAAATAGTTTGGTTGATCACCCTTGGTATTGGTAAAATAAAATATCCTTTATACGAGTCATAATATAAATCAAAATATTTTTATTTTTTAAAGAGAAAAGATAGGCCCTCGACCGGGATTTGAACCCGGAACCTTTGTCTCACCGTGACATCGCTCTGCCAATTGAGCTATCCAAGGCACTTCTCGGTCGAGGACAAAGCTTCTCTCTTTTAGATCCTAAAGCCCCAGTGTGCTCCCGCCATTTTTGCGATGAATACACTAGAACGAAGTTCTTTGAACATTAATTTTAATTTAGGATCTTATTGACTTTCGTCATATTATAATTTATAATTTTTTATAATTATTGGTCATTTTTTATGAGTTATAAATATTTTTATTTTTTAAAGAGAAAAGATAGGCCCTCGACCGGGATTTGAACCCGGAACCTTTGTCTCACCGTGACATCGCTCTGCCAATTGAGCTATCCAAGGCACTTCTCGGTCGAGGACAAAGCTTCTCTCTTTTAGATCCTAAAGCCCCAGTGTGCTCCCGCCATTTTTGCGATGAATACACTAGAACGCAGTTCTTTGAACATTAATTTTAATTTAGGATCTTATTGACTTTCGTCATATTATTATTTATAATTTTTTATAATTATTGGTCATTTTTTATGAGTTATAAATATTTTTATTTTTTAAAGAGAAAAGATAGCCTATCTTTTATATATCGTATATCCGGAACTCTTATCGGCTACTTGCTGATCCTTTATAACGGCATAGAACAAAGGTGCAATAGCCAGTCCAGCCTAGTTGATTCCGCTCCAGGCCGTCATTATGCCCGTTTAAATATTGTTATCATTAGTTTATTATATCATTCTTTCTGTATTGTCATTTAAAATAAAGTTCATTTTTTTTAAAACTCGTTTGCTTAAAGTCAACATTTAACTGGCGCCCGAACACAGGGACTTGGGCAGTTTTCTTTTACATGGATATTTAGTAACTTTGCGGGAGTTTTGAGTCCTATCGCGTCGATTAAGACCGACTTCAAAACAGCATCATCACTCTCATAGTCTCGAGGAAGATCGCCAACGCCTACAGCGAGCATCTCCACGGCTACGAGGTATCCAGAAGAAACTGAATATTTTTATATTCATTCACCCGAGTCAAGAACTTTTGTTAAAGACTTCGTGCTGCGAGGAACTGCATTCACTGAAGACATCACGAAAGGTGAATAATAGACTAATCATTTAAAAATTAAAATTTTTATTTTTATGTTGTAATATTTTTATTAATTTAAGTTTTTAATTATTAATGACAAATTTGTCAGAACGACTAAACCAACTTAGACAACTTAATCCTACCTTTTCTACAATCAATTTTGACTCACTTTTAGAAACAGATATTATAGAATCAGATATTAACATGGAAATTAAAGACCATGATTTTAAGTTAATACCAGAATACAATATCCCTTACATTTAGTTGATTTTGTTAGAAATACTAAATTTATTTATGATCTCTATTGTAAAGACACTAATCAATTTAAAGATATAAATCATGCAAAATTAAAATTGACTATTTTAACCAAATTGAAAGGCAAAGCTAAGATAGCAACTTATGATAAGGAATTTTCTACCGTATCTGAAATTTTAAACTTCTTAAAACGTAAATACCAAGACACACGGACAAGAGAACAATTAATTTCCGAACTTCTTAATACTAGATCGTATCACAACGAAAATCCTCATGACTTTCTAGACCGATTATCGAAAAAACGACGTGACTTATACGCGAGGGTCTACGCTGATCCAGAAATTGATGACAAAATTGCAGAAATGTCGCGCTACGAACAACAAATATCACACCACGCCGCTCATAATTTACATCCTGCACTGACAGATTTTATTTATCACATAAAGTTTGATACTGTAGAGGACATTGACGAAATTTTACGAAATGACGCATCACACATTGTCCACCGCTTATATGGACAACATACTAACAAAAAGGACAAACAACAATCAACTTATAAAGGAAAACATTTCGACCCGAATTACAAAAATAAACAATTTAACAACCATAGATACGAACAAAAAAATTTTAATCCGCAATATCAGTACCAACAGAATAATTATCAACATCAACGGCAACCTTATAATCAAAATTACCAACATCATGAACATCAACGGCAACCTTATAATCAAAATTACCAACATCAAAATTCGAAACCTATTTATAATCAACAGTGGGATCCTCAATCCCAACATAGATTTTTTAATAAACCCCCTTCGGGAAATTGGAAAAATACACAAGCACCCGTAGAACCACTACAAGAATCGAATACAGTCTCGATGAGAACAGTATCAAATAGGGTACATCATACCGAAAGTGAAAAGGACGAACAAATTAAATTACTAACGGACAAATTACAACAATTAGAACAAGAAAGAGACCGTTTTTTAGAGTTAGGTCCGAACGGGGGGAAACCACCCGAATAAACAAAAACATTGAATTAGATCAAAAACAAACAACGGAGCAAAAACAGAAATCGGAACAAAAACAAAAAATGGAATTAAAACAAAAAACGAAACAAAAACAAAAAACGGAACAAAAACAAAAAACTGAATTAAAACAAAAAACGGAATTAAAACAAAATTTAGAACCAGATGAAGTATGTAATAAGGATAATTTACCACAAATTACGGACCTTATTAACAATAAATGGCTCATCGATACTGGAGCCACAAAAAATTATATCACTCCTGACAGCATACCGCGTAATGCTAAGTTAACCAAGGAAAGCTTTATGATAAAAACCCCTACGGGACGTGCAGACGGAACACAAGGTATTATCCTCAACCTGCAAGACCTGATAGGAATTAATCGAGAAGTTAAATTCCTGGTTTACCCTTTTAGCGAACGCTTTAATATATTATTTGGGTATGAAACTATGAAAAATCTAGGAGCCGTTATAGACTCACAGAAGATGGAGGTAAAATTTAAAAATAAAAAGTATAAATTAAATAATGAAATATATTTTATTGAAAATATTAAAGAAATAAGTAATATGATCAGAAGTGATCACATTAAACCAACAATAACAAAAAAATTAATAAAGCTCATATGCGAAAACGGGGAAATCATACAAAACAATAATGAAAAACTAAAATCAACTAATTTGTTGAAACATAAAATTATTACGACAAATGATAACCCAATTTATACTCGCAACTATCGCTATCCAGAGCAATTTAAAAATTTAATTCAAGAGGAAGTAAATAAGTTACTTCATAATGGTATTATTAGACCGAGTAAGTCGCCCTACAACTCTCCCTTATGGATTGTTCCAAAAAAAATGGACGCATCAGGCGAAAAAAAATATCGTATGGTAATTGATTATAGAAAGCTTAACCAGGTTACAGTAAAAGACAAAGTCCCGTTACCAAACATCGAGGACTTGCTGAATCGATTAAGAGGGGCAAAAGTGTTCTCGACAATAGATCTCACATCGGGATTCCATCAAATTGAAATGGACGACGAATCTATACCTAAGACCGCCTTTTCTACTGACAATGGACACTTTGAATTTACTAGAATGCCCTTCGGGCTAAGCAATGCGCCACCCACTTTTCAAAGGGCTATGACGATTTTAATTGAAGATATTCCAAACGCTTTAGTTTACGTTGATGATATTATAATTTACTCAAAAAACGAAGACGAACATTTACAAGACATAGAAAGAATATTTAAAGTACTCAAAGAAAACCGACTAACCATTCAATTAGACAAAACAGAATTTTTCAAGGACGAATTAAAATTTCTAGGATACATCGTTACGAAAGAAGGGTTAAAAACCGACCCACAAAAAATAAATGCGATAAACAATTTCCCGACACCCCATGACGAAAAGTCGACAAGACAATTTTTGGGTATGTCAGGATATTATCGTAAATTTATAAAAGGGTACGCTAAAATCACCAAACCTCTTTCGGAATCATTGAAAACAAAAATTTTTAAGACGGACGAAATAAGGAAAGCATGTACAACATTAAAGCAACTAATGACGAATACACCAATTTTAAAATACCCCGACTGGGATAAAACATTTATTGTAATAACCGACGCTAGTAATAAAGCACTTGGTGCAGTATTATCACAGAAGGACGATAATAACATAGAACATCCTGTAGCATTCGCCTCACGAGTACTACAGAAAGCAGAATTAAATTAAAGTACTATTGAGAAAGAGTTACTAGCTGTAGTATGGGCCACACAACACTTTAAACCCTACATATACGGAACGAAATTTTCTCTACAAACAGATCACAAACCATTAACGTGGATATTTTCCATGAAAAACGGAAACACCAGAATCATGAAATGGATCTGGAAATTACAGGAATTTGAGTTTGAGATAAAACACATAAACGGAAAGACAAACTACGTTGCGGACGCTCTTTCACGAAATATAAAAGAAATACATTACACAGAAACAGAACAGATAAATGAAGAAATGGACATTGACAGACTATTAGATGATCAAGCAAATGAAAACTCATTACAGTACGACGCTGTCATAGAAGAACTACATATACCAACACCTTTGAGAAACGAAGAAAACCAAACAGAATTAGAAACAATACTCACAAAAATCTAGTAAAGAACAGTTTGGAATTTGTGAACCAGATAAATGTTTAAACATAGAAAAAAATCAAATAATAATCAAACGAGGAAATAAAGAAGAAATGAATTTTTCTAAACCCTTTGGAAATAAAAAAAGATACGAAATTAATTTTGATAGAAAAGATGACTTACAGACTATCCTTTACCAAATAATGGAACCAAATAAAACTTACGGAATTTATTGTTCATCTAGCATTCAAACTTTAGATAAAATGTATGACGAATATTTCCAAACAATACAAACAATCGTTGAAGATGAATTCCCTTCAGTGAGAATAAAAAGATATTTCAAAATTATTCCTGACATAGAAAAATTAGACGAACAACTAGAGACAATCGAAAATTACCATTTAGGAAAAACTAAACATCGCGGAATACTGGAAACATTCGAAAAATTAAGAAAACAGGTATACTTCCCGAATATGAAAGATAAGATTACAGAGTACATTAACAAATGTGAAATCTGCAAAAAGGCTAAATATGACAGAAAACCAATTAAGACAAAGTACCAACTAACCCCTACACCGGAAAAACCTTTTCAACAATTAATGATCGACATTCTAAAATTTGAAAGTAAAATTATATTTACATCAGTAGACACATTTTCGAAACGACTATTCGCGCAAACAATACCTGCACATAACGCTATTAATATTTGTGACTGCTTACAAACTTATTTATCATACTTCCCAACACCAACACAGATTTCTTTGGACCAAGGCACGGAGATGAAGAACAATTTAGTTCAACAATTTTGTAATTATAATAATATAACCCTCCATTATACATCTACGAACCATTCAAACTCATTAGGATTACTTAACAGGGTACACCTAACACTGACCGAATTATTAAGACTTACCTCACATGAGAAGAAGAAGTATACATTTGAACATAAATTAAAAATCGCAGTTTCAGCATACAATAATACACTAAATACGAATTTAAAACTAACCCCTAACGAAATAACTTTCGGGATTATACAAGACAATAATCAACAAACTGACGTTAATATTACAGAACTATACGTTCAAAAATATCACAATGAAATGCAACTCTTATAACTACTTATAACTGTCACTTATAACTATATAATAAAAATGAATCGCCAAATTCCTTGCTAACCATTAAACTCGAGAACGGCTCAACCAATAAGGCATTTTTTTCCATATTTTCGCTAAGGAGCATAGAAGATTCTTATGGAGAGAAAAACCGGAAAGATGACGAGAGAAATATTCGGTGGCCGAAAAACCTTGATATTTTCGGAGTTTTTTTTCTCACTTTTTGGCCTGTATCTCCTAATCGGTGCGTTTTTTTAAAAATAACATAGGTAACCATTTTTGAAGAAGATTAAATTTGCTACAATTAGCGCCCAACCGCAGCTCTGTATGTCGAATAGATTCCGAGTTCGGTCCCTATCGTGCAATAATTAACTGTATCTTCTAATCGGTGCGTTTTCGAAAAAAAACATAAATAACCATTTTTAAAGTCTATTAAATTTGCTACAATTTGAGTCCAACCGCAGTTCTGTATGTCAAATAGATTTCGAGTTCGGTCCCTATTGAATAATAAATAACTGGAATCTTACCTATCTATCTGTATACACAAAAATATCCCGTCACGATGTTTGTCCTGTCTAATCTCTGAAACTCCTGTACTGGTTATGATGAAATTTCGCAAAGATATGTAACATTACCCAACTTAAAACATAGGCTATATATTTTTTCGATTTTCTATGGCGATATTTTTATTACAAAATTACTTTATTTTCTAACCTGCTGCATTTTTGATGTAACAGCATGTCTGAGCAGTGTAAATACGAATTTGCATCCGAAAAAACAGATATTACATACCTTATTCATTAAACTAATGTTTATATTTTATCGGTTAAGAATTTAGTATATTATTTATTTATTATATGCTATAGTAAGATATGAGATGAATTAAATGTAAAATCAAAAATCAATTTAATTAAGTTTTTCATTCATCCATAATTTCTTTAAAATTCAAATTTTAACGTAATATTTTTTAAAACTATTTTAACAGCCACAGCAACGCGTGGCCGGGTCAGCTAGTTTAAAAATAATAATGGTTCTATTAATTCTTTGTTCGGTTGACCAGGCAGGTTCTCTAATAAAATTATTTTTCATCAGATATTTATTAATGAAATAAATAATTATAAATAAATCTTCTTCGTCATATGGCTCAACTGACCATTCAACTGTCCTTGGCCTCCTCATAAATAAATACTAGTTACTCAGAATGTAGCATACAGTTTTCCTCCTGAATTGCACAAAGAGAGTTTTCTTTGTTTTAAGAAAAAAGATGATTCATACAGCTCACCTTTATAGCTCGGGGCAACTCATAGCTCCTGTGCGAACTCGACGTGAATAACAATTGTAAGGGGAATGTCAGCGCTGTTCTAAAAACGCCATTGTTATAGCAAGATCAAAGGGTTCTTCATAGAACTCCTCAACTCTTTACCAGAAACGGTCTGATTAAATTAGTTTACATTTTTAGAAAATTATTTTTTAAAAATACTACAAATACTCAAGTTTTTGGAACTATTGTACTATACTGTTTTTGGAAGTGTGTGATTCATCTATTCAGCAATTAGTTTATTCTCATTAGGTATTTTTCTAATGTATGGCTTAAGAGTGTTTTATATTACTTTAAAAAAAAAGTAATAAATAAAAAAGGCGTCTGAAAAGAAGATAGCCTCGTGATCTTCTAAGTTGAACTTTTTATTTGAGTAATACCACTGGGCAGTTTCTCTATTTGTCTTTTCATGCCAATGTACAAATTCATTATATTTACTTGATATATTCTTTTATACCGTTGTAAATTTCATTAAATAACTTTAAAAATGTATGTATTTTTTTCGGCTGTTTGGTAGCCTACTCGATTTGATACATAGGCAAGTCCAACTCTACAAATCAAAATGTAAAAAATGCAGTAACAAAACGAGACAGTGATTTAACCAACCTTAATTAAAAAATATGTGTGCAATTTTGTGTAATTCCTATCCACTGGTATGTTTATTCACCCAACTTCACATATAATTAGAGTAATCTGTACGACAAAAACTTTTTTTATTTTATTTGTTCATAGCCGTTACGATTTAAAAATTCACTAAATATTTTAATCAGCTTTGTTATCCCAAATTAATTTTGAAAGTATCGCTTTATGAAAAGCTGGATATAACGAATAATTTATCAGTTTGAGGCGATACTGATAAATCTTATTGCCAGAGTCAATTAATTTAATGGAGAATGGAGATGAATAAATTTAAGCCATTCCTGAGAGTGAAAAATGAATCCAGCTCTGGTTAATGATAGACAGTTTCTCGTTTACTGATAATATTTTAAAACAGGAAAAAAATAATATTTTTTATAATTATTGGTCACTTTTTATGAGTTATAAATATTTTTATTTTTTAAAGAGAAAAGATAGGCCCTCGACCGGGATTTGAACCCGGAACCTTTGTCTCACCGTGACATCGCTCTGCCAATTGAGCTATCAAGGCCCCTCCCGGTCGAGGACTAACCTTCTCTCCTTTAGGTAGATCCTAAAGCCCCAGTGTACTCCCGCCATTTTTGCGATGAATACACTAGAACGAAGTTCTTTGAACATTAATTTTAATTTAGGATCTTATTGACTTTCGTAATATTATTATTTATAATTTTTTATAATTATTGGTCACTTTTTATGAGTTATAAATATTTTTATTTTTTAAAGAGAAAAGATAGGCCCTCGACCGGGATTTGAACCCGGAACCTTTGTCTCACCGTGACATCGCTCTGCCAATTGAGCTATCAAGGCCCCTCCCGGTCGAGGACTTCTCTCCTTTAGGTAGATCCTAAAGCCCCAGTGTACTCCCGCCATTTTTGCGATGAATACACTAGAACGAAGTTCTTTGAACATTAATTTTAATTTAGGATCTTATTGACTTTCGTCATATTATTATTTATAATTTTTTATAATTATTGGTCACTTTTTATGAGTTATAAATATTTTTATTTTTTAAAGAGAAAAGATAGGCCCTCGACCGGGATTTGAACCCGGAACCCTATACGCTCAGCTCTCCATACCCGTTGGATTTTATCCCAAATAGTGGCATTACCCACGTAGAGGTGGTGCACTTTCCCCTGCTTCGACACATCTTTGAGGACTCGACAAATTTGGTCATCTCCAACCCCAGGCTGGGACCATACCGTAATGACGCTGCTCAACCCATATTTAGCGAAGTCAATCTTCAGTAACCCAGATGTCCGCGTTTTCCAGATTACCTGCCGCCTCTTGTCATTAATAATGTCGTCTATCTCCTCCATACTCTCAGGTCTGTCAGCCGCTGAACTATTGTCTGAAGGTGTCTCTCGCCCTCCCGTTGCTTCGCCACCTTCTATCTCCGGGGTCCATTCGCTCAGGAATTGCCGCACATCTCGTGACGATTCACCCACCTCTTCTACCGCGTTCGTGGTAATTGCCCGAGACAACCAGTCCGCTACAACGTTTTCCTTTCCCGGTTTGTAGACCACTTCCATGTTGTATTGGGCCAGGAACTCCTTCCACCTGAACACCCTCGCCGATGTCTCTTTGAGTCTTCCGATCCATTGGAGTGGCCTATGATCGGTGTGTACTCGGAATCTCCTTCCGAAGATGTACGGCCGGAAATGCTCCACTGCCCACACAATAGCAAGCAATTCTCTCTCTAACGCACTATACCTCGTCTCCGCGTCAGTTAGCCGTCTACTTGCGTAAGCTATTGGACGTTCGCCCTCGGCCTCCCCTTGCGACAATACTGCCCCTAGCGCATATTCGCTTGCATCGGTCGTTACCGCGAAGGGTTTCTGGAAGTCCGGGAACGCCAGCACGGGTCTC
This sequence comes from Arma custos, assembly GCA_037127475.1. NCBI lineage: Eukaryota > Metazoa > Arthropoda > Insecta > Hemiptera > Pentatomidae > Arma > Arma custos. The sequence continues at coordinate 83,253,311 of CM073760.1, read as the reverse complement.
TCCTGCAACCTTTCCATGCATTTCCGAATATTATTCTCGATGACGGGCGTGACAACTATCCTGGAACCTTTCCTCAGCAGCTTGTTAAGAGGGACGAGGTATGCCGCCATGTCCGGTATAAATCGCCGGTAGTAGTTGAGGGTTCCTAGAAGGCGACGAAACCCTTAACATCGTGCGGTACCACCATCTTGCGAATCGCTTCGACTTTCGTCGCGTCTGGTTTAACCCCTTCCCTGGAAATACTATGACCTAAGAAGGTGATTTGTTCTTCCCCCATAATAGACTTCTCCTTGAACAGTTTGAGGCCAAACTCCCTGATCTTCGCGAAAACCCTGCGCAGATGCTCCACGTGTTCCCTCTCGGTTTTACTGAAGACCAGTAGGTCGTCCATGTAAACTTGACAAAAGGATTCCCCTAAGCCTCGAAGGAATTCGTTCATCAGTCGCTGGAAGGTGATCGGGGCGTTTTTGAGGCCAAACGGCATGCGCGTGAACTCGTAGTGCCCTCTCTCGAAACTAAAAGCTGTTTTGTGCTGATCACGAGGATGCATCTTAATCTGATGGTATCCCGCTTTAAGGTCTAGCGTACTGAAGATGGTTGCCCCACTCAGTCTATCAAGAATATCTTCAAAGCGCGGGATCAGATATCTCTCGTCGACGGTATTGTCATTCAGTTTACGGTAATCCACTACCACTCGGTAACGTTCTTTCTCGTCCCCCGGTAAACCCTTCTTCCTAACTGCCCATAGGGGACTATTATACGGCGACGTACTGTTGACTATGATCCCCTGTTCCTTGAGGCAAGTTAATTCTTCCCGAATATGGGCCCGAAGTGCTTGCGGGTATCTCCGTTCCTTCACGTAAGTAATCCTGTCTTGTTTCAGTGGAACCTCGTGCACCGTTCGGCTCGTTACCCCTAAAACATCCCCCTCGTGAAAAAAAATATCCCGGAACTCCCTCTGAATGTCCCCCCACCAGTCACCGATTTGGGTTACCGCCCCTATCTGCGTTCCCTCGCCTCTTTCGATCTTTCTACCGCTGTACGTGCGCGCCCCGATTCTGATATCCCATTGCCCACGATTAATCCTTACTCTCGCTCCTACTTTATCCAACAGGTCACATCCTATGATCACCTGGTACTGCCGGGTCATTCCCCCCACTACACGGACGTTCACGTTACCCCGTTTCCCTGGCCACCGCTTACTCTCGATGCTTACTTCTCCCTCCACTTTGCATGGCCCGCCCAGAGTGATTAATTGACATTTACACTCGCGTATCTGGAGTACCCTCTGTATCCCGTACAATTTTTCTAACGCCCCTCTGGTCATAATAGTATTAGAACTCCCCGTATCCACTAGACATTGCACTCCCCCTTTTATCTTAATAATTGGCAACCAGTAAGACTCACCTCTAATGTTATTACAGGTCTCAGCGCGGTCGCCTCTCCGCAGACACCCTCCTCAGATCGCTGCATGCTTCCTGCTCCTCACCCCTCCTAGTCGCTGTTCCTTCCGCTGTTCTCCTCCACTGCTCCCTGGTTCTTCCTCCTCCGTTTCTGACACACCCGAAGATTCTGTCGTCTCATCCGCTCGTCCCACTCTGCGGCTTCGTCCAGAGTTCCTCCGCAGCCTCTGCACATTCACCTCCATAGGTTCGCCCCGGTCTACTTCTCTGCGCTTTATATAAGGGCATTGTCGTGCCATGTGCCCCTCACTATTGCACTCAAAACATTTCGTGCGAGGGCATTGGGCCATCAGATGACCCTTCTTGCCACATTCGTGGCATCTCCTTTCTTCTCTTCGTCCGTTCCTTTTATCTGCCCCCGGTCGCTTATCTCTTGCAAACGGCCTCTCCTTCCTATACCTTTCGGTCTCTCTTCTTCTACCTGCTTCTAGTCTTGGCCGGTTACGGTGTATTTCGGGTCTACGGTACGTAATCCTACTCCATCCTGCTTCTACCTCTTCGCAGTGTCTGGCTTCCTCTTCTCTTGCGCTTGAGTCAACCATCTCCTGGGCGCATTCTAGGAAGGCCTTGTCCCTTGGTAGTCCATCTTTTCTGCCAGTATCTCTAGCGAGCTGGATTTTCAGGATTCTTGACAGAAAATCCATTCTGGCTTCTACTTCCTCCGTCTCCATCACTTCACGTAATTTTTCTGTGATTTTATCATATCTCGCTAGCAGTACTGCAGCGTATTGGCCTTGTGTTTGTCCAGGTTTCCGATACTCCCTGAACATCTGGAGCATGTCTTCCTCGGGAGCCCATCGTCCCCCACCAAATGCTTTTTTTAGCCTTTCTTTAACTGCGTGCCACGGCGTTTCCTCATCAGCTTGGATTAGGTTGAGAATGCTCCTCCTGACCCGACACACCAGAGCTGCCCTTAGTCTAGTGGCATCCAATTCTTCGATGTCCTTTGCCTCGGTCTGAATGTGAATATAATACATTATCCGGTCTCCTCCTTTCAGGAAATGGTTAAGCTCATCGACTTTTTTTTTTTTTTTTTTTTTAAAGCCATAATAAAAAAAAAAAAAAAAAAAAAAAAAAAGCTCACCGACTTCACCATCAAATCTCTCGAGCTCACTTATTTCTCTCCTCAAATCCCGCGCGTTGTTCTTCCTAAGCTTCATGCGTTCTAACTCATTTGCTTTCCTCGCGGCTATATCCGCACGCGCTAACACCAATGTAGTCGTCGGCAGTAACGGAAAGTTAGGATTTAAATCTGAGATTGATTCCTGTGCTTCTAGCGGTGGTTGAGGTGCTGGTTGAGGTTGCGGTTGGGGTTGCGCATCCATTGTAAGCACAGCTGGTCTCAATATATTGTTTCCTTCAGGCATCTTTTAATAGTCACAATAAGGGTGCTTGAAAGAAAAAAAAAAAAAAAAAATCTTTACCACGGTTTTCACTTCACAATATCCCGGGTTTCGGCACCACTTAAGTGTCGTGACACAAATCATAATAAAAAAAAGAGATTAAAAAGGAAGGAAATGAAACTCACTGTTAGACTTTTAGAACAATACTGCTTTATTCTCTCTCATAATCCTGCTTTTATATCTTTTGCAGTGTTTAAATTTACATTAATGGTATTAGCAATAATACTGTCCTAGTTCCACTTGTAACTTATATATATATATATATATATATATATATATATATATATATATATATATATATATATATATATATATATAATAATAATAATAATGTGTTTATTTATTCTGGGACAAGTCCCTATAGAATAGCAATAAAGGTATTGTAAGCTATTATGTCTTAGTGTCTAAGAGTGTAAAATAATGACATTTAATTAATTATTAAAACTAATTTAGTAAGTAAGAAAGAATAAAAAAATGAACAAAAAAATGTAAACTACCTACAATAACAATATTTTAAGAACAGATTAGAAGAAAAGAACGAAAAAAAAAATAAAATAAGTTAATAATAATTATATAAGAAAAACAATTTATCGTTACATATACAGGGTGTCCCATTTCAAGTGGATCAAATGTTTTTAACTTTTAAACGAAATAAAATTCGTTTTAAGAAATAAAAAAACATTTTTTGTTTTTTTTACTTTTAATTGTCAATATCGAGGTTCAAAAAATGTAATTACCTCTTGACCCCCATTTATTTTGATTTTTCTGAAATGTACAATCCAAAACTTGGAAAAAATGTATGTAACATTTTTTTTCTATCTTTCATAGTTAAAGTAGAAAAAGCATTCTGTTGACTACTTTAGTATTCCTCCTTTACGAGGAAACGTAATGTAGCATTAAGTTATTTTATTTAAGATTTTTTAGTCGAAATAACTTACTAATCTAGGTATTTTGAATCTATCAGAAAATGTCGGGACAATTAAAAATCTTCTGTGAAGAGAGCATACAGAAGTAGTGAGCTTCTGATACTTCTACTTGACCTACAAAAGATAGAAAAAATGTTACATACATTTTTTCCATGTTTTGTATTGTACATTTCAGAAAAATAAAAATGAATGGGGGTCAAGAAGAAACTACATTTTTTGAAGGTCGATATTGACCATTTAAAGTGAAAAACCAAAAAATGTTTTTTTTTTATTTCTTCAAACTAGGCCTGAATAACTACAACTTTTACCTGAACCGTTTTTGTGAATTTTGTTTTGTTTAAAAGTTAAAAAAGTTTGATCCACTTGAAATGGGACACCCTGTTTATCGAATTTGTGCCAAGAAAAAAACAAAAACAAAAAAAATGAAGATAAATTTACATTTCATCTCTTTATATATATATATATATATATATATATATATATATATATATATATATATATATATATATATATATACACATAGTATGATTAGTATTAGTTAATACTTATATAGTCGATTTCCAGTCGGTTATAGATACGCATTGAACTTTCTCTTCCCTAAATATTGCCAATTAGGGAACATTAAATAAAAACTATATAAAATTAGAATTATATAATTGAGTAGTTCCTTCTGAATCGTTATTTTTATTTTTGTTTTAATTTAGTTGTTTTTTTAAAATTGAAAGTGGAGTAAAATTAAATAATTGAAATCAAAAACTAATAATATAAAAATATTTGTTAATCTACTGCTACCACAAAAGAAAACTTTTCATATAGAAACTAACTTCATGTAAAGCTAGTGTAGAATATTAGGAGAGAGAATATACATGAAATTCCACTAGAAAATTTAATTTCTTAACTCCTAGAAATTCACTTGTCTTTTACTGTGCAAAAGTTATTGCTTAGACCATAAAATACAACTTCAAATTATTTAATATATATTTCATTTTAAAAATTAAATAATAAAGTCAGCTTAATAAAATGTATAAAATTTATCACTTGAAATTAGGTATTACACATCAGTTGATTACTTTTTTTAAAATTTCCTTTGCCTTTTATTGCACAAAAGTTAAATCATATTTATTATTATATTATCTAATACATAATATATCTACTCTAATAAAATAATATTAAGATTGTATAATTATTTATCTCTAACTAAATATAAGATACGGCATTCTGATTTATTTTACTTTTTTATATCGATAATCATTGAACTTACTCTTCCCAAAATATTCCCAATTAGGGAATATTAAATAAAAAGCTATATAAAATTAGAATTATATCATAGAGTAGTTCCTTCTGAATTGTTATTTTTATTTTTGTTATAATTTAGATTTTTTTTAAAAATTCAAAGTTGAATAAAAAAAAAATTGAAACCAAATTATTATTGTTAATAAAAATATTATTATTAAATCTATCTATTATATTATATAGTATACAATATATCTATTCTAATAAGATAATGTTTATTTTATTACTATAGGCGTTCCGACATGGGTTGCCTTAACCTGTCAGAGCAGAACTCCACACCTATCGGTCCATCGAATCCTCTTCCTGGAGACCCCTACCGGCCATCTCTTTCTGGACTCCCTCCATTCACAAATAAATAAATAAATATTGTATTATTATTTATCTCTAACTAAATATAAGAAACGGCATTCTGATTTCTTTTACTTTTTTTATACTTAAACAAACTTATGAAAGATCAATCGGATAAACATAGAAAAAAAAAATTCTTTATATATTATAGTTAAGGTGACTGTATTTAATGAATAAAAGATCTTATTATTTAAAGAATTATATAAACTCTGCAACTACTTGGTAATTTTACTAATTTACAAACTTAGAAAATCGGAAAGGGTTATGTTAAATCGTAGAAAAAATAAATAATAATAAATGAAAAACGAAGAACTCATTCCTATAGACACCTGCAAAGGATGACCCTAAGCAGAATAACCTAGAGTGTATTATCCTACTTTAAAAACTGAAAATGGCGAATGTATGGATTAATTATCTTTAAAAAGACATTGAAGAACTCGAAGTCTCTTCGGATAGCATTAAAAGTTGAATTTCACTTAGGAATGAATTTCTGAATGCTCAAGGCTTTCAAGAGGGATCAAAAAGAAAACCAGGCGCAATTTGGACAAAAGGTAGAAAGCAAAACACAAAGAACGAATGAAACAGATTGCTCCTTCAAAAGAACGACATAAATCAAAAAAACACATTTTTTCAATAGGGGTATTTGAATGTTCCACGTGAGTTTAAAAAAATAAATATTTGGTATTGGTAAAGCAAAGCATTTCTATTGTATTAAAATTATTTTAATAGTATTACAATTCTTTATCTAATAACTGTATTGAAATTATATTTTAACTATTGCAAAATTTTTTAACAGTTTGATACTTTTTTGTTTTAATTATCAATTATTATTAATGTCATCACCTCTATAAAACTTCATGTTCAAGCATGATACAACTCTAGATAAGACCAAAGCTGTTGTAAACGGAATATTAGATATGTTGTTTCTGAATTATTAACCTTCAACCAATACAATCGGTACTGAAGTGTTTGTTCTTTCGAAGGAGCAATATGTAAGACAAAAAAAAGAAGGAAAGAGTGTTTGAAAAAACTTAGTCTACATTTGCTCAGTTGTAGTAAAAAAAAACAAAAAAAAAAACATTAATTGTAACGTCATTTAGTACAATGTACAAAAATTATTTAAATACGATTTTTACAAATAAATATCAATTGTTTCAACTTATATTAGTAAGTTATTAAAACTAAGGCCAATAACATAAAACGTTATCAATCATTGTGTTTTTATTATAATTCGTTTTTGTATCAGTTCCGCAGGTTTTTGCTTCCAGTTAGGCGGAAATAAGTTTTAAATTTTCATTCGTTTCATTTTTAATGTTCTCGATAACTCAGGCCAACGATGAAAAAAATTTTGTACTGATAATACCTTCCTATAGTTTTTAGGGTTCTGAATCCAAAAATTATATTAAAAAACTGTATCATTCACAATTTCTTCACATTTTATAGTTAAATTTATTAAATTTTGCGATTTTCAAAGAATAGAACAGCTTTATTATTTAAAATAAATAAATGAAAAACTAGGTCTATTGGTGTGGATGGAGTTGGCAGCACTGCTGAAACACATTTGCTGGCCAAAAAAGGTTGATTCTTTTTTCTTTCATTAGCTGATGTTTTGTTTACTGTCAACCTAACCTCACTTTCACGTTTCCTGTACATGCGCTCAGTACAAGGTCTAATCGCGGCTGTAAAAACTTCTGACAGTTTTTGTTATATTTGTGGCGAGTATGTGATTAAAAACACCTAAGAAACATTATAGACTTTGTCAAGGTGGAATACTTTGGAACTAAACTTGGTGATCTTGGACCTCGCATAAGGTATGTTATGTATGTGTCAAAGATCTGAAAAAATGGTCGGAAAAGGAGAAAAAAACTTTAAATTTGCTGTTTCTATGATATGGAGGGAGCCAAGAAATCATTCCGATGATTGCTACTTTTCCAGTGTCAATATTACTGGTCATAACTAAAAAAACAAGAAGGTAATAACCTTCCGTCCGCCATCCGACCAATAGGGCACGGTGTAGATTTACCGATCCCTGAACCACCAGATGATTTAAATTATATTCCAAAGGAAGTATTTTCTGATGTACAATCGGAGTTATATGAACAAGATGATGAAGAATTCCAATGTTTTACAGAAAACTTAGAGTCTAAACTGTTTATTCAAATCGAGCTCAACGTCTTGGTTAGAGATCTTGGCTTAACGAATGAAAAAGCTGAATTGTTTGGCTCTAGATGAAAAGAAAAGAACTTGTTGGCGGTTGGAACCAGCATTTATGTGTACAGGAAGAGAGGCCTACAATTAGGAAAACTATGGGTGATAAAAAAAAAAAACTAAGGCCAGATTTAGACCCAGCACTTGAAAATCTATAACTATAACTATTAAAGTTTAAAAAGTTAAAAAAAAAAAAAAAATTGTTGGCCTATGTAATATAAAAAATCGCGAGTTTTGGAATAAAAAATAGCGTAATTATGGAAAATGTGAAAATTTCGGTAATCATTTCATCTCGAAATCAACGTTTCGAATTATAGATGATAATACAACCTAAACATAATTTGAAAGTCTGTTCAATCTATATAGAGTCAGAAATAACATTAATTCTATTTTCGAGAATATTGAAAAGAAAACTAATGAAAAGTTAAAACTAGAAGCGACAACCTGTGGAAGTCTAACCTACGATTGACGTTTAACTCGATGATTTTTAGAAATAGTCTCGAACTTTATAAAGATAAATGAACAACTTTATTAAAAATGAAAGAAACGTGTTGGAAAATATTATTTCTCAGTATTTTTCCATTGAGGACAATGGCTGACTTGGTCTTGGAGGCAGTATATAAGCACCAGGTGTTCCAATGAAATCCCAGATTGTTCCCTTCCAGAGAATTCACTGCCTCAGAAAAGGGTAACAGGAGTATGATTTATCTGGATAGAGGAAAAAAAAATCCGTGAAAACGAATCTAATTTCGTTCCTTTTACAGAACCTATTTTGTTCACTATTTTGTTCCTCTCTCTATTTTACCACAAGCTAATTGTAACGCATGAGAGAAATAAATGATATTCGCATAACAACTGCAATATATAGAAATATTTCTCAATATTTAACAGAAAAGTTCATTAAATTATTTTACGAAGTTCACTGATCAGGAGAGTAGTTGTTTTTTCTATATGAAGCAGTGAACTTATTATATTTTTAATATTATCAATTAGCACACATTAGACAGACGAAGCATGTGGGCATAATATGTCTTACTACCCGTGCAAAGCCGGGGTGGGTCGCTAGTACATTATAAATCTAAAATAGAATAGTATGGATTAAATAATTCATAGTAATAACAATAGTTGATTCGCGGATAAATATTCTATTTTAATTTTTGGAGCTTTTGCCCGAGTATATTTAGTAGAGAATATTTGCCCTTTAGATTCAATAAGTATATTTTTAAAGTGAAGATAAATAAATTTATTAAATAAACTGAATTCATGAAGAAAAAAACGGAATTATAGATTACACTTTCAATAGTATTTTATTACTTGTGGTAATTACTGTCTCACAAATTTCTTAAAAAATAAATCATAACCTTTTATTTCTTTTTATACTTATCATTTCTGTCTGCTGTTGTTCTGTTGGTATTGTTATTCTGTTTCCTTTTATTCCCAGCCCTTTCGGGGAGGATTCGAATGCCCCGGAAACTAGGCCTAAACGTTGGCACAATATAAAATAATTTGTAATTGTTCATAAAAAATTATTGACTCTATTTTCAACATAACTCAAGATTTTCAACCACTTCCCCATTAACCTATTATTCCAGTTCAGGTAAATATTAACAATACATATTGGGTATAAATATATTATTTTTAACAATTAACCGTTTTATCAATCCATCGTCTATCAAATAAACTCTTATAAACTAATTACTATAATAAATGTAGTCTAATGAAAGATTTTTTTATGTGATATCTCACCTTCTCAAAGAAATATTGAGGAAAGAATAGAGAGAATCTATAGAGAAGTTTTTTGCTATAAAGAAGAGTAAAACAGAGGTCGAAAAGACCATAGTGGGGAGAAAGACATTTTCAATAAACTTCAACAAATAATAAAGAAAGTGTAGTGAACTTGTTTTCACGGGTGCACAATAGCCATAACAATGCATTTTATATACTTTATATCAGCGTTCCCAAACTTTTTAGTCGTGTGAACTACCAATTTTGAAAGGAAAACTTCGAGGCCCACCAACTAAATAAATTTATACAGGGTGACCTGAAATTAGTGGCGGAGCCGTTAAGGGGTGATAGTATGGGGGAATTCCATTCGATATTACTATGAGATCTACTGTGCAAAAGTTCACCCATTTCAAGATATTTCTACTTAAAGAATTTTATAAGCATTCCTATTTTAAATCCTAAACTAGCTATAAATCCTAAAACTTGGTCTTCATGGCCCATTTTTTTTTTGTTTTGTGACAAAGATCTTCTAAATAAGGAATATCAATAGTCAAATCTTCGTAATTGTCGGTATCTTACGCGAAATTCGTTAAACAAAAACATTAAATGCAAAAAAATACTGTGACTGCCTCTAAAAAATCCATCAACTCAAAAAAGTCACAATAAATTATTACGTATTAATTTAACGATTTAAAAGCATGTGTCATTACCTTTCAAATGAGGTATTAAAATAAAAAATCGGTTAGGAAACCACGAAGATATGATCAATCAAACCCGAGAACAAAGAGCTCCGACGCAGGATTCGAACGCCTTGTTTTGCCCCTCCCTGCCTCAGTCCGCTCTTACGGGTTACTGTACTCGGATGTGCTCTCCTGACTTACTTGCTCTCAGATTGGATTTTTCTAAAAACTTGGCTTTTTCCTGGAATTTGTGATTGATTCTTTTCCGATGACCCTAGACTGTTCCATGTGTACTGCGCCATGGACGACCCTGTGTTCTATGAATCCTTACGATTTGGCTCTTGTGTGACTGATTGACAGGTTAATCTGACTAGCAATGGCTGATAGAGAAAGAAGAATACCGTTTAGTATCGAAGAATAAATAAAAAATACGGTGACTGCCTCTAAAACTTCGATTTACTCAAAAAAGCCCCCCTAAATTACTATTACAATTAAAAAACATCTACGTTCAATTACCTTATAAATATATATATCTGTATACATATATATGTATATATGATAGGGTGTATTAAAAAAAAGGACCATTTTATCAAATTTCAGAGTTCAAAAGTCTGTAAATATTTTAATGCTATTTATTATTTACCAAAACTTAATAATCCCTTTATAACATTCTCTAAGCTTGTTTACTTACACTGGACTTCTTCAAATAAAGCCTCAATTTAGTTATTTGTCTCAAAGAAGAAACATGGCAGTGTCCTACGATATTCTCGTAATTTTAAAACATTACTGGGAAAAATTTCACAGCCACTGAAGCAACTCGTAAAATTATTAAATATGAAGGGAATAGTGTCCTTGACTAGCGCACTGCGCGGCGTTGGTTTGAAAAATTTAGCAGTGAAGATACGACGTTGGAAAGGAAGAAGGGCTCCGGGCGACCATTAGTGGATATTGATGAGGTTCTGAAGGAAGCTGTTTAGTCAAATCCGTCCACAAGTATTCGCGAATTTCCCAGGAAGTGTGTACATATATATATATATATATATATATATATATATATATATATATATATATATATATATATATTTATATATGCACAGTAAACACACATCACCAAAAGACGATAATGTTCGAACATTACAATTTCGAACTTCATGCTGAAACGTTTTAATATAAAAACAAAAAAAAAAACTTTATTTATGTATTCATGATAAGATCAAGTTAACAAATAATTACTGTTTTGCAATATAACATAATTAATTATAAGTCTGTTTTACTTGGTCAAATGTTGTTTTAATTATGCAATTCGATTGCTCTTGAAAAGCCCTTTCCAACCTTATACGATCTCCGTATTTGAATTTGGATTTGGCTTTTCGACGCATATAGGCCGTCATTATATACTTTTGATAACACTTTTTCTTTTTTTTTTTTTTTTTCTTTAACCCCTTATTATGTCCACTGTCACTACTTTACACTAACATTTTATATACAATCGATAGACTTTGACGATAGCTTACGATTGAAACCAATATGAACGTCGTAGCTTTTCCGAGTCAAAAATTATACCGAAAGCAAATCTCAATCCGCAGCAAAATGACGGCGCTTTGCCCCTCACAGTCCTCACTTCTCGTAATTAATCCTTTAATCCTGTAGCTACTTAGTGGTCTAATTGAATTTTGGATGGAAACGATCGATAGGTAGCTGCTGCACCAAACTGTATCCTCTGATGTCATAATTCGTTCTTTTGAATTGTCATCGACTATTGAAGCAATTTTAAAGACGCATTCAGGTCAAAATTATTTTTTATAATGATCAATCAATTGGATTTTTGACCTTGTTTGCCACAACAAGTAAGTCGATATCTGGAACAAAACTGGAGAATTTTACTTTCAGATCACTTTCGACATTGAATTTATTTCGGTATTTATTTCTTATAAAAAGCAATGTTGAGAAGGCTCCTTCACTTAGATAGGTTGCTGAAATCCCATCAAATGTCTCAATGGAATTCGAACAATAATCCAGAACGGAACTAATTGCTGTTTTAATCATTAATTTCACAGTTTGGTTGTATGGTAGCTCAACCAAATAGTTCTCTACACTTTTTAATTTTTTTGATAAATATTTTTCATAAAGGAACACTAATCACGGGTTATTAGCTTGTTATTAGGATTTATGATGCTGTCTTGATGCTCTCCTGGGTTAAGCTATACAGCCAGTAGTTACTAGCAACTATGCGACTCAAATTGTTTTCAATCAATTTTTTTTATCTACTCTGCGCGGTCCATTGGTTGGAAACCGCTGCTTTATAATTGATAACAGCGCATTTTGATGAAATGTGAAAACAGATGAAAATACTGGCTGCCTTGAGGAATAAATCGGAATGTTAGTGCAAGGCATACGGCTTAGATTCATCAATCCGTATTAAAAATACTACCCAAGAAATGATTTAGAAGTATCTTCGCTAATGATATGTTACAATTAATGATCTACTTCAGTAGTGAAAGGTCAGGGGTGACACTAGACTGATCTGGGTCGGAACGTTGGCTTTCCGATAAATCGCTTTTCCAATTTAAGTGATATTTTTTTACCTCCACCCAGACTATTTTCTTCCTCATTTATATACATGGTCTAATAAATAATATTATTCATAATGATTTCAACAAAACGAGGCCAAGACCAAGGTACAGATATTCGTCGCAGTGCCAGACTTCAAAATTGAAGATCTCAAACAGTACCTCGGCCTATATCTTCCACAAACTCGGTGCATTCTCACCCCTCTCAGGCTTCTTCAGTCTAATATCAACCCCTGGCCTTTCACTGATAGCCCTGAAGATAACCTGCAATGAGAATCGAAACGTTTGCTTTCCAATAAACAGTTTTCCCTATGTAAGAGGTTTCCCTATGAGTTTTACCTCTAGCTGGACCATTTTCTTCCTCGTACTAGAAAGGCCTTACATCCGAAGGTGCATTGAAGAAGCATAACTGTCGCTAAATTGTGGCCAACATGAGCAAAAAGCGAAATTCATGATCAATGAGTTAGAATAACTATATTTTATTTCAGAAACATTCTTAGAAAAAACAAAACTTATTTAAATATGATGCAACACAGTGAGGAATTTTTATCCATTTTCATAAGAGATTAGACTTAAAAAGCTGGAATGACCGAGCTCAAAAGCACCAAACCGGTCCGGCTTAAATCTGATCACTTAATAGTCCTCATTAAGAAAGCAGGTGTTAGCTCATTAAGGAAACTATCGGCTCAGGGTATGTGACGGCATTACACAACCAAACCAGATATTGGAATGTAAGAGCTATGTTCCAATATCGCGTATTACAATTTATAAATTTTATGTATATATAAACACTTGATATTTACTCAACTACACACGCATACAAACGTCCAGTTATATAATTACTTTTTATGTAAAAAGCGTCGATAACCTTTGATAGAGTCGATTCTTACTTTCACTTGCTTGTATATGATATTTAGGGAAATCGCTAGGATTTAGATTTCGAATTTTCCAACGATTATACTCGTCTAAAGGCCTCCTGACTGAATCCAAATAATCTAGCAAAAAGGACGGTGTAGGTTTATTTGTAGAAATATTTGATGAAGTGGAATATTTGTAGGTGCGTGTGGGGGTCTGAATCAAAGTGAACTTTACATATGTTCAGAAGTGTTACAGAAACTTGTCCTTAAAATATATTTACCATAATTGTCACTTTATACATTTATTTAAAAAACAAAAAAAAAAAAGGAAAACCAACGAAATTTTGTTAGGACCCATATTTACGAGTATGTGCAATTAATTATAATCAATTAAATATAGTAATTTCAGTCAGACCTAACATTAGTGTGCCAACGCTTATTTGTCAAATATTTATCTAAATTTGTTTGATTTTTTAAAAATTTTAATTAATTAACCACCTCTCACTGCTACTGCTAAAAATAAAAATGAATCGTTATTCCACGGATCTACAAATCATTGCGCTGCACTTCACTGGTTTGCTTATAATTTTTTTTTTAAGAATAATTTATTGATATTTACAACTGTAATAGATTACATCAAGTAAATCTGCTGTATGAACAAAGTACATGAAAACAAAAAACACTTGTGGAGAAACTACCCATTGATAGGACTCCAATAAAGTTCTATAGTTGAAGGTCTCGAGGCCATCTTCTTTTCAGACGCCTCGGAGGGGTATCAGGAATATTAGGGGAAGCAAATTGAGAGACTAGCGGATTCAAGGGTGTATGGAGCTTATCATGGAAAGATAGGTATCTAGTTTGGGCCCAATCAGCAACATATGGGATATTAAGATCATGATGGATGAGTTTGTTTTTGATATAATGAGGAGCATTGAGGATTTTGGATTGTGAAGATACGAGATGAATCGGATGGTTTAGTAGAGCCCCAAAGCTCAACTCCGTATGTCCAAATAGGTCTGATAACTGTCATGTAAATGAGTCTTTTGTAATTAATTGGGGGCTTTGAACTTTTGTCCAGTAAATTTTGAAGTAGGCGAAAACGTCGAGCAGTTTCTTGTCTTTTCAGTCTTGTTTACAATTAAAAATATTTTATTTGATGTACAATATGAATACTATAAATGGATGTATAGTGTTCGAATGAACACAAAAAATGATAAGTATATAGAATTTACAAATAAATAATTTACGTTGTGTCAAAGAGTTATTAATTTATATATGATTCGTATTATTTTTTATGGAAGATTACCTGGAAATCTTTTTGGGTCGATGAATTCAAGCAGATGTGCGGAAGCTCTCTCTGGATACGATCAGCGCGAGACAGGGACCTACGGAGGAATATATGCCAGCTATTTCACCAGTAAGGTTCGGCTAGTCTCCGTCAAAAGACTCTAATCTCCCTAAAGGGAAGGTTTATATGTAAATACAAAATGTAGTAATAAAAAGTGTAAATATTGAAGAAGCTAATTCTGTAAATACATATAAATAAAGACTATTATTATTATTATTATTATACCTGGAAATGGATAAAAACTAGCCCGAAAAATAGTGAAGATCAGTGAAATAAGGATGAGAATTTTATAAGGTCTTCGTTAATAAAATAA
Source organism: Arma custos (assembly GCA_037127475.1). Taxonomy (NCBI): domain Eukaryota; kingdom Metazoa; phylum Arthropoda; class Insecta; order Hemiptera; family Pentatomidae; genus Arma; species Arma custos. The sequence goes on along the minus strand of CM073760.1, from coordinate 83,238,177 downwards.
AGCAAATAAATTCGGACCGCAATGGATTTGCCTTAACGAGAGCTCAGATCTCGGCCTCAAATGGTAAAGTAAATATGTTTCGTATATAAATGTAGTAAAGTTGAATAAAATAGAAGAGAATAGCTCAAGGTGTAGAGCAGTGAGTTGCTACGCTGAAGGTTGAAGGTTCAAATTGGGCTGTTGTATATAAATTATTTAATCTGCCAAGAGTCATGGATGGAGTCCATAAAATATACAGGCCCTTCTGGGACTAACAGCCTCTTTAAGGCAGGTATCTTTAATAGGGGAAAATCCGGTGGTTGAGCATGGACAAATCACCTCCCTGAACAACCGTTATCCTGGAAAAAGTACAATCTCTATCATTCTACAACCTTTGGGTTGCCTTGTTTTTTCCTAGTAGAGCAGATTACAAAAAAACAAATCAACTTATAAAGTTGAAGAAGGTAACGGAAAGTAACGAAAAAGAAACCAACTTAAGTGATAGTAATTCATAATCACAACTTCATTCCAAAATAAACTACTGAGATCTTAAATTTAATTCTCGCAAGCCTGACGAGTGACGTGATTCTGCAGGTCAATATAGTTGCCTCTGATAAATTGCCAAACTTTTCTCACCAACATCCTCTTTCCAAAGCTTCCTCGATTCTGTCCCAAACTTTTTATCGATTTCGTCGACAAACATTATCGCCGTCATGGTGGTTTCTTATTTTTCCCGTCGGGGTACGTATCTCCACCTCCGAAAATTAAAGGTAAACATATTTAATTAACTAAGTATTCCATGGAAAAATAGTTACTTAATGACATATACACCATGAGTACATTGAAGTAAAAAAAACAATAATAATGACCCACGAAGGGTCTTGGATTCAGTATAAAGTAGAGACTATAATGTGCAGGGGGTAATTTGTCTGAGGTTACTCTCAACTGTCAGGTTTTCCCCAATTAGTGGTTACCAACTTTATAGAAGCTGTGTAAGCTACAGGAAGGTCTGTTGAAATTTTAAAAAATAACATAAATAAATAACATTCAATAGCAAACATATTAAATAATATAGCGGCTACAGGTGAATTTGAACTCGAGACTTTCAGCGCAGCAACTACATGCTCTACAAACTAAGCAACCAGAATATTTAAAGGACGGAATAGGAAAAATCCCAAAAGCAAATCCGGCTGTAGAAATGATTTGAATCTATGACCTTCGGCACAGCAACTTTGCGCTCTACCAGTTGCCTACCCCACTCCATATAAGGAAGAAAGTTCATGCAAATTTTGGAATCGAAGGCATTAATGAAGACTAACTAGAGAGAAATCTGGTATTCTCTTCTGCATTATCCCAATAGAAAAAAAAATTTTGTCTATCTTTTAGGTAAAGAGTTATGTTGAGAGAAATGGTTTAATATCCATCGGCAGTTTAAGTGCATTGTACTTCCGCAAAGTATTGATTCCCGCCATAGCAGGTCTTCATTGGAATTCCTTTATTTTTAGCTGCCTATTGTAATCTCAATGACCAGTACTCATACATGAGTGCTTTATTTCTTTAAGTTTTTATATCGCAACATTTATGAATGAGCTGCTTCAATCAGTTTGTTCACAGAACTAGTTATTCTCATCAGTATATTTGCAGGATGTCTCAAAAAATAACGCAAGACAGACAGATGCTTTTGTATCTTAATCTATTCCGTAAACGAGTGAACAACTTTTGGTACCATATCCTGAACGATAAAAGAAAATCTTGTTTGGAACAAAAGTTTTTCAAATCACTGTGTTAAGCTACAAAGAGATAAGCTACCTTTTTCTTTTATTTAATTATTTATTTTTAGATCCTGTGAAATAATTACTTCACCTAAAAGACAGTGTATACTAGATTCGGTTAGTAGATCTTATCTCTAGTTGACGATTACATATGTTGTTAGTATCATTGTAAACTACACCTGTTGCGGGGGAGAGGGGCCTTTCACAATCGAAACGCAAATCTCTTCCCCTGGGGGTTGCCAGTTACACTGACGGTGAGAACCTTGAGAACGAGAAAAAACAGAGTAGGGGGGGGGGTAAGTGATAACACCAGGGTGAGTCACAGAGAAATAAATATTCGGTGGAAATATAACATACCAGAGAAAGGGCAACCTGTAATTTAAAATTTTTTTTTAAATAAAAAAAAACAATGACTAAAAAGGATAAATAAATAAATCAATTTAATTAATTTATAAAACATTCACCCCTTCAGCAACTTAAAGACAGGGAAAAAAAGAAAAGAAATATTAACCAACCTTTCCAGTTAACGATTAATATATCCAATTTATTAACTATAATCTTATAAAGAAAAAAAAAAAAAAAACAATCTTTTTACAAACATAAAATGGGATCCCTCTTTGAATTTAATCAAAATACAAATAAAATAACCTAGTTATAATATACCAGGTGGATAAAAAATTAACCTAGTTATAATATCACTTGTAATATACCAGGTGGAATATGCTAAAGACGTATTATTTTCTTTTATGATGATGAAGTGGGTAACCAGTGTCATATAAACAAAACCTTGTTGATAAGTAACTTATCAAACAAGGTTACCTTCTGCTGATACGGTGCTAGCGATGCTGAATGCAGCTGGTGGTGGGGATGCAGGCGGTGGTGGCGATCGTTCACTCCGTTGACAGCCTCCGAACGATGCACGAAAACGGCACTCCGGCCGTGGTGAGGTGAAGTGGTGGTTTGAGAATACTTCGGCGGTGCCACACATGAGTTGCTTCGCCTATATCTGGTCCCATACTGACTCTAATCAGTAGTAGAAGAGGGGATTTCACTCCTTAAACTAGCCTTTGTTGTTGTTCTGCGACCAAAGGTTGTGACAAAAGACCGGACTCTCGCATTAACAACATAAACATTGCAACTTTTAGCATTCTCTATTCATTATCTGAGAATCTTTATATAAACGTCTTTGGCATTAAAATAAAATAAAATTAAACCTTACATTTTCTTAAATTAAATTATTATAAGTAAAATTAAAATTCTATGCCTATTTACAATACAATAAACAACAAACAAAAACCTTTTCCTCAGAAACTGGATAGGAAATAAATCGAAATTAAAACTTTCAATTTAGTTTTTACCATTAGTTTACAAAGGGAAAATTAGAAGATATAAAATACAAAAAAAAAATTATTCGGGCTTAAACAACACCGATGAGATTATGTTATAATTTTTAGGCAAGTTAAGATAAGTTCTCAATATAAACTAGCATTCCTGGGTTGTAATAGGTTTTTCAGGAGTTTTATCTTTCCTTTAATAAAACCAAGGGTACAGTTGCTATTCTTCCTTCATTCTTTCGATTGGCAAATATTACCGATACTTTTCCTTCGTGCAATAAATTAAGCATCAGTATGAAAGTGCAGCATCCCTTCATTTAAACAGGTCTTCTTCCTGCGCATTATTTCCCTACTATACGTGAATGTAGGTAATTTCACTGAATTGATAGTCTGAAAATCGCTGAAAACATCCAAACTTATGAGTGATATATTATTCTGATACACTTATAATTGGTACTGCATTGATTTTAACATGAAAACTATGATTAAAAATGAAAAGCTACACAGAATAAGTATTAGTTTTTGTCTAAAAATTGGTATTTTTTTACATTTCTCCTTAGGTACGCATAGTTCACGGAGTGGCACCCTAATAAGTTAATGTTAGTAGCGAGTTTTATTTCAATGCGTGAAAAAATAAATTAAAAAATTAAAAGCCTATCAATGCAAGTAAACTTCGGTTCTTAATTTTTGTCGGCTTTCAATGCAACGGAAGTGGAGTGCCTAATTGTTAGAGAGCAGTGATGATGTACGGCATTCTCTGGGATCAGATCCCGGCTATGACAGGTAAATTCTTTTAAATATTCTATTTGAAAAGAAAAGATATGACCAGGACCGGACTCGAACCCGGGTCTTCCACCTGTCCGTTGTGGTGCTTTAACCATCTCGGCCATCCTGGCTCGTTTCCCGGTCAGTCATATCTCTTCTTTCACTGATCCTATATCTCCGTGTTCTCGCAATGTGCGTTGTATACACAGGGAGAATGTTAATTGAACATTACTTTATTTTTCGATCTAGTTGACTTTAAGTCATTAATATTATTATAATTTATTTTATTGTTATATGATATAATTGTTTTTTATAATTTAAGAGATATGACTGACCGGGAAGTGAGCCAGGATGGCCGAGATGGTTAAGGTGCCACCACGGAGAGGTGGAAGACCCGGGTTCGAGTCCCGGTCCTGGTCATATCTTTTCTTTTCAAAGTAAATTCCTTTAATATGTCACCGACCGTAAATTGACCTTGTGGTAGTAAGTGTCTGGAGACTTTGCTGTACAAACGTTGTATTAGAAACATAGTCCCTATCATGAACTGAATTCTTGACTTCAAGGGTTGTAGTGATACAAATTTATTTAGTTTTTTTTTTCTTTACAATATGAAATATTTTCTGTCTTTAGCATAATAATGGATCACTGACTTAAATGAAAATATTCACTATATGAATATGGAAAATATTTAATAAATTTTATTTATAATGAAGCATATTGTAGTTTAAACGACGTGTTCTGTTAGTTGCACGGACAGTTAAATATTAATTATTAATATTTAATATTAATTATTCCAAGATATACAATTACTGCCTGCGATTCATTTTAGAAAGGATGAAATGATGAAAAAATAATAATTAATGGCTCAAATGAATAAATAATAAAGTTAAATATTTACGATTCTATTAAATATATATAATATTCTATTAAATATTATGCTCAACTCCATTTATTATTTATTTAAAGACATGTAATTAATTTTGGAAAAACTTTTTTGGGATTGTTCTGTTGGCTGGATCTCAGAGATACGTTATAAACGATTTCGAGCAACATTTTGAGCTACTCTTGAGCACTCACTGATAAAGGACAGGGAGGTTACAGAGTGTTTTACCCTTATCTCTGGTGCTCCATGAATTCTTCTGGATTTTGAAGTTTCTCAACTTATCTCGCTTGGTTCCTAGCGCGTATGAACGATGTTTTCGTTTTTTTTTTCCCCTTTTCTTTATCTCCCTACTTCGTATTTTTTTTTCTTATTACGTAAAAAGCTTCTTTTTTTTGTTTAAAATTAATTTTTGTAGTATTTTTAAGTTCAGCACAATTCAAGGTCTAAGTCTAAGAAGGTGCAGTTTCCAGAAACTGCACAGTTCTTAACATAGAGTTAATAAGAATAAGAATAAAGCATAATGACCCCTAAGGCTCGAGGCCGATATCACCGATCACTGCTTACAAACTTCTGTCCACGGGCCACTACCCCAACCCGGATCCGCCCCACCCAGGTCACTTAACGAAATCTTCCCGCCTGCGCCTCGGTCTACCCCTCAGAGGCTTTCCATTGAGGACCGTGCTTATTAACTTGTTTTCGCTCGTTATTAAGCCCAGCAGTTGCTTTAACTTCAAAATTTTGTAGGTTCATTTTAATCTCCGTGAGGCTGTAACTTGAATAATATTAACCAGATGCATGCTTCTAAACTCCGCGTTGTGTAATTTCCTGAATTATCCTGTGGTCTCCTCCTTTTTTGGACCGAATGTTATTCTCTACACCTTGTTTTGGCCACTTTTCATATCCGTAAAGAAGAGTTGGAAGCACGATGGCTTTATAAATTCTGATTTTTAGATTTCGGGAGAAAAAAAAAAACGAGCTCAGTAATGTCAAGACCGAATAATAACAACCATTTCTTGTTTTTGATCTAGCCTTTATTTCCTCTTGAATTTGTTTTTTTTTCTAGTTACCATACCAGGACATGAACTTCTTATTATCAAATTTCTTCTCTCCTAAAATAATTTCTTCAAAATTTCTCCCTTTTCTGCAACTATCCATATACTCAGTCTTATTCGAATTTACTTCCAGCCCTATTTCCTTTCCTGCATTCACCAACGTTTCTATGTTTAGTTTTATAGTATCCGCTACTTCACCCAATAGTACCAAATCGTCAGCAAACCCAAGTCTGGATATTTTACTATTTATATTCAAATTCAAACCTTTTTCGTAGAGGTGACAGCGTATCACGGATGTATAGACGTATAGACCGAACACTTCCAATACAACGCACTTTGTTTATCAAAGAGTTAATCATGAGCCGATTGTGCTGAAAATTAGTAACATTAATTGAATATTATACGAGTGATTTTAGATATTATGACTTATGTGTGTGGAATCGACTTCCTAAAAGGTTTTATTAACGAAAAATCTTAAGTAATAATTTTATATTAGTTTATTTATATTAATTTATTATATTAATAATTCGAAAAATTATACTCATACTTATGTACTACTCCACTAGATTTCGTAATAAATATTATGCTTATAGCAGTTTTGCTAGCAAATTGTGCTATTAAAACAAGCTTTAAGAACATCTCTCGAACAGAGCCAAACTTATTTGCCCGATTGCTTTAATTATTTGGCCACCCCTCCCCCAAAAAAAATAAATGGCTGAAACCATTTGAAGAAAAAACATTTTACTTCGTGATATGAAATATTGTACGGTACATAAATAATTCATTCTGCAATTCACATGTTTAATGCTTTGTAGAAAATAAATAAAATGTTTCATCCACATTTTCTGTTATCTTTATTATCACTTCATGTTTATTTTTCAGCTCCCTTAGTATAATTCCGTTTATTTTCGCTTCGGAGCGTATTTCAGTCTCTCATCTCCTTTTTCAATCTTGTTTATTCTACGGCCTGACATTGTTAAAATGACGAGACAACATCCCGAAAGCTGTGGGGATAAAAGTTAATCTGGTCCTTGAGCTCGTTCCTATTTTCTGCTCTAATGCCCTTCGTCTCGTCCGCCATCTCGATTCGTATTTCTAATTTCAGTTACATTTAATAGTATGCTATATGGGATTCGCTTCCACCTTTACTATTCAATTTAACACTTGAGTACGGGATTTAAAAGGTTATACACAACGAAAAAGGTTTGAATTTGAATATGAATAGTAAAATATCCCCAAGCACGGATGTTATATATATATAATGTTTCGAATTACATGCCTACCACAGTATAATAAAACCAATGTTATAGAAAATTATATCTGCTTGGGTCTTTGCAGTTGTAACTTTTTTTCTATCCACGTTTTTAACATCGTATACTTCACCATATATATTATATATTACAAATATGGCTTTTAAACAGTAATTCTTGAAAAAAATATTGTCTTTGTGAACTTTTTTACGAGTGAAGTTGTTATGAAAATTATTACATAAGATTTTTCGTTAATAAAACTTTTTAGGAAGTCGAGTCCACACAAATAACTCATATCTTAAAACACTCGTATAACATTAAATTAATCTTACCAATTTTCAGCGCAATCGGCTCATGATTAAATCTTTTATAAACAAATAAGTGCGGTGTATTTGGGGTGTTCGGTCAATAAATCCTTAGTGTTTGTTTATTGATTAAACACCAATTTATGCTGCTATTCGGACGATATCACAACGTGAGCCCTACATTTTCTTTGCCCAAATATAATTAGAGTAATAATAATAATAATAGTCTTTATTTATATGTATATACAGAATTAGCTTTTTCAATATTTACACTTTTTAATACAACATTTTGTATTTACATATAGACCTTCCCTTTAGGGAGATTAGAGTCTTTTGACGGAGACTAGCCGAACCTTACTGGTGAAATTGCTGGCATATATTCCTCCACAAGTCCCTGTCTCGCTCTGATCGCATCCAGAGAGAGCTTCCGCACATCTGCTTGAATTCGTCGGCCCATCGCTTGCGTTGCCGGCCTCTGCACCTTTTCTTATCACGCGGCTCGCCTAGCCAACCTTGCCTCATCACATGGCCTGCCCAGTTCCATTTCATTCTTCTGGTGTAGGTGACTGCATCGGTAACCATTGTGTGTTTTTTTATACGGCTTGAATTTATTTTTTCTCTCAGTGCAATTCCCAGCATTATTCTTTCCATCTTTCGTTGACATATGGTTATCTTTCTCTCTAAGGCTTTAGTGAGTGACCATGTCTGACTGTTGAGTTAAAATTTTGATATTGGCTGTAAAGGCAAAGTGTCGTTGCCCATTTAGTTGTTTGCATATTTTAGCCTAGATGGCAGCACTCGCTGTCTATGATTTTAGTGTTCTTACTGTGCAGATGTTGTTTGTTTAAATAAAACAAAATTAGTAGTAAATCTCAGTTTTTATTTATAAATAAGCCCTAATCCTAATTGGTTATGGGCCCAGGAAGCTCTGAAAACTGAAGAATAAAGAAAACAGTAAAGAAGAAATCATATTTTGCAAATTGAAAATTATCACGCCGTATAACCTCAAAATGGAACGAACATTGAGTGTGGATAAATTCGACGGAAAAAACTTCAGGCAATGGAAATTCCAGATAAAGTGTGCCCTGAAAGCAAAAGGAATTGATATTTCGATACCGAGAACAGAAGCAAATGCGAGTAGTTGGTTAAAAACTGACGGAATGGCTATGTACATTATCACGTCGTCGATGGATTTAAATCAAATAACCTTAATAGAAAACTGTGAAACCGCTTTGGAAATTATGTCCAAATTAGAATCCATATATGAACAAAAAAGTGAATTAAACAAAATGTTAATACATGAAAGGTTTTATCAGTACAAAATGTCACTAAGTGACAGTGTGGCACAGCATATTGCGAAGGTTGAGAATCTCGCCAAACAACTCAAGGAAAGTGGTGAAAGTATCAGTGACACTGCCATAATTACGAAAATACTGGGAACTTTACCTCCTAAATATAGATCGCTTCGACAAGCATGGATGTCTCTGGATCCTGAAAATCAAAACTTGAATAATTTGACAGCGAGACTTTCGGATGAAGAAGCGAATATTACTTGTGAAGAAGAACAAGAAATGGCTTTGTTGGTTGCTAATACTAAATTGAATAAAGAATTAGTCAAAAATGAACCAGGTACAAGTAATGTGAGCAAAGAGAAACCTGCAAAGCATCGTTTTGAATGCTATCAATGTGGGAAACGGGGTCATTTCGCAAGAGAATGTCGTGCACCAAAGAAAGTACATAAGAAACCAGATCGAGATAAGAATACCATGTTGGCTTTTAATGTAGCAGATGAGTCAACCATTTGCAGTGGTTCAGAAGAAAACTCCTGGATCTTGGATAGTGGTGCTTCGGCACACATGACACATAGAAAAGAATTCTTTGAAGAATATACAGCTTGTACTCAGAAATCATTGACACTGGGAAATAAAGAATCCATAGAAGTGTGTGGAATTGGAAAGGTTTTAATAAAAAGATGTGTTAATGGACAGTGGGAGCTAAGCATGTTGCATGGAGTACTACATGTGCCAAGCTTAAGAAGAAACTTGATTTCTGAAGGCATGATTACAAGAAAAGGTTATTCCATCATTAAGAAGGACAGTAGTGCTTTAATTTACAAAGGCGATGATGTTGTGATGTGTGCAAAAATGAAAATGAACAATTTATATGAACTAGACATTGAAACAGTTGTGTCTGACACATGCAATTTAGTGCAGAAGAATATAAGTGATATAAAAAAGTGGCACGAGAGGTTAGGACATTTAAACTTTAAAGAAATTCAAAAAATGAGTGTAAACAATATAGTTGAAGGTTTAAATATTGAAAAAAGTGATGAGACTGACTTAGTGTGTGAAGCATGTGCTTATGGGAAGCAGTCTCGGTTCCCATTCCATAAATCAAGTCGTGCAGAACTAAAACCTGGAGACTTGGTATATAGTGACGTCTGTGGTCCAATGAGTCATAGATCGGTTCAAGGTATGAGATATTTTTTATTATTCAAAGATGCGGCAACTAGCTATAGACATGTGTACTTCATGAGAAATAAAAGCGATACCCTTGAATATTTTAAGAGGTATAATGCTATTGTTAAAAACAAATACTTGCACAGTGTAAAAACTCTACATACAGATAATGGAGGAGAATACATTAACAATGCATTCAAAGACTATTTAAATAAAGAAGGTATTGTTCATGAATGCACTGCCCCATATACCCCAGAACAAAATGGACGGGCAGAAAGAGAAATAAGAACAATTGTAGAAAGTGCTAGATCCATGCTGTATGGACGTGACATTTCCCTGGATTTGTGGGCAGAAGCCATAAATTGTGCAGTGTATTTGCTCAATAGAACCTCATCTAGCCAAACATTAGATAAAACGCCATCAGAGTTGTGGAATGGAGTCAAACCAATTTTGGAGCATGTTAGAGTATTTGGTAGTGAAGGGTATGTGCATATACCTGATCAGTTGAGAACCAAATTAGATAAAAAAAAGTGCAAAGATGATATTGGTTGGGTATGATAATACCAATTACAGAATGTACAACATGAAAACAAAACAAATTAAAGTATCAAGAAATGTTGTTTTTGATGAGGATAAATTTCCTAAAAAAAGACAGAATATAGCAAAAATATTTGTAGAAGAAAGTGATGAAGATGTACAACAGGATAACTCTGGAGTCATACTCGAAGATGAATCTGTGAATGAAAATTCTTCAAATGATAACTCATTGAATGAGAATGACGGAAGTATGCACAGTTGCAACAATGATGATCCTGATTATGAACCATCACAGATCCTTGATGATTCTCTACGTGAACCAATAATTTTGAGACCAAGGAGAAATTTGAATATTGAGGCTAATTTAGTAGAATTTGTATTACCATCATCATTTGATGAGGCAATGAATAGTTCACAGAAGAATGAATGGTTGCAAGCCATTAAAGAAGAACTGAATGCTCATGACGAGAATCAGACATGGACCCCAATGAAGCGAGCTGGACAGAGAACACTAACAACGAAGTGGGTATTTTCCATTAAGAGAGATGTTGATGGAAAAATAAACCGATACAAGGCTCGATTATGTGCGCGTGGGTTCAATCAAGTCCCTGGTATTGATTACCAGCAAATATTTTCTCCTACCACACGGTATGATTCGATTAAATTATTTTTAGTATTGCAGCAAAATACAATTTAGAAATCCAACAATTTGATGTCAAAACAGCCTTCTTGAATGGGGACCTTGAAGAAGAAATTTATTTAGAAATTCCTGATGGTGTGCTAGTTGACAAAAGTAATGTATTAAAATTAAATAGGTCACTCAGAAACAGGCATCAAGGTGTTGGAACAAAAAGTTTACTGAATTTTTAAAATCATATGGTTTTGTTCAGTCACAAGCTGACTACTGTGTGTATGTTAGAAATGTTGAAAGCATCAGAGTTATACTAATCATATATGTTGACGATGCTCTCATAATATCATCAAGTAAAAAGATAATTAAAGACATAATTAGTTTTTTGAAACAGGCATTTAAAATTAAGGAATTGAATTTGTCATATTTTGTGGGCATAGAAGTATTAAAGTCTGATAACTGTATTTGTTTACATCAGAGAGAGTACATAGAGCAAATTGTCAAAACTTTTAATATGAGTGAATGCAATCCTGCATCAACTCCTGCTGATCCTAATGTTGTTATATGTAAAAATCTTGAAGAAATTACTGTGAATTTCCCTTATAGGAAAGCTATTGGCTCACTGTTGTTTCTATGCTCAGTGTCCAGGCCTGATATCTCATATGCAGTGAACATGTTGAGTCGTTATGTTAATAATCCTAATCAACAACATGTTAATGCAGTGAAACGTGTGATTAGATATTTAATTGATACAAAAAATGTTTGTATTAGGTATGGAGAAAGCAATGATCTGATAGGGTACTCCGATGCTGACTTTGCAGGAGATGTGGATACTCGAAAGTCTACCACTGGATATATATTCTTGATGAATGGCGGGCCAGTAACATGGATAAGCCAAAAGCAAAAGACCATTGCTCTCTCTACCACGGAAGCAGAGTTTGTCGCAGCCTGTGAAGCTGCTAAGGAAATACTATGGTTACAGCAATTGTTAATGGACTTAGGTGAAAAATATGATTGTGTGAAGCTATATGTTGATAATCAGAGTGCCATCAAGTTAATTAATAACCCAGTTTTTCACAAACGAACCAAACATATAGATGTTAAATACAATTTTATTCCAGAGAAAGTGGAGAATGGTTTCATAAATATATCCTATGTCCCAAGTAAAAATCAGCTTGCTGATATATTAACAAAGCCATTGCCCACTCAATCCTTTGTCTTTCTAAGAGAACAAGTAATGGATAAGTTGTAATAGGTATTTAAGTATAGAATATTTTTATGTTATCTTATGACGTAAAATTTTAGTGGGAGTGATGAGTTAAAATTTTGATATTGGCTGTAAAGGCAAAGTGTCGTTTCCCATTTAGTTGTTTGCATATTTTAGCCTAGATGGCAGCACTCGCTGTCTATGATTTTAGTGTTCTTACTGTGCAGCTGTTGTTTGTTTAAATACAACAAAATTAGTAGTAAATCTCAGTTTTTATTTATAAATAAGCCATGTCTGACATCCATAGCTCAGGGCAGGGATTATGCAGCTGTTGAATACGGTCGTTTTATGCCTTATTTCTAGACGGCTTTTAAATATACTTCTCAGACTCCAAAATTTCTTCCATGCCTTGCCGACTCTTGATTCAATTTCTATTTGACTCCTCTTTTTGAATGAAATAATTTGTCCCAGGTAACTAACATCTTTAGCAATCTTCATTTCTAGGACTCTGAGGCTGATATTATTGGAGGGTCCGTTGGTCATGATTGCTGTTTTTTGTGGGTTCAATACCAACCTCTCTGAAGGATGGCATAATTAGGATTTTTAAACCCTTTAAAAATATTAAGACCACCTGCCGGGTTGCGAACCCTCGATCTTGGGATATCCACTACACCATAGTTGAGTCCTGATAACCAAATCCCATTCTTTTTTGGCATTTAATAATCACGCAATATTTGTCATTTTTTCAATAATTCTTACGCCTATTTTTATATTTCTTAACAATCGAACTTGAGACTAGTTAAGAAATCGGTCAGCATTTTAATAATAAAATTAATGCCTCTAATAAACACATTTTAACAGTAAGTTTCCGACGGTAAATTATGTATTAGTGATCTTAAATAAAAAATAAAAATAAAGTGATGGCTACAGAATAAAATACAGGAAATTGGTGAAAAAGATCTCATTTTGACAAGAGGGTGCTCGTAGGAGGCCAAGTCGGAATCAATTTGTTATATATACGTCAAAATGCCACTTTCTATCTAAGGCATCTCATATTTGTTCTGATTTACGACCCCCATTTGTCTAAGTCGTCTTCCGCCTTTTTAATAAAAAACCGCTTTAATGAAATCACTCGAGTCTGTTAAAATAATGATTTTATGTAATTTTCATGTATTACAATGTTCAAGAATTTTCTATTAGCGATTTATTATATTCATATATTCCACCCTTACCTGAGAAGCAACTGGACCATAAGAAAAGAAACATTATAAAAAAGTATTGCGAAATACACGATTATATTGCAGCACTGTCAACTTTCATATTTAATGTAAATATGAGGAAATAATTATAATGTAATAATTTTTTCATAATGTATTTTAATAAGTTCTAAAACAGAAATAAAAAATTCCGAAATATGTAGGGCCCCCTCGTGTGATATTTTCTCACAATCTATGAATATATATGAGATTGGGCGGGAAAGTGATGCATCATTGCTACATCACCATAAGCGGCACGCCACAATATACTCGATTGAGTAAGTTTCATCCAGCAAGCTATTCAATAATAAATAGATAAATATTAAATACATTCAAGTTGTGAAACATTTAGTTTTTTAGGAAAGGTATACCGATGGTTACCTACAAAAGAAAATATGAAAGTCTAGGGTTTTTCTCCAATTCGGGATTCTATATAAAGAGGCTGGATGAGCACCAGGAGGGTCTCCAGAACCCATAGGCCCCATTTTTTAACAGACTAAATAAATTACCTGCCACAACCAGATTTGAACTCGGGGCCTTTGTCATAGCAATTCATTGTTGCTCTACCACTGAGCTGCCCCGCTTCCCCAATGTTGCGGCCAATAAAGAATAATATATATATATAAGAAACTTTATTACCAATGTTACGGTCTTAAGTTTTAGTCCATCATTATAAAAGTGTGTTCAAATTATTATTGAGCTTCCGAATAAAAGATACTGTCCTCCAAATTTGCACTATCCTTAACTATAACCTCTACACGTATATATAAAAAGTTTTATTCCTTGAATTTGACAATTTACAATTTTGTAACAATTACTTAATACATGTCGAAGTAAAACAATTTACACTGCAAGTTGAATTAACATAATAAATAAAAGCTGTAATATATTTATAACAGTAGTGAAAAGAAAAACAAATCTACACAAAATAGAAAAATAAAATAAAAAAAGTATAATATTTGGTAGTAAAAATAAACAATTTTAGTACATTTTTTTTCTTTTTTTTTTACACGTATATAATAGTTATTATAAAAACGCATAATATTTCTCCACCAAGTTCATAAATGAAAAAGAGATTGCTTTTATTTTTTTAAATAAATAACCATTTTTCATAAATAAGTTTCGTATCCTAGTTATTAGAGGTAGTTATGAAAGTTTAAAAAAAAATAAAAATTCATTTTGTGAAATTGCTATTGATCATTAGATATTGGTTATCTGTGTTTATTATAATGTCATATATAAAATGTCATTTTCAAGGGTTTCATTAAATATTGAATTTAAGAAGCTGTTTTTTTTTTATTAAATGCTTAATAACTTCTCTGTTCGAAAGTTCTCTATTTGTTCCTCGGGAATGTTATCTCCAATCCTTATTTCATTCTAACATCGGCGGTTAAAGAACTCATTAATTCAAAAAAACTTCTGACAATATTATTGATTGTATCCTAAGTGAAAATATAGCCACCTCTCCTTTTTATGAAACAGTTCATTGGAAAATAGTAAGGACGGTGATATCAGTAGAAACAACCTAAAAATATCGATGCCTTAGTTCACAAATGTGTTAAGTACAAATTTTTCAAAAATGGGATTTGTAAATATAAATAATATTGTAAAGTTGTGAACAGGAATTCATAGACAATATATTATGTTGATATAAAATTAATAGAGAAGCTCACCCCTCCGACTGAATAATTTACAAAGCTAAACCTACAGACTTTCCAGTCTTACCCAAATCCGGTTCCAAATGGTTTAAGAAAACGTTTTTAAGCCCAGAACAACCAATAAAGTAAAAAAATGAACCTTCTATAATGGATTGCTTTAAATAAATTAAGAATATGTTTAGCACATTCAATTCTAATAAAATTTTTACTAAATTTAAAAGTATTATGTCAGAAGTGAAAAACGCTGACGATAGTATGTCAAAAACATTCACAATAATAGAAGGTTTATTGTCATTATTTGATTAATGGACAACATTAAAATATTTCATAATGTATCTAAACTCGTTTATTTTACTACCAAAAATTATACTTATAGTATTTTACTTTTATATTATTTTATTTTTTCTATTTTGTGTAGGTTTTTTCATTTCTTTTTTCTACTGTTATAAATGTATACTGCGTTTTATTTATTATGTTAATCCAACTTTCAGAGTACATTGTTTTATTCAAACCATGTATTAAGTAATATGTTACAAATTTGTAAATTGTTAAATTCATTGTAATAAAACTCTTTATTTATTTATTTTTAATAGGGAAGCTGTGAAGGTTACAAAAATATATTGTGTGCTTAAACTTGAACTGTACTTCTTGTATTAAATTATTATCAAATTTGTCTCCTGTATAATCTTGTTTTCGGAACTTGAATCATTTGTGAACCAAGGCATCGATATGTCGTTAAAATTATCTAATGGAGTGACAATCCTTAGTTTATTTATTTAAAGAATTGAGAAGTATTGTGGGTCAAAATTACAATTACAGTTAAAATAACTCATCGTCGGGCAGAAAAGTTCGAGGAGAAAAGCATCTCAAACTGTTTGAATATCTTTATCCTTGCACTTTCCTTTGTCTTTGTGCTTTCCGGGTAATAGTTGTTATTTTAATGTAATTGAAGGCTTATGATAAGTTGTAGCGGTATCAGAACATAAAGTTGCACAACTGTTTGAGAGAGAACAACGCAGTTGAACAGTAATGTATCATTTATTTATCTCGCTTGCGGTCACTCGGCGTTTCCCCTCGGGTTAGCTTCAGTTTCAAGCTCCGCTGACCCTTCGCCTATATCTCCGCTCCCAGTAGCATCCTCCAGTAACAGGATTAGTTTCTGGAAGAAGTGGCAAACTATAGAGAGCGTTAAACTATCTTAGGGCTTTTCTCAAAGTAAAGCCTAGTAACTCGACTAACCATCCAATAAAATAGATAATTTAATATTTATAATTTTTAACGGTCAGGCAAAGATGCGGAAATTATAAAACAAAATACTATCGATAGCCAGTTATGAAGTATGAACTACGAGTTAATACAATAAATAGGAAGCATATGGTTAAGATTAGGAACGGGGATTTTTTCTTCTTCTCCAAAATTTTATTCATTAGTAATACAATATACAAATAAGTATACTAAATTATACAGTTTGTGCTACATGGGCTTTCTATTACCCGAGAATATCGAAAGGTTTTTATTGCTGTTATATCCAGGGCTTATTTTATTTCTTGTTGCATTTGCCTTGGTCTCTTTGATTGAATGGGGAGGATCCAAGAAACGGCGATGATTTGGGTAATACTGATATAAGAGGGGAAGGAGTTTACCAAGAAGCGATGATACGAGTATATCATACAGTACCAAGAAGTTTATCTATTTATATTCCATGTTAACTAGAAAAACAATGGAATTCAAGAGGAAATAACGGTGCTTGCTCGTTATTTTTCATGCTTGACATTACATAGCTCAACATTTTTATCCCGAAACTTAAGAACCAGCATTTCTAAAACCATACATCTCCATTCATTTGTGTGTGAAACCAGGAAGAATGAACAATGTCTAAAGGCATCCGAAAATATAGAATTGTACAATATTCAGGATTAAAAGGTCCACTTGAGAATATAAGAGATTACACCAAAATAAAAATAAACAAATTAAAATGAATGAAAGACCAGTCGAGTAGACTAGAGCCGAGGTAGCTCAGTGTGTAGAGAGCTGAGTTGCTAACTAATTTCTTTACATTGCAGGTTTCAGATGAAAATCCATCTCCGGCAGATAAATTAATTTATACCTCTACAGACTCCCCAGGAACTCACCCACCCTCTATAAATTGGGCACTCTTAATTTGGGTAAAAACCTGGTGGTTGTGCATAATCTCGGACAAATCAACTCCCTGTTGATAGTGCAGCCTCTCCTATATTTTAAACCTAGACCTTTTATGGGATGTGGTGGTGTAAGTGTTTTTCTAGTAGCGCACGGTAGAGAAACATAAATCAAACTTAAAAGTAGAAGAAGGTAACGGAAATTGCCGAAAACACAGAACACGCGGGGCTTCGGAACATTCACCTGTTTAATATAATTGAAATCGACTGGTAAACAGCTGAGTGTAGACCGAGAGGTAGCTGGAAAGATTGCATTTAGGGTGCTCTTACGGCTTTGACAATGGCTTATTTTTTTTACGATTATAGGCATGGACATTGTGTATTCGTGATCCGTAAGCATTTTTATTAATTTACATTATAATTTTCTAATAGCAAAAGGTCCCCCCTTTTTTTTTCAGCTTCAAAAATAGTATGACATATTTTATATGAATCCATATTAAAAATAATATTTCAAATGAGTGTAGGCTGTCTTTCTAGTCCTTCCCTTTGTTCGTTTATAGATCACTAATACTTGTTGCCGTTAAACGTTGCAGATTGTACTCATTGCCATCTAATAAAAAGATTTAATAGTTTTTCTGAATCCCAAGCAGATCTTCACCTCTGCTTGTTATAATTATAATTAGACAATCATCAAAAATGTATGTCTTGGCATGGTAAAGTGAAGCTCAACTACTTATAGTAGTTCCACTAACATTAACAAAGAGACAAACATTTACAACATAATTAGACTTGAATTATTTGTTTAGTAAGTTAGTATAAAGTAAATTCAGTACACAGCTCTGTTTTAATGTAATTACTTAAGATTTAATGTAACTACTTGAATAATTATTGGTTGACCTTATATAGTGACGTGTCGATCCACCTTTCAGGTTATCATTACGAATACCAACTTCCTTGCCACTAATATGGTGCCACATAAAAATGACCATTTTCTGATCCATAAAAATAATTACCAAATAGTTTAAGAAACATTGAATCTTTATAAGGTTTAGAAACAGCAAACTCGGTAATCTTAAGAAGAAAGATATATATTTCACCCTGACCTTTTTGAAAAGTTCGTAACCCTGCAGATAGGCAAGTAAATATGGTGGATGATTAAAAGGCAACAAATTCTACGGGAAACTGTCGCGTAGTGTTTGTTAACAAAACATCGTCTTCAGTGTTATCGCTTATCTAGTTTCAATACAAACATAAAGGATATTAGTTTCATAACTGGTTCAATTTATTTAAGATCAGTCTTATATAACAAATCTTATTTATTTTAACAATTTTTTTCTTTTTAATTTGGCCAATATTGCTAGATTATGTTGTGCATGTTATAGTAGATTGAGGACATATTAAAAATACAAAAAGACTAGATAAAGTCAGACTGAAGCTATGAGAACAAAAGTTTATTTTCTTCATAGAAGGAAAATATAAATTAATAGCGAATCATACATTACACATATTACACATTATATAAATATGTATATAGGAAAAAAAGGATTTGAAAAGATATTACAAAAGTTATCTTCAAACATACCTCATTATAATATTCGGATTTAATGTAATACATACATATTCACAAAATAAAACATTAGGAACATAAAAGTTCTTGAGGCTATATCATATACACCACAAAAAGCTTAAAAAGTACATCTAACTTCAAAACAGCTGCCAGGAACAATAATTACCATGTAGTTACAATTAATAAATTTAAAAAAATACTAAAATAATAAATATCACAGTGGAATAGTTGATATATTAAAAAAATTAAAATGCAAAATTTAATTTTTTTTTTTTTGTAAAGTTTTCATATTTGTCAGAAATTATATGTTTATTATTATTATTATTTTATCGGTGCTGTTCATTGAAGACCTTGGCTTCCACAAAAATTTTTCTTCTTTTCGAACGATCCGCCATTTTTCTCCTTGCCTTCACTCAAGGAGTTTAAGGTCTGCCTCCACATCATCCAGCTATCGCAGTCTAGACCTCTTTCTTATCTGGACATCTCTTCAAGATCTGTTTTAGGAATATTTTTGGAAACATTCAATGTTCCTGGCCTAACCATTCTATTTTAATCTTTTAATACAAGGGTAATCTTACGAAGAAGATTTCCTTCTTTGGTCGGATCATATACTCTTCTTGGAGTCATTCTATCCCAAGTACTCAGTAACCTCCCTTTCTGCTTAGTTAGGGTAGGGTCCACGCCTCCTCACCGTCTTAAATACTCTTATTTCATAGCTTCGTGGTATAATTCAATTTTGGAAAACTTTTATAAGTGACCAAAAGCATGTGTTACCGTTCTCAATTATTGTCTCCGTTTCCTCTTCCAGTTTGTTTTCTTCGATAACTAATTTGTCAAGATATTTAATTTTATCAATATTTTGGAAACTACTCCCTATTCCATGAAGAAACCCACTGGATGACAGTTTCCTCGATGAGAGTATTTATCTTCATTTATAATTAGTCCTGCCTTGCTAGCTGCCTCATTAAGCAGTTAATAATTATATATAGGAATATAAATTTTGATATGATTGTAAAAATAAAATAAGGAAGTTAATGATAACGAATTATGCAAATCAATAAATAAATGATTTTTTATTTCTATTACCATTGAAATTGTAAATAATCTCTCAGGATAAGGCTAACTTTTCATGCACCATGAGCTTCTAGTACATAATACGCTTTTATCGGAAATTTAACTTGAGTTTGCTTAAGCCTTCCAATTTACGAAACCTTAACCTGTACCACCAAAATCCGTGAAAAGTTGGGGTTCAGTACATGGTAAAGACTGCTGTTTCAAACGGTTGTGCATGAAGGTGATTTGTGATTTGATTCTGTGAGAGAGAGAGAGTGAGAGAGAGAGAGAGAGAGAGAGAGAGAGAGAGAGAGAGAGTGTGTGAGAGAGAGATTTGAGACAGCATGAGGTTCTCCTCAGGATACAGCAAAAACCTGAGATAATACTAAAAAAGAAATTTGGCTTTACAAATCTTAGTATTTTTAATGTTTCGACGACGGAAACCAGTTATCATCACTTGGAAGAGTCGCAATGTTGTAATATAATTGTGATTATAATTTTTTTTTAGATTCAAAAAATGTTTACCCTTTCTAACCATGCGGCAGTTTTAATGGCAATTTAAGCAGTTAGCTTGAATGTTAAGTTATTAAAACACCTCTTTTTGTTTTGAATTACGATTTGAAATGTATATAACTTAACACAATATAATATATTTTTATTTATAGTTCCTTTTATGGTGATTATTTTTAAATATTTTTATTTTGAAGAAAAAAGATTTCTTCTGGCCGGGGTTCTCATACCGTTCATAGAAACGAACTGGTAAAAACAAAAAAAATTTATCCTGGAAGGGGCATAGCCCTGATACCCCCCTTGAAACCACCGGTGCTTTGATGCAATCAACGTAATCCGATTTGATATCAACAAAATAGCAGTGAACCGTTCCAAAATTGATGTCATCAGCTTTTATTTTAGAAATTTTCTATTAGAAATGTTGATTATTCAATAAGTGTAATTTTGAGTTTACAAATTGTATATATTAAAATGGACTGGATTAGGAATTTTACTTACTCAACTCTGATCCTACGGAGAAGTGGTACTTGAAATTGTATTGAAATTGAAAAAAACATGTTCGCCTTAAATCTTTGGGGAAAAAGCATGATTATGTAGTAAAAAATTGTTAAAGATTAATTCAGTCGAAGCCCAACGAACGTCATGTATACCTGTAACCTATATCACAACAGCCTATGAAGGGACTTGGGTTCAATATGTGGTAAAGACTACTGTTTCTTTTACAACTGTTGTGCAGGGAGGTGATTGTCCTAGATCGCGCTCGACCACCAGATCCCCCCCCACTTATTTTGGAAACCCACTTTATAGAGGCTGGGTGAGCTCCAGGAGGATCCTAGATTTTACGGAAACTACCGATAAATTAACTATTTATGTTTTCATCTAATCCAATGCAGATCCTCTGTTGCCATTAGCTTGATATAACCTGAACTTCACATTGAAGTTTAAGACTAATTGGCGGCGCATCTGACGAAGGGGTTTGATTAAAAATATTTATAATTCCCACAGAAATTAATTTAGCGAGAAGTCAATTCGAAAAAAATAAAGCCCGGAGTCCGGAATGGGCCTGGAAGCTATTACAGGAATTAAGAATGAGCCCTTTCTCCTAATAGCTATTAATTTTACTGCAGGAACTTAACCCTCACTGAAATTTATTTTTTAAAGAATTAAGGAATGTTTCTGTCTAATAGAAGCAATTACGGGTATGGTTCAACTCGTTTATAATTTCATTATGATGAAGGTATATTGATTTCCAGATTTTTTTTTTATTTTAAATAATTTTAGCGTTTAAAACTTAATGACTAATTGTAAATCGCAGCAAGTCTAAAGCTATCATTAGTTTCCTTTTTAATTTCTTTAAAAAATTAATAATAATAAAAATAACCGTTAGTTTTATTCTTAATGGGGTCTGTTTCGGAAAACGCATGCAGATTACTTATTCGGGTAATCATGACTACATATATGAAATAACTCCATATGTTTGAGAAATTTTACCTGTAACCAATTATTTATCCTAATAATAAAATTTATTCTGATTGCTGGAAGGCCTATAAGGGAATAAAGAATATTGCTGAAATCAATGAATCCTGCTTCTCTAAAAGGAAATATAATGTGGGGAGGATAAACCCGCAGTAATGGGTGTTGAGATGCGTACGGAGGGAAACTAGGGAGTGTTTCCTATATTCTGTCCCATGTAGAAAAGCTGAAATGCTGACTTCACGAATTAAAGTTGCAGTACAACAAAGGACAACATTATATTCTGATTGCCGGAGGGCCTTAACGGGTAAAGCAAATTGAAGGCATGGTGTGTAAACATTTTGTTATTCACAATTAAAAAAAAATCGTTGACTTAAAAAAACAAACACAGGTGATCATGTCCAGGTTGGAATCACGAAAGAGAGAGAGAGAGAGAGAGAGAGAGAGAGAGAGTGAGAGAGGTTCTCCTCAGAATACAGCAAAAGCCTGAGATAATACTAAAAAAGAAATTTGGCTTTACAAAATTTAGTATTTTTAATGTTTCGACGGCGGAAAGCAGTTATTATCACTTGGAAGAGTCGCAATGTTGTAATTAAATTGTGATTATAATTTTTTTTTAGATTAGAAAAATGTTTACCTTTTCTAACTAATGCGACATTTTTAATGGCAATTTAAGCAGTTAGCTTAAATGTTAAGTTATTAAAACACCTCTTTTTATTTTGAATTACGATTTAAAATGTATATAACTTAACAGAATATAGTATATTTTTATTTATTGTTCCTTTTATGGTGATTAATTTTATTTTGAAAAAAAAGATTTGTCCTGCCCGGGGTTCTCATACCGTTCATAGAAACGAACTGGCAAAAACAAAAAAATTTTCTCCTGGAAGGGGCATAGGCCTGATATCCCCCTTGAAACCACCGGTGCTTTGATGCAATCAACGTAATCCGATTTGATATCAACAAAATAGCAGTGAACCGTTCCAAAATTGATGTCATCAGCTTTTATTTTAGAAATTTTCTATTAGAAATGTTGGTAAATCAATATGTGTAATTTTGAGTTTACAAATTATATATTAAAATGGACTGGATTAGGAATTTTACTTACTCCCCCCTGATCCTACGGAGAAATGGTATTTGAAATTGTGCAACATCTTTGTCTTAAATTGTTTGGAAAAAAACATTATTATATAGTAAAAAATTGTTGAAGATTAATTCAGTCGAAGCCCAAGGAACGTCATAAGTACCTGTAACCTATATCACAACAGCCTATGAAGGGATTTGGGTTCAGTACGCGGTAAAGACTACTGTTTCTTTTACAACGGTTGTGCAGGGAGGTGTATGTCCTCGATCAGGCTCAACCGCCAGATTTCCCTCCCTATTTTGAATACCAACAGGCTGAGGAGCCCTAGGAGGATCCCTTCCCTTATTAAATGTTTATTTTATTACAAAAATCAAAATAGAGTAATGTGTTCTATATACGTGCCCTATTAATTATTTTATCACCTCCTAAACTTAATTTGAAGTTTAGTGAAAACCACTACTCTCTAATTTACAGTTTCCTTTTGATTTTTGTCTCCCATAATTATCGGTTATACTTTATGTTACAGAGAAGTGGTTATTGTTGCCTTTGCTCAGAAATGTCCACTTTCTGTGGACACTTCACACAAATTAGATTTTCTTCTCCAAGTTCAATGAATGAAATAAGAATTATTTTATGGTTTATGAGTCATTCCATTTTTTTCCCAATCCTCAGTAACATACTTTATGCTCATTATATTTAAAAATGTTTAGCAATGTATCATCAATTCGATCGAACATGAAATAAATTTTTACATGCGACATTTATCGGAAAAGGTCACTGACCGAATAGAAATATTTATAAGGCACAAAACTGTGTTTTCTTGTTGTTATTTTATAGAAACTATTATATTTTGGATAGAAAGGAAAAACCAAAAACACTTTTGTTTACTCACCGCAGTTTATTCTTGTTCACTGAGACAGGAAGAAGAGCTGATACAGCCATATAGCTGCTGTAGGAGCAATGCAAGATAGGACAGGATGCTATTTGTTTCTATCAGCCCAATCTCGTACAGTGAACCGGCTCTGTCGCGCCAAGAATGGTATTTTAGGATTCTATACCGAACCAATAGATCCATATTCTAGAACGTCTTCTACTTTAGTTGAGAATCTTCAGCAAGTAGAAGTTTTTGCAGAAGGAATGTGTACAGATTAAAATTAATTCTGTAGATAACATGATACTATTGGTTAAGATAATGGTTTTTGCATTTAATATAGAAAAGCAAAAGTTCAAAATAAACAATTTATATTTATCAGACATTTATGAATGGTAAAAATCCAAATTACAAAAATTAAAAGCGCGTAGAGTATAAAACAACAGGAAACGAATAATATAAAATACTTACCGATATTTCACTAATACAGGGATCATTAGGACATATAAATAACAATAAAATAAATAGGGCTAATAAACCTCATAGGCCGTCAAGACAACATGCCATCTTCAACAAGGCCCAAACGCAACTATTGAAACATTAGGAATGTAAAGGTTAAATAAAAATGACTGCTTACATAAAACAAATATATAAAAAACACAGATTAAACAAAAAATAAAAGTTTAATAATAAAAAACAAACAAAATCCTTTTTGTCTAGTTAAGTTAGTATTAACAACCATTAAAAGTTGTTTGCTTGTAAAACCTAACAAAAAAAAAAAACAATCATATCATAGAAAGTCCTCATCTAGTCCGCTGGTTCATAGAGTAAGGAGTGTAAAGACTGTCCTTTTCCAAGTGTTTTATAAGGTTGTTTTTATCCCTAACTTTTCTTTAAGATTTCATCTCTCATTCTCTTCTTAGGGCCCCCTTCCATCCCTGGCTCATGATTCTTAGGCTATTGGAAGTAGTAGATTTCTCAAGTTTCTGATTAAGCTCCGCAGAAATGAGTTCTTTGAGCGGTTTGTAGCTTTAGTAAGAAAGACCTAATTATTGGTTCTACCGCAAGTAAATCAATTCATCCTTTGTATGATGAGAATATTACTGAAATCTATTCCAACGTTTCTGGTTATTTATGAAAACTGAAATCATTAAATCTGTCCACTAAAATGATGTCTCGATTTAATCAGACCATTACGAATTTCGACTCTTCCTCTATCGTTAAATTGTCTTTTCTCTTCCAGTACAATAATACAATCGTGGTCATAGAAGTTGCATCACTTAAAAATAATGGAGGATCTCCTTAAACCAATGTTGTTCTTACCTTTTGATAATTTTGAAATGTTTCGCAAAGGAAAAGAGTATATTATTAAGCGTGAAAAATGTTTAAGTCCCAATCAAAAAATAAATAATATTTATAAAATAATAAATACAATTTTTAGTGTTAACGAGGACTTAATTAATAATTGAAAAATAATTATTTTTTACGTACCTACTCATTTGAATTTATTTGGAAAAATTGTATGAAGATATCGAACCGCCATTAGCCCTGATAACTGAGCCGATTCTGTTTGGCATCGAGTGGATACAATTTTTAATGATTTCGTCACTAATCTCCTCTTTCCAAACCTTTTTCGATTGCCTGGTTTTGCTCATCTTTATTCTTAGGTTTTGCAATATTAATTTGTTTTTTCATGAACATTGACACGTTTTCTATAGGATTTAAATCAGGAGTATTGAATGGCCGTGTCAGCGTCGATATCTCGTTTTCTGTTAAAAACTGTCAAAAAACAGAATAGTAAAGGTAATAAAAAATAATGTATCTTACAGTTAATAATTTTTTAAATAAATAAATAATTAGCTTTCCGATTTGGTTATATGGCATGGAGCAGAATCATCTTGGAAAATGATGTATCCGCAGTGTGGAAGATGGGAATTCATTGAGGGAATTAAACTCTCTTCCGAAAATTGTTTATATTTTCTTTAATCTATGAAGTTTGTTTTGCCAATTGCAAAGTAGGAAAAACATCCCCAGACCATGACACTTTTCACTGTTTTTATAGTACAGGATTCGTCAAATCTTTCATTTGGAAAACGTATTACTGAAGAATTTACTATCATCTGAAAAAATCACATTCCTCCAGTCATGAGATGTCCAATTTTTAAAATTCTGCACCCAATTTAGGCAAGACTGTTTCATTTTTTGTTTGTTAAGAAATGGCTTTTTGATTGGTTTTCTTTCCCGTAAATCTTTTTCTGTTATTTTCCTGCCAACAGTTTCTCGATTTACTTCTGCTAAATTGCTATCTGCTAGATCTCTAGATATTTCTTTAACAGTTTTGAAGCGATTTTTTAAGAATAATCTCATCACCATGCGATCTAAACGCTCATCTGTCTTCCTTTTCCTTTCAGTCCTTTTCTTTCGCTCAGTAGATCCCTGGGAAAGATTTTTGTTTATTATTCTTACCACAGTGGATTGGTTGCACCTTACACTCCTGGCTATCTCACGCGAAGAAAGTCAGTATTTTAACTTTTTCCTCATAAGACATTTGTTTGAAATTTAGTCTATTGGACATTATAATAAGAACTACGTGGTAAATGTTGGATACCCTGGGCACAACTAAACTATGAGTCAATGATTCCATCCCACACAAATACTATTAGTTAAACATATACAATCCTGCTATTTATTTACACATTTAGGATCAAAAAGGTAGCGAACATAGATGATGCAATTTCTATGACCACGACTGTATAACGCAGCAGAGTGGCTCAGTGGTAGAGCATCGATATGCCCTACAGAAAATCCTGATTCAAATCCCGCTGCTGGCAACACTTTTATTTAATCTATTAGCACCCGGAGTTGGATCATATGGGATCTAGTATTCTCTTGTGGCTCACCCAGCCTCTACAAGGAGGTACCTATAATAAGGGGGAAAATCTGGCGGTTGAGAGTTATTTAGGACAAATCACCTCACTGCACAACCGTTGTACATCAAATAATACAGTCTCTACCATGTACTAAACCTCAGACTCGTTCACGGGTTGTAATGGTACAGGTTTTTTTTAAATAATAATATAATGAGTTAGACGGTATAGACAGATAATAAGGAGAACTCAAATCCCATAAATTTGCCCTCGAATGAATTAAGCATGTTACGAATTATTTGAAACCTAACAGGTATATCCTTTCAGGAAAAAAACTGTAATACTGGTAACCAGGAAAGGTCTTACTACCAATAGGCAGTAGAGGTCAGCAGAAAAGTATATAAGAAATTTTTATTATAAAAAAATAGATGGATATTAAAAATCATTCTTGCATAAATTAACCATATACTGAACATTATATTGTCTAGATCATAGTTACGTGTGTAGCTCCATCAAGAACTATATAAGTTATCAAATGTTTGTTCAATAAATTCCAATTTAAAAATATTCTAAACAAGCGTTTGCCCGCGGCTTCGCTCGCGTGGAATTTGGTCTGCCATATAAAGTTTCTTTCATCGTTTTGAATAAATAATATAATTTTTTTAACTATAAGTTACTCAAAAATTTCGTAAGTCTAACTTCAAAACTGACGGATTCCATACAATCTTTGAACTCCTATTATATTAAAGGGGGTGGACCCTAAACCCTTGAGGGTTGAATTATCCAAATTTCTTTCTTAAATTATATAAAGAACCTACCTGCAAATTTCAAAATGCTAAGTTCCTGATTATTATTCAAAATTATGTACTATAATGGATTCTCCACAGAACACAAAAAACTATCTGTCACGTGCCCCCGTGCCCCTCCCCCTAAATCTTACACATATATAATATTAGTAGGAAAAGTAGATTAGATTTGCCTTTAATTATGTACTATAATGGATGGACGTGCCCCGTGCCCCCCCTAAATCCGCGCTTGCTGTAGCCTATGTGTTATTCTGATGTATAACCTGTATTACTGTAAAGTTTCATCTAAATCTGTTCAGTAGTTTTTGCGTGAACGAGAGACAAATATACAAACTTTCGCATTTATAATACTTATTTTCACATTTTCGCCCGCTTCCACCCACCGCGACCAAACTCCCTTACTACCATCTTGAGACTAAGGGGTATTTACCACCCCAAAAGGAAGTTGATTGGGGTTGGTGGTGATAGAGAAAACTGTGTATTTATATAGTAACAAAGCATTTTATAATATATATTAGATTCAATTGATAAGTAGGCTTGGTCCAGCTAATAAGTCACTACAGGTCATGATTGTCAGTAATTTTGTACTCTACCGGTATGCCATAAACACTAAAGTTGTCACATTTCAGACAATATGACAGTTACCACAATAATTTTCAGAAATTTCGAGTCATTTTCATAGTAAATGAGACTTAACTGTATCATTAATAGTTAGATACTGATAATTATATCCTTTAGGAATAAAAACTACTCGTCGCGGAGATGGACTTCTGGAGCAGGACAGCCGGAATATGTAGACGTGACAGGATACCCAGTACTGTGGTTCGAGAGGTACCATTTTCAAAAACATCCATATCAAGCGATTAGAGTGGTTTGGACACCTGAGGAAAGAAGATATAAAATACCAAAAATGGAAGAAGTGGAAGTGTCATCAAGGAAAAGAGGCTCATAGGTTAACAAAGGAAACATTGCTGGATAAGTTCTGAATGAAGAAGTCCCTCTTGTATGAGGTAAATATCAGGTAGAAATGATAAAAAATTCTGTCGTAAAATTAGATTGTAGAAAATCCCAACTTTGGGGAAACTCGTGACGGGAGTGTGGTGAAGGTTCAAACAGATGTAAATAATAATCATAATAAAGATGCATGTTTGAAAGGAATTTACCACTGCCTCAATCACTTCTTTCATTTGGTTTAATTTTTATATGTATTTCTAATACATTCACAAATTAATGTTTATTTATTAGATGTTATTTTGTTGTTCCCATTTATTTATAATTCAGTGGTAGCCTATCCCCAGCTGTTGTGTTTTCTAGCTGAGTGTTGAGTTGTGTGTGGTGTAATGTTTTCTGTTTCTATTTTTTTTAAATATGTTTAATTGTTATTCGACCGGGAATTTGTCAATAATCCCACGGTTATCAAATAAAATATATACTTTGAGCAGTTAAGGTTTAGTTATTTAAAACAACGTAGCACCAACAAACTCAATAAAAAATGATATACGTATAATCGTGACAATAATTCTGTTTCCTATTGTTTTTAATTAGACCAATCCTCCCTTAATCAAGTAGCCAGTTATCAACTTATCTATCCCGTCCCAGGATTAATTTCGATAATGTCAAGGAACCGATCAGATGTGTAACTAGAGACCTCAGACTAATATATACAGGTCCCTGGAAGCTATTATCATATGATTAATAGTCACATCAAGATAGAAATACATGGCCGTAATTGCTGTATATCGGGACGTGTAGACCAGCTCCAGTCAGCGGGTTCCACTCCCGGAGGGCGTTCTTATGCAACACATCCAGAGGCTAATCACCTTGTGCCTGGAGAACTGATAAGGATGGATATCGATATCATCGCTCACTGGAAGCAGTGTCGAAACCTCTAAGTAGTCCAACGGGTCTTATTCTGAAAAGCCGTTGCACCCGGGTGTTACGTGACGGTGAAAAACCTGTCGGCTGTAGTATGTTATTATCGAAGGCTTATTCGATTTCTGCCATGTAAATGTTTCCGCAATAGATTGTTCCCGTTTTCTAGTTTTGTAGGTTTGAAATTCGTAAATTAAGATGTGCCAATTTGAAGTTTTGAGTGTTTGGATTTCTGTGTGTCTCTTGTGTGCTACATTTCTATTTGAATCGCTCAAGCCATATCTTTTATTTCCAAAAAGTACGTGGGCTGGGATGTATAAAGTGGGCTGGGATGTATAAATACTTTTTCTGATTGTGAAAATATCAGGAAGAATATAAATTCTGTATTCCAACGTGGGTTTTGATGCAAGCCACGATATATAGTTCATAAACCCAGTATACATACAAAAGGGATTTTTTTATATGCGGCAATGCCTGCATAATTTATCCCTATCAAAAATAAATATCCTTGTTTAAGATATGAGATGAAAGTGAGAGAGTAGCATCAATGGAATCAGGAATGCCTTATCATTCCTGGTTATTTTAAAATTTGTTTATTTTTTATTATTTATTTATTTAGTTATTTTACAATTATTTTTTATTGTCGTTCAACTCCTGTATTTACTGGGAATTTTCTCAAAATAACTGGTCAATAAATATCGGTTTATTTAATTGATTCTACTGCGCTGTGGTTCAAATGAAACATTTATGCTAATTATATGGTAGATGTACTAAAAATCGTTAATTAGAAATATTTCAATTGTTTTGTACTTTTTTACAATTGCGACGCATTACAATCTTTTAAAACGAAGTTTTGTGACCGTTGAATACAAGGCCCTACTGTAAATAAGCCATGAGTGCCTATCATTATCTAAAAGTAGATCGGACTCGAGTAAAAGAGACGCAAGTGAAGGAATAAAGAAAGGAAATTAAAGTGTACTTGGAAAAGTACTTTGCCTGGAAGATTGTTTCCAAGCCGAAATGGACTGGTCTCTATTTAAGCGCTTTTAATGCTTATTTCATGGCTTTTCCCCCCGTCCACATTTCCCGAGTTCCCTCGCCCTTTTTCCTACACAGAGGGCAAGTATTTGCTCAAGTTGGTCGGCTCGTGTGTTGCGTAACAAGGTCTTTTTAGCTTATCCCTCTCTTGGTTATGTACACTTTTCTCTTTCCGCGGTCCTAATTTCTTGCATTTTTCACTCAACTTGGGTTATTTCTGACTGATTTTTAAAATAACTTAGCAATTAGTTAGTGTACATGCATAATTCAATACGTTTAATGAATGTTTTTTATTTTTATTTTCTACAGTTTTAAATGACTTCGAGTAATTAAGATCGTGCCATTTAAAATATTAAATAATTATAAAAAGTTTTTATGGAACGATAATACAAACTGTTACAAACTAGGGGAAGAGGTATTAGGGATTTAATATTTCATTAATGCCGGGTTTAAATTAATAAAAAAAAAACTATACAACTAATATGCATATAAGACCCTGAGTTCAGAACATGGTAGATACTGTATTATTTCTAAGAAATTGTTGTGCAGGGAGATTTGTCCGAGATCAAGCTACAACTACAGCCCTTTCCCCAATTTACCCACTTTATAGAGGCTTGTTAAGGCCCAGAGGGTCTTTACATCCTAAAAGGTCTATCCCCGGCTGTTAACAGTTTAAATAAATCTGTCACAGGTGGATTTAAAGTCGGGATCTTCGGCACGGCAAATCAGTGCTCTACCACTGAGCTACCCCGCTCGAAATATCATGATTACAAAGTACAAATAAAATAAATATATACCTCATGCAAAAGTGGAGATTACTAAACGGTTAAATTAAATGATTACTAAGTAATTTTAAAAAATAGATAACTTTCAAAATAAGTAAATTTATAATGTGTATTCTGTCCAGAAACTGAACTAAGGAGAAACTATAAACTAAGCTTTGACCCCCATATGAATAAAGCCAACTATGAGACACCAGAGCTTCTAATTCACTGTAGCTTCACTGGTTTGGAATGTATAATCAGCCAGTCAAAATGGTGATTCAGGATTTCTTTTAATTGTTATCAGTTGGGCCCCTTATTATAATTACTAGGTTAATTTCAGTGTTTAGGTGAAAGTAGGTCTTTTATTATCAAGCGTTCGCTGAATAAAATGGTACGATTGCTATGAAAAAAATTGATGATGTAAAGACGTATTATTAGCAGTTAATGCTTAGGTGTACGTACAGTGTGCATTATTATACTCACTTAGCAGTCTTCCACTTCCTTCCATACATTTCTGTCTATCCTACAACAAAGTCACCCTCCAATCATATCCTAACAACGTCACTTAAAGATGGATTGAATTGGTCAAGGAGTGCAATTAATGATAACACAAAAATAAGCAGAATTTATTTCTTTATCGTGCCAACGTATCGGCCTGCGGTGTAGGCCATTTTCAGGGCAAATAGTGGGTCACTTACGTTTATGAAATTCATCTTACATAAGTTAAGTATGCAATATCAATAAAAAATATAGATATTTCTTTAAAATTACAAGAAAATTAACTCACATGTACACACGATATTTTTTTTTTTTAAACGGACAAACCTGACTTACTTTTTTTTAAATTGCAAAATATCTCTCAGTTTTGAACCGAATCGATACATTCAGACACTACGGATATGATCTGCTAGTATATTTTTTCGTAGCATCGAATATGCTGAATTTAGTCAACTAAAAAAAATAGATTTATTAAAAATATTTTCATGAGCGAGTCTTCAATGTTATTTATTTTGTTGCTGGTGAAAGGTATGTTACTAAGAGCAGTAAACGGAATTATCTAAATTTCCTAAAAATATAATATATGGACTTGACATATTTTTTAATTAACATTATTTTGTTGCATTAACTATGGCATAACAATGCTTTTTATGAATGAAAAAGAACAATCATTCATAAATATAATAATTATTTTTGACACTCAAGAGCCAAGAATCCAATTTACTAGCTATCTAAGAGTAATTGTAAACAAAAAAAATTCTTGTATTCAGTATGACAAAGACAGTACTGATTCTAAAAAAAAAAACGGTTCTGGAAGGAGGTGATTTGTCCGAAATCACGCTCAATCGCCAGGATTTTCCCATATCTTATGATATCCTCTTTATAGAGGCTGAAGAGGCCCAGGAGGGTCTTAAGAGTCTGAAGGGTCCATCTATAGTTGTTAACATATCAAATAATTTATCTGCAACAGCAGGATTTGAACCAGGGACCTGCAGTATAAGAACTCATCACTCTTTACACTACCTTGCTCCCATTCTATACTATTTTTTTATTCAGAAATTTAATTACATCTAGAAAAATTATTTATACATTTTCTAGATCCGTGGTTGTTGACAGATTAAATAATCTTCCACGACTGGATTGAGCCGAGCACAGCAACTCAGAGTAATTTTAACTAATTATAATTATTGAAAAGTAGTCCTTTAACTGGTACGTAATATAGGATGCGTTTATTGGTACATAAACAAATAACTGGGTCAGATGAAGGAGACTGTTTGTGCTCCAGAACGTGAGCGCGACAGTGAAAGTAGCTGTCATTGTCTGCTAGGAACACCCAGGGTGATAGCATCTTCTCTCATTGTCCATGGCCATTGTCCCCCTCTGCTCTTCTACTCGTGCCTAGTCACCAGGATCAAAGGACGAGTCCTTCCTCTTTCATTATCCGATCAGGTCCTTAAATATTAAGTAGATGGCATAGATAGATTAAGGCGTAGTTTTTATCGATTAGGAAGTTATAGAGATGTATATATCGACAAAAATATCGATGCATATCAGCAATTGACAGCAGACGTAGGAAAACGACCATTAAGTTTTTATGGTCATAGACTTCCCCAAACAAGACTCACCAATAAAATGGCCACTTCAACCACTTAATTTATTAGCCAAATAAAAAAAGATTTAGAAAAAGTGATAAAAGAATCAAGTGGTGTTACCAACAAGAAAATGTTTAGAAACAAGGTAGATTGTAAATGTCAAAGAAGAAAATTTTGAACCAGGAACTAAATGGACAGAGGAGAGAAACATAATGCATGAAAATATGAAGCAAGTATACACAGTTTCTAATAAAACAGCTGTACCTCCCTCCCCCCGATTTGTCCATAATCATGCTCAATCGGCATTTTTTTCACAAATTAAGGGTATCCAGTTATATATTATAGATAGATACTTATATTACATATAGACAGATATATTATATTATAGACACATAATATAAATCATTATATGGCAACAGTAAAATTATTCTACGGATAAGGAAATGTATACAATAGAAACGAATCATTCGCACTAAAGGTTTGTGAAAAACTCGATATGGCGCTTGATCACAGAAATTGCTTTGAAATTCGTCACACTATCGCTCTTATTTAGTCCCATCTTCCTTCCATTAGATAATTATTGAAATTACAATAGTTAAAATTCTCTTAATAATAACAGAAAATTGCAGTTCATATTTGATATTAATGGCTCTTAAACCATTTTTTTTGGTTGTTGAAAATAATTACGTCAAACTTTTTCGTGACATACTCAGTATTTTTCTTTAAACATGTCTTTCAGGTTATTTGTCCAAATGATAACAACCCGAAGGAATTTATACATAAAATGTATATTAAAACGACTGAAGGCTTTTAACTTATATTGATAACCAAAACCAAAAGTTGTGCCAATAAATGTAGGCTAAATTATCCTTAATTTATTAAGGCAGCATTATGTTTTAAAATTAGAAAGGATAAAGTATTTATAAAAATAAATATTGCTAAAAATTATGCATTATTATTATAAATTTTATATGAAGTATATTAGAAGAAATTATTTATGCATATAAATGGCTCTCTGAACAAGAACAAAATAATTATATACTAGAAGCTTGAAAAAAATTATTTAAAATGAAAGGAAAGATGTATATCGTTCTTTACTACTTTTGTGGTTTTCTATTTTTTATTCTATTTATTCTTTTGTGAAAAAAACATCTGCATTAATTACCGTGTAATAGCATAATATAATTTTTAATTTCAGTTTATAATGTTTATAATTGAACCACAGAGTGTAAAAAGGTAATAAGTGACTGAAACCTATTTTTTCAGAAACTCAAAAAAAAATGTCTAAATAGATTTCTGTTGATCTTACAAAAAAAAATATATATAAAACAAAAAAAATATATTTTCATACATCGGCAATCATAATATATATATTACAACATTATTTTACACAGGATGTAGGAACTGTTTATATATTTCAAAGTTATTCCCTTTTTCCACTCATTTGGTTATAAAATGTATTTGAGTTTAGTTTTATATATTTTACCAAATACTGCACTGCATTCAGAGATATTGTAAGGTAAAATCATTAATGAAATAAAGAAAAATGTTTCAAATACAAATTTAATACCATTTTAAGTACAAAAATTAACACAGTTTTTACTTCACTTGGAACATAATATTTTACTCGTCATCTTCGTTCCCTCTTTTGCTTTCCATGATAAACTGCTTTTATAGAGCAATCCCTTGGCATCAGGTACGCATTGTAAGATTTTTCCCACATCTTATAGTTTTTTTTCTTTTAATACCCACAGAACCATCGTAGGCTATGTTTGAAGTAAGATGCAATTCCTTTGGATTTCCCTTTATACGTTTGAAAACGTCTTCTGTCAATCCATCGATAAGCTCGGATGCAGTTAGGTATCTCTTTGATTGAGAACTTTATTTCATTTGTTTGTATTCGCTTATTAAAAATTTAACTTTTTTGTCCTGCTGGATTTCTTTAAATAGAGTGGCCACCAATCCTTGAAGTTCAAGATTTTCATTTGTAACCTTGTAGGCAGTAAAAGGGGAGGCTTTTTTTCGAGCCCTTGATTTGAGGGAACTACTCCTCGAGTTAATCCTGTTTTTTCCGCTCACCACTAGACAACCTATTGATTTTAAACGGTCTAGAGCTATTGAGATATTCCCTATTTCTGC
Organism: Arma custos; assembly: GCA_037127475.1. Taxonomy (NCBI): domain Eukaryota; kingdom Metazoa; phylum Arthropoda; class Insecta; order Hemiptera; family Pentatomidae; genus Arma; species Arma custos. The sequence continues at coordinate 83,202,817 of CM073760.1, read as the reverse complement.
TGAGTAAATGTGCCTACACATGATAAGAAAATTGGCTATCTCAGTTTAGATGACAGCAAAAATTTCCTTTTTCACACAGTGGTTCAACTTGTATTGTAATCTTACGAATATTATAAATGTGAAAGTTTGTATGTTTGCCTCTCTTTCACGCAAAAACTACTAGACGGATTTGGATGAAACTTGACAGTAATATAGTTTATACATCAGAATAACACAAAGGCAATTGCAAGCGCGGATTTAGGGGGGGGGCGCACGGTGGCACTTGCTCCCCCGACTGTTTTTAGGTTCTGTGGAGAATCCATTAAAGGACATAAATAAAGGCAAATCACATGATAATAGTTGTTAGAATAACAGAATGAACTTGAGTGAAACTAATTGTTTTGATATCCTATTAATCTTACTAATATTATAAATGTTAAATTTATAATAAATTTTCAAATAAAATATTAAACAAATTATATAATATAAAGACAAAATAAATTATTATAAATGTTAAAGTTGTATGTTTGTCTCTCTCTTTCACGCAAAATACTACTGGACGGATTTGGATGAAAATTATTGAGTAAAATAGGTTATACATCATGCTACAGCAAGGGCAGATTTATGTGGGGAACAAGGGGCATGTGCCCCCCTTTATAGTACATAATTAAAGGCAAATCAGGAACTTAGCATCTTGAAATTTGTAGGTAGGTTCTTCGTATAGTTTAAGAAAGAAATTTAGATAAACCTCAAGGGTTTCCTCTTTAATATAATAGAGGTTCAAAGGTTGTATAGAATCCGTCAGTTTTGAAGTTAGACATATGAAATTGTGGATATACGAGTAACTTATATTTAAAAAAAATAATTAAATTATTTATTTTAAGTGATCTTTCACGAAACTTTATGTAGCAGACCAAATTCCACGCGAGCGAAGCCGCGGGCATGAGCTAGTAATTTATAATTTTATAACGTTTATAATTTGATTTCAGAGTGTATTTATGCCAACAAAATGTAATTAGTATGATAAGGCCAGGTAAACTTTAATCCAGTTTCCTTTACATTTTGCGATGCCTAGACTAGTTCATTTTTAGTGCGAATCGGAACTCAAAATTTTATCCTCGTTCGAAAACCAAAAAGTGATTAAGTAAGTCAGAAAGTTAGGGTTGAATTGCGGTTACCTAAGTAAGATAGGTTATTTTTAAATTAAAAGGTTCGCATTTTTTATCCCTAATTATTGACGTATCATATTTAGTTTGGTAGTTGATATAACAAAAAAACCGTTATACACTAAGTACGATATTATTTGTTTTTTCTTTTAATTATGTACAATATTAAATCTATATATCTGTTTAATTAAAAACCATCTGCTATTTTCTTCTTAGAATGTATTCATAAGTATCGCATTAGTTTTTTACGTTATGGGAACACAATCCCGCCCCCCTTAGACCTTAAATTTAACATGACTATTAGAACAAATGTGAACGTAACTATTTCGGCTTGAAATTTTTAAATTATTGTACCAACTAATTTATGGGATCTATTCTGGTCTTCAAAATATTATATTCTCTTTCGATTTCAATATTTATAATTTTTGTATTCCAATTTCAGAATTATATCGGGAATGAGTTACTAAAGACTCGTTCTCATGTACTTAAAATGTTCCCATTTCCGTTTACTATAGCGATACCAAATGAGTAAATAATATCGTACTCTGGCTGTACCCCTCGAATTAATGCGCATTAAATTTGGATTGATCCTTAAATATGAAATAACCCATCGAGAAGAGCAACCATAGATCAGCATTCTGTTGCTTTAAAACATTGGATTTCATCACAATTTTAATTACTTACATTTAGTAATATTTGTAGGCATATTTATTTATTTTTAAATTTTTTTTATATATAAATTTATTTATTGATATTTACAACTTCATTACAATCATACAACAAGTAAATAGGATAAGTGCTACATAATGACATGATAATGACAAGTAGAGAACCTACCCACTGGTAGTACTCAAATCAAAGTTCAACTAAGAAGGTCACGTGGCCATCTTCTTTTCAGACGCCTCGGAGGATTATCGGGAATGGAAGAGGAAGCTAGGTTTGAAACTAGAGGGTTTGAGTGGTAATGGAGTTTGTTATGAAAGAATAGATACCGGGGTCGAGCCAAATCAGCAACAAAAGGGACATTAAGGTCGTTATGGATGACTTTATTCTTAACAAAATAAGGAGCATTGAAGATTTTACGATGGATTTTGGATTGTAAGGATTGGATACGAGAGGAATTCGATGGCTTAGTGGAGCCCCAAAGCTCTACTCCGTAAGTCCAAATAGGTCGTATGATGGTCATGTAGATGAGTCTTTTGTAGTTAATTGGGAGCTTAGAGCGTTTGTCTAGTAAGTGTTGAAGTAACCTGAAACGTCGAGCGATTTCTTGTCTTTTCAGTCTTGTATGAGAATTCCAGGTCAATCATTTGTCAAGGTGCAACCCTAAATATCGGATCTGTTCTACAGGCACCAGTGGGATATTACTTTTTTAAATTATAAATGTTATAGGCGTTTCAACAGCCAAGGCTATTTTAAGACTACATGATAGTTTTAAAAAACTTGGAAATGTACAATTTTACTGACTTAAATATAATAACTTGGTTGCTTTCAGAATTAGTATTAGGTTGTTTATTTTTTCGTCTTTTTTTATGTACCTTCTCAAAACTGTTTTTGTCGTTATCATTAGGATATTTTTATTTTATCTACCACAATGTTTATCACAGCATAAGTGTTTAGAGATCAATTACCAATGAGGTGTTCGGGATCAAAAGCGGATAACTCCAAATTTCAAAAGTTGACATTTTCATATTTTTGACAAGTTGAGTTAAGCATTCCTTTATGTTCCCAAAAGTTCATCCTCAAAAACGGTTCATTCGGCATTAGTGTAGATTCAGCCTTCTACATAGAATGTAAATATTTCATAGTTAAGGGGTAAGCCAAAAGAATCAGTGGCGAAATGTGATAAAGTAATCATTTAATCTATATATAAATCTCTTACACTAAGTTACCAATGGTCAAGTAATGAATCAGATTGGAATGGAATCAACTAGGTGACCCAGTCTGGTGAAATATTTTTATTTATCGAGCATTCGTGAGTAAGCCATTCAACTATTACAAGACATTTCCAATGAATAAAATAATTACGACAAATGTTTTTTTTTTTTCTGTATCATTCTGAAACTGACAATTATTTTTATTTTCGAGAGTATTAAAAAGGAAACGAATGAAAAGGCAAAACTTAATGTGAGTTAACTCTAAGCTCAACAACCTGCGGCATCAACCATAAATAATGTATTTTGAGGTCGAAGCTCTCGATGTCTGTATAAATGCTTCGTTTATTGATTATATAAGTATATTTTATAATCGTTTCTATTTAGCGATTATTGGGGAAGCTTCCTCAAACTTCCTGCTATCAGTCATTAACTTCATAGCCCATAGTACCATTATTTTTTCATTGTTATTGTTCTTAAGACTTGAGATAAATCGCGCGATGCGGTTGAATTGGTAATGAAACTGGAGAACTGGAAGCGGGACTATTTGTCCAGCCGCAGCTGTTATACGGCGGAGAAAGAAATGGCGGGAGTGACTTAGAGTAATGTTGAAGCCGTGCTTGGGGTCTCCAACTCGGCCCCGCTATTGTTTGACTATCCCTTCGTTGGAGGAGGCTCGGCTGCACCGCCCTTAATGGTGTTATTATGGATATTAACATCTGACAGCTTTGTATTCAAGTTCATTCTTCAAAATGCTTTGAACATTAAGTTTTATTAGTTGTAATCATGAATATCAGGAGCTCAACCTTGTATCTAGTTACTGAGTGACTCAGTATACCGCTGAGTTGCCATGCCGAAGGTGTGGGTTTCAAATCCCGCTGCTCGTAAGAGTTTATTTAATCTGTTGTCAGCTGGAGATGGATTCCATGGAACTATCTAATGGAAATATCTAGGATCCTCCTGGGGCTCACCCATTCTTTTGAAAACGGGTACTCAAAATAAGGAGGGGGTCTGGCGGTTGAGCTTGAGCTAGGATGAATCACCTCCCTTCATAACTGTTGTCCAAGGAACAGTACAGTCTCTACTACTTATTGAACCCTAGACCCTTTACGGGTTGTAGTGGTAAAAGATTATGGTAATTGTTTCCATCCTTGTGGCTTTTGATATAGGCCAATATAGTGACGTCAATGTAACGTCGACATGTTCTCCACCTTCCCCTCTATCACTGACTAAATATACTTTAAACATCCGACTTCTGTATATATTTTTTATCTTGTATCTTTTGCTGTACTTACGAATGTTTGTTGAGACGTCCATTTCTTGACGAAAGTATTACCGAAATTTATACATTTCCCATTATTACGCCCTTTTTTTGTAATATAATTACAAGTACTATTATATTATTAACATTGATATTATTAACATTGATCCAGCCATCAGGTGTTTCCACTAGTTTTTATAGTTTAGTCAAACTCTTTTTGGAACTTAAAACAAATCTAGATAGATTTTGATGATACTTCGTATTTATTTTTCTTATAAACCATTTTAGAATAAGAACGCTAAAAGTTATTTATATGTATGTGATTTAACTTCTTAGCAGCGATTTCATAGTAACTCATAGATATAACATACAATACGCGTCACAACGAGGAACCTGCTCAATTTTTATGGTTGTACTACCTCAGATAAGAAAGAGTAAATCAAAAATAAACAATTGCAAAAAAAAAGGCATATTATATTCTTTTGGACATATTGTTCTCGAAATTATTGAATTTTTCATGTTTACAAGAAGTTTTGTCAATATAACCATCGTACTATTATTATAAATGGGAAAGTTTGTAAGGACGTATGTTTGTTACTCTTCACGCAAAAACTATTGAACGGGTTTGGAAGAAATTTTACTGTAATATAGGTTATACATCAAAATAAGACATAGGCAACTATTTATAATGATTTTGTGTAGCTTGGTCATAATATAACGATAAATTAGTAATTTATAATTTTAATTTATAAGTACCAGATACCACTTTCTCAATATTACCTCCAACATATAGTCAGTAGGTAATCGCGGTTATTTTAATTAATCGTTAAATATTGATAGCTTCCCTGTAGCTAAGTTTGCTCACGTGTTTCTTACTCGCAAAATCTCAGGGAACGGACCCACTAGCTTTCCAGCCACAGTAGTCAGCCTCTAAAACTGAAGCCCTACTGACAACCCTCTTAGCCCGTATAGACCAGATGATGCACGTGATGTTGAAGATGATCAACAGGGCCTTCGAGACCAAATGACTGAAAACCACGTCATCAACTATAATACCAGAGGTCTGCTCTCCAAGCTGGCTGAGGTTGAGATACTCTGCAGCAACACCGGCCATTATAATTAATCAATAATATATAAAGGGCACGTCAAGCTTTATTGGGACCATGCCATCATAACTGATAACGCAGTTCCCCACAAAAAACCTGATATCTTGCTGATTCTAAAAGAAGGAAAATGTGTGAATATAATTGAAATAGGACTACCGGCAGATGATAACCTCCACAAGGTGGTCGCCGAAAAAACTAGAGAATATCTGAACCTGGCAGACGAATTGAAGCAGTTATATACATACATCCAGGATCCCTGGTACATTTTTGCACTTGATTACTATCTAGCTGAATCTTCATGAATAGCTTTGTTTTGATGAGATGCCCAACAATTTCCTTTGCAAAAATTCTCGATCGTGGTAGCTAACAGAGGTAACAAGGATAAAATATGTCGATTTGATGATTCTCCAAAATTTAAGGATAACGTACCACGCAATTCGTAGGACAATATGACTCAATTATAAAAATATTAACTAAGTAAAAAAAAAATCGATCAACATGTATCGTTAACGAGGTCATCAAAAAAGATTACTAACCAGCTGATTTCTTTTTTTTTTTGTCCAAAACAAACCCTCTTCAGCACTTGAGTTTTTCCTTCATTGGCTGGAGTTGTACTTACAGATAAGTAAGGTGCTGGTATAAACCGATACCTTAAAATTAAAACAGCATTAATATTCTCTGATTGAAACTGATGTATATTAATGCTATGCTAATGAAAGTGAGCTTTAAAACAAGACCCTCCAAAAAAACTTGCCTGTGGAGGAGCCGTGATCGAGGGTGACATCAAAGACAGCCTCTTCTTCAAAGACTTCAGAGAGATAATCAATTTGCTATCGCTCGAGTCCTAAATGAGGAGCCTAATCAAAACTTCTCGGGACCAGCTTTGTAACTGATTTCGGATAATTAGTCCTCCAACTTATTCCAAACTTCCCTGTCCAGGGCCTAGCACCTTTAGGGAGGAATTTAGAAGTACTCTTCACCAAGAATAAACTAAAGTGAATATATTTTAAGATAGATAAATGTACAAGAGTACTGATAGCTTAGTGTATAACGTATAGAGTGCTTGGTTTACACAGCTGTAGAAGATAAATTATGTTATCTGTTAAAAGCCACGTATGGACCTTGTAGGATATACAGACCTAGCTGGTGCTGACCTAGCCTCTGTAAGGCGTACACTCCTTAGTTAAAAAACTGGCGGTTTTTATTTGCGGTATTGGGCATTCAACATTTAACCATCTACACCTAGTAAATTAATTCCACAATGTCATTATTGCGATAGTATTCTAACAAAACATTATTTTTTTTTTAGGTGTGCTTCTACAGTTGTAAACTAAACGAATTAGGCTCATCACAAAATATCTCAATTGTATTAGGGGGCAATTGGCGAATTTATTACTTTTATTTATTTGAGTAACTCTGTTCAAAAAATTATAAAATACACCTCATTATAATTTTTATTTATTTTATATTAACCTGGGTTAAGTATGCGTTAGAGACTGTACTATTTCCTGGGCAATAGTTGTGCAGGGAGGTGGCTAGACCTAGTCACGCTCAATTGTCAGATCCTCCCCCTATTTCCACCCACTTTATAGAGACTATTTGAGCCTGAGGAGGGTTCTAGATCTCATAGAATCCATCAATGGCTGTTAACAAATTGAATCCCAGCAGCGGGATTTGAAACCAGAACTTTCAGCACGGCAACTCGGAACTTATTTTGTATTTACTTTTTTTTAAAATTAATTGTTAACACATTATTTGTTTGGGAACTAAACAAGTCATCATTTCATAACAATTCCTTAATTAAAGATACTAATATTTATTAACAAAATGATAAAAAGGATACAATTAAACTATTAACAATTATATTATTGAACTAATATAAATGTATAATAACAATATTCTAAAGATTATAATCTAGGCCTAACTCCTATTTAATTATTACAATTGTTCACGCCATTTGGCGTTCTTTTTGTAAAATAATTAATTCCAGGCAATATGATTATGTAATACATCTTGAAATAGCACACTACGCTCTCTAGCGGCTGTTTGGGGCAACTAACACTTCAATTAATTGACATAATCACAAACAGAGCGCGATTTACTGGTGCTCTCTTCACCTGTGGTACTGTTTTTAATCCTGTCTTCAGCGTGCTACCACTCCAAGCAGTCGTTCCTATGCCTCCAGCTATCCAGCTAAAGCATTCGCGAGTCCTTAATCCAGCTATCCAGCTTAATTACAACTACCAGTTATTGACCAGTTTAATAATTTCCGTTTTATTCATGAGTTACAAATATTTCACGATTCATCTGCAAATAAGTCTGGATTCCCCAGGAGTTTTTCAAGGGCACAGGAAATCATCAGGACTAAGAGACGCTGCCAGCCTCTTTTGGTCTTTGAGTACTCAGAAACCAGAGTTCCTGCCCGTATGCTGCCGGCCTAGGGTGAGTCACCTTTTATTTTCTGTGTTTTTGATTTCTTCCTGTTACCTCTTTATAATATCGAACGCTTTTAAAATAACTTATACAGTCCACATCCAGAGCGAAATTTATTTAACAAAAATTACATTTTTAAGAAATTTATTACGAACCTTCGAGCTTGTCTCAACACAATAATATAAGATATTACTAATTCTAGATATCTTAACTAGTTACAATAGTTTCTATGAATATTATAAAATTACACTACAATTTATAACTAATAGTTAACACTTACAGTTCACTAGTCCACCGACCGTAAGATTCTCCAAGTATGACAAACTGACACACAGTAACAAACAAAAACAGTTTATTACACTCGCGAGACTGTCACAGTTCACTGACACACTTATTACACAGGCCGGTTCAACACTGACTAGTTTATCACACTGACACTCACTTATCACAGATCTTGCGTGGTCTACTCTCAGGCTAAGACTGACTGCCTCGAGTTGAGGGAAGTATTTAAAGAGGCAAGGCCGAACATTCTAGAACACGGAGGGGCCAGAAAATTCTGGAATCTTCTTAATCCTTTTCCGACAAAAGAAGACGATCTAGAACAGTCCTAATCCTATTTTAACTTCTCCCGCCGACGGATCTAAGCCGTTAATCCTCTTACTTCCGTCTTCCTGCCGGCGCCCGTAACAATAGTAAAAATAACCTGACCATATAACCTACTAGTAGATCTTGAAAAAATTTTTCCATATATTTTATAATATTTCATAATTAATTTATTGATTTGACAAAATATTTTTTAAAATTATATATATAAAAATATAAAAATAAATAAATGTTTATTAAAAAAAAAAAATATATTTTTTACTTTGTATTATTATGTTGATGTGCTGTTAGAACATATTTTGGTATTTTATATTAAAGTCAAATGATTCATAGAACTGAAAAAGGATCTAATAGTTCAAAGATCAAGATTTGGTCTTTTAATGCAATATTATTTTAATCACTAAAATAGAGCCAAAAACTCAAAAAGAAACACTATTATTTATTATAATGCAATTGGGAAAAACCACAAATTATCAAGACACCAAAATCAAAACCAGCTGGTTGCGTATTACTTTCGTTCAGTTGTATGTTGAACGTCTTGGTGGCGGGGTGCTGTCTCATGTTTGGAGCCTGTTTGGGCTGTTAATCGTTGGGATGTTTTGCACCTTTTTCTTCGAGATGCGATTCACATAACGCCCTTTTTGATTTTGGTGTCTTGATAATGCCTGAATAGGCGAAACGTCGACTGGTAAGTAGGTGTATTTTTTGAAACATAAGGCTTTGCATTGTGGTTTTTCCCAATTGCATTATAATAATTATTTTAATGACCATGGAGGACTAATTATCTCCTAAGAATTTTTAAAAGTATGACTTTCCAGGTAACCTATACTTATAGTATGTTATCTTTGGACATTTATGTTAAATTATGTACTGTAATGTAATTATTGTTAATTTATTTATTAAAGTTAAAAGATGCAGGAGAAGAAAAGTTTGAGAATGACACCATAGTGTCGAAACGTCTCTAATAGAGTGAAAGTTATTCTTAATTTTCACTCTATTAGAGACGTTTCGACACTATGGTGTCATTCTCAAACTTTTCTTCTCCTGCATCTTTTAACTTTAATAAATAAATTAACAATAATTACATTACAGTACATAATTTAACATAAATGTCCAAAGATAACATACTATAAGTATAGGTTACCTGGAAAGTCATACTTTTAAAAATTCTTAGGAGATAATTAGTCCTCCATGGTCATTAAAATAATTATTATAATGCAATTGGGAAAAACCACAATGCAAAGCCTTATGTTTCAAAAAATACACCTACTTACCAGTCGACGTTTCGCCTATTCAGGCATTATCAAGACACCAAAATCAAAAAGGGCGTTATGTGAATCGCATCTCGAAGAAAAAGGTGCAAAACATCCCAACGATTAACAGCCCAAACAGGCTCCAAACATGAGACAGCACCCCGCCACCAAGACGTTCAACATACAACTGAACGAAAGTAATACGCAACCAGCTGGTTTTGATTTTGGTGTCTTGATAATTTGTGGTTTTTCCCAATTGCATTATAATAAATAATAGTGTTTCTTTTTGAGTTTTTGGCTCTATTTTAGTGATTAAAATAATATTGCATTAAAATACCAAATCTTGATCTTTGAACTATTAGATCCTTTTTCAGTTCTATGAATCATTTGACTTTAATATAAAATACCAAAATATGTTCTAACAGCACATCAACATAATAATACAAAGTAAAAAATATATTTTTTTTTTTAATAAACATTTATTTATTTTTATATTTTTATATATATAATTTTAAAAAATATTTTGTCAAATCAATAAATTAATTATGAAATATTATAAAATATATGGAAAAATTTTTTCAAGATCTACTAGTAGGTTATATGGTCAGGTTATTTTTACTATTGTTACGGGCGCCGGCAGGAAGACGGAAGTAAGAGGATTAACGGCTTAGATCCGTCGGCGGGAGAAGTTAAAATAGGATTAGGACTGTTCTAGATCGTCTTCTTTTGTCGGAAAAGGATTAAGAAGATTCCAGAATTTTCTGGCCCCTCCGTGTTCTAGAATGTTCGGCCTTGCCTCTTTAAATACTTCCCTCAACTCGAGGCAGTCAGTCTTAGCCTGAGAGTAGACCACGCAAGATCTGTGATAAGTGAGTGTCAGTGTGATAAACTAGTCAGTGTTGAACCGGCCTGTGTAATAAGTGTGTCAGTGAACTGTGACAGTCTCGCGAGTGTAATAAACTGTTTTTGTTTGTTACTGTGTGTCAGTTTGTCATACTTGGAGAATCTTACGGTCGGTGGACTAGTGAACTGTAAGTGTTAACTATTAGTTATAAATTGTAGTGTAATTTTATAATATTCATAGAAACTATTGTAACTAGTTAAGATATCTAGAATTAGTAATATCTTATATTATTGTGTTGAGACAAGCTCGAAGGTTCGTAATAAATTTCTTAAAAATGTAATTTTTGTTAAATAAATTTCGCTCTGGATGTGGACTGTATAAGTTATTTTAAAAGCGTTCGATATTATAAAGAGGTAACAGGAAGAAATCAAAAACACAGAAAATAAAAGGTGACTCACCCTAGGCCGGCAGCATACGGGCAGGAACTCTGGTTTCTGAGTACTCAAAGACCAAAAGAGGCTGGCAGCGTCTCTTAGTCCTGATGATTTCCTGTGCCCTTGAAAAACTCCTGGGGAATCCAGACTTATTTGCAGATGAATCGTGAAATATTTGTAACTCATGAATAAAACGGAAATTATTAAACTGGTCAATAACTGGTAGTTGTAATTAAGCTGGATAGCTGGATTAAAGACTCGCGAATGCTTTAGCTGGATAGCTGGAGGCATAGGAACGACTGCTTGGAGTGGTAGCACGCTGAAGACAGGATTAAAAACAGTACCACAGGTGAAGAGAGCACCAGTAAATCGCGCTCTGTTTGTGATTATGTCAATTAATTGAAGTGTTAGTTGCCCCAAACAGCCGCTAGAGAGCGTAGTGTGCTATTTCAAGATGTATTACATAATCATATTGCCTGGAATTAATTATTTTACAAAAAGAACGCCAAATGGCGTGAACAATTGTAATAATTAAATAGGAGTTAGGCCTAGATTATAATCTTTAGAATATTGTTATTATACATTTATATTAGTTCAATAATATAATTGTTAATAGTTTAATTGTATCCTTTTTATCATTTTGTTAATAAATATTAGTATCTTTAATTAAGGAATTGTTTAATTCATTTTAATACCCAGTAGCCCGTAACACTATTATCTAATTTGTTTTCAAAGTATGTATAAGGCATCTTATGTTCTATTATTTTTTAATTTCAAAATTATTTCTCCTGCTTCCTTTCTATCATTTACAGTATTTTCTAATTCATCATTTATGAATAAAGCTTCTAAGTATTTTCTTTTAATATTATTATTTCTCTATGCAAAATTTTAGGCTTATCAAAATCAAAAGTGTGTAATTCTTTTTTACAGTGTGCAGATAATGCATTTGGTCTTTTAATGCAATATTATTTCATTGACCATGGAGGACTAATGATCTAAGAATTTTTAAAAGTATGACTTTCCAGGTAACCTATACTTATAGTATGTTATCTTTGGACATTTATGTTAAATTATGTATAGTAATGTAATTATTGTTAATTTATTTATTAAAGTTAAAAGATGCAGAAGAAGAAAAGATTGAGAATGACACCACAGTGTCGAAACGTCTCTAATGGATTGAAAATTAAGAATAAACAATAACTGGAAAACGGTTTTATTTCTCTTACCCTAAATAAAACATTTTCTTTCTCTTAAAGGATAGTAACCTTGATGCATATTTAAGACATAACATTTAAAAAACAAATACGTTTCCTCAGTGAACCACGATACGACCTGCCTAGTCATCAAGAACCGGCCGAAATGTAAGAGAGTTGGATAACAACGGACCACGGCAATAAATCCAGGGCTCGGCCCCGAAACAAAAGCTTTAGCCTACAGAGCTTGCTAATTAATCCACGCTCGAGGTCTAATGAAGTGCTCTGAGGAGTCTCCTACCGTGGAATGAAATATTTTTCGCTTAGCTAATGTGCAGCAGCCTCTGGCTTCCAAGCTCAGTCCTGCCAGGACCGTGTCCTGTTCAGTCTTTATTCCTTCGGCCGTTCAGCCGAGTTACGTTGATTGCCTTGGGGCTGTATTCTGTTCCAAGTAAATGCTGCAATAAAACCGGATACAGTAAAGTCTAGTATTGCCCGATAAATCAGTAGCAGTAATGCAGTTTACACCTGAATGCTTTAAACAAGGATTGCCATAGGTGGAACTGAATAAAGGTTTAAACTCAACACATTATATTAAACATAAACACATTTTATTAAAGGTATAAAACTAACAGAGCCTTTTGTGCGAGTTATTTACACTTATATTATATCAACAATCTATAACAATATATATTATATGATATCTAAGTAGATAATTAAATTATATGTTAAATAAGATATATTTCATGTTAGAGAAGAATTGGTCGACTGTATCTTCTACTTTAAGGAAGAAATAGTTGGGGGTGCAGTCAATCACAAACGTCGGCACATAATAAATAAGTTATGCTTATTTAGGTGTTTTGATTGACTGCACCCCCAACTATTTCTTCCTTAAATAAAGATATATTTCAGTTAAGTTGGTTTTGTTTGTTTATTTAAGTTCACTTTCATGCTGATATGGCTAATTGCACGATGCTACAGTGGGATCTCTAAGCCTTGCCAATCCAGGTTTAGTTAGGATAGGGATTTTTAATGCGTACCTGACATCATAAAGGATCGGGAGCCCCATTTTACGTTCCTAAAGCTAAAACTAAGGATTTTTTACTCCCTTTACAAAATCCTAAGGTCACATACAGGGCTGCAAACTCACAATCTTGGACTTAGTAGGTTGTTATACTAGCTACTAAGCCAAAGGTCGCCCTTCCGTAAAGTGAACACCCAATTTACGTGGTAACACGTAATTACGGGTTTGTGAATCCTGTGATCTACACGTGTAATTTTGAATATCCTAATGTTTAAACCTAGTACTTTTTATTATTAGGTTTTTCGAGACAGTAAAGTTTATAAGTCGTATTCCATGTCTGAGGTGTAGACCGAGACGTAGATGGGAGTACTGGGAAGAACCGCGTACAGTTTGCATCTAACCAATCAGTTAACCAAAATAAATAACGTCTGGCTGTATGAAAGTATCCAAGGCCAATAAAATAGTGGTACGGGCTACTGGATGTTAAAATTAATTAAACTACTGCTAAATTAAAGATACTAATATTTATTAACAAAAGTGATAAAAACAATATAATTAAGTTACATACAATCAAATTATTAAACTAATATAAATTTACAATATATATATTCTAAATATTTATTATAACTTAGGCCTATTTAATTACTAAAATAATATAAGATATTACTACAACGAAATAGCTTAACTATTTACATAAATTTTTAAAAATACAATAAAATTACACTAGAGCTTATAACTACAAATTAACACTTACAGTTTACTAATTAAAGACCACCGACCGTAAGATTCTCCAAATATGACAAACTGACACACATTAATACACAGAAACGGTTTATTACACTGACACTCATTTATCACTAGTTCATCGCTGTGCCTGTTCTACTCTCTGACTGACTCATTCGTGGCGAGGGGGTATTTAAATAGGGAAGGCCGAACATTCTAGAACACGGAAGTAGGGGGAGACTGTTCTGGGATTGTCGACAATCTTCTTAATCTCTTTCGCCAAAGGAGAGACGGTTCTAATATGTTCGAGAAGGTTCTAATCCAATCTTAACTTCTCCCGCCGATGGGTTTAATACGCTAATCCCTTGTTTCCGTCCTTCTCTCTGTCACCATAACAGTAATTAGTAATTTCTTTAATATGTACCTGCTATAAAATATAACTGGCAGGTGTTTTCAACTAAAGATACAAAAAGTATGAATATATCGATGGATTAATCTTACTTAATTACCTAGACAACAAGACACAAATGTTTAAAACTATTTTATTTTTGAGACTTTAGAAGAATAAGAACTCTTGAACAACGTGGTCATTTTTTATAACTTTAATCGTTCAACACTTATATATCAGAAAAATCATAGTTTTCGTTTTTGTCTACTGATCAGCTTATCTGATTTTAGTTACGTATAGAGCAATCTGCAAAAGTGTAGTATGTTGTGGGCTTAATCTAGCAGAAACTTTCTATGAAATTAACCACATTTTCAAATTTCGTAGTTACTTTCTTTCGAACACTATTTTCATACTTATTCATAAAATAGAAATATTATGATTGATTAGTCAATAAATACAAATATTAATCATTTTCACAAATAAACACCCTCAACATATGGAACTGGATTGTCAGGTTAAAATTAGATATTTTTTAATATTAGAAAGTTCTTATCATCATTAACATCGATCTGCAATGAAAAATTTTTGAAATATCTTTTAATTTATTTTTATTAAATTGAATAACAATATCTCGATCTTTGTTGCTTTATTGGAATCTTTGATACATAACAATATCAGAATAGAAGATACTTTCACGCTGAGAATAAATTTCCAAAAATAAAAGCATTAATAAAGGCAGTTATGAAGCTAAAATTAATAATTAAAATTATTTATTATATAAAGACGATAAAGGCAACGCAGAGTGACTAAATTGACGTGATTGGGATTATTTATACTGTTAATGGCGTGTCTGTAAACTAAATAGAATTTAAATGGAGTTAAACGGGACCATTATCTCCGAGAACAGCCTTTCTATTTTATCGCTTGATCAGTTTCTTGAATCGCTTTTGTTTAAATAATTATTGTTTAGAAAATACTTTTTACTTTACTTTATCCGGCACAACAACTCGTCACCGGACAGTTAGCTCTATCCTGTTTAGAATATACAGAAAACATATATTTTTTATAATCATTTTATTTATATTGTTGTGAAAATTACTTTGAAAACAGTTTTAAACACAATGTCATGATAAAATCCGCTTTCCTCATCCTTGCTTGAATGACTACCAATACTATGAATTAGTTGGCATGGCATTTGAATTTATGTCTATTCATAAGTATTAGAATGTATAGTAACTAACATGTAATACATGTTAATTGTATAACATGTAAGTTGTGTATGTATAACTTCCTTGATAATTAACCATCCTTTATTTCCCTTTTCCTATTGGATTATTTTAAATTTGTTTTTATGGTGATGAAACATGTGTATTATCAGTCAACACCAATCCAGTTATTGCATCCCAAAGCCTCCAATCCGATATCACTGATCTTGAAGAATGGTGTCAAAACTGGAAAATTAAAATATAAATTCTCAAAAATCGCATCAAATCACTTTTACCTTACGTCGTACACCAATGACTTCCTGCCCTTCAGTGCCCTTTAATAATAGCCCACTGGTGCCTGTAGAACAGATCTAATACTTAGGGTTGCACCTCGACAAACGAATAACCTGAAATCCTCATACAAGACTGAAAAGACAAGAAATCGACGTTACAGGCTTCACCACACAAGACGTTTGTCATAGTACGCTCTAAGCTCCCAATAAACTACAAAAGACTCAGCTACATGACCATCATACGACCTATTTGGTCTTACGGAGTAGAGATTCGGGGCTCCACTAAGCCAACGAATTCCTCTCGTATCCAATTCTTACAATCCAAAATCCTTCGTAAAATCCTCAATGATCCTTATTTTGTTAAGAATAAAGTCATCCGTAACGACCTTAATGTCTCATTTGTTGCTGCTGATTTGGCCCGAACCCGGTATCTATCCTTTCATAACAAGCTTCATTCCCACTCAAACTATCTAGTTTCAAACTTAGCTTCCTATTCAATTCCCGATAATCCTCCGAGGCGTCTGAAAAGAAGATGGCAACATGATCTTCTTAATTGAACTTGTGATTTGAGTACTACCAGTGGGTAGTTTCTTTACTTGTCATTATCTCATGTCATTATGTATCACTTATCCTATTTACTTGTTGTATTATTGTAATACAGTTATAAATATCAATAAATAAATTTAAAAAAAAATATTTTTATCATATTACACGAAAAACTGAGCAATCCACTCGTGACTGACACTATAAAGAAGAATTAAAAATAATTTCATGACTCACTTTTTGCTTCATGACACCTAAACTTTTGGTACAAATATTACTGACAGACACATTGCCATATTAGACAACCTAGATACCGAAACATCGCAGGGGCGGGGATCTGCATTCTATTATTGGAAGTTATTCTCTTAAGCAATCCCTGCATTTCTGAGGAATTCACTACATATTATTTTTATCCAGAATTTTGTATTATCTCTACAATCAATATTTTCACCTGTCAGGAGGATAACGATAAAAGAATGCCCATCACTAGTAGTAATACCATTTCAGGGAACTGCAAGATGAAACACACTAGGTGTATCTTCGATGTGATGTTTCTCCATCCACGCTTTCAAATGAATCTTTAATAGGAGCTTTTCGAAATATCACTAGTAGAATATGTTCAATATGACATTCTTATAATTTCTCTTAGTAAATTTTTCTTTATCAGGATAAATAAGATTGATGGGACCCCTTTTACTGCACAAGATCCATTTTAAGGGAGAAACGAAGGTAGGGAGGTTCTTTGCTGGATTTCTATTGGATGATAGGAACAAGACTGTAGTACTGGTTCTCAATAGTAATTTTTGATTGGGTTAGTCAGTTTTTTTGTAGTCTAAACTGAGTATTAGTGCATGTTTTTTCTAACGCTGTGGCCGGCCTGTCGGTGAAAGTGTATTAAAAAGTAAATACATCAAATAGCGGATACTACCAAAGAAATTGCATAAATTCAGTTACTGTCATTGTTCCTAGGGTGGCGTGTATTGAGCTAAGATTCCAAATATACCTTCGAAAACAATTCCCATCGACGTTAAATTGAAAAGGTTGTTGAAAAAGTCTAGGAATTGTTTATCTTCCCGAGGGCATTTATTTTCCTTGGAAGAAACACCCCCATCCCTTATCTCTCCATTCCTGAAATGTTATTACTATTTGTGATAGACATTTTTTTATCGTCATCCTCCTGACAGGTGAAAATAATGATTGTAGAGATAATACAAAATTCTGGATTCAAATTTATAAAAATAATATGTAGTGAATTCCTCAGAAAAGCAGGGATTGCTTAAGAGAAAACTTCCAATAACAGAATATTATTAAGTTTGTTTATAATAATATTTTATCAAGGTTTATTTATGGCCTATTTACACCTTGAAGAGGCGGTTTCCATTAACAATGATGCGTCATAATTTTGCATATCTGTGTCATCTTTCTCTTCCTGTTCTAAGATGTCAAGGAACTTCAATTGCATTCCGTGAATGGCCCTAGTCTCAAGTGGCTTATTGAATATTTAATTTCGGACTCTTCGATTCTGAATTAATATAAGATTAAATTGTTTCGATCTCTGTGAATAATGATCCAGGTAAAAAATAACCTACAGAAGAACTAAATTTCTATGTCGTCCTACTTTTTCCTCGGAGTTAAAATTTTTTTTTCTTTGATTAATTACAATTAAACACAGAGAAATAACTATAAGATTTATATCTTTGAAAAAAAACAGCTTCCAGTCAATTTCTTTTATTCTTTCAAAAGAAGACGTTTCGACATTTAATGCCATTTATTTATGAGGTATCTATGCTTGGGTTTTGATAAGCGTTTTAGAACAAGTTTTTTTGTTTTGTTTTTGGATAATAATAATTTATGATTGTTTTTTTTGCAGAGTTCGGTTGACTTGTAACTTTTTTTAAGTTATGTTAGGAAGTTGATGTTTTTTAAATATTGAAAATGGCATTTGAGTGTCGAAACGTCTAGTTTTGAATGAATAAAAGACATTTACTGGAAGCTGTTTTTTTTCAAAGATAAAAATTACATAGAAATACAGTACAGTAGATTAGATAAGAATAAAAATAACTATAAGATTATTAAGATAAAAAAAAATCGTAAAGACATTAATCACCGTTTGTTGTTGTCTAGTTTACTTATATGCAAATTTAGATTTCATTCATATTTGATAACTCTATTAATAATAAAATACCAATCAATTATAATTCTTGAAAAGAAAGCATGACACTTATTTTGACAAAGATAAACAAATGTTTTTTAAATAAAATATATGAACCTAATTGGCCCCAATGAACGACATTTCAACCGATAGTTAATATGTATCGTGCGAATTGATGTCAAAGTTTCATTTGATTATTCAGATATGTCTTCTTCTAAATAGCGTTTTTTTTTTTTTCTGTGGTAGTTACTGAATATCATGATGGACTAAGAAGAAAACATAAAAAAAAAAAAAAAAAATTGCATGTAGGAGAGAGTGAGCAATATATTCACAATTATAGATATTTTCTTTTCTGAACGGGTCTGGGGTTCAGTACATGATAGAGACAGTACTGTTTCATGGACTGCGGTTCTACACGAAGGTGATTTTTCCTAGATCATGGTCAACCAGGCCAGATTTTCCCCCTTATTTTGGGTACCCTATTTTTATAGAGATTGGGTGGACCCCAGGAGGGTCCTAGATCCCATATGATTCATCTCCAGCTGCAAAGATACTAAATAAAAGAATTGCCTGCTATGGAATTTGAACCAGGATTTAAGGCATGGCAACAGATTGCTCTACCACTGAGCCACTCCATTCCCATATCTAATTTTTATATTTTTTTATTTAATTATATTTTTTATGTTGGATATTTAATTGTACCAATGACTAGTTAAACGTCATAGCTACTTAAATTAAATAATTCGTGCATGTAAAATTTATAGAAGTATTGTTTTTTAATTTTGTTATATTTTTGTACTTGCACATCCGTCTTCGATTTCAGTTATTAATAAATGCAATTTTAAAGAAAACTCGTCCTTAACAAATTAATAGACATCCTTTAAATAGAGAAGAAATCAATTGAAATATTTCTAAAGTAATACTTTATATTTAGTGGCGACTGAATTCTTGATAGGTTACTTAAAACAGATTAACTAAACATCTATTGGCCGCGTGAGTTCCCCTAAAATATCAATACCATTGGTAATTGACGTTAAGTAAGATTGGTTGAAGAAAAAATTGAAACTGAACAAACGTGTGTATTATAAGTAACATGTGTAGGTATATTCAGAATAAAGATTAGCGAGTGGTTATTTACTCCACGGAAATCGGATTCAAAACTATAGTAGAAAAACTAACCAATCAAACCGAAATCAAAAATTATAGTCGGGGAGAGGATGAAGAAGTGCTGGGAAGAAGAAAGAAGTGTGAAAAAAGAAAGACTAAAATCCACATATCATTTTCCATTTCGGGGATATTTGCAAATAATATTAATAACAATATAATATATTTATATTATAATATGTATGAAACTATAGTGGTTATAAATGTTTTTTTTCAAAGATGAAAGAATGTTTAAATGGTTGTTTCAGATGAGGTAGTGGAGGAATCGAACCTCTGGCACGTTCTGTCGGAGAAAGTAACTCATATCACATCGTCTATCATCCCGATTAACAAGACTGAGCAGCCAATGTAAGTATATTTTATTGTAAACAATTATACGTTTTATGCTTAAAGTAAAGTAATTTAACGTTTAATGCTTAATTAATTTAACGTTTTATGCTTAAAGTAAAGTAATTTAAAGATAAGATATGGATCTTCATTTTTTCTTTCATTCATCCTTCCGATCTTCAAACACCGTCTATTCATTCACTTCATATTCTGTTAATACTAAGAATTGTAAATAGATGTTCTGATTTACAATAAAAATATTTGATAGAAATGTTTTGCTATTTTTTTTCGTTCTGTTTCTTATATATTTAGCACAAATTGGTCCTCTTAGTTGATAAAATAATTTAAAGTATCATTTATGGGAGGTTATTATTTTGTTGGTGTTAAAGGCGTTAAACCGTTTGTTCATCAACGTCTATGGTTTTGCTTTCTTTATAAAATGTTGGTAGGTAATATTGTATAAATCAAAGATACAAACTGTTGAGAAATTTAAAATATAATCTGAGGTTATTCTCTAATTCAGATAGTTGGCGATGTGCTTTAAAATTATGAAATACTAATTACTGATAGCATCGTTATCATTCGATAGATTTGAGACTATTTTATTTATTCTTGAAAGGTAATAATTAACTTCGAAAAAATAGTTGAGCTGTAAAAATGGCATTATATAATTGGCATAAAGGAGGAGGTGGGAGATTTTTAATAATATGTGAATGAGTGAGCCATAACTGAAAGTTTATTGTTTTGTTTTTCAATGAATTTTTATATATGTAAATATTTATTATATGTTAATTTTTTATTAATATTGTTAATTCATTCTTATTTCAATGTCTATTCATGACTTTACTCAATCACACTTTACTCATGATTATCAATTTTTGTTATTCAAGCATCATTAGAAGTAAGCTCATTTATCATTTTTATTAGTTATTTGTTTTATTTTTAACTTTAATCTGAGGAACTTATTCAGGAATAAATAGAGAATTATTAATATAACTTATTGGATATTATTTCAAGTAGCAACTTCTGATTCTCAGATTTCTGTCTCAATTTTATACCTTACGAGTTCAAATTTCTTGAGAAAATATACTTTACTCTTTAAAATTATCAGTCCTTGATCTAACACAGTAAGAAATCTCGTCTTATTTCTCTGCAGGAACTTCCCTCGCTATTAAAAACATCTTTACTCGTGTTGGAAACTTGTTCAATATTATTGAAACTTCTTAGCTGCAAGTAGGTCATAGTTGACAGGGTAGAGGTCCAAAAAACGTCTTATTGGTTACATGTTGGTCACAGGAAAAGTTCTGCTGTCTGTTGCTTACGTCAACAAAATAAAATATAAATTTATGTAAGGTCGAGTCATATAATTTTAAATTTCTTTCTGAACACATCTACCCCACTCCAATTTGGCTATGGCAATGGTCACTGTGTTGGAATATTTGAAATGACACTATTGAATCATATTATTGTACTTGTATAATGTAATAATGACTTTCGATGTATTCCTTCATTCTACGAGCTTAAAAAAATAATATTGATAGCTCATTAGATAAAGTAATGTAAGTTTATCGTAAAAGAACAAGGAAATGCTATTATAAATATGATCATTAAATATTTTATTTTTTCAACTTAAAAAATAATATTAATAACACTTTCTTCTATATAAAAAAAAAAAATTTTAAAAACGCGTACTAAAAAAAATCTATCTTTATACCCATTAAGGGTCTTGAGTTGTTGACATATAAATTACAAAGCATTTATTTTAGAAAAGACAATTCATAAAATTACTGATATACTGGAACACTGGTTTTATCGACGGAGCAAGTCCAGCTACAACCAGGCTACAATCTGTTATTTGTTTTAGGAATAAAAACAAGTAACCAATACAACTCATGAAGGGTCTTGGATTCAGTAGATGGAGAAGACTTCACTGCTTTTTAACCAATGGTAATGCAAGAAGGTGATTTAGCTGAGATTACATTTATTCGCTAAATTTTTCATCCAATTAGGATTATCCCATTTATGAATTTGGTGGAGCCAAACGGTCGGATAATCTGCTGTTAACAGAAGAAAGTTACGTCTAATTTAGAAATGCTTATTGAACTAAGTATCTTAGTAAAAAAAAAAAAGGATATTATGGAATCATGCTCTTCAAGCCCACCCTTAGTAGCACAAATAAGAGATTCTGGGATTTGGACTACGGGAACCATCTTTATCAGTGCAGCTCCCAGCATACGCTGACAACATCGATATTGTAGGACGCTCTAGAAAATCAGTTGAGGAGGTATTCCTTTCTTTGGCAGAAGCTGCAAGAAAACTTGGTTTTGAGGTCAACCATGATAAGACCAAGTATATGATAACTGACCAGCACCCAAGACGTCCTGGGGAGAAAGTGGAATTTGGGGCATGCTCCTTCGAATGGGTTTCCGAGTTCACGTATCTGGGATCACAGGTGACATGCGATAATGAAATAGGAGTAGAGACCAGTAGAAGGGTATTGACCGCAAACCGATGTTACTTTGGACTGAAACAACATTTTCATTTTGTATTTGAGACTTGAGTAAGTGTTTCCGGGAAATAAGTTTCCTGTCTACGTTGTTTGTATACACTCACAAATCACTATTTCATTCATTTTTGAAAAAATGCAATTTCGCAGATATCCTTTTGTTTTATTAAAGGTATTAAATATGTTTATATATAAGGGTTTTTGGTTCAGTACGAGGTAGAGACTGTTTCTTGGACAAGAGTTGCGCAGATAGGTGATATGTCCTAGCTCAACCGTCTAGTCTTTCCCCCAATTAAGGGTACCCCCTTGATAGAGACTCGGTGACCCTCTGGAGGGTCCCAGATTCCAAAGGATACATCACTGGCTGATAATAGTAAAATATTTTGTAAAAATGTAACGAATAAATAAATGTAGAAGTTTCTTTATTCAGTAAAACTCTATTCTATAAAGCCACATTGTTGGGATGAAAAAAAAATTAAAAAGATAGATTATTTTTTAAGATAATACGATTCAAATTTAAATTCAAAATGAGCCCTGGCTGTGTGGAATAAACACCATGACGGTGAAGCAATAACCAACAAAAGCTTAAGTTTACTTTTTGTATTCGGAATTGGCTCCCAATAACAGAGAGTGTTTTGAGAGGCTTCCTTAAGAACGGAATAAATGTTGCTTTGGAAAATCTTAACCGCGCAGCCTTTAAGAGCGTTAGTAGTTATAGATTAAATTTAAAGAGGTCTCATTTCTCTCAGTTTTTTTTTAATGTCCTGCAATTTTACTACTTAGGGATGTTTAACAGGGATATAAATATTGTTGTAATGTTTATTAGCTATGGGCGGAAGATCTTAGTACTTAAGATAGTATCTTAATAGTCTTTCATATTATTGTTCGCAGTAAAAAATTATTCTTGTTTACTTTGTCGGAAACAAGCTTAAACCTTAAAAATAAATTATGTTTACTGGAATTAAAAATTACAATTAAAGTTTTTATACTATTAAAAGTTGGCTATTAGCATGTAATCAATGGTAGTTAGCAGCTACTCCGAAATGACGTTGTGGCGTTCTCCTTCTTACATTAATAGTCAAATATCAGTTAGGTCAATCTATGATTGTTCATTCTACATGGTTCTATGCTGTCCTCACTTGCCCGACCAATAATTTACGTGAAAGTTATGATCCATTGAGTTGATTCATTTTCAAAATAGTAGTATGGGATTCAACCCTGCGATCATTACAACTGAGATATAGTAATACTATTTAATTAATATTAATAAAAAGGCATAGCGAACTCGAGGGCTCGATGCCGATACCACCAATTTCTGCTTATAAACCTCTGTCCACGAACCGCCACCCAAATCCTAATCCGCCAGATCATTATTAAAGCAATCCTCTCACCTACGCCTCGGTCTACTCCTCAGATGGTTCCCAGACGGTACAGCGCTTATTAATACTATTTAATTATCCATTAAATTTTATATCCTTTCATTCTTTTCCTTCCTTTTTTATATCTATTTTAGTAAGTATATATACTATGTTCCACTTACATCTTTTTCATATATGTTTTCGTTACCCATATTCTGACAAAATATACCCGGTTAATATTCATGAAGTAATAGCTCCGGGAAGGTTAGGATTGACTTGTTCATTTGTTCGGCTCCGGGAACGAACGAATTCCAACAAAGATAGTAAGCTTTGTGCCGACAGGTAAACGTCTGCGGGATAGACCGATGCGTAGGTTTGAGAATTGCCTTAAGAGTTATCAACTAATAATATTTTATTAGCGTTAATTAAGAAAAAACTGTTACAAAGAAAGATTTTGTACTCACTCCATGAATGTTAATCTTCCTGACTCCCCTCGATATCGATCCGTTTTTTTATTATTTATGAGTTTATGCTCCCTCTCTTGAACTTATACAAGGGCTTTCAACCTTTTTAAAAATTTGCATTAGACGTTCTTAGGTCTTATTACTTCTTTTTTTATTTAAGCAAAAATGAGACATTTAAAAATGTCGGTAGGCCCCCGGAGCTGTGGGATTTGACGAAATAAATTCCAGAGTTAGGGGGGCGCAATATAAAGAGGGCGCCAGTTAATATTCATGAGGCTGTGGAAATGACGCTCGAAAGAAAGGGACCTGAGCGCTGATTCCCGCCAGGGCGGCAAAATTGAATCAAATCATATTGCCGTTGAACCCGCTTCAACCCCCTGCCATTAGGATCATAGCGGAGCGGGGTAACTGGGGCTCTCGCCTCCCTCCCCATCAAATTGCATCTATTTCTGTGTTGTTGCTAAATTGAGAATACCCTCTCAAATTGTCTTCCTTCAGCTGGTGTGAATCCGGATTGCCATTAATTCGGTGAAAGTATGACTTGGACTACAATATACCTTAGGCATCGATTGTGATAACCTGACAGGATTCTGATAAAGAAATCAATATTCAGGAAATTGTCAGAAGAAAATATGTCATTAAGACTTATTATCGAACAAATAACTTGACGATTTAGAAGCATTTTCCTGCAAATGTTACATAACGGCTATCAGGTTATGAGGGATAAAGTTTTTGATGTGTTCTTGATGGTTGGATTCTGGGTTAATCACCACAAATATACCAACAAAACATATAAGTTGGTAGTTGCTACAAGCAGGAGAAGTGTAGCTCAGTGGGTTGCCGAGTTGCAGTACCGAAGGTCACTGGTATAATATGGGATGTGGCAAATCAATTATCTAATATGTTGCTGTATTGGCTTCACTGCCCAAGCAATGATCTCAAGGAGTCATAAAGCTCGATCCTTTGATCTGAATAATATATATTTAATAATGGATGCCACCCTGAGATCGTCATACTTAATGATGAATACGATACATATCCCTCTCTTCTCCAAAGTTTGACGTGGTTGACTGACCAGGAGTTGGTTATTAAATAAGGATCCTTTTTTAATTAAGTTAATATCATTATATTCATAGTGTGCATATCATTGTTACAATATAAATTATATATCTACATACAAAGAAAGAAAAGGGTGGCCCTTCTGCTATACGGGACAGTCTATATGTTGAGTTAATCGCTTCAACGCTTGCCTAAAACTCCTGTCTCTTAAGAGTAAAGGTACCGGTACCAAGGGATATTACCTACCTCCTCGATGCCCCTTACCCGATTTACTTAGGTACTCCTAATGTCTCAAATAGTACCATTTATAGCACTGTTAACAGACACGAATGGGCCTTCCTGGGACTCACCCAGCCTCTATGAAGTGAATACCCTAATTTAGGAAATCTGCCGGTTTTACGTGTGCGCGGCCACACACACGGCCAAAAACAGTACTGTCTCTAACATGTACTGAACCCAAGACCATTGACAGGTTGGTACGTTTTTTTTTGTTTTTTTAATTATCCCAATTTTTACATATTTATCAATAGATTATAAAGCATACGGTAAGAAATATGCTACTGCCGCGAACGCTATAAATAATCTTACCACATTGTTGTACATTTTAAAAAAAAATTAGTATATCAGAGTATTGCCTCAATTAATCCTTACAAGGGCCAATATCAATTCTCGCTGTTTGAATATTCTAATGCCTGAGGGAGCCGTAACGAACCCCGGCAGGAACTTCCATATACAATTCGTCACTTGAATAGAGTTCAGAAATGAAAGAGTCGTACTAATAAAAAGTTTATGTTTGGCATGAAATAAATAAAATGGGCTCTCTTAATTAGGTTAAAGGGGCGGACTGACTCAGTGGTAGAGCGCTGAGTTCCAATGCCTAAGGTTCTGGGTTCAAATCCCATTCGCTAGTAGAACTTTTATTTAATCTGTTAGCGGCCAGAGATAGATCCTATGGAATCTATGATCCTCCTGGGGCTCACGCAACCTCTATGAATTGGGTATCCAAAATAAGGAGGGAATATCTGGCGTTTGATCATGAACTAGGACAAATTACCTCTCTGCATAACCGTTGTCCAAGAAACAGTACAGTCTCTAACATGCACTGAACCCCAGACCCAGACCATTACAGAAGGTTGTAATAGTTTAGATATATATTTTTTTAGATTAAAATTCTGGCAGTTTTTAGGAATTTTTAAATGATCTGAACCTCCATGCTCCATTTCTTCTATTCTAAATTTTGTCTTCTCCTGAATTTTATGAAAACACGACTGATTATTCCTACAATCCGTCAACTTATAACAAGAGTGAGAAAATTAAGTTCCTTTCTCTAAATAAATTTCAACTCGCTAAAATACTTGTAGATTCATACCGGCACCATAGGAGACTAGAGATATTACCAATGAGCCACATCGACACTCTTTACTAATAAGTTCATCGTAATATTCGCATTTTCAAATTCCATGACCTCTTTCCGATCAATAAAGTTTTGATGTTCGCAGTTTCTTCATATTCGTATTCCACTCACGACCCAAAATGCTTGCTGATGATATCTAGAGATTATTTCCCCATTTAATTTAACTTCTAAATTCTTACTTCCAACCATGATGCTCGACGTGATCTAAAAACTACAATAAGAAATACCTAGTATCAAGTTATTACAAAAAATATTTGTAGTAAATAATGAATCGAGACAAATCTACTAGGAACCTTTGAATAACACGAAAATACATTACTATCCTTAATCGTATTTATGATTTGATGATTGTATTGTCACGACAAATATGTCATTCCTTCTTGGTTCAGTTTAGTCTGCCTCATTTTTTGAAAATTTGTCCTATTCTTCTAGCGCATTTATAATTTTTCTCATCAACCTCCACCTTCTTCATTACGATTCAATGAAAAACAAGTCTTTTGAATAGGCCCTTTCCTTCACTGTTTCTTACTTTAGACCTGTATTACTTATTCTCCTAAGAGCTACATATATTCTCTCCAACATATCAAAACCACTTGAAAATATAATTCACCCACAGCTAAATAACCTTCTTAAACAAAGAACTCAAAGAGCTCTCTCTCCTCAACCCTCCCCAATCTGGTTTTCCATTACGATCTTGTACGCAATCTGCTTTAAATGTTTAATTTAATAGAGTTGTCCATTACAAACCACAAAACATCTCCTTGAAGTCTTTTAGAGTTAAATAATACTACAACTTTTTCCTATTATTTTACATTTTTATAATGTAAATAAATAGACTAAAGTATGAAAAAAAAATAGGAAATGTGATAGGAAAACGTTGTACAATTATTTATCTGTACCACTACAACTCATGAAGGATCTTGGGTTGTAGAGGTAGGACACTGTTTCTAGGACAACTGTTCTGCATGGAGGTGATTTGTCTGAGATCACGCTCAATCACTAGGTTTGCCCATCAATTGAGGGTACTGATTTTATAGAGGCTGGATTAGCCCCAGGAGAATTCGTAGATTCCAAAGGGTTCACCCGTGGCTGTTAACAGATAAAATAATTTATCTGCCACTGCCGGATTTGAACCCGGATTCTTTAGCAATAGCAACTCAGCACTCTGAATAATTATTTCTACAGGAATTAGCTCAAGCCACTCTCAGTTGAGTAAATTAGGGTAGATTATGCTGTTGGAGAAATTAATTATAAAATACAAACATTCAGGATCAAAGTTAGTTAGTGGAAATCAATCTGAGAGAGTAAAGGATACTTCTAACGTAGTACTTTAGTTGGAAGTAACGGAACAATAAGTAAATAATTTGCGGCTCAATGCTGACCAAAATTCAATTCCAATTAAAATATCTCACCAATTAGTTTATTTTAGAGCTGTTAGTAGTTAGAGAGTACAATTATAGTAATTAATAAGAAATTGGCATTGGCTTTGAAATTACAGTTTGCTCTACACCTCTATAGGCGTGCTATCGTAGCATTTTTACTGAAAGATGCTCCATCTACTGATATTACCATAAACAAACATTACGCAAGCAATATCATTGTGCCGCTTACGTTTACCCATTCAAAGGATAGCCCCAAAGTAGTAACATTAATTGGAAAGGGCTAACGGAGCGCTCTCAAAGAGCTGGAGTGAACTCTCCGGAGCTGGAGAGGACTGTTCCAGTTTAATTAGCCCCGGAAGGACAAAGGAAGGCGAATAATTACGAAATGAGGAGCTCATTTTTAAGCGGCTGTAAAGGAATGGAGTCTTCTGCTTGCTGGAATGCTCTGCCAGGATTCAAAGGCAGGCGAATCTTCATCGATTTCTAGCATTCTTCCTCAGGTTTTCTTCGATTTATCATTACCAACCGTTCAATAGAAATTTCTTTAAAAGACATATAATGAACAACAAAGCATTTTATGCAATAGACTCAGCATGTTTTATTTTGTTTAATTCTTTCTTCCATATAATTATTTCCCAATCAATTCACTGATGTGATTAATTTTCCTGTTTCAGGTGAATCATTTTTCCTACTTAAAAGCTAAAAATCAGTTATTCATAAATTATAGATACAAATATTTAAGGGGGGGAAGAGGTTCTGAAAGATGATATTGGTTAACAAGGATTCTGGATTCAAGTGATGGGCTAACTAGCTGGATAAAAAGTTTTTAGTGATGTAGCTTTTTTTATTTTTCTCTAAAATGTAGAATCTTCTGCAACAGAAAGATATGCGCGATTAATTTAAAATCATAATATTAATAACTAAATTGGCTCGATAAACACAAAATTCTAGCAATTGACATTTACACTTAGACATTCAGACTGCCACACTCAAACTCTTTATAGCACATCACTGCCCAGACAAACACAGACATATTACTTTGGCCTTACAATGGACAGAAGACTAACTTGGAAATCACTCGTAAATAATTTCAAGAAAAAATTAAATCACCGACTCTCATCCCTAAGACGACTACATCACCACAAAAATAAGTACATATTACATATATAAACATACATATACATACACTGATTTTTTTTACTAATGTGTGTGTGTGTTTTTTGTTTTTTTATGTGGGCAGGTGGAAATCTTCAAAAGACGCTGTTAGGCCCTTACCTATCCCTGTATAGGATTTTTCCCCATTAACTCACCTCCCTACACCTGTTTTCCACTCTCCACGGGATCGCCGCACAGTGAGGCAAGGTACCTAGAAATCTGGCATTAAATCAAAAATTAAAAATGCATAATTCCTTACCGCCATTTGTTGAAAAGACAACACTACTGTAAGCGACTAAAAAACACGCTGCTAACTACATAAATAACCCTTTGTAAAGTTTTGAGAAGTCACTCTGTTAACAGACCACAATTGTTATGAGTTTTTTTTATGGCAGCTTCAAGTTCAGGTAGGTGTAGATAATTTAAGAACTTTGGATAGATAAATAAATAATAATAATATAAAACTTATATTTTATTAAAATAATAAAACTTCCATATAATAATCTTTAATTCCTGTTGATGGCTATGATTGAATCTTTAAGTTTTTATCGTATACTCAGAACCATGAAGGATTTCAGTTATGTTCCAAGGCCGTCCACACTTTGATTTTTACAATTCTGTGAAGCTTGATCAATCCTTATTTTAGAATCATGTAAATTTGTTGCCCGTATTCTGCCTTTTTTTTTTTTTCAAAAAAATCAATTTTAGACAGCGAGGTGGGCACTAATTTATAATCAATTATTTCTTTATAATTTATTGAAAGTGTAATGTAATTTATTTCTGTTTTAGTAACGTTTTCGAGCGCAATGCTTTTTGAAAGAAAAGAGCTCATAGCAATAATGGGGAGTTGCGGGAGCAGTGAAATTGGAAAACAATTTGATTATTTTTACGAAGAAATAAAAAAAACGTACGAAATGCAATGCACAGCAAGAGAAAGAGGTTCTGAAAAAAATTTCATACTTGAAGACAGAGTATAAGTCTCGTTACACAAAAGCACGAAGAACGGAAGTAGGTTTCCAAAATTACAATAAACAATGGCTGGAGGGGTCGATTTCGTTTCCTAGTAAAATTAAGAAAAGGTTTGGTCGTCCTGAAGTTACCTTTGATTATATCTCAGAGAGTTATGTTCTCTCTTAGTTATGGTTAAAAACTAAAGAACTTAGAGATACGATTCACGTTTCTGTATTGGCATATGCAACCAAGATGAGTTTAAGGTCAGAAGGGCAAGCACATGCATAAAAAATTCTTCATGAAATAACTTCCAGGTCTCCAAAACAGGCCACTAAATATATAAATGGGTATAAATCTTCGCTGGACTCATAACCAAATTCTATGTCTGGAGAAGATGATCCAGCTGTTTTGATAACAGCAAAGTTATTTCGACATCAATATGGAGCTGTGAGGGATAGTGCTCCACAAATATTTCCTTCCTACAAGACTGTCCAAGCAGCAAAGAAACTCTGCTATCCACATAAGATACGTGTTACAGAAACTGTTGCTAGTGTCCCACTAGAGGATTTAATTTACCACACAAAACAACCATTGATCCAGTCACTTCAATCTGTAATACTAACACTTCAACATGCAGAACTAGACCAACTATGTCTATTAACAAAATGGGGTTTTGACGGCTCCTCATGCCATAGCTCCTACTTGTAGCTTCTTGGTCTAGATTCTTGGTATTGGTCAAGAAGACACCAGTCTTTACTGACTACCTCTCCTTGTCCTTTCCTCCTCTCTCAGTCTTTTGAAAGACCCCTATGGCGATTTTTTCCACCGCTGCCCACTGTTCATCCGAATTTAGTATACAGCTCACTAAATTATCAGGAGTCACCTTCTTTCCACTCTGTGTGTGTGCGTGTTTTTTTTTTTGTTTTTTTTATTTTTTTTTTTTTACGGGGGTAGGTGGAAATCTTCAAAAGACACGGATAGGCCCGTACCTATCCGTAGTGTGGGATTTTTACCCACTAAAACCACCTCCCTACACCTGTTTCCCACCCTCCACGGGACCACCGTTAGGCATTACTTCATGGAGGGGGAGTGGCTGTGTGCCGCCTCATTGTGCTAGGCTACCTCTGTTCTAGGCACGCCTCTCCTTCTCTTCCTTCCTCAACTTCTTGATGACCTCTGCGGCCAGGCGTTGGCCAGCTGTCCAGTACTCCTGTGAAAGCAGCATCAGGCTAACGATATTGTCGGCTGTCGCTCCTGAGCCACAGGCTCCTTGAAAATCATTCCGTTCTTCTTGAAAACGGGGACAGCTGAAGAATACATGTTCCACCGTCTCCTCTATTGTTGGGCAGCTTGGACATTCTGCTGTATTGTCCAGCTTAAACCGTAATTGGTATGCTCTGAAGCAGCCATGTCCTGTAAGCATCTGGGTTAGGTAGTAGTCTACTTCCCCGTGGCTCCTATCTACCCAGGGTTCGATGCGAGGAACCAGCTTATGGGTCCACCTCCCGTTCGTGGCCATATCCCAGCGTTGTTGCCACTTCTCGATTGTCATCTTCCTTTCCTCAGTTCTGGGGATGCGAGCAACTCTTTTATACCAACGCTGTCTCTCTTCCGCGATCAGTTCTATTGGTGGCATCCTGGCCACTACACATGCAGCTTCGTAAGAGACAGTGCGAAACGCGCTGATTACCCTCAGGGCACTTCGACGATAAATGGACACCATTGGTCTCCTGTATGCCAGTGTGTCCAAGGCACCATTCCATATCGGGGCTGCGTAGAGAAGGATGGATGAGATGACGCTCGATAATAATAGTCTTCGACTGTTTCTAGGCCCGCCTACGTTGGGCATCAGTCGAGCCATTGCTGTGGTCACTCTTGCTGCTTTATCGCATACTCGCTGGATATGCTCCTTGAACCGCAGCCTTTCATCGATTATTACTCCGAGATATCTCAGCGAGGGCTGGGACTGGATCTCTTGTCTGCCCACTCTCAGGGTTATTTCTTCCCTCCTTTTCCGGCTACTAATAAGAAGAACCTCTGTTTTCTTGTCTGCAAGCTGAAGCCCCACCGAAGCCAGTCAATCACGGATTAGTGAGATACTCTGGTTGGCCTTCAGGGCCACTTCATCTTTGTATTTGGCCTCAATTATCACTGCAACGTCGTCAGCAAAACCCACTGTCTTGGCACCCTCTGGTAGGCCAAGCCTGAGGATCCTGTCATACATGATGTTCCACAGGACAGGCCCAAGCACTGAACCCTGGGGTACTCCGCCAGACACCTTGAAGCTTTTGGGACCGTCCTCCGTTGAATATATCAGGGTCCTGTCCGTAAAATAATCGGTGATAATGTTCCGGATGTAAATGGGGACACCCATTTTCTGCAAAGCGTCCAGATGTGCGTGTGTGTGTGTGTGTGTGTGTGTGTATGTGTGTGTGTGCGTGTGTGTGTGTGCGTGTGTGTGTGTATGATTGTGTTAGTTGCTATATACATTTTTTATGAGCATTTACGATTTCATACATTTTCTTTAACATCATATGAACTATCTTGGTAAAAATAAAGATGGGAAATCTCAGCAGTGATCGAAGACTGAGGGAGGTAGATGGGACGCCAAAATCATAGAATTTGTTAATGAGCCGTGAAGTTGATACATCATTCTCTATTAGTTGAGAACTCTACAATCTTCTCTCTTCTCTGGGCTGAGTAGGTGTTCAATCTGCTAAAAAGGAGGGATCGGAACGGAATGCTGTATTCTTTCAAGGGGTTGATAGCTGCACAGTGGCCAAGAACATTTTTCTTTGCGGAGAAATAGAATTACTGAAAAAATAGAGAAAAATATAATAGAATTTAAGAAAAAAAAGTTGGTATATGCTGTGATCGTGCTATGAAGTTCTGAACTCTAGTTTTAGGAGAACAAATCACTTTCTCTAAGAATGCCAATCATTTTTTTTAATTTGAAATAGTACCCATTTATTAATTTGAAGATTTTTGAATTTAAGATAATCTTTAGTTCCCAATTACTGTTGTACAATCCATATAATTTTATTTAAAGATGCCTTTAAATTTTAATACTTAATTAATTACCTTATACCAACTTTACTTACTTCAGCGGTAATGCTTATAGAATTGAGGCATTTTAATTTAATTAGTGAATTAATGCAGAAATAGTTCTGTGGTTATTGGATACATTGATTCATTCCTTTTCAATGTGTTTTGAATGACAGCTGGGAGAATAGTCAAATTCTTGAAACAACAGGATGTTAGAATTGAAATTTAGTTTCTAAACTGACTAATTATTTTCTTGGAAAATTTCTGATCCGCCATCACGGAAAAATAACGAAAAAGTTCTAACTATAAAGAAATTTTGATTCCTCTCAGCACCTAAACTAATATTTCTGAAATCGTTAATTCATGGAAAATTGAAATTCTTGTATCTAATGGTTTTCATCAACAACTTCAACCTCTAATTATAGAGAATCAAGTATTTCCTCTGTTCAAGTTCGCTAATGCTTTTTTTCCATAAAATTATTTGAAAGAAATATTCAATTCATTCCCTATTTTCATTTTTATCAAAAATGAAATCAAATAAGAAATTATAACGAGGTGTAGTTTGGAAAATATTCAATAAAATAGGCTCTTGAACAACAAGAATCGTTTTGGGCAAAAATAAACTCTTGATTTAGTGGTACTGAAAAACAAATATACTACTATAAATAAACTGTGCCTCACAAAACTTCGTCAGTATATTTTTCGAATGGATGTTGATGTTTTGGTACACATAATTCCTTCGTTCAACTTCATATACTTAATGGAGTGTTTGATCCGGTGGATATCAATCTGAAAATTTATGACAGAAATACATTAAATATATATTCTATTAACAGATTTTTTTAAAATATAGTTTAAATGTACCTGCTTATGATTATACTTATGACTATATATATATATATATATATATATATATATATATATATATATATATATATATATATATATATACATACATACATACATACATATAAATTAATTTCTATATTGTCTAAATAAGTATTATAAACATTTTTTGGGGTGAGGATAGGAGACTTAACTTATCGAGTAGAAATGACAAATGATTAAGGTCACTTGGTTAACTAAGGTTCCAAATTGAAGAAAAACAAAAATAATTTTTCGTTTTTAATAATTATTTTTGACAATTTTCTTTCTTCTAACTAATGAAATTACTAACGCACCTTTAATAATACTCAATGTATTGTACCTTATGATCGGTATAAAGGAATTACGAATTAATGAATCCTAAATTCAGTTTATATATAATTTAACAGAAATATGAAGCAAATGGATGCAAAATTTCATTAAAAGTTCTTCATCCATATTTGAGAGGTGGTTTGTTTTCAACTTCGAAAATCCTTCAGCAGTGGTATTAAAAACTGTTTATTTATGTGGCATTTAAAACTTTTATTTCATTTCAGTTATTAACATTTATTCAGCTGTAAAATTAAATAATGTAAACTTTATAAAAGAGAGGGATAAGACTGAATCGGTGTCACTTTCCAAGACACAGTGGAGATATTTTTTTATTCCAGAAGAAAATTAATAAAATGAAAAATAATTCATTTTATAAGAACCTATAAATTCATAGTGGGAAAAGTTTCACCTGCCTCTGTCAGGTTATTAAAACTTCCCTCGCAAAGAGAGGAATAACAGACATTTTCTCTTACGGTATTATAGTACTTAGTACTCCGTTCCCGCTTATATAGACGAAAAGCATTTACTTCTGATGTCCTATTGTTATTCAGTAATGCTAAGTCAGTTATTATTCAATAAATAATCAAAGAAATGTAGGGAAAATGAAACAAAGCATCTACTCTTCAGTATTCAGGCTAAAATTTATAACCAACCTTATAGAGGAGATGGTAGCTCACTGTGTAGAGTGCTTAGTTATTGAACTGAAGATTACGGGTTCCATTCTTGTTGTGGAAATAAATTATATGTTGACAGCCACGGATGTTCCCTGTGGGAACTGCAAGACTCTTTTTGAGCTCACCCCACCCATATAAAATGTGTACCCTTAATTAGGAGAAAAAGCTGGTGGTTGAGTGTATTCTTGGACAAATCAACTCCTTGCACAACATTAGTCCTAAAGAAAGTACAGTCCCTACCATCAACTGAACCCAAGACTATTCGTAATACTAATACATATATGTAGTAATACTATATATATTCAATAATTCCTGTTAATATATATTTTAAAATAGACTGTGCATTTAGAATTTAGTATATTCGGTATAAATTGTGGTAAATAGTGCTAGTGTGGCGACCATTACGAATATTGCAACCGAATTGTAAGTTTTCAATTTTTTTCTAAATTTTATTTATTTATTTTTTTTAGAATAGAATAATTTATTGATATTTACAACTGTAATTATATTACATCAAGTAAACCTGCTGTATGAACAAAGGACATGAAAAAAAAACACTTGTGGAGAAACTATCCATTGATAGCACTCCAATATAGTTGCATAGTAGAAGGTCTCGAGGCTATCTTCTTTTCAGACGCCTCGGAGGGCTATCAGGAATATTATGGGAAGCAAGTTGAGAGACAAGCGGATTCAAGTGTGTATGGAGCTTTTCATGGAAGGATAGGTATCTAGTTTATGCCAAATCAGCAACATATGTGATATTAAGATCATGATGGATGAGTTTGTTTGTGCATTATAAGGAGCATTGAGGATTTTACGAAGGATTTTGGATTGTAAGGATTGGATACGAGATGAATTGGATGGTTTAGTAGACCCCCAGAGGTCAACTCCGTATGTCCAAATAGGTCTGATAACTGTCATGTAAATGAGTCTTTTGTAATCAATTGGGAGCTTTGAGCGTTTGTCCAGTAAATGTGTAAGTAGGCGAAAACGTCGAGCAGTTCCTTGTCTCTTCAGTCCTGTATGAGGCTAAATTTTATTATTTTAGGATATTACCTTAATTAATCATTAGAAGGGCTAATATCAATTCTCGCCTTTCGTTTGAATATTCTAAACCCTCAAGGAGCCATACCGAATCCCGACGACTACTTCCACATTCAAGTGGTCATTTGATTAAAATTTAGAAAGTAAAGAAACCAACTAAAAACAAAATGGGTATGTTATGGGCACAATTGAAGTTGTTTATTATGCACCTGGCTTATGGGTGTGATCTCAGACCAATCACATCCTAGCAAAACAATCGTCCTAGGAACAGCATCGTATCTACCATCAACTGAACCCCAGAACATTTATGGGTTGCAATGACACAGGTTTTCTGTTTTATTTTATTTGTTTATTTTTTTCATATATAATTAAATGTTCTACTTGGCCTTCACAGAATACTTAACAATATCTCCTAACAGACTCATATAAAATTAAAATAACAATTTTCGTTTCTCTAAATTTTGTATTTAAATATTTCTCGGTGCCTATTGAGAGCTGATATATCTTTTTAATCCTACGTGAATTGTTTATGTATTCATGTAGAAATTAAATCGTTTACAAGATTGTCTATTTATATATTTAGCGCTAAATAGTAGCTATTGAAATAGCTAAAAACTTATTCAAAGCGAAAACATTGATTTATCCAAATGTGCGATCGATTAAATATAGTGCGATCGACAGTAAATTGTATTTTTTTTAATAATAATAACTGTACCCCAGATTTAGTTTGGCATTTCGACAGTTTGGCTGAACTAGTAGCTCGAACTATTTCAACTGATATGTATTCTACCAGAGAATGAATTGTGTTTCTCGTTCCTTTCTTTTATCCTAACAATTCAGTGCGACGATTCCAAGAGGTAAAGTTTCAAATCCGGGGTCATTACTCGATTGGGAACAGGCCTCAGTTAAGCTTGAATAAATTTGCATTTCTGAATCTGGAGGAACTCGCAGCTATGATGCGTTTAATCGAAGCGTTGCGAAACCTCTAGACTCCTTTTCGTGGTTCGATCGAAGGATATAGCATGGAATTCGCAAAACATTATAAGTCCAGTTTGATATATATATGTGTGTGTGTGTGTGTGTAAAGAAAACTACATCGTTAATATACGAACTTTTTTTAAGTTTATATTTGCCGCGATAGCGTCAGAGCCTTCTTGGCACAACAACTGTTATAAATAACAGTTACGCGACGGAACAGTTTTTATGAACGGTTACAGTGTGTTTAGTAAATTGAAAGCAATATCCTGAAATATTTAAAGAAAGGCTTTCAATGCTGTTTCTTTGTTGTTGTTTTTTTTGTTGTTTCAGGTGAGTGAATGTTTTGTTGTAAATCATTGTAATCATTTAAGACATGTAAATATTTATTGTAAATAAATCTTTATTTTTTTCAGAAAAACTATTCCGTCTATATTTCATTATCTAAAAGCATAAAAACATTTTTTAAAATTATAATATATATATGGTACTTGTCTGTTTGATCTGCGCCACAAGTGTCACTTTTCTTAACTATCTCCTACTGTTATCGTAAGTGTTTTGTTATTGTTTGTGTCAAGTTGAAGGTGAATGTGTTTTCATATTATTTTGACAATATGACTTGGAATAGAAGAAGATTTTTCGCACGGTCACTGATCAGCTCTCCTATTTCTTCAGGAGCGGAAGGTCATTTCGCAGGAAATGTCTTGTGCAAATGGACATAATATGAAACTACAAGTGGGGAATACTATTAGATGGAAATGACATGCTAAAGGATGCAACAAGAGCCTGGGTGTTCGAGTTAGTACGTGGCTAAGGATTAGTAGTTTACTGTTAGAGAATATAGTGCATTTTATATATTGCTACTTAATACTTACTACTAAATATAGGTACTTGTCTGTTTGGACGTCCGTTGACGCCAGCGCCCTAAGTGTCGCTTTTCTTAACTATGAGATACTGTTATCATAACCTTTCTAAGTTGTGTGAAGTTAAAGGTGAATGTGTTTTCATATTACTTTGACAATATGACTTGGAATTTGAAGATTTTTCGCAAGGTCACTGATGAAAAATCTGCTCTCCTATTTCTTCATGAGGAACTGACTTCCATAAAGTTTTGTGACGAAGAGCTCAACATGTCTCATTCTACAGTTATTGATTATTCCAATTATATGAGAGAAGTGTGTGCTTTTAAATTAGAGTTCAACAACTATTGGAGATCTAGGCATGTATGTAGAAATTGACGAAAGTTTTTGTACTAGAAGAAAAAACAACACAGGACGGTTTTTACCTCAGCAGTGGATATTTGGAGGAATATGTAGAGAAACAAAAGAGTGTTTCATAGTTAAAGTTCCTGAAGATATTGTTGGTTTTAATGAACATTGCTTGTAATAAATGTTTCATTGTCTCTTGGCATGTTTCTTATATTATCTTATTTTAAAGAGAAATAATGATATCTAACAAAAATATGACATTTTTTAAATTGAAACTTTTATTCTATCGCCCCAAAATTTTTCGCCCATCTATCAGCATGCCGTGTTACAGCTAAAGAAGGGGTAAAGTAAAAGGCACATGACAGGACAGCCTAGGCCAATATGTACAGTCAGCTTACCTTATAGCATTTATATTCTCACTTATTCGTGCAAGTGTTCCGCGGTAATCGGGTGTTTTGATCTGTGTATTAATGTAAATGCACTCATTTATTTTATCGTAAATGTTTTGATTAACTTTAAATGTTTCATTAACTTTAAATAAAAAAAACGATTAGTTTACTAATAACAAATCTCTTTCAAGAACATCAAATCCTTTTATCAGTGTGTATTAATTTTAATTTTTATATATAATAATATATCTAATTATTTTTATTCTAAGGCATAATAGCTTACAACACCTGTATTGTTATTCTAAAGGGACTTGTCCCAGAATAAAGACATTATTATTATTACCCTGTTCTCTTTCTCGGTTTCTACCAGAGTTTCTACGCGGACATAAGTCAAGGGTTAGGCTAGAGTTTGTATATTGTTAAAATACATCAATGATATATAAAATACATCAATATATAGTCATAAACAAACACATTACTGTGAATATCTCGCTTATATAATATTGCTCTTACTTTTCAATATGCGTTTATCATCTAAATGATTGTATTAATTATGTATTCCGTACTCTAACACGCAAATTAAAAATAATTTTATAATTGAATATTTTGTCTACTATTGATTTACCATCATCATTCCTATTTTTCAATAATTAAGTTAAGATTAAAAACGCCATTTTAATACCCTAAATTGAATAATTTTCCAAATTTTTGTCGTTAAAAACCCGAAAAAAAAGTTTTACTTGCATCGTGAATTCATAAAACCACACAACTTTTTTTTTGTTAATTGTTTTCATTTTTATATATTTTATTTTAAAGAGAAACGATTTGCCCGGGCGAATCTTTTCTGTTTAAAAGAAAAATATATACAAATTAAAACAATTAACAAAAAATATCATATTTTAGTTAGATATTGTTCTTTTTAATGAATATTTCTTTCTCATTTATTTCTTTTCCTAAAAATCTGTTCTATGACAATGAAAGACAATACTATTTGAAATAAATGGTTGGTAGCATAATCTGACATGGTCCAAATAGTTGAGGTAAGTGGCACCTGAGCGCGCTGATGTCAACGGACGTCCAAACAGACAAGTACCATATATATATATATATATATATATATATATATATATATATATATATATATATATATGTACATATGTATGTATTCCCTTTTTTTTTAGTGCGAAAGCTAATTTTGATTCTTCAGGATCGACCGAATATCGCAACCTTTCATAAAATCGAAGTTCAAACATTCTAGATCGTGCCTGTCATCACAACCATCTGTTATTGATACTTTGTTTTCATTTCCACCAACAAAGCAATGTCAACGTAAAAGGTCAAACAAGGGTATATATTGGTATAAGAGCGACAAACGAATGCATCAGAAACGAAACTCGCTGACCACGTTCTTTACTGCAATCACATCATATTTGTTTTTGTTGTGGGGATTATATACAGGCTTTACGAATTTTGCATATTATTTTTTTTAGATTTGTGAATTTTAATAATACAGCAAGTAAATAGAATGAACTATACGCTATGGCATGTAGAAAAACTACGAACTAGTATTACTCGAATAACAAATCAATTGATACAAAAGACTTTGTTGATTTCTTCTGGTTTTGACCGTGTAGATAAATTTTTCGCCAACGTTTCGCCAACTATGCTGCTGACTTCTTCAGGGCTGAGATGAGATGATGTTTCTCATCTCAGCCCCGAAGACCTTGGAAAAATTTCAACGAAAAGCCCGTAAGTCTCCAAACTAAAACAGAAAGTGAAATTATCTGTCCGATATTTCGCCTATTCAAGCATCCTCAGGGTAGAAAGTTTGTTCTGCGGAGAATCCATTATAGTACATAATTAAAGGCAAATCACATGATAATATTTGTTAAAATAACAGAAAGAACATGGGTGTAACTACTGTTTTGATATCCTACTAATATTATAAATGCGAAGTTTGTATTTATGTTCTCGTACTCATTCACGCAAAAACTACTGAAAGAATTTGGATGAAACCTTACAGTAATACAAATTATACATCAGAAGAACACATTGGCTACAGCAAGGGCGGATTTAGGGAGGGGGAGCGCGGGTGGCACGTGGTCCCCCGACAGTTTTTTGTGTTCTGTTGAGAATCCATTATAGAACATAATTAAAGGCAAATCAGGAACTTAGCATCTTGGAATTTGCAGATAGGTTCTTTGTATTATTTAGGAAAGAAATTTGGATA
Source organism: Arma custos (assembly GCA_037127475.1). Classification (NCBI taxonomy): domain Eukaryota; kingdom Metazoa; phylum Arthropoda; class Insecta; order Hemiptera; family Pentatomidae; genus Arma; species Arma custos. The sequence continues at coordinate 83,161,801 of CM073760.1, read as the reverse complement.
ATTCCACCCCCAATGGTTTCCCCTTAATATAATAGAGTTCAAAGATTGTATGGAAGTTTTGAAGTTAGACATCTGAAATTTTGGATGTACGAGTAACTTATAATTTAAAAAAATTAATTTATTTATTTAAAATGATCTGTCTTGAAACTTTATGTGGCAGACCAAATTCCATGCGAGCGATGCCGCGGGCAAAAGCTAGTACTATGTAATTATAAATTGAAATTATAACTCCAAAAGTATACGTTCTTTCGTTGTTTGTTTGTTTATTTAACGCCACTTTTATGTTGTTATGGCTAATAGAATAATGTAATGGGAGAGCCCTAAATTTTGTCTACCCAAGTTTAATTAGGATAGGTATTTTTAACGAGTACTTTATATCGTACAGGCTAAAGATCTCCGTTTAACGTCCCTTCTAAAAGACTGCTTAGCCAAGGAGTTTTTATTCCTTTGCAAAAATCCTAGGGACACTTGCCGGGCAAAGATCCAACGAGCTTGCGCTTAGTAAGTTGATATGCTATATAACGGTATACGTTGTTGATTGACTGAGAGCTGTTTTAATAAATGACCTTTTATATTAGATAAAATAGGTTTGGCTTTCATATGCAATATAGTGATCGTCCTTTTGAAAATTACAAAAATATGTGGTCTAATTACAAAAATGAACCTTTCCGTTATATGTGACTATTATACATTTCAAAATTCCTAAATTAGATCCTCCGGTATCTTCTGTACAACTGTCTCAATTCTGCCATTTCCAGGTACAGACCCTCGAAGACCCGATAAGTAGTAACTCTGTTTATTTTAATATTTATATCATTGTACTTCACCATTTTCCTTATCGTTCTTTCCCCCCCCCCCAGAGGCAGCAGCCGGAGATTGGCCTGGGCGGAAGAAGGACACAGGCTAAGACACGGAGGGAGGCACCACCTGCGGAGGCAGTCCTGCTACTCCGGCAACGAGGTCCTCCTCGTCATCGGAGTCACCTGCCTCGTCAACTTCGCGTTCGTCCTGGCAGTGATGGCCTGCGTCCACTACTGCAGCAGTGCCCACAAGCCCGATCTGTCTCCCAGGTAACATATTTCACAATGTAATAAGTATATAAGTAGTCAGTTTTACTACCGTATTAAAATAGTATTTTGTTATTTTTCTATTTCCTACTTGTAGGAAAAAAAACTGTACCACTACAACCCATGAAGAGTTTGAGGTTCAGTAAAGGGACATTACTGTTTCTTGGACATCAGTTGTGTAGGAAGGTGAATTGTCCTATATCATGCTCAACCACCAAATTTCCCTCCCTCATTTTGGGTATCAATTTTATAGAGGCTGGTTGAGCCACAGGATGGTCCTCGGACATTTAGGACCCATCTCCGGTCGCTAAAAGATTTAATGAAAGTCTACAAGCGAGCGGAATTCGAGCCCAGGACCTTCGGAATGGCAACTCAGCGCTCTACTATTTAGCCTCTCCACTCCTCACTTGTAGAATAGTTTATTTTTAGAGTCGAATTTTTATTTCTTTTTTAAGATTCACAACTATAAATTAAAATAAAACAAAGTAAACTATTTTTATTACCAATGAATTAGGTTTTATTGGATATATAATGAACTATAATGTTTGAATATTGTTTTGGTCATGTGGCCTCCTCGGTTGGTGTGATCTGGATCCATCCTTTTTGCAGCAATTTCACCCGTATTTCGTCAATAACTTACCGAATGTTGTATGCCAATCGTATCTGGTTTATCGGTCTAGATTAGTGACTTTACATATCCCTAAAAAATATTCTATTGAAGTTAGATGTTACGATCTTGGGAGCCTATTAGCTGGACCATTAAGTGAAATTAATCGTTCATCAAAAAAATTCTTTGCCTCGTACAGATCTCACCGTGTAGAGGAGTACACGGGTTGCGTGTGCAGTGGAACCATATTCCAGCAAGCACTTAAACCAAGTATGTTACATATAATTTTCCATTATTCCGTAGTCGGATTGATTTCGTTCTTCAACAATGCTACGTTGTACAGTGGACATCGCTTTTTAGGCGTCTTATGAGATGCGTATATCATTTACAGTATAGGAGTTGCGAAAATGATTCATAATTAATCAAAATAGCTGATCTGATAGGCAATTATGATCAGCATAAAATAGACGTAGAATACAATGAGTTTCACGTACAGAATCTTTATTTCTACGAACAAATTTAACTTATTTGCTAGTGATGCTCTCCAATTGATTGGTTTCGGCCTTCTTGAAGCAACGTTGTATGGCGGCAATCACTTGGGTGCGCACTGTCCAAGGTATATATTCGTACTATTGGATCATTTAAAATTATTATTTTGAATACTAATGTAATATTTTTTATTTAACAATAAAGTATTTGTTAAGTAATAATGTACTTAATGTTTTTCTAAAAATCATAGGAATGTCACTTGATTTGTTTCTAAAATCAATTCGTTGGTCGATGTGTAGATGGTTTTTATAATTGTAGGATGGATTGAGAAGTGTCTGGTTCCTGGGATTGCTTTACAAGCTTCGTGAATCCCTACCCCTTCTACATACTCTCTCATTACCCAATAAAATTAACAGATCATTAAAAGTTAATAGTGTCTAATCATCCCTCTTTTCTCAATTTGCTGGTGTTCTTCACAGCTGTATCCTTGGTCCAATCCTCTTACGAGTATACAGCCGCCCTAATAATATCCTCACCATGTACTTATGAAAGATCCATCCCACACTCTTCAATCCTCTATCACTGACCTTGAGAAATGGTGTAAAAACTGGAAGGTTAAAATTAATTCTCACAAATCCCGTCAAATCACTTTTATCCTTCGCCGTAAACCAATGACTTCATGTCCTCCTGTATGCTTTAATACTAAAACTCATTGATTCCTGAAGAACAGACCTGATAATCAGCACTATATTTTACGACAAACTTTTAAATTGGAATCCTCATACTAGACTGAAAAGACAAGAAACTGCGTTTTATGCTACTTAGCACCTAATTAATCACAAAAGACCTATTTAGTCATACAGAACTGAGCTTTGGAGCACCACTAGGCCATTGATTCCCAATCCTTCTTGAAATCCTCTATGCTCCTTACGTATAAAGACATCCATAATGACCTTAATTTCTCACATCGTTGATGATTTGGCCCGAACCCGATACCAGTACTATCTTAGCAAACTTTATTCCCATTCAAACTCACCAATTTTAAACCTTGCTGAGGCAGGTTACCCCATAAACCTATTTATATGTTATAATAAGATTGTAAAAAAAAAAAAAAAAACATAACATTACATGTAAATTAGCAACAAAAATTAATACATGCTGTATAAAGTAAATAAAATATAATGTGTAAAGTATACATAAATTTAATAATACACGTAAAATATATAAAATAAATTTAATGTGATAAACATAAATTAATTTAAATATAAAATATAATACACTTAATTTAATAAATTTAAATAGAATATATATTTGATAGATATATTAACTAGAATATATAGCAAGGACCAACTTTTTTCGATCATTCTTTTTACGTCCCATTCAAAGCGCCTAATATTCAGTAGACACCGCCAGCCAAGGTTTGCTATGGAGCCAATTGTGAGGTGTAAATAGATTAGTAGCGACAGCTATATAATTAGGAGTGGGGGAGATAAGGTAAGGGAGGCCTTGTCACCGCCCTCGGCTCTTCTCTAGTTAACCTAAATGAAAGCGATTAATCTTAGCTCCTGGATTAATCGTCTTTAATAGATCTTCTTGTATTTCTCCTATTCTATTATGCACTGCTGGGGAATTGATCTTAAGTCTTGTTTTGGAAATTTTAAAATAGTTCAATTAGAACTTATAGCAATCAAGAAATGGAATTATTAATTCATGATAATAATAATAATTCAGTACAGCAAAGCGAAAGCGCGTTACTTTTCCATATAAAAATGGTTATAGCAACTCTGTTAAGCGTTAAATTTGACATAGATATACCTTACATATCAACCGTTCTAACCTCATAAATGATGGAAAATGTTTGGGAGGAGAAAATCCTGGGAAAAACATACGTTTCAAAGTACGAAATATCTTACATTTTTACCGAAAATATATACAGGATAATAACCAATGAAGAACATAAAGTCCTGTATAAGACCCCGATTTAGTCTCAAATGTTAAACAGATGGAGAATAAGATCAGTGGTTCATGTGTATCGAATGGATCAGGAAATACTACCAAGGAAGAATTATCATCCATTATGAGGGACGCCCTGACGGAAGAAGAGGAAGAGGCGTATCCATACTACGATGGATCGAAGCTGAGAAGATGGAGAAAAGCTAAAGAGGATCGCACTGAGCGGAGGTGAATTGTTGAGGAGGCTAAGGTCCTTCAAGTATATCTAAAATGTTTCAATTCAACCTGAAATTAATTTTTTTTTTTGTAATATACATAAAAACAGTACCTATACAATCCCACGGATTGTCGAAGTAATGTTTTTTGAACAACGGTTGAGCAAGAAGATAAGAATGTAGATCAGGATTACGCTCGAGAGCCAAGTTCTTCTTCATAATTAATTAAGTTAATAATGTGTCTGTGCTGGGATTAGGAATGCATTGAGAGGCTGAGTGTGCCCAAGAAGTGTTTCTCACCCTTGATTCAAACCACTGTTAATGTGAGGATACTAGTTTAATCACTCATTTACTTCATTCCTCTAGGTTTAGTATAGTATTTAAAATTTATTAACAGAAAGAAAGAGTCATAACTTTTTATTAGTATAAAAAATATCGCTGACAATAAATAATAACAATTAACTATATAAAACCTATTCATCATAATACCTGTTCATTTGCATTAAATTTTTTTAAATTTATATGATCATACTTTTTAGACTTGCTGCTAATAAAAATACATTTGTTTTGTTTTTTCCACGCTAACACAATTGGATTACATAAACAGTGAATCGTATGTATGAGCATGTAAGTAAAAATTAAAAACCTGCCCAATCTTTTAATAATCCTTTCAATGTTCTGTTAACACTTAAAATGAAGAGGACTTGCCATCGCTGGGTATTGAATACTTTCACTGGTGCCAGCTCTATTGATAGATAAAAAGTTCATGGCGGGACTAATAAATTACTGTAGTATTTCTTACCATCAATCATCAATTAAAAGGAGTAAGATTTATACTATTAAAACATAAAAATGAAAAAAATTAATCTGGAGTGCCTTCCCAACTATTTAGCAACTTGGACTATCACGAAAAATATATCAATAACACTTACCATAAAATTGATTACAAATATCAAGATATCTTTGTTTATTTCAACTCTTTAATATTTTTACTTGCTTTTAATTTTTTTTCTTTCGACTGTGTCATAATCTGTCTTTCTCTAATGCCGTAGCTAAAGGTATAGGTAGGTATACGTATACAGCCCCGGTGAGTAAGTGGTTAAGTCTAATTTTCTTCAAAATGAGATGCTTGTACTTACTTAAGTAAGCGGAATCGAGTTATTTTCGTAGTGAATAAAGAGCTATGTAAGGCAAGGAAAAGGAGTTATTGTTTATATTACAAGTTCATATAAAGCCAAGAACTATGTAATGATTCGATTCTGGTTATCTGAAAGAAGTTAACTAACTCTCTTTGGAGAAAACCCGACTTAACCAATTATTCACCGGGGCTGTCGATAATTGCCTCATAATTTCATGTAATTATTACATAACAAACACTCTCACTTTAAAGTACTCACACATATATGCGTCCATAGCAATTTAAGGGTTAATATTTTCCGCATTTGAACGTAACGAAATATCTTATTACATGTTCTGATTAGGTAAATAATTTCAAGATTTCGTCTGGGATAAAATCTCAAAATATGGGGGAGGGCTTAAATTATTTAGAGCACCGTAGCACATTCTCATAATTTTGGAAAACTGGCTCTTCCGAGTGACACTTCCTGGAATGCTGCCAACTATCTTCCACGGTCCAAGCTAATGACTCCATTCAAGAAGATTTAATTTAACAAAAATTTATTATCTCTAAAAGTTGATGCTTAGCAATTTTTCTTTAACTCATTAAATCTTTCCCATTTTTACGTTTCTTCAACATAGAAAAAAAAACAACTCAAGTCGAGAAGATTTAATTTAACAAAATTCATTATCCATAAATGTTGATGCTTAGCATCTTTCCCATTTTTACGTTTCTTCAACATAGAAATAAAAAAATAAAAAAAATGGTTATATATAGATGTCAATAAATTATTCACACAATCGATTAGTAACATTTAAGGTGATTTTGTGGAAAAAAACGTGTTAGCTATATTTTATAACTGATTCATGTCAATAAGTAATTAATTGTATTCCAGTTTAATCGCAGGTTAACTGAATTATTGTTTTAATTGTTACATTGAACTGGAACGTGTTGAGTATATTCTAGTTAAGTGAACATGTAAGAAATTAAGATGCTTTTGTAAAGAGTTTATACAGAGCAAAAATATCATTGCTAGTACTAAGGTATGTGCAAAAGGACATCAAATGAATGTACAACTCACGATAAAAAGCCTTCCAAGTGGAACTGCTGCATGTGGCAATGCAGAATTGAGGCTGGTTTGGTTCCCCATGCTCGGGAACACTCATCTGCCTTTAAGAAATAATAATTCTTTTGATATATTCTGAACCAAAGGAGTATTTAATAGTAAAGTTCTGCTATAAGGAATTATGCCCAGGTAGTCACCGAATATTAGCTTGGAATAATAAACTACAAGAGAAATGTACAAGTGACTGACCAAAGCTATGTTGATTGAAGGAGAGAGATTGCGTTGAAATATACGACTCATAGTGCTAGGAGGGAGTATAACGTGGACAGAACAGTATATGTATATTATATGGTCAGCACACATTTGGAAGGTATGCAAGAAGACAAGGTATTGCTTTCTGTGCATTATCCCAAGTAGAAACGCAGTAATGTTGACTTATTTTATAGAAACGCCTGTCAGACCAGCGACGATCAATATGGATCGTTTGAAATCCAAAAAGAACTGAAGGTATTAAATAAAAACATTATGTCGTAAGTCATTAAAAGAACTTTTTAGATGTGTCCACGGGTACTCACAGCGAGAGGACTGAATCACTGTGGGCTTCAGTGATACCACCTAACTAGTACTAACTATTACAATACATATGTTTTCTTTTAAATTAAGTAGTGTGTAATCTATTTAACATGTATCGGTTAGAAAACATAATTGGCGTGTTTTTCGACAAATGGCCCAAATGAATACGTAATTGTAGAATCAATCATCAACTTGTTCTAAAATTAGTTTTAATCTAAGGACATGGTTCAGAATATAAATGAATACTTAAGGTATCCTAATGCTTATTATCCGATCGCCATGTTCTAGAGCTTAATCTATCTGAATCTCAACCTCTCAATATAAATTCATTCGTCAAACAAACCTCTTAGCATAATCCCTATCTGCCCACTCCCGACCGAACCGATATTCCTCGATGGAGATAAAAAGTGGCAGAAGCGCAAGTCTTGGTTTTTAAGGATCTTTTGACCTTTAGGCTAAATGTATAGGGAAGACCAGGGCAAAGTGGCCATCACGGGCAAAGTGGCCATCACGGGCTAAGTGACCAGGCCAGGTTATTGGGTCCATAAGGTGCTGCTCCCTAGCGTCAGTAATGGTAACTACATCAGTAGGACCCCATTAGTTATCTGGTTGCTTTTGCAACTTTACTAATTACTTTGCCCTACCCGTGTGGGGTTTAAAAAAAAATACAAGGGGTTACTTATAGTACTACACCTTTATACCAATAGATAGGTAACTAATAGGCTAGATATACATGTAACATTGTTTCTACAAATTAACATTTGAAAAAGATATTTAAAAAATTCCCTTAGAGTGGCCGCTTTGCCCGGGTCTCCCTACATCATTTAACTTTTCAAAATAAGAATACTATTTTTTGCCACTTTTTAGAAGGAAAGGGATATCTGCGTTGTAAACTCAAATCCTGTGAAACTCTGAACAATTTTTTCTATTTCCTTTTACCACCTCAACTAAAAAAAAATAATAATAATAGGATGATGTATTAAAATAATATTAAAACAATTATCTACTGTTATGTTGTCTTATACGTTCCTATTTTTATTTTTAAAAACATGCTGTGTTTTTATTCTAATTAACTATTTATTTATTTATAAGATTATAAGTTTTTTTCTTATAAATTTCGGAATGTATTGGAAAAAGCATGCGGAAAATAGATGCTAGAATTCAATTAATAAAACCCACATAATACTATGAAATTTAATGCCATAAGCGACTAATGATGTTTATTTTAAATATTTTATTTGAAAAGAAAAGATATGGCCAGGAGCGGGATTCGAACCCGGGTATTTCACCTCTCCGCGGTGAGGTGAAATACCCCTTCACCACGGAGAGGTGAAACACCCTGGTTACTCGAACCAATGGGACTCGCCCATTCCTGGCCATATCTTTTCTTTTCAAATAAAATATTTTAAAAACTTAAATCATATAACAACTAAATAAATTATAATGATGTTTATTTTAGTTTCTTTAGAAAAAATAAATATTTCTCTTCATCTCCTTATCCGGAAATATTACAAAGGGAAAAATAAACGGTTTTCAATTTTCATCTTGATTGAGTCGGTTGATAACTTCGTTCTTCGAACAGTACTCTCTTCACTCGGTACAGATTAGATGTGGTAGAGCTATCAATTCCTACCAAGATTGAGTTTATTTCTTCTGATACTCATCCTGTTTCTAAGTAATGTTGAATGAAATAAACTAAGGTTCTCCATCAGGTATTTAGCCCGAGATACGGTGGTGGAGCATGAAAAATACAAAGAGCGGTGATCTCGGGAATTTAATAGCTGCCAGGTTCAGACATCTGCAGCATCCTTTATACGACAGATCGTGTAAAAGATGAAATTGACGACTAAAGTGGTTGGTAAAATCTATTCTGCCTACGGATCTAGAAGGACTATTAGGATATTAGGCCATGGAGTTGGAAATGGAAGCCAATTACGGAGGTTATGGAGGGTGAGTGACATTTGGCTCTGGGAGTACAGTATGGTGGATGGAGAAGAGCCTCTACAAGTGGAAGGATGCTGAATTGGTGTTGAAGTCTCCAATGAATGATTTCGATTTTCGAATTCTTAAAGTAAAACACTGTTCCTTTGACAAAAATAAACTGGCATCCTATTACTTTGCATACTATTTATAATTAGCAGAAAAAAATAAAAAATCATATATAAGAAGCTACAATTGAGTATTTATACGAATCCATAGGCTATTACTCTCATTACTTTGCCTAGCATTTTAATACTATTTTATTATAAAAACCATTAATATGTATTAGAAATTACTACATTAAATATTAATATAGTTATTAAATATGTAATAAAAATATAAATGCTAGGTAGCGTTTATACAATAAAATTAGCAATACCCTTATTCCTACATTGCGTAGCTTTAATTTTTTTATTTATTGCTCCATCTCTGAAATAGCTTATCAAAAATTATCATTTATCGTTTGTTCTTTATTGTATAGTTATATTTTTTATTTTTGCGTATGTCAGCTTTTATTTGTTGTGTGACTAAAGTAATCCCATTTCTTCAGATTCTAACCACTATCTGTGATAACTGATTTTTTCAAGAAACGTACTTCTGATGGGGAGAGGTATTTCCCCTTCGAATAAAGTGCGATTTAAATATGGATTTAATTTTTAAATTAACGTAAACTGGACTATAAATCTTTTGATTTTTATATTTTGGGGAGAAAAAATCATCCTCCAGTCATCTAGTCTTCTTAAAATTGTTTAATTCTTTAAAACTTTTCGACAACTATATGTCATTATCAATCATTTAAAACAATTGTCTGCATCGTTACAATAATTATGCATAACTTTAAAAAGTTATATGTCTATATATCTGTAAAAATAACAATTATATTAAGATAAATACATAATTTCAAGCAAAATTGTCCTATTAATTAGTAAAAATCAAGTATAGATACCTCATAAATGTATATTTATTAAATGTAAAGGAGATAGTTGGGGGGTGCAGTCAATAAGTACACAGAATAAGTTCATCACTTATTCTGTGTACTTATTGACTGCACCCCCCAACTATCTCCTTTACATAAGATCATCCAGTCAACTATTTTCATCTCATATATTTATTCAACATTTTCTTGGTGATATATCCATCCTCCATGGTCAAATTATTAATATTACGCCTATATAAACTTTGATGTTTAAAATACTATATTATTTGTATGTAATTACGAACTATTTATTTTACTTTATTTAAATTTGTTATGTTTTTATGTTTTTTTATGTTTTTACTGAATGATGGTTTTTTTTCTCCAAAATATAAATATATGAATTTAATTATTAATTCCGACGAACAATACATCAAAAATTAGTATGTTATTTTTTGCTTTCCAATGTAAATTTCCACAATCCGTCTTGACTTCAACAGAATGTTGAAATATTTTTATAAAATAACTAATCTGAACTAAAATATTGAACCTAGTGTTGTTAAAGAGGGTAGGTTATGATAATTTTGATATAATGAGTTTGAAACATGCACTATAATTTTATGGCACTGACGCCGCCCACTGATGGGTTGACAACACCTTCACCCGGAACATTAACATAAAGCCGCCATTAAGCCTCTTCTGGATGTACTTTATTATTGCTGGAGCTAACAGCCGCTCTCCATCTTCCTTAACTTGGTCACCTGCTGCTCTGTCAGGATTAAAGCTCATTTCAGCAGTTTATTGTAAACATTATCATATTTTACTCTAATTTTTCTGCCTAGCCGACTTTTTCATGATATCGTCAGTTCCATGTTAAACATAAAAATGTAAAAAGCCCTTTTTTTTTCTCAATAGTTTATCGGTTAGAGCAGTGGTTGCCAACCTAGGGGTGCGCCTACCCCAGAGGGCATCATTACAAGTCAGGGGGCGCGAGACCAGTTGAAAATAAAAACTCTGACTTAATTTTAGTTTCTCTTAGTTGTACTTCCTTATCTTAAATTGAATATTATAATGTTGTATCTTGTGACGGTAAAACCAAATGTTTTGTTTTCAATGTCTTACTTTTTTTTTTTATTGCACAACTTATTATGCAAATGGGGTGTAGTAGCAATTTTATTTGAACAGGGGGCATCGTACGAAAAAGGTTACGAACCATTGTGTTAGAGCTTTCAGTTACTACGCTGAGCACCCAGGGTTCAGGTACGGCTATGACAGGATAAATTATCTATTGTATAGACCCGGTGGGTCCTGCAGACCCCTGTAGAACCGACCTTGCCTCTATAAAGTACTATAGGTACTCTTATTTGGAAGAAAACCTGTATGACCTCAAGCGTCACCTTCCTGCCTATCCGTTGTCTTAGAAACATTAAAGTATCTACCATGTATCTACTTCTTTTCTTTTGTTTTATTTCTGCTTATAAGTCCTGCAGAAAAGTCTGGTTTCAGTTACAGTGATTGAAAATGGTTGTTTTTGTTTTATTTTTATGTGAACTTTTGATTCTCTCGAGCTCCTTAGTAAAGTAACGGATACACGTATTTGTAAATTTTAAATGGCGGTCTATGATAGTTCCACTGTGGCTCCTGGATATAATGAGTAGGAGAGTTGGTTTGGACAGCGGGATAAATTTGGCACTGATATATTTGGTTTGTAAATAGCACTTTTGTCCCCTTTATTTTCCTAAAGTGGTCTTGCTTGTTTACTTTTACTTTAAATTTTCAAAAGCATGAATTCTATTTCGAAGATGGTCTTGTTAAAATTTGACCGTCAGAAGGCATCTTATTCCTTAAACGACATTCTTCTGTATTCCCAACAGTTTTCCAGGTATTGATTCAATTCAAATTTTTTCTTCTATATGCATTAAAATGGTTTATATTTAAAAAAACGTTTTTCTTTAATTTTCACTTTTATTGTTCTTTTTTGGTACTCTTAAAAGGAAAATCATTTATGTGGCACATAGAATTATTCAATGCATACATTCATATACACATATATGGCGAGCAGGGTAACTCAGTATGGGGCGAGGGTGTTGAGTTTCTGATCTCAAAATTTGATAGGTTGTGCCTTATAAGTTATTTATTCTTATTAACAGCTGTGAATCGATGTGGGATCTGAATACTCTCGTGTGTGAGTATCCAGCATCATTCTGTACCCTTTTTTGTCACAGATTTTATTTATAAATGTTTTCTTATAATAAGTAAATCTTAAGAATCCTAAAAATCAGGAATCTTTGGGCTTCACCTGTTGGAAAAGATATAGAATGTAGCCACGAAGAACTGTGTGTGTGGTTGATCTGAAGTTTAAATTGTGAAATGTTTATACAGCGCCGCCTCTAACCCATGTCGCGCCCGTGTGCAATCGTAACCTAGGCGCCCTCTAGTAGAGGCACGTGATTAAAATTGAACACTTACAGTTATACAAGGTGTTAAAAAAAACGGCAAATACCCTAAGGAAGTGAATATGCCCATAAAACTAAAGAAATTTTGCTGTGGGATTAACATGAAATGAAATTTGTTGAGACCCTGAGAGCCTCGCGGCACCCCTTGAGACCCGGCGCTCGTGTGCCCCGCACACCTTGCACATAAGGTAAGACCTGTGTTCATATCTACTAATCTCTTATGTCCTGGTTTGCCCTAAGTTAGAGGGCTCCGGCTGCCGCAGCGAACCCCGCCGAGCACAGACTCCGCACATCTAGAAACCTAGAAAAAATAAGTGAAAAAACAAAAAACAAAAAAGGTAATCCTTTCAAAAAAAAAGTAACAAGTTTAATTGTAAATAGGAAGCTTATAAAGCTTCACTACTGGTCGCAAATACTTGCCTGTCGGAGTCAAGACCTCGGCCTGCCGAACCACACCATCCTCCCCAGCGCGCACAGCAGATATCCTACCTAAAGGTAGAAGGAGGTGAATTGGCTTCATCGATGATAACTAAGTCGCCAACAACTAAATTGGGACAAGAAGTGTTGCAACAAGGGCAAATATTCAACTCTCCATCTCTTCCAAAAAGACTGGTGCATAGATTGCACCCATTTAAAGTTGACAGGAGTACAATGAGATGGATGAACCTCAGGCTCAGGTAGAGAAGTTAGAGGACGACCAATTAAAAGATGACCAGGAGTCAGGGCCTCAAAGTCAGTAGGGTTGCTAGACATAGGAGTTATAGGTCTGGAATTTAGAATTCCTTCTATTCGGACCAATAAAGAGTTTAAATTGACCCAAGTGGGTACTTGATTATTTAACATTCGGGTAAGATGATGTTTAACAGAACGGACGGTACGTTCCCACAGTCCTCCTTGGTGAGGAGCTGAGGGTGGATTAAAGTTAAAGTTGATACCGTTTTCATCGCAAAAAGATTTAACTAAGGCTGAAATATGAGGATTATTGAAAAACGATTTCATCTGTCTGGCAAGGAGTATAGAGGAACCTATGAAATTAGTGCCACAGTCGGAATACAGCTGTGAAGGACAGCCACGCCTACTTATAAAACGGTGTAAAACGTCAATGAAGGAAGCAGTAGAGATATGAAGCGAAAGCTCTAAATGCACTGCTTTAGATGCCATACAAATAAAAACACAAAGATATGCCTTAATAATAGGTGCCTTGCGCAAGTGAGAAGACTTCACACTAAAGGGCCCAGCAAAATCCATGCCGGTGTGAAAAAAAGGAGGTGAAGGATTCACCCGTGGTGGAGGTAATTCACCCATTAGTGGAACTTTATGTACGGGAGCAGCTCTAAAACATTTAATACATTTAAAGATTCGAGATCGTATAATTTGGCGAGCAGATAAAATCCAAAAATTTAAAGAAAGATGGTACTGAGTAAAAGTTAAACCTGCATGAAAATAAGTAATGTGGTAATGATCAATTAGAAGGTGTACAAAAGGATGTGATTTTGGTAGTAAAATTTGATGTTTCGATTTTACAACGTTAGAATGCGATAGTCGACCTCCGATTCTAATTACACCACATGAATCTATAAAGGGGTTTAATCTTTTAATTCGTAAACTTGGTGTTTTATTTTTAGTTAAGGCTTCAATTTCATCAGAAAATGTACAATGTTGAATGTAATAACAAACTCGAATGCTAGCTTCAGAAAATGTTACAGGTTTACGATTCCTAAGACAACAACGCCAAGAAAGAATAACTTTGGTTACACCAACAAGGCGTGTCCAAGTAGAAATATATTTGGAGTTTTTAAATAAATCAGAATTATTTGGAACAGGTTGAGTAAGTAAAACAGGCGTTAATTCTAAATCTGTAGGATCGGAAATTAATTTAGGAGATGATTGAGGCCAAGAAGTTTCATCTGAAATCCATGAAGGTCCATGCCACCATAGTTCATGCCCAGCTGATATGTCGGGAGAAGCTCCCCTAGAGGCCAAATCGGCCGGATTATTTTTACTAAGAACATGATGCCAGGTAGAATGAGACGTCCACTGAGAAATTTGAGAAACATGGTTGGCAACGAAAGTTTTTAATTTATAAATTTCTATTTTTAACCAGCTCAAAACAATTTGAGAATCGGTCCACAAATGTGAAGCTGAAATTATACTACTAGGGCCAAAAAGTTCAAGAAAATGTTGTACAAGAGAAGCTAACAAATGAGCTGCACATAGCTCTAAACGTCGGATCGACATTCGCTTTACAGGAGCTACCCTACTTTTTGCCATAAGCAAAACGGGTTTATTTTTACATGATACTGACTGTAAATATAGCACAGCGGCGTACCCAGCTTGAGAGGCGTCATAGAAACCGTGTAAAATATATAAACTATTTGAATTAGTAGAAAAGGGTCTCGGAACTGTACATTTAGAGAGAGTAGAACAATCCTGAAAAAGAGCCAAAAAATCGTTAAGTAATTCTGAACTGAGAGGGGTATCCCAGTCAAGAGGTACGCACCAAAGGCGCTGCATAAAGTGTTTAGCTCTCAAAATAAAAGGTGTTAACCAACCACAAGGGTCAACAATTTGTGAGATGTAAGATAAAGCAATACGCTTAGTCATGGTCTTATTATTAGGAACAGAAATATCAACAGGAATTGAAAGAGTATCCTCGCTAGGATCCCATAAGGTACCTAACAGAGGTTTATAGATTGCTGAACTACTTTGGTGGATGGTTCAAGTAAGTGATCTTCAGGAAAAATCCTTTAATAAAGAAGGGTGATTTGCAATCCATTTTCTTAAAAGAAAATTTCCTTTGGCCAAAAGAGAAATAATTTCATTTCTTAAAAGTAACGCTTGGTCTAAAGAATTAGCCCCTACAGCTATATCATCAACAAAAATGTTGGATTTCAATGATGAAGCAGCTAAAGGAAAATTAATTCCTTCATCTTCCACTAGTTGAGAAATTGTACGCAAAGCTAGATAGGGTGCACACCTAGTACCATACGTGACAGTAGTTAGATAATAAGTTTGAATTGGTTTTGAGGGGTCATTTCGCCAAAGTATACATTGAAATGGATAATCTTCAGGATGTATGGCAATCTGCCGAAACATTTGACGTATGTCACAGACAAAAACATATAAAAACTGACGGAATAAAGATATAACATCAGAAAGTAAAGGTTGTAATTTTGGCCCAGCATAAAGAAGATCATTCAAAGAAAGACCTGTAGTAGTTTTAGAAGTTGCATTAAAAACAACTCTAATTTTAGAAGTGTCACCATGTGATTTAAACACACCATGGTGGGGTATAAAATTATGCTTGGGACCGTTAGCAAGATTCATATGACCTTGTTGTAAATAATCGTCCAAAAAGGAACAATATTGAGATTTAAATTCAGTATTAGAAGCGAATTTACGCTCTAGAGCAGTAAATCGCGCATAAGCAGTTTTATAAGAGTCACCAAGGGTGTGAGTAGTAGAAGGCAGAAAAGGTAGTCTAACTTGGTAACGACTTGATGGAGTTCGAGCGGTAGTTTCTTTAAAAAAGGTTTCACAGAATTCATCCTCATGTGAAGGTGTAGAAATAGCCTTAGGAGGTTCTTCAACACTCCAAAAGCGTTCTAGAGATAAATGTAAGTCCGATGAAGGATCGGCATAAAAGCTACTAACGGAAGGAGGAGTAGTAGAAAACCCAAAAGGGGTTGCAATTAAGGCCGTATCAGGGTTCCTGGGGGCATTTGTGCAGGAAGGTGATTTATGTCCTAGATCACGCTCAATCGCCAGATTCTCCCCCATTTTTCGGGTACCCATTTAAGAGGCTGGGTGAGCCCCAGGAGGGCCCTAGATCCTTTATGATCCATCTACGGTTGCTTACAGACTAAATAAGTCTTGCCCGCAGCGGGATTTGAACCAGGATTTCCGGAATGGTAACTCAGTGCTCTACCACTGAGCCACTCCGCTATCCAAGATTATTAAAATTATACCTAGTATTGTTGAAAATCTTATTTTCATTCAGTAGTTATATTTTTATTTTTTCTTCATACTTTGAATTAAAAATCTCTATACTTCTTTTGGGTTTAAATATACTGACGGTAAAAAAAATATCAGGGAGTTGACAATTGATCTCAATTTAATTATTTTTTATTTACTTTAACCATCATAATCATAATCATAAACCCCACTTTAGAATTCAACCCAACTTTTCATCTATATATCAATTTAGGCTTTTGATGAATCAGGTTATGTTTGTTATTATCTTACGTAGGGTCCTGGGTATTAATTATCAGTCATAATGTTTATAATTGAATTAATTTTAATTACAGGTTTTCTATTTGAGAGAGAACAAAATTTTTTGAAACATCTGATTTTTTTTCGGTTCAGAGTCTTACAGAAGCTTCATTTTTACCGAAATAACGTACGATTTCTATTGATTTTCCTTTAAAAATCTGTCATAAAAACTCCATTACATTCGAAATTCCAGAATAATGTGCTTTGGAAACATTCTGGGGAAAGTTATGGATTTGAGCATGAACTCTAATAAAACTCCAAACTTTGTGGTTAAACCCAAACAAGTTTTATCCAAAAGTTTCAAATATCGATGATACATGTATATTATATGTGCTATATCACCGAAATAAACACACAGTTTTATAAGTACGTTTGGAACATTTCGGTTAAATTTTTATGTTGAAATATCAAATAATTTGAAAATAAGTAATTTAAAGCTAGATGTAATATTAGTGTCAAATAAAAATATTGCTTTTTGGTTGATTATGTTCTAAGTACTCAATTTTAGCATTACTTATATTTGTGATTTTAATTCTAATTAAAAATAAATATATTAATTGTTTTATATTATTACTTTTGTATATATTTTTTTTATTTATTTATGAGTATGTGTATATCTAGGTAATTGCAAGATTCGGTGGGGTGACCTGTGTTTACAACAGGTACCATAGTATGGTGTAGTGGTTAGCAGAACCTACATCAGTTAACAGGTTGGGGGGGCACAGCCCTCCGTCACTTTGATTATCCTTGATTATGCCGATCTTCAGAAGAAACGTAAAATTAGGGTCCTGAGCCTATAATTTGTCAGATATTCGTTAAAGACGCTATTTTTACTATTAATAATTAAGGAAAAGGCAAAATTGAGGACTCCCATTTAATATCTTGCAATCAGCAATAGTAGTGTAACGGACTGCGATAATTTAAGATTAGATTTAGGTGTAGATATATAGTTATACATATTTTATTTAATAGGAAGGTATTGTAAGACAACTCATGCCAGTATTTGTGCCCTGTCAGCAATTCATACCGTCGATTCCAGCTCGTGAAAGGAAATGACGTAAGCAATTCCTTCCTGGGAATATCCGATCGAGTCAATTCTTAAAGACGATAAATATAATTACTAAACTCTTGGGATAATTATTACCACCAGATCGCAGCACGTTACGGCCCAGGGTTAAGAATGATTACGTTAGCTGGAATAATCCTTCAAATAGCGCACCGTTTTTCTAGAAAAGAGAGTTGCAGACTGGTACTAGTGAGAAGAGGAACCTGAGCAACAAGACACCAGATGGAAGGTAGGAACTTTGCTTTATACTGTAGTCAGACTTTTATTCTGGGTGAAGCCGCTTGTAATTCAGTTTTCGATAGAGATGGATCAAAATTTATTATTAATTAGCGGTTAGGAGGGAATGATTGCTGATGGGGAATGTTGACTTTGTAATTATTAGTGTATTGGATTGTTGTTATAGATAAGGGGTTTGATGAGTGTTATATATAATGGAACTGGTTTTAGTATTATTTTAGTGGATTTTGGGACTATGATTATTGATGGAGAATCAGGTGTATGAGTCTCGCTCATTTGTTCTTATTAAGTATTATCATTGAGGGTGACTCTTATGTGAACTTAGAGTTTTATTTTCATAATGATATATGTAACTTTTATTTAAATTTATTAGCGTTGTATTGTGATAGATAAATGTGTGGGCTTTATTTATTCACCCAGTTTCCCCCTCCCTCACCCCTCCGCGGGTAACAATTTGGTATCAGGTGTGGGGTGTAGGTTGCAAAAACACCGAATAAAGTGAACCCAGTTAGAGAATGACGGAAAGACAGAAAGAGTTGGAGGAAGCGGTAAGGAAGTTACAGAAAGCCAACGCGGACTTTGCCACCGAGAATGAATCCCTGAAGAAAGAGAAAGAGACGTGGACCCAGCAAACCATGATGTCATCGGGCGGAAATATGGCCCGGAGGGACTTGAATCTACAAAATATGGTTAAGCCATGGTCGGGAGCCCCGGGGAGCTCCTCCATCGGTCAGTTTTTCCAGAAATTAGATAAGATCGGACTACTGGGGAATTGGAGTGAAGAGGACAAACTAATTATTGCCGAACAAAAGCTGGGAGGCATGGCTGAGAAATTTCTGGAATCCAAACCCGAACTGGTAAGAGTAGGAGCCTCATACGATTTAATGAAAACAGAATTAATTAAAAGGCTTGTGGATCCAAGAGAGAGAGAAAAACTCGAAGGAGAACTGAGTGAGGCGAGACAGGGAGCGACCGAACCAGCCATAGAGTTTGCGGACAGAATCAGATCTATTGGGGCACGGATAATAGCCAGCATCGAAGAGGAAGAAGAGAGGGGAATATTATCGAAGTACATTGAAGGCCAGGTGCTAGCAGCCTTCAGGAGAGGACTGAGACCAGACACCGCGCGAATGGTGCAAGCTTTGGCCCCGAACACACTCGAAGAAGCCATCAGTAGGGCTGAACCCTTTGACAGGAACGAAGGAACAATTAGAGAAAATAGGTGTAGGAGGGAAATATTCGGGGTGGAAGCGCGAGACCTATCGGAGATAGAGGGCAGAGAAGGAAATCTCGACACAGATAGACGGGAAGTGAGCCTGGTAAGACCCGCAGATCGAGCTCAGTGGAAATGTTACCGTTGTGGGAAAGAAGGTCACTTAGCAAGAGGATGCCTTCAGGGACAAAGAAGTTCTTTGATGCCGATGCCTAACAGGATGCCGACCGTCATGACTAGCAGGTGTTTCTCTTGTGGTAGGGAAGGTCACTGGGCCCGGGATTGTAGGAGCCGACCTCATAGGGGGAATACAAACCCTCGCTACAATAACAGGGCCCCAAAAAGAGCAAGACCTGTCGTAGACCCCGGCTACAGGTCAAAGAGACAGAAGGGGTTCCACCGTCTGGTGCCAGGAGTACAAGACCAAGGAAATGGAACAATCTCAGTGGTAATGGATATTGAAGGAGTAGAACATGAGATGTTAGTAGATACGGGGGCCGAGGTAACTCTAATCAGATCCGCCATCCCGAGGGTGCCTCTAGAGCCGGCAAAAGTAAGAGCCAAGGGCGTGACGGGACAAGCATTGAGAATCGAAGGCACCCAGCGGCTAAGATGCAAGTTGAGAGACAAGGAGTTTCAGCATCCCATCCTTATTTCCCCGCTCGACCTGCCAGGTGATGGAATTATTGGGATGGACCTGCTTGCCAAGGTAGGAGCCCGAGTACTCATCCGAGAGCGGCGACTGGAACTTGATAAGATGAATGAGGAAGCACGAGTTCGGAGAGTAGAAAAGGAAGACCAGGAAGGGAAAATAAAAACTTTGTACCAGGCCATTGCGGACTTGGAGAAGAAATGGTATCCCATCCGAGAACGGACCGAACAGGAGGAAGAGAAACCTCAACTACAGATAGAGCGCCTCCGAATAAAGAACATCAAGAAAAAGAAGAAACAACGAGCGGAGAAACGACTGGCAAAAAGGAAAGCACACAAGAGGGAGGAAAATCGGCGTCAAGACCCTCCAATAGAATTAGAAGAACAAGGATTAGTGACTTGCCTCTCACCAGTTAGAAAACCGCCCTAAAGTGAGACGATAATACGAGGCCGAGTGATGGGAGAAGAACATTCCAACGTGGTGATCGAACCTGTAAGTTTAAGGCAAGGAGGGGTCAGAGTCGCCCGATGTTTGTCAGAAATCCAAGGGAGGAGCGTATGGGTCAAGGTGGCGAATGTTTGCCCTCAGGAGGTCATCCTGGATAGAAACCAGACTCTAGGAGTGGCAGCTAGATGGAAGGAGAATAGCGAAGGAAAAGGCCAAGCGAATAGGGGAATCACGAATAGGAAAGGAAGCGGCGTGGAAGTAGGATTGAGAGCGATCGGGGCGACAGAGCCCGGCTGGGACCTAAGCCATCTGAACACGTCGGAGAAGGCAGAGATAGAACCGCTGCTACGGAGGTATGCAGAGCTATTCTCACCACCTGGGAAGGAAGGCTGCACCCTTGGGGTCCAACATCAAATACCCACAGGGGACGCGCGCCCAGTTATGAAACGTCCTTATAGGGTACCGTTCCACCACCGCCCTGTTGTTGAAGAGCATCTCAAGGAAATGATGGACAAGGGGGTGATTACTCATTCCAACAACCCTTGGGCAGCACCGGTTGTGTTGGTGCCAAAGAAAAGCGAAGATGGGTCTATCAAATATCGTTTCTGTACCGACTTTAGGGGATTGGACGCGTTGACGCAAGTAGATGCTTACCCCCTACCACTGATTCAAGAGACGCTAGAGCTATTGGGCTAGAGCAAAATTTTTTCAACCCTCGATCTGAGCAGCGGATATCACCAGATCCCCGTAGCTGAGGAGGATCAACCCAAGACAGCGTTCACTACATTGGGAGGACATTATGAATATAAAAAGATGCCCTTTGGACTCGCCGGGGCCCCTGCGACTTTCCAACGTACAATGGACCAGATTCTTACCGGCATTAAGGGGGTCGAGTGCTTCGTATATCTGGATGATATTGTCATTTTCAGCGTAAGCCTCGAGCAGCATCGAGACCGGCTGCAACATGTGTTCGAAAGGCTAAGGGATGCAAACCTCAAGCTAAATGGAGCAAAATGCAAGTTCGCTGTATGCCAGGTGAAATACTTAGGTCATTTGGTTACGGGTGAAGGAGTGAGACCGGACGAAGAGAAGATCAAGGCAGTGAAGGAGTTCCCGCTCCCCCGGACAGCCAAAGAGGTGAGAGGATTCTTGGGCTTAGCCGGGTACTACAGAAGGTTCGTGCCCCGTTTTGCAGAGAGAGCAAAACCACTTACCCTGTTGATTGGAAAGGACAGACGATTCCAATGGGGCCCACAACAGGAAGAGGTGTTTCAGAAGTTGAAGGAAGCTCTGTGCACAGAGCCAGTGCTGATATATCCCGATTTTAAGGATCCCTTTATTTTAGCCACTGACGCTTCTGGTGTTGCTTTAGGAGCAGTACTGTCCCAGGTTAGGAACGGGCACGAGAGACCCGTGGCATATGCCAGCAGACAACTTCACAATGCGGAGCAAAATTACTCAGCCACAGAACGAGAGCTGCTTTCTGTCGTATGGGCGACGAAACACTTCCGGTGTTATCTGCTTGGTCGAAAGTTTACCCTTGTTACGGACCACTCAGCTCTGCGCTGGATGCTGTCCCTAAGGGATCCGTCTTCTAGGCTTACCCGTTGGGCACTGCGGTTAGAGGAGTTTGACTACGAGGTGATACACAAACCGGGGTGGAGACACACTAATGCCGACGCGCTGAGTCGTGCAGTAACCAAAATAGCTACGGGTGAAGTTACGGAGACAGGAACTTACCTCCAAGACCAGAGGAAGGACGAAGAGTGTGTGAGATGGGCTGAAGAGAATCCTCAGGTGTGCCAACAGGATGAAGAGGGACTGCTATATCGGGGTGAAGTACAGAATAGAAAACAGTGGAGAATCGTGGTACCTCGAACAAGGAGGGGACAAGTTATGGAAGAATGCCACAGTAGCTTATGGGCTGGCCACCCGGGCATAGAGAGAACCCTGGCCATACTGAAGCAAAAGTATTTTTGACCATCCATGAGGCAAGATGTAGAGGCATTTGTGAAAGCATGCCATTCATGCGCGACCCGTAAAACACCTGCAGGACTGACCGTACCCATTGAAAGACCGTATTTTCCTACTCAACCATTCGAGATGGTGTCGCTCGACATCGTTGGCCCCTTTCCCAGGAGCTCTAAAGGAAACAAGTATCTGCTTACCTTCATTGACCACTTCTCTCGGTATACGGAAGCAATAGCATTACCTGAACAAACCGCGGAGGCAACGGCAAGGGCTTTTGTCGAAAAGATTGTCACTCGCCACGGGGTTCCCCATCGGTTGTTAACCGACCAGGGACGCAACTTCATCTCCAGTTTGTTTAAAGAGGTATGCAAAACATTAGGCATCACCAAACTCCAGACGACCCCGTACCATCCACAGAGTAACGGAATGTTGGAAAGGTTCCATAGGACGCTGGGAGACTCTCTAGCCTACTTCGCAAAGAAAGATGGTAGAGACTGGGATAAGTGGATACCCTATTCTCTTATGGCCTACAGGGCGAAACCTCATTCGGCCACAGGGTTTTCACCTAACTATCTCCTGTTCGGGAGAGAGCTCAGGACACCCGCGCGAATTGAATCCCACGGGGTGGGGGAAGGAATCGAGGAGACGGTAGATGCGGCGCAACAACTGAGGGATCGAATACAAGAAGCCCATGAAGAAGCTCGCAGGAGAATAGATCAGGAGTGGACTCGGCGAACTGAGCGAATCAACCGGACAAGGAAAGAAAGAAACTTTGAAGTTGGGGATTGTGTGTACCTCCATGTGCCTGCGGTTAAACCGGGTCATTTCCCAAAATTCCACTGCCCGTGGACCGGACCGCACGTTGTCACTAAGAAGCTGGGGAAAGTAACCTATGAGGTTAGGAGCGAGACAGGGCATCTCCAGGTGGTACACATCAACCGCTTGAAGCCGGCCTATGGGAAGGCGGCTGTGGACTCGTCCGTAGAGCTAGAGTACAAAAACAATAAGGCATCTTCCAGATCCTTATCCCCAAACGGGAGACAAAATCAATCCGAGTCGGAAACCGAAGAGGAAGAAGATGAACTCGGCCTCGTGCCCATAGATAGCTCTGATGAGGCCGAAGAAGAGAATGGAAATAGGCCAGAGGAAAGTACACATCCAGAGGCTTGGGCTGTCAGCTCTCCTCGAGGCACGGCCACGACACCTTGGGAAGTTGTTGAGACTTCAGGAAGGCCCAGTATGATACCTAGAAGTCCAGGCTCTAGTACAACCCCTCAGGAACCGTCGGTATCGGAAGCCGAGGAGTCAGATACTACCGATCAAACCGAGGACACCAGGGATAAGACATGGAAACCTGAATCCTCCCTAGAAAATCCTACCATCAGGAGCCCTTACAACCTACGGAGACCCAAAAACTGAACACCTTTTACTCCTTCCTAAACCTCTCCTTGACCTTAACCACTGACCTAAGACACCTAGAAATCACCGCCTTAGACGCCTAAATCGAGTTGCGCGATATGTATAGGTCCTTCGAAACCATAGCACGGGGTCACTTTAGCTATACCATTCTATCTTAGCTCTATCCTTAAAACTGTAACGACTTCTCTTTCCCCTGAATTATGTCTGATTGCAGGAACTCAAGCAAAGGATGCCTCTTGCGGGTGGCCAACTACCAGATCTTACTTGCCTCAGTAGGAATTTCTCAAGCACGTATTAAGAAACAGATTGCCACGGGGAAATCCGTGCTAGCAGAGACGGACCTTCTCCGACCAGCGCAGATCTCCACGGGCAATGTGGCAGGGGCTTTGGAAGAGCTGAGACAAGCCCAGCAGGGAAAGACCGATTGGCAGACACAGGATTCACGTCTGGACATATTATTGTCACAGGTTCAAAAACCAAAGGAGCGGAGGCGAAAGGAAGAATGGTGGCGGTGGGGCGGACTGGGCACCCTGCTAGTGATCCTGGTGGGGATCAGTGGGGTTTGGCTGATTTTCCACTGTAAGACAAGCCGTCAGTCGGAGAACGGACCACGAACCAATGAAGCCCCGATAGTGATACAGTACCCCGAGAGCCAGGTGTCTCAGCTAACGGCAGATGGTGCCAAGGGGTGAGCAGTGCAGACTTTAGTGTTGTGTAGGGAGATAAATAGTGTTGCACAAGTGAAAAGAGCCGACTATGGTCGTCTCTTTTGAAAAAGGGGGAGTGGTGTAACGGACTGCGATAATTTAAGATTAGATTTAGGTGTAGATATATAGTTATACATATTTTATTTAATAGGAAGGTATTGTAAGACAACTCATGCCAGTATTTGTGCCCTGTCAGCAATTCATACCGTCGATTCCAGCTCGTGAAAGGAAATGACGTAAGCAATTCCTTCCTGGGAATATCCGATCGAGTCAATTCTTAAAGACGATAAATATAATTATTAAACTCTTGGGATAACTATTACCACCAGATCGCAGCACGTTACGGCCCAGGGTTAAGAATGATTACGTTAGCTGGAATAATCCTTCAAATAGCGCACCGTTTTTCTAGAAAAGAGAGTTGCAGACTGGTACTAGTGAGAAGAGGAACCTGAGCAACAAGACACCAGATGGAAGGTAGGAACTTTGCCTTATACTGTAGTCAGACTTTTATTCTGGGTGAAGCCGCTTGTAATTCAGTTTTCGATAGAGATGGATCAAAATTTATTATTAATTAGCGGTTAGGAGGGAATGATTGCTGATGGGGAATGTTGACTTTGTAATTATTAGTGTATAGGATTGTTGTTATAGATAAGGGGTTTGATGAGTGTTATATATAATGGAACTGGTTTTAGTATTATTTTAGTGGATTTTGGGACTATGATTATTGATGGAGAATCAGGTGTATGAGTCTCGCTCATTTGTTCTTATTAAGTATTATCATTGAGGGTGACTCTTATGTGAACTTAGAGTTTTATTTTCATAATGATATATGTAACTTTTATTTAAATATATTAGCGTTGTATTGTGATAGATAAATGTGTGGGCTTTATTTATTCACCCAGTTTCCCCCTCCCTCACCCCTCCGCGGGTAACAGTAGCATAAAGTTACGTAATACAAATAAACAAACATGATTCGATTCGTGATCTAATATGTGTTAAAATTATGAAGGTTCTTATGGATTCGATTAAAAAAGACAATCCTTTGGAAGACAATTAACTTTAAAGGATATGTAGTTTCTTATTTTTTTATATCTTTTCTTCAGTCGATTTATTGCTATCCTTAGACCTTACTTGTCATCTGAATAACTCCAATATACGACAACGACGATAAAGATTCGGAAAAATGCATCCACCAGATTATCTTTCATTTCTTCTTTTAGTCGAGGAAATCAAACTTTTATATAACATTTTTAATATCCTTAAAACTCAAGGCACAAAGTACGCTTAAATTTTCGGATTTTTCGAGGAATCAAAAGTACTTAAATTCAAACAATGAACGCTCTTTTAATCATGAGCTGTTTGAGGTGCACATTCAACGAATTTTTTGTGTGTTTTTGGAAACACGTCTTTTTATTTGTTGAAACGAGTTCTTTAATTCCTGAATTTTAATCAAGTGACGATCTGAATGTGGAAGTTCCCTCGGGATTCGATATAACTCTCCCAGGGTTTAGAATATTCAAACGGCGAGAACTGATATTGGCCCTTGTTAGAATTAATTTAGGCAATACTCTAAAATATGAAAACTAAGAAAAAAATGTCCAACTTTACAATATGGTCGGATTACACAGTCCAACGATGAAAACACTTTTGTACTGAAAATAACTTATTCCTATTGCTGAATCCAAATATGATATTAAAAAAGGTGTATCACCCATAATTTCTTCACATTTTATAGATAAATTTATTTAATTAAGCGATTTTTAAAGAATTGAATAGCTTAAATATTTAAAATAAATAACTGAAAAACTAGGTCTATTGGTGTGGATGAAGTTGGTAGCACTGTTGAAACACATTTGATGGCCAAAAAAGGTTGATTCTTTTTTCTGTTAACAGCTGATGTTTTGTTTACTGTCAACCTAACCTTACTTTCACGTTTCCTGTACAAGTGCTCAGTACAATCCGATGATTGCTACTTTTGCAGTGTCGATATTACTGGTCATAACTCAAAAAATAAGAAGTTAATAAGCTATCCTAACCTTCCGTCCGACATCCGACCAATAGGGCAGGGTAAACATTTACCGGTCCCTGAACCACCAGATGATCTAAATTATCTTCCAACGGAAGTATTTTCTGATGTACAATCGGAGTTAGATGAACAAGATGATGAAGAATTCCAATGTTTTACTGAAAATGTAGAGCCTAAACTGTTTACTCAAATCGAGCTTAACGACTTGGCTAAGGATCTTGGCTTAACGAAAGAAAAAGCTGAATTGAAATTTGTACTTTTATTTACAAATATTATAAGTACTTAAAATGTTTAAGTTTGTTTCCATACACGTAACTTTCTGTAACTTTATTGGTAATATGCTACTACAGGTATTCTGACAATGCTACAGGGAAGTTATAGTTTTTTTCTATCCAGGTATGATTAGAATTGGTATCTTTAAGGATTGCCTAACACAAAAAAAGCTTGGGAAATCCATTTTACGTCCCATCTGAAGGACTGCATAACTAAGAATTTTTTACTCTTTTTAAAAAGTCCTAAGACTAACTGCTGGGCTGCGAATCCCGCGATCTTGCACATAGTAGGTTGTTATGCTAACCACTATACCAAAGGTGACCCAATATGATTGAGTATTTAGGTTTCACATAATATATACCAAAGAAATAATGTGGGTGAATAAGCGGGCAAAAAATAAGATAGTGGACTTCATTGCTTGTCATGTCCCTCATGGTCTGGATTACTTCGGAGAAGAATCAAATTGAAATTCTTTCAGTTAATGATTGAGTATTTTCTGTTCAATCTGACCATTATTATTTTTCTTCACACACCTTAAAGGAATATTTTATAGGAAAATATATGAACACTAAAATTAATTTTGTATTGAAAATTTTGTGCTTCACACCAGGAGAAACAGTTTTGTTGAAGTAAGTCGAGAGATGAGGGAGCCTCTTTAGAAGTAGTCTTCAACATCGGAGTCCCCGTGCTAAAAGTGGATTTTTAGCTTTAATAGTAATACGCGTTATGAAATGATTCTACTAAACCAGTTTATCAATCTCTTCTTCATTAAGCCTGAGAACCTCATATGAAAGTATTATACACTTCTAAACTTTTGTATCTCATTGCCACTTTTGTATAACAGTGAAAGTTTAAATGTTTAATCAGTAATCTATGCTACTGTTTAATTATACCAATTTTAATGATTAATCTTATAGGATCAATGGTTTATAATAAGAGTTCTGATCTTATCCTCATTTCACTCCTTTCTTTTTTTTAGTTAGATACAAATATAACACGGATATGTTAATAGAAATCAGTTAACCTATTCATTGAGATAAAAGCACATTGTGGCAGAGAGTATTATTAATATTTATGTGTGACCCTTATTACTATGCACTTCGGCCTAAAAAGGCCCATTGTGCTTGAGTCCTAAAAATCCCTAACATAGATCTAGACTTCTGAGAAATTTTAAATAGTCTTTAAACCTCAGTTCTTGAAGTTCCTTGTATCCACCGGGGCCAAGGTCAAATGTCCTTTTTCGACTTAGTGCTATACATTCGAAGAGGACGTGCCAAGGGGTTTCGTCCTCCTCTTTGCACCATCTGCACCGAGGTTCTTGTTCAATGCCCAAGCGATGCATGTGTTTCCTGAGTTTACAGTGCCCAGTGATAGTTTCAACCATACTTTTGAGGTCGGTTCTCGTCAAGTGAGCAGCTTCTTTCTTGATTTTATCAGAAAGATTATCATTGGGATCCTTTATGAAAAGTTTTGTGTGCCTTATCTTGGCTCTATCCCAACGTCTTTTTATCTTCCTCTTGGCTAGTTTATTAATTGTATCCTTAGCCAAGGGAAGGGGGAGCGTGGTGGCAGAGAGTATTAACTAATAATTAAGATAAATAATTATTCCAATAGTAGTTAAATTCATTATTGATGTTTTTATGTTTAAATTTATAATGAAAGTAAAATACTCAAAGACAAGAAAAATTAATTTAAAGTAAAAGAAATTTCTATTGAATGTGTAAAATTTAGTGACGTATCAAGCGGGTCTGGACTGCAATCTGCATAAGCCCCACTCATTAAACCTAGATATTAAAAGTCATTCCAAAGACCATGTAGGACCTGTTGACTCACAAAGAGCTTCTTTTGAACAAAGGTTTAAAAATAATGGGGGGCCATTTTATTATGGATCATACTAAAAAATAACTGATTTCAACAGGGGACCGGCTCAGTGGTAGAGCACTGAGTTGCCATGCTGAAGGTCATGGATTCAAATCCCACTCGCTGACAAACTTGTATTATATCTGTTAGCAGATCCTATGGGACCTAGGACCCTCCCAGGGCTCACTCAGCCTCTATAAAGTGGGTACCCAAAATAAGGGGGAGGGATCTGGTAATTGAGTGTGATCTAGGACAAATCATCTCCCTGCATAGCCGGTCCAAGAAGCAGTACCATGCACAGAACCCCAGACACTTCACAGATTGTAGTGGTACAGAAAGAAGAAGAAAAAAAGAAAGACAAGTGAAAAATAAAAGCCCATGTTTTGTCTTACCATTAATACCATTATACCATTGTATACCTTATTAGCACTTTATGTAAAATATACATTTCAGAGTCTTGAAAATAAATGAAAACCAAAACAAAAAGTAATTCACAAACAGCAAAGTAAATGATCTAAGTAAAAATAGGTTTTATGACAGTCAATAGATAATTCTATAGAGTCAATAGGAGTGGAATGACTCAGTGGTTGAGTGCTGAGTTGCCATTTTTCTGAATTCTAAAAATAGAACATTATACAATTAATTTGCCCATATGATGTATATTTAAATGGCAATGTGAATATATTTCTTTGTAATATTCCTAAGTGATGTATATGTATTTGCTTTATCCAAATAGAGTACGTGATGTAATATGTAATGTGGAGACTAAAAACGCTTATACCCTTAATATTTTTGGGAGTATGTAGTTTTGATATGCATTCATATTTTTAAATTTAAATTTAATCTATCAGTATATCAGTAAATGGTTCTGGTGCCAAAAGTATAGAAATATTATTTTTTTTATAATTATTGGTCATTTTTTATGAGTTATAAATATTTTTATTTTTTAAAGAGAAAAGATAGAGCCTCGACCGGGATTTGAACCCGGAACCTTTGTCTCACCGTGACATCGCTCTGCCAATTGAGCTTTCCAAGGCCCATGCCGGTCTAGGACAAACCTTTTCTCTTATAGATCCTAAAGCCCAAGTGTGCTCCCGCCATTTTTGCGATGAATACACTAGAACGAAGTTCTTTGAACTTTAATTTTAATTTAGGATCTTATTGACTTACGTCATATTATTATTTATAATTTTTTATAATTATTGGTCATTTTTTACGAGTTATAAATATTTTTATTTTTTAAAGAAAAAAGATAGGCCCTCGACCGGGATTTGAACCCGGTTGTTCCAAATGAAATGTCTGTTTTTAAAATTCAAATCGGAATTAGTGGACCTGTATTGTTTACTGTGTTTATGTTAACAAATTGTAATCACCTGTTTATAATCCTTTCTTTTTTGACAATATTTGCTATCACTATAATCCTGTGAGCATTGTTTAGTATTCGATAAAATATGAGTATAGAAACAGGCAATTTTTGTGTAAAATTTTGAACTATTTCGTGCTTGGGATCTCGACAACCTAAGCTCAAAGAAATATATAACCTCTGTGTTTGAGGAAAGTTGTAGCCAACAGCTCATTCACCCATGCCAAAATCAAATTTGCATCCAAAAAATGTATTGGTTTCTGTGTGGTGATCAATTGCATTATTCATTTATTTCTCAATTAATTTCTCCTTTCTATCCAGATATGAAACCATCACATCCACTTTGTACAGTAAGGATATTGACTTAATACAACCAAAACTTATAAATTAAACTACAGACATTAGTTAATCAGATGGTAACTACTTATACTCTCACACGACAATGCCAGACCTCATGTTTTACAGCAGACAGTGAAGAAACTAAAAGAGCTGGGTTTCGAATGATCCCACACCCATCTTATTCATTAGACTTATCTACAACTGATTTCCAGCTGTTCATAAATTTGAACAAAAAAGGGGAAATTTTTTTAAAATGATTTTTAGTCAAAAACTCATTTTGAGACTTTATTTCATCACCAAACCCTGATTTTTTTTTAGTTCTGGGATTGACAATTTGATTAAACATTGGGAAATATGTATAGAAAACCAGGGTAAATATTTTGAAAAAAATGTTTTGATTTCAAAAGTTATTTGTCTAAATAAATTTTCTTTTGAAAACAGACATCTCAAATGAAACGATCCAATAATTCGTTGAATATATAAATAAGTATTCCTTCTTGTTATGTTGCAGACTTGAATCAGTGGTGGTTGACAGTGAGACAGAGTCAGACGAAAGCAGAAAATTTTTATGGGATCCAAGGAACTCTCTCGTTTCACTCCACAACATCTCAAGCTTCTATAGGCACAAGACACCTTCACATTCAATGGAACAGCTCCTCTTTGTAGATTGATCTAAAGCATGCAACTTAATTTAACAAATTCATTCTTTCTATTCAGTTAACATTTTGAGCACATTACGGATTCATTTCTAATTATAACTTTTAACTGAAAAGCCACCAATATTGCTCTGAAAGTGCGTAATCAAATATGCTTGTTTAGAGATTTATGATCCCTAAAGCACATGAGCTAGATAGAATTATGTAAAATTTAATATATAGATTAAGTTATAAATTTATTTTCGTAATTATTAGATTTGATTTACTACAAATTTTTAATGAATTGGTAAAATTATTTTAGTGTTTAACGCTGACTGCTTAACTAGTCATTAAAATTTTCTTAGATCAATTTCAAAAATTCTATTTGAAAAATAAAAACGCACAAAACTGTAACATAGAGGGCAGAATCTGTTTGAAACAGTGAATAAAATATGAAAGAAATATATCTAAATCTTTCCACATTTTCACTTCACGTAAATCCTTCAGTCTGATACAATGAATATCAATCTGAAATTGTATTAGTAACTAGGGTATATCAATTTAAAAAGCCGAACAATAAGTATTTGTTTAAACTTTTATTTATGGAATAGGTGAAAGTTATCACATAAAATTAAAAAAATAATTAGGCTCATTTATTTTGTAAATATAAATATCAATTGATTAATATATTGTTAGTGATTTAATTAATATGTTGATTATACTTATCCATTACTAAAAAGATCCAAATTTTTATTTTTTGTATAGAATAATAAAATTTGATTTTTCGATTGAAATGGATACTATTCCATAGTTTATACTTACAGATAGTAACATGAAGAAATAGTATGTATTTTTTATAAATAACCTTCAGAGTATTTTTCACTTTTTTGTTGGTAATTATTTCTTAATTAAAATAATTGTCATTAATAAATGTTAAGAGAAGTGGGTTTGGGAAGGAGTGTGATAAGCCATGATTTACTGTCTATTTTGTACAAATTACTACTTCATTTCTCTATACTGATCTGTAAGATAACAGTCCCTGAGATAGCAGGACTATCAGGAATGGAATTTAAAATGGCGACTACATGGTAAATTAATATTAGATATTTAATTTCTCAGTTGTCCTACAAGATCAGATAACATAATTCTTATAGTAAGAACCTTCATTATGAAAAACTTCATTATTTTAATTAATTTTTAGAATAGTAATTTAATTGTCATTAAAAAAATATTATAATCAAGTAGATACTGAGTAGCCAATTAAACGGTAATATTAAAATATGTATGATCAAAGCGAATTATCACAAATAGTAAGTACTCTATGTGATATACCTGACAAAATATACTAGAACTTTAAGCTATTTACATATGATAGTGTAAATATACCTGATTTCTATGTGTACAGATTTTTCTATCGAACATCTGTAATTTATCAGAACAACTATATATTATTAGACCAACTAAGCAATAAAATAATGTTCTTGAAAAAAAAATCGTTAACTATTTTAAGCAGAAAATTGTGGTTTCTTTAATTTCAAATTAACATATGTTAGTTATAGTAAATGTAAATTTAGAAGTATCACATATTCAATAAAAGTTGTTATATTTTTGTTTTTCATCTAAGTCAAATGTTCTTCAATGTTCAAATTTTATCTGTAAGTAGCCAAATGAAATCAAGAATTGAAATATGTTTTTCAAATTATTGCTTTATTTTATTTTTAAAAATATGTTAACATTTGGTCACTTTCTTATTAAAATTTCATTATAATGTAAAAAGAATTGATTATAATGTGAATAGTTTTACTTATGATTTTCAAGTAATGTAATTTGAAAATCTAAGTTTTATAAAATTTAATTGAAAAATTAGAATATTTATTTTACGAATAAGTATTTATTAAGAAGTATACACTTAAAATCAAGTTTTAAGTATATATTTTTTTAATAACATTATATATTATTAACTTCAAAATAATATTGCATTTAATTCTCTCTTATTTGGCAAGCAAGAAACCAGAAAGATAGTCG
Organism: Arma custos; assembly: GCA_037127475.1. Lineage (NCBI taxonomy): Eukaryota > Metazoa > Arthropoda > Insecta > Hemiptera > Pentatomidae > Arma > Arma custos. The sequence goes on along the minus strand of CM073760.1, from coordinate 83,128,860 downwards.
GTGAAAAAAACAAACAAAAAAAAACACTTTATAAGAAAATATATCTGATGCAAGATGAATATTTATTATAAAAGTATCATCAATGAAAAAATCATAAATATATGTCAATAAAATAGAGCAAAAACTCAAAAATAAACACTATTATTTATTATAATGCAATTGGGAAAAACCACAATGCAAAGCATTATGTTTCAAATCTATTAATACACCCACTTATCAGTCGACATAATGCCTGAATAGGCGAAACGTCAACTGGTAAGTGGGTGTATTACTAGAATTGAAACATAAGGCTTTGCATTGTGGTTTTTCCCAATTGCATTATAATAAATATATGTCTTTAAATATTATAGATACCATTGTACATCAATGAAGATTATGTGTTCCTATGATCACATATATTCAAACAAATATTTTAATTTTCCTACTCTAATTCTTAGATTATGATAAACTAGTATGCCTGTTGAAGAAGGGATATAAGTATTTTAATAGTGAACCAGTATCATACATATATAGAACACCAAAAAAGAATCTTATAATGATAACAATCATTTCTTTAATTCAATGTATGACAGAGAAAATAAATCATAAATCACTAGATTATTTATAATCATTTGCGAAATCACTATGAGATAAAGAATAAAATAGGGCTACCGGACTATTAGAATTTACATTATATCCACTGAAAAATCCTTTGATATACATAATATCAATATACATATACATCATCATAATAATAATTATTAAACTCCACGGTTTTTGGTTGCAGTGTGCCAAATGAGAGAGAACTTCTGTTCAAAAGAAACTTTGTAATAGAAAACAGATAATTATATATATATATATATATATATATATATATATATATATATATATATATATATATATATATATATATATAAATATATATATATATATATTATTTTGTGTGTGTGTATATATATATCCACACAAGCAAAATAATTTTACTAAATAAATAAATAATAACAAAAGTTTATTGAAATGGTTGAGTTTGTTAAATTTTATTAACATTTATGAAATGTTAAATTAATAACTAATTAAAAACAGTGTTAACATTTTTGAGATATGGTGTTTTGTAATTTACTGAATTTATATTTATTCGATAAGAAATGTGTATAATTCTTGTAAATGTATATGTGTTAATCAACTATAATATATCATAATATATGAATACAGTACATTATAAATAGATAATGCCGTAATATATGTATTTCAGAAAAGTGCCTATGCTATGTTAAAGTTTAGAAATGAATTTAAAATTATCAACTTTTCATTATATAAACTTTGTACAAAGAATGATTAAGAATATTTAGATTAAATGGTGTTAAATATTTTTTAAATTATTTAATTCACCAAAAAAACATACGTGATGAGTATTTGTATTGATGACAGACATAGTTGAAAAATGATAATAGTTGATTGTGTACCAGATAGTTAATCAACTAAATTTATAATACTCCATATGTATATGTTATATTCAACCAAACAGATGTAGCAAGGTTTATACATGCATTTGTATTTTTTTCCAAGGGAATGCTAACCCTTAAGTCCTCTTGGATTCCTCTTGGTCTCTTCTGCCTTCTCTTTTTGTCGCCCATTCAACCATTACAATGAAATGAAATTGATTTATTTGAACTTTTATCTGGGTCTTACAACACCTAAATTTACAGTTTAATAAAATGTATTAATTTTTATTTTTATTTGTTTTTTAGTAACATGGTGGTTAGAATGAATAGTATTTACTAGATCTTTTTTTTTTTTTAAAAAAAAAGATAATTATCAATAATTTGTACTGTATGATAAAATTCATTGGTACTTCAATGGTAAGTTTTTTAAACTAATGGAAACTCTTAGATCTTTTTCTTATAGTTAATCTAATTATTTTCTTAAAGAGGGTTACACATTTCCTCATTTTTATCTCATTTTCTAAATATAATGTTTCCAGGTCAACTCATCTCATCATCAAGTAACCATTTTAGTATTAATAACTTTAAGACATCATTCCAATTTTGTGGAATTATGATTTTATTTCAAGTCTTATAAACATAGCTCTTCCTTAAATTAAACATATTGAATTAAAAGATTGGCAATTACTTAATGTGGCATAATTTTACAATAATAAATTTTAAAGGATTAAAAGGATTTATTAGATAGTTCAATTCATACATAATAATTTTAGCATCAACATGAGGTGAATTAACCTCAAAACATTAAAGTTATTTTTTTTTAGCTCTCCGTCAGGCGCAGCTGGCCTGAGAAGTCAGTGTAACACTTTTACATATCCTTCGTTTACCTCGCTTCTCAGAAGAGCGTCCCCTCCAGTAGTTTTCTACACTTTCCGGTAAATTTACTTTCCTTAGATCCTAGTAAAGTGATTAGGTCCTAAACAAACTATTAGGGGGGTGAGTGTAACAAAAATATGTGGATGGCCTCTCAGGCCGGCTACGCCCGATTTTGTTTTATTTGGAGGTGCGCCCGACGGAGGGTTAAAGGCTACATCCATATCGAAGTTCATGAACTATGATAGAAAGGTCTTTTATTTTGTTTTTTTAAGCATGAGTTAGAACAACACAGTAATTCATTCTTGTTTTATTCACTTGTTAAAACATTCGATATGGTCAGGAAGACGGATGCTGCTAAAGTACTGGACGAGCAGGAAGAAGAAACAATGTCAATGATAAAACTAAGGTTGGGCAAGGACTATTCTTATTTTAAAAACCAAACAAAGAAGTTTAGTGAGAAATCTAGAGAGTTTCAGAGCACACAAGGGATAAGTTGTTTTATCCCAACTACTATCTATAATTCAACATAAATGAAGAAGCTAAGGTAAGAACAGAGCCTTTTCGAATAGGCCTTCAGAACTGTAGGGCAGTTTCCCTCATCAATCCTAGCTTAAGTGGATGAAGTAGTTGGATAAAGGTATAACTGATGAAATTCCCAATTTGATTTGCAGGGAGAACTATGATTACTTAAAAAAAGCAACATTAAAACAATGAGAACAGGAATGGTAGTGGAGACGAATGAGGAATCCAAATACTTTGAATCAGTGGAGAAGAGCTGAAGGAAGTTAGCGATTTGAAGTACCTTGGGCTCATCTTAACAATGAAATCAGAGAAAAGATAAATTGGCCATCAGTTGCTCCTACTCACTATATTTGAGTTCTTGAGAAAGAAAGATGTTACAATATGAGAAAATTAATATGCAAGTCACCATGTTTATCTCAGTTCTTACTCATCCAGCCAATGTGTCCTGAGCTAATGATATAAGAGCTAAATCCAAGGAATAGAAACGAGATATTTCAGGAGAGTAGAGAGAGAGAAAAAAAAGGGACAAAGTCAATAATATAGAAATAAGAAGTGAAGTGGGGTATAGCCTCCCGGACATACAAAAGAATAATATAGGCTATGATGGTTTGGACTTGGCCTAGGAAAGAAAAAAGTAAGAAATACCAAAATAACTTTCTGGACAAATGTTGAGGGGGAATGCACAGAAACACTTGGGATTTTAGAATAATGCAGGCATTTACAAGAAAGTAATGGATTGTTAGGTAGAGCCAGATGGTACTAGCTGGTAGATTTTGGGTGAGGTGTCATACACATCTCAGGGTAAATGAGAAGGCTTAATTAAGAAGGTGAAAAAACAATAATAGAATGCATCCACACTATTTCAGGTCTTTTCTAATAGGCTAAGTCCTAATTTCTCAATGAGGCTTGATGTTTGAGCCAAATCTTGATTATTATTTTTATGAATTCAAACTTGAGAACTTGACTTCTCCAAGAAATAATTGGTATGGAATGGATGAATAAATAAATCAATATGATATGAAAGCAAAATTAAAAGAAAAAACTGATGGTACATGATTAAATATTTTATTTATATAATAATACTAAGTTGGTTATATTGCATTTTTAAAAAACAAGTATTGGCTTCATTTCACATCTTCATTTATTTTACTTTCTGTTGCAAGGGATAAAAATTATATATTAAACAAAAAATTGTTTGGAATTTATGAAAATTATATTTAATACATTAAGTTTAATATACTTTCATGATTCCTTAGGCTAGGACAATAAAGAGGAAATTGTGCAACTTTCTGATTTATATAAGTTCCTGTAAGTGTTAACAAACTTTTATGTTAATCTGTGAAAAGTTACTGGATCAGTGATTGCCGCTATATCATTAACATTAATAATATATCTTAATAACATTATTTTAATAGCATATTCTTTAAATTGGTTTGGTTCCTATCCTGTTTAAATGTTATTTCTTCACGTTTCAGTCTTTTCTACTATGAGAGTAAAGGAATTTCTACAGTGACCAGTTTGTAACAGAATGAAAGGGCTAGGTTTCGATATTATAGCTTTTTTCAGTGAATTTCATAATTTTTTCAACCAATTTCATAATTTTTTTTGAACCAATTTCATAATTTTTTGAACCAAATTCATAATTTTTTCTACCAATTTCATAATTTTACCAATCAAATTCATAATTTGTAAGATGTGGCAGTGTGGTTGTCAGGAAATCATATAACACCAAAAAAAGAGGTGGTACCCATCTTATAAGTTTGACACCCAAAACTCTTGCTGCGATTGAGGGAGTAATTGAAGAAAACACAGCCTTCACCTTTCAAGAAATAAAAGACAAACTGTCTCAGCGAAACATTAATATTTCGATCTCCACGATTCATAGAAGAATATTTCAATTGAAAATTACATTAAAACACGCTTCAAAAGAGCTTGACCGTATGAACTCGGAGTTGGCCATTGAGCAAAGATTTTGCTCACCCTCTATCTCAAGTCTCTAGATTTTGAAAGCTAGATACCTCAAAATCGCTCTCTCATCGTCTTCTTTGACGAATCCGGATTTAACTTACATTTAACAAGATCAAAGTATCAAGGTAAAAAGCTAGCCCGAAAGCTATTGTGACTACGCCGACAGTACGAAGGAGGAACACAGCTCTCGTCTTGGCTATCAACATCCAACAGGTCGTTCAATTTTTTGTTATAGCTGGAACTTGTAATAGTGATTTATGTTGCCAGTTTTTGATTTAATTGCTCGAAAAACTTTAACTTGATCAGCTTTCCCTTATCAATAGTATTTTAGTGATGGACAATGCAGCTATCCACAAAACTGAGCAGGATAGAGAAGTTACGGTGCAATCTTCGCATATAATAAAATACCTGCCACCATATTCCCAATGCTGAATTCAGCAGAATATGCTTCCTCAAAAGTAAAATCAAAAGCAAGAGCGATGTTGTCTTCTGGCAGAGGAATACAGAACTTGTAAGAGGTAATCTCTTGCATATATATTTTTTATCTATTTTATATATATATATATATATATATATATATATATATATATATATATATATAAGGTATATAATTATATTTAATACTTTATTTCATCAATTTAGAAGCATATATATATATATATATATATATATATATATATATATATATATATATATATATATATATATATATATATATATATATTACCTCCTTATAAGTATATCATCAGAATATGTAATAATTAATAAATCCAAATATGTTTCCAAATATATGTGTTATATGATTTCCTGACAACGATACCATGGCATCTTACAAATTATGAATTGGTTGAAAAAATTATGAATTTGATTGGTAAAATTATGAAATTTGTTGAAAAAATTATGAAATTGGTTGAAAAAATTATGAAATTCACTAAAAAAAAGCTATATATTACTACACTAACTACTAAGGAAAATAAATACCTTATGTAAATGAAATAAGAATGAACAATTTTCAAATGAAATATTGGAATTATTAGGATTAAAATAAATATTACATTTATGAACATTGAATTGGTTAGATTTACTACAGAGAGAACAGTAGTCAATTGTAACTCTTTTATAAATAATTCAACACCACAGCATTAGAAATAAGTCTAACTTTTAGTGTTGCATAAAGTGTTTATATCATAGGAGATGATAATTAAAATGAAATTAAGGAAATGATAACTAAGGGGAAATAAAGCACTATTTATAGAAATAGAACTTTAAGATAATTTAGTGTAGGTTGGTGTATGTTAAATAAAAAATTCCTTCATTAAAAAGAATGAAAACAGAACTTTTTTAAACTATTCTATATGTATTTAAATTTTTTTTTTTTACTTTACTGAAAGTTTACTAATAGAACACAAACAATGAAATATTATTTGTGCAATTTCTTGAGGAATGCATTTTCTTAATTGAATAATATTGTTTATGCAATAATTGATTTGCTCTTTACAGTTTCCAAAATAATATCTTTCACAACCATAACAATTTATGTTAACCTTATGTCACAATATTTTTCTATAATGTTGATGTTCTTATATTTTATTAATAAATTTACTCTAATGTCTTTTATTGTCGACTACCTTCACCCCAATTTCATCTACATGTAGAAATTATTTTTATGCAAAATAAACTGCTGAATAGCTTTTAAAAATTATTGTTGCAAAATTGAATTTGAAAAATAGTGAAAATTTTAGATAAACATTTTTGATATATGTTAAATTATCAGACTTCTTTTTTTTTTTTCACGATTCGCAAAAATGAGCCAACGTATTTTGAATTAAAAAAAAAATGATCTACTTTTTAAAAGCATAAAATTCCGTAATATTTTAAAATTAGAGTTTTAATGTACCAAAGTAATTTAATGAAAATTGACATACAATATGTAAAAAATTGAATTTTAGAGCATATAATAACTTATGTCCTATTTGAGGAAAATTTGCAAACTAGATATGGCAGTAATCTATGCAGTGGAATAGAACTACAATTAGCAAAATAGAGGTGAAATTGTCAACATCTCTAATTCGATAATTAACTGAAAAAATATTTAATTGTTGTGTGAAAGTTAGCAGTTATCAACTAATAAATTATGTTAAACTAACATTTTTTAAGACTTAGTTGCTCTAAAAAAACCTTACCTGCTTGGTATTTATTGACTTTATTTCTTTCCATACATTTTTAATTTAATGATAGAAAAATTTAATTTAATTTATAATAAATCCTAAATCTCATTTATGCTAATTATATTTTAATTTTTGTTTTAAAACAATTGAACTGTTTATCATAACAAATTTGCAGGTTTTATTCGTTATATCAAGGCTAGTTTTTATATTTTTTCCTTCACACCAACACTGATGCCACTACAGTTTTATTGTCCATTAATGTGAGAAAATATTGAGTTATACAATATATTTTTATACACATATATGTGTATGTTTAAGCTCAAAGTTAAGAGGAAAGAAATATCTTTGAATTGAAGTATCTAAGAAATTTAATGATTCTATTTTGGCCATATCATGATGGGAAAAAAATAATCTAACCTCTCCTACTCTTCAATGTATCTTTAAATTATTTGTTTTAACGAAATTCATTGTTTAAAAGAAAGATTATAATTCCTTACTAGATAATGGTCTATTGATTATATTTATAGTAAAATAATAAAGATAAATTATATAGATAATTCATGTTAGAAAAATGTAATGGTAGAGCAGAACTGATTCACTTGCACAATGATGTTTACCATCACACCAATTATTCTGTGGTTATGTAACAGTGACAGCTCAAATACTCTAGTGGTTTTTTTACATCATTACAGATAAGTATTTATATCATCAAAAGTTTTTTCTAAAACTAAAACTGAATTATTTAGTTAGCAATAGAATACTTATATAGATGTTGAATAAAGTGCTGATTAAATTAAAAAAAAAAATATTTTTACTGATATATGTACATCAAGGTTTTTTTACAAATATAATAATTTAACTAAATGTAATCAAGCATAATATAAGGCGAGTGTAGAAAATAAGATGATGTAAAGTGGTTTATTTAAATTTAATTAAGTGAGACAATTGTTAATCAAGTATGTTGTTTTTTTTTACTTTATAATATTTTGTTCTTTGATATTCATAAAGCTTTCACCAATAAGGATTTGTTATCCATTAACCTGAGTCCTTCATGAATTGTCAATATCACATTGAGGCGGGGGTCACACAATGCCTTCCACCATCAACAGGAATGGTAACTCCTGTGACGAAGGATGCAGCATCACTGGCGAGGAAACCAATGACAGAAGCTATTTCCTCAGTCGTCCCAGAACGACCTAAAGGATGAGCCTTCTTACAGCTTTCGATATAAGCTTCTTCATCCAGCCCAGCTCTCTTCTGGATCTGGGTCACCACCGATCCAGGATTGACAGCATTGACTCTGATCTGTTTGGGAGCGAGCTCGACAGCAGAACACCTTGTCAGGTGATCCACAGCGCTCTTGGACATGCAGTAAACCAAAACCCCAGTGAACGGTCTAAGGCCAGCTATGCTCGACACATTTACGATGTTACCTTTCGTCTTTTCCAAGTAAGGCACCGCCAACGAAGTCAATTGTATCACCGGCTTCACGTTGACATTGAATGTACGTTCGTACTTGTCCAAGACTTGTGGGTCCTCGACAGATCCCGTAATGAGGGTGCCCGCGTTGTTGACGAGAACGTCCAACTTGTCGAAGGTGGCCACGGTACTCTCTATCAGCTCTCGGACGTGCTTCTCGTCGTTGAGGTCGCCGATGGTGATGAGCGGCGTCTTGCCGCTGATCCTGCCGCAGTCCATGGCCACATCGCGGAGGGCCGCCTCGCTACGACCCGCCAGAGACAGGGATGCTCCTCGCTCGGCGAAGTACCTGGCCGTGGTGGCTCCGATGCCAGAGCTAGCTCCGGTGATGATGACAACTTTGCCAGAGAACGCCATACCACTATCCACTATAACAAGGACAAACTGCAAACTATTGTCCGCGACTGCAAAGATACCGCGTCCCCACCAAGTCCATCCCCACTCTGTGTAATCTCATGTCCTTATCGTCGAAGAGTCAATAATGACAGTAAGCCATTGCCCTTTAATAATGACTATGAAGTTATCGAATGTGTTTACTTAGATCAGCTGGGTAGGTATAATTAATTTCATAAAATCAAAAGATATGTTAACATATATTTGGACCTCTATACACTCCTAAAACGGCAATTCTTATTGGTCGTTTTATAATATATTAATGTAAACATGAACATATGAAATGAAAAAAATTAAACGTTTTATATCACTTATTATGATTATTTTTAGTTATAAAAGTATATCACCATAAATCACCATCATCATAATCTTTCCCTCGCCTACCGGTGTGCGGTGTGAGGAAATGAGCATTAATATAAATAATATATATTTAATAGTATTTTATATTTTAATAGTTTGGACAAAATAAATTTGAGAAACCTAGTTATTCAATTTTTAAAAGATTTTGCGTAAATATATTTTCCTATGGTTCCATTTGAAATATATTTAAACAAGTCTATTAGTTTTCTTAACGGAGACCTGCCACCTACAACTGCCAACTGGATGTAATATTTTGTATAAATCCATATTTTTGCTATGAAAAATTATTAATAATGCTGCAACCATTGAAGGATAACACAATATTTTTTGTGGACTTCTGAATAGGCTTACATTTTGAATTGTATTAATATGCAATAAGATAAATCAATTCTTTTTATTTCCAGTTCTTGATGTGGATTATTGTAAGAATTTTATTTCACGAAAACATATTTTTATAAACGTTAACCCTTAATCAAGCTCACATCCAAGGATATCACATTAATTAAGACGTGTTTGTGTTTAATTCACTTCCTCAGGTATGGAGTGATTATCGATAATTTTTCTTAGTTAGCTATTAAGTAGCATTTTCAAGAAAATCATTACATTTTATTATAATTAAGCCTTGTTATATTTGTTATATAAATGTGAAGTAACAAAAATTCAGTAAAGCTTCCGTAGTTTCTGCAATTAAAAATTAAAAATGGGTTGCCCATTTACATAATAGTATAAATAATGTTTTAAAATACGCTATACCATTTATTCCCTTTAAATGAAGACCTTTGAGGGCCGTTTATTTGTTGGCACATTGCATAAAACGTTTAATGATTAACTATTGACAATATAAAACCTTAACATGTGTGATAACCACTATTGTTTATAAAATATTAAAATTACAAAATACGAAAGTCTAAGTGTCAGGATGTTTGTCCGGGCTAATCTCCGAAACTATTAGAACGATTTTAATGACATTTCGCACAGATATGTAACTTTGTCCAACTTAAAATATAGGCTATATTTTATTTCGATTAATAACCGCGACATTATTATTGCAAAATTATATTTTTTTCTAACCATGTTGCTACAATTTATTTTACACGTGTTCATATATTTACGTTTATTCACATATGTTATACGTATATTCGTTATAGAAGCCTTTTTTTTATCATGTAGCGCCCACTGAGGACCACGCGAATATCATTGGTTAGGGTCCTTTGGGGGTCTTGATTTTCTTTCTTCCCATCTCAGCTTCATGATTTTTTTGGACTGCATTTCTTTTCTTTCTTCGGACTACTTTGTACCCCTCCTTTTTTCTCTTGCAATATTGGTGAAATTTTTCAGTTTTTTCCTGTATGTGTCTCTATATAGACATTTGAGATTTTAAGGTTCTTTAATTCTCCTGTTATTTGCTTCACGTATCCTCCCACGCTTTTGTAGCTAAACATTTTATTAAAGAACTTTTTGTTCAATCTTTCCTCCTTCATCCTTTTCATGCGCCCATAGAACATCAGCCTTCTGACTCTTATCTCGGTTTCCAGGTCTTTGATTTTTCTGTAGATCTCTTCGTTAGATCTTCGCCTGTAACCTTCCTGTGTTTTCCTGGGCTCATATATTTTTCTTAAGATCCTCCTTTCTATTCTTAGCAGTTTTTCCAAATTGTGCAGGCTTGTAGTCTCAATCCCATATAAAATCACAGGCTTAATTTTTTTAATATATCTTCTGCCTAATTAATTAAAAGAGAAAACATTATCTTTTTTTCTTTAGTTTCAGAGTAATATCACTTGGTTAAACACTAAAGATTTATTAATATTAATTGAGAAATAGCTAAAAGAACGATTATACTGGAAACACTCCTTCTACTCCTTCAACTTTAGATGCCAGGGAGCATCTGTTCAATTTAAAAACTGTCATGAGTTTTTCATTATCTCTTGCCTAATTTGATTAGGTTGAAAGTTTTGTTAACAATCAAATCACTTTATGAAACACACAGTCTAGATTTACTTGTCATGGCAACATCACGACAAAGCATATGCATCTTTTTCTTTTTGATTCCCCTGCTCTGTTCAGTCTACTTTTTACCTTTCCTGTTTTTGCTGATGAGACAATTTTTAAGATGTTTTGGTTTCCGGACCATTATTTCTGTTGCAAGTTGCGTTTCCTAAACTATCATATTGATATTAATCGTTAAATAATTAAATAATCGTTAAAAAATAGGACTTCCACTTTAGCATCGTTTAATTAGCCCCAGCGGTGACGTGAAATGAATCAAACAACCAAACAAACAACAAACCTACTATCATGATAACAAGATTTGGAAGACATAAAAAAAGAGATACTTCTATCCCGAAAGTCTTTTTTTTAAAAATAAAAACAAGGCCATTCAAATAGCAATACCATAAAGTAGGTATCTGATCAAACCGCTATTACAATTAATTTTTGTACTGATTAACTCATTTAAATTTATCATCAATAGTTCTTTTGTATACTTCTTAACATTTCACCAATTGTGCGTTTATCTCAAAAATTGAGGATTACATAACTTATGTGGACATTACTTGTGTAATACATTCATAAGATTATCGATATATATTATTTAATCGATAATCGGTACATTCTTTAAATACATATAGCCTCGAAAATTAAGAATAATTAGCGTAATAGGAAAAACATGTGTGGAACATTTTATTTTCAGTTTATAAATGTTAGTTAGAAAATAGTGTGATACTTTTATGACAACAGTGATGTGACCTCTTGAAGACTTTCAACACGAACCAATTTAGAAATAATTGACTGTATTTACACACTCTTCCGACATGGTGTTGGGTTAGTAAGCAATATCCCATTTGAATTTAATCCTTAGCTATGGACCATTCATATTAATGGTATCTGTTAAATTACTCATTCAGCAGAAACTATTACGCACTATGCGTGCGTCTGAGCATCGTTAATTTTAAATTTGTTTTGAATAAAGAAAAGAAATTTCAGTTGTCCAATATTGTGTTGGATTGTTATCATTACATCAATCAATGCCTTTATCTGGATGGATTTTTGTTTATATTAGTTTTAATACCTACTTTATTTATTTATATAATCTTGAACAAATTATTACAGGCCATAATATAAGAATAATATGGTATAAAAAAATAACCATTGCGGAATTGCGAAGCTTACACCCGATTAATATTATTCAAATGATTGCGTCACGAAGATTAAGATGGGCTTGTTAAGTTGCTAGACCGAGACGTAGGTGGAATTGTGTTAAGAGTAACCTGGCGGAATTAGATTTGGGTTGTGGTCCGTGGACAGAGGTTTGGAAGCAGAGATTGGAGGTATCGGCATCGAGCCTTCGGGTTTACTAAGCCTTACTATTATTATGTAAGTAAATAACTCAATACAAAGCCATAACTTGGAAGCAAGCCTAATCGAAGGAGTTGATCTAAGAGTAAAAAAAGAAAACCAGTTCAACAGAACAGGGTTTATCTGAAAGATTTATGAACCATACATCACTCATCGAATGGTGCATGGTTTTAACCTTAGAAGAAATTTCAGAAAGGGAGCTCAACCTGAAAGAAAACTGTGCAGTTGATCTTGGGTTCTCAGGTTGTGGCAGATAAATTATTATATTTGTTAACAACTACGGATGGACTCTATGAGATATGGAGACTCTCATGGGACTAACTAATTAATTCAGGGGAAACCTGGCGGTTCAACGTGATCTCGGCTAGATTACCTCCCTCCACCACTTCAGCTTAAAAAGACTAATTCAATACAAGACAAGAAATGTACCCGCAGTTAAGTTTTGGAAGAAATAATTGTGTTATACAAATGTGAACCATATATGTTGTGTATGTAGTGCAAGGAGTACCACGATCGTGCCCAGAGATGCAGCATATGCAAAACTTGTAGCAAAGTTGAGAGGCAGGCCAGTGTGTTTGGTCTCTCAGCATCTAGAGGTAAATCTGCACTATTTGATCTGTGATACCTCTGCGGAACAACTCTACGTATGTGGTACAGGTTTTTTTTTATCGATTTCTTATCAAAGTTTTTTATTTTATGCAATAAAGTGAAATATATGTGAATATATTCGTTACCGAAATCAAGGCATCTTTTCATGGCACGATGTTGAATACTTTCGACTTTCAACTTAACATTCCTTGTTCGAAAAAAAAAAGGGTTGATGGTTCTTTTAATGACTGAATTATTGTTGATCAGCAACATAATAAACCATAATGAGACGATACCAGATCGAAATGATTCGTCTACGCCCATCTTAATTACTATGTGATAAGTATTATTTATGGGAGCGGGGTAGCTCAGTGTTGCAGAGTTCAGAGATGTATATTTTGAAGGCTCCGGATTCAAATCACGCTGTAGTTGATTAATGTTTTAACTGTTCACAATCTTGGGTGATTAATTACTACCCAGTGTGGCTAAAGACACACCCAGCCTCTGTAAGCCTCTGTAAAGTGGGTACTGCTTCTCATATGTTCTCATGTGAATCACCTCCCTGCGGATATATTGTCCATAAAACAGTACAGTCTCTACCATGTACTGAGCCCCAAAACCTTTGTATGTTGTTGTTGCACAGATTTTTTTTTTTTAGGTACTACTAGCAACCCACCCAAGCTTTGCTCGGATAATAAGGCATATTATCCTTACGTAATTTGTCTGTATAATGCTTTTTTTTTTATCGTGTACCGGTCACTAAGGGCCACGCGAATATCATTGGTCAGGCTTATTTGGGAGTCTTGATTTTCTTTCTTCCCATCTCAGCTAATGTACTTTATAAAATAAATTATTAAACTATACAAATAAAAACAAAACCAAATATTTCTTTATATACGAATTTATTATCTTGCACATTAGATAATTACGCTGAATTAGGCAGCGTCTTCGGTGAAACCCATTGATATTCCACCCATTTACAAAAACCCTCGACAAATTATATACCTAAACCTTCCTGGTGAATCACTCTATCTATTGGTGAAAACCGCATGAAAATCCGTGCAGTAGTTATTGAGTTTACCGAATAAACGCGGCCGAGGACATTGTTTTATAATATGTATAGATATATATAAGTATTGCACAATTATAAAATATTCTTACAACACAGGCTCAGGACTTTAAAGGGTAAAATGCTGATGTCTTGGATCCTTTTCTCCAAACCTTATAATATCCACTTCCTCTTTTGACTCGCTGTAGCTAGAATAATTTAAAGAAATGAAAATAATTAATATCCTACTGATTAATAGTAACAATAGGATTCAGATTAAAAACTAGTATCGATAAGTTGGGGATCGGCAGACCTTGATTTACAGGGAAGTGGGGACACCTCTTGTTATGCCAACAACTGACCTCCGTACTAAATGTATATTTGTGAAAAATTGCAGGAAGTAAACGAGTTTACTATTATTCTGCCATCTACAGTAAACTTCAAATTTGTTTTTTTTTCTGTATTTAATGAATAGTTAGAGTGGAATGGTGGGGTAACTGAAAATTATTTGCAATTAAAACATCCTGCTTACTTTCAGAAAGTGACAGAATCGTTTTGTTTATGCCAAATTTGGAAATCTAAATAGTTTTATTTTTTTATATATTCAATCTACTTATGAGCAGCTAAAATCAATACCTTTTTAATGTTTTGAGACTTAATGTTTTATTTTAATCCAGTATTATGCAATTTAATTAATTTATCTTTCTTTTCCTAAGCATCTTCATCACTTTCAATTAGCAACATTTTTTTCTAGAAAGATTGTTGTGAAGTCAGTTTATATAAAGAAATGAAAGCCTTCTGAAGGTTTTTTTGTTTGTGAAATTCTCTTAGCGTAAATTGGAATTCATAAGGCGCATGTGGGATACAGATTTAGTATATAAATAGCTAAACAGTGTTCGTTAACTCCGAGTTGTTTTGATACTATCAATCCCACAACTAAACTGTAAACAGTTAATAATAAGAAATTATTATTGATGGAAAAATAAAGACCTCCACAAGCACATTGAAAATTTCACTGTTAGGAAACGCGAAAATGACGCCTGAAATTCTACAGAGATCTGATGAGAACCGTTTGACTAGGACAATTTTTCTATAAATAATTAGGCTGGATTTAAAGAGGGGGGAAGAACTCAAGAGACATGTTGTTGAAACAGGAATATCTGAAAATGTGATCCATAATAGAAAGGTGATAGGAAGTCGAGTTGATAGCATTCCGGGGGAAACCGCCAAAAGGCAGGCTCAAATTGGTTGTACACATATAATACTCAGAAGAAGGAAAGAAAGATTAGAAGGGAAACAATGAAAGAATGAAGAGGCTCCAGGAAGGATGGAAGAAGAAAGATTAACCAGAAAGCCTTAGGTTCCATGCGGTCCACAGTTAGTCAAATCTGAAAAAATCTCTTTTAATTTCAGATCGAACAGTTACTTATAGACCAATAAGTTGTTCAAAAAACACAGCTTTAGGGTTCGATATAACTGCATGAAGACTTTTAAAAATATTTTTCGGAAGCTAAGACGTAATTGAGATGTAGTTATCTGGTTGATTATTTTATTTCCTAAGTTTTTAGGTATTAAGAATAATAATCCTAACTCATCGATCTGCAGCAGGGAAACTTGGTGTAAGGCACGTCCAGGCGGTGCTGCTCTCTGGCGCCCTCATGGTGAACTACATGCTGTTAGGGAACCTAGGAATAGCTGTTGCTGTTATGTCTAACCAAGATGAAGAAACAGATGATAAGCAATTTGAAAGGATTTTTCATGCTCGTGTATGTATTGTTGAATTTCATAATTTTTATTCCATAAAATATAAATTAAATTACTGATGGATTAAATTACTAATAATACTCGTAGATCAATGCCAGTGGCAATTTAACTTCCAAAATACGCTAGAAAATAAAGCTCACTACTAGAGTTCTCTTTTTACTTAGAATATCCACCGGTAAAAAAAGTACTATGTACTATATGTTTATATATTTATATTGTAATTACGTATTGTTTATTACTATGTCTATATTTGTATTTGTATATATTTTTTTTTAGAAAGGAATCCTTATCAACCAAGAAGTACAGTAAAAGGGATGCAATCAAATAACTAAATGTTATAAGTTTGTTTTGTAAATAAGAATAGCCAAGGGGTTTGGAAAAAAAGATTCCTATTTAAAATAGTGAGCCCCATAACCAGTAAACAGATTCGTACCACCTAATGCCTAATATATTTAATGAAAGATTGTGTTTAATTGTTATAAATACCAGTGCTAAATTTATGAGAACCGTTCCTTATAAACTATAATTTGAAATAATATTATACAGGGTGTCCCGAATTTAAGTGGCAAAACTTCAGGAACTTATAGGGGACCGAAAAACTAAGACAAAAAGTCCTTTAGAGATTTGCTCGTTTTTGCTTAGCTTTAGAGAAAATCGCAAAAAAAAAAAAAAAATTTTACAGGTAGCGATTATCACCTTTCAAAGTTCTTCACGCTAGGCAGTGAGATATGTAAACACTTAATGTTATCCATTACATTCTTTTATTTATTTACATTTTGACTTCCTTCTAGGATTATAATACCTAAATCAGTCATCAGTCAGTTACTCAGATATTTTTGTGTGAATAGCATCAGCCACAATGCCGCATACAGACGCTGATATGATTTTTTGTATGGTTTCTGTAACGGTAATGCTTTAGAAGCGGTGCGGGAGTATGCGCTCCGATTACCAATAGAAGAGTGCCTAATCGACGAGTCTTTTCGTTAACTTTTAATAGACTACGAGAGACTGGGTCATTCTTGTGGCTGGATGTAAATTATCTACAACGATGGATTGGACGTGGAGGAGTAGTACCTTGGCTACCCAGATCACCTGATATGACACCCATGGATTTCTTCGTATGGGAAACCTTGAAGCAGAAAGTTTATTCAGTGTCAATCAACTAAAGAGAGCAATTAAGAGACCGAATCATAGATGCAGTCCACCAAATATCATCAGAACAATGTTTAGCTGCAATTTATCAAGTGAGTGCTAGATGTAATGCTTGCATTGGTGCAAGAGGGCAACATTTTGAGCAATATTTACATTAAAAAGAATATAACATAAATATAAATGTAAATAAATAAGTATAAAATGAAAACTTGTTTTGTTTCTTTTTTTGCCATTCTCTCTAAAACTAAGCAAAAACGAGCAAATCTCTGAAGGACTTTTTGTCTTAGTTTTTCGGTCCCCTATAAGTTCCTGAAGTTTTGCCATTTATATTCGGGACACTCTGTATAAATATATGACCAAGAGACATTGTTCAGTTATATTTATTGTAATTTCTTCTATTTATTTTAGAAAGTTGATCCAGTGTCAAATGAGATCTCCATGATCACAAGTTCTTTCTTCTACTCCCAGATGGTGTTCAGCATCATTGGTGGCTACCTCAGCCTTAAGTTTAACAACAAGTCACTAATATTGGTCGCATCAGTGTTAGGGGTTGTTGTTTCCTACCTCACTCCGATCCTAGTTCAAACTCTTCATTGGAAAGCATTTTTATATATCAGGCTTGCACAAGGAGCTGCGCAGGTTCGTATTAACTATGAATAAAAGCATTATTATTTCTTTAATTAGAATGGTTAGGGTTAGAATATCCAAATGATTATTATTATATTTGAAGAGAAAATATATTTGAGTAGGAACTTAGTTGCATAGTAATGTTTTATAATAGAGTAAACAATTATTGAGAAATCCAGAAAAACTTGTTATAAAATTTTAGTTTTAAATCTTCTCATCTACAAATATACTGTTGTGCCAACGTATCTGATATTGAACAATCATTATTCATATATATATAAGTTAGAATGAGACTGAAATGATAACATAAAAAAAAGGGGATTTTGGGCAGAATAACGACACGCTCTTGAACATAAAACTGACTTTATTTCTCTATTACAGCTCTATATATAGTCTATTGGATGTATTATAAACTAAGAATAACTAAACTTAATCCTAACTCCTGTTGATATTTACTAAGCCTAAGTGTCTATTTACACCAGTTAACTCCCCCCCTCCAGTTCCTTCACTAGGAGGAACTACTAAAAATAATTACAAGAAAAACAAAAATGTTTACAACCTTATTAAGGATAGCTTAACTATTAACTAAGAATCACATAAAAATAATTACAAAAATATAACCTGAAAGATCAGAAAAAGGACAACACAAAATAATACTTCTAAGAACTACAAAATAGATTAAATATTTCCACAATATGTTACAATTTAGTTGTCTTCTTAATCACTGGCCACAGTAACTGACATACAACACAAACAACACTAACACTCCTGGACCACGGCCTCCGGCTCCAGCGGTGACACTGTATGAGGTACACGCAGCTCTTCTAAATGGACTGTACGAACCCTGGATGGCTGTTTGACGTCCCGGATTGTATATAAATTATGTTCCCTGATCGTGATTATCCTAAAGGGCCCCTCATAACGTGCAGCCGTTTTATTTCATGCTGTCCGCAATCGTCGATAAACAACAGTTCCCAACGGAAGTGAACCTTTCGAATGTACCCTCACATGCTCATTAGCTTTGTGTACCCGAGAGGTCTTTTCTCTAATCAATTTTTCCCGAACCTTATTCCATGACGACGTCTGTTCGGCACGTTTCCGGGAAAGTTGCGCCAATAGCTCCGTGTTAGTAACTGTTAATAAATCCCCCCGATCGCGCCTTGTTTGACCAAACACAATCTCGACCGGAGATAATCCCGTCACCGAATGAATTGTATTGTTATAGGCGATAATCGCCCTAGGCATGGCGTCATATGCGTCTAGGTTTCGCCCTAATTTGAGAAGCCGAAGGTGTTCCCCAAGCGTATTATGAAGGCGTTCTACGGCGCCTCTGCCCTTGACATGGTGAGGAGTATTCAACCGCCACGTAATTCCCAGGACAGTACTCTCTTCCCGTATCAAAGCATTATCGAACTCCCGTCCGCAATCCGAAACAATTTGCTCGGGCACTCCGTAACTTGCGCACCATTGCAACACCCCTTCCCATACCGCCCTAGGTGTCTTTGTTTCTATGGGATAAGCCATTGCGATCTTGCTGAATGTGTCTATCGCAGTGAGCCAGGACTGGCCCTCATTCGAATAGATATCCAGTTGGACACTTTGAAGGGGCTCTAGCGCTGTTGGGGTAACTACCTGTTCCGCTACCGGCGGTTGCCTATCGTATTTCCCTCGCTGACACACAGAACATCGACCAATAAACTCCGTAACCGTGCGGCTCATAGCTTTCCAATAATACATACGTTTAAGGGCGCGCACTGTCTCCTCCACCCCGCGGTGATTTGATTTGCCCGTATGATGATCGGCAATAATTTGCTGTTGGGTTGTCGGGTCGGGAACAGTTTCAACCTGAAGTAAGCACCGGATTATTGGAAAACCGACTCCTATCCTCTCCTGCCTCCATAATCGCTGAAGCTTCTCGGTAATGAGCTTATTTTCCGAAAATACGTGGCACACCTGGCCGGGGACACCGAATTCTAAAAAAATTCTTTCTAATTCCGCATCGTCTACCGTCACCGGCATACGCGCTATCACTGTCGATAACCCCTCATAAATACTAGCCCTGGTTTCCGTCCCGGATCCCTGCTTCGAACGGAGAACGATTTGCAATTTCTTGTCATTGATGATTTCGTCGATCTTTGGTAACTCCTTAGGACGTTCCGATGACGCCGCGCTGTCTGCTGAATCCTGTCTGACTAATGGAATCTCCGGTCCCCTTTCAGCCCAATCCCTTAAATAGCGCAAAGCGAACGGCTCAACCGAAGTTCCTTCATCGTCGATAGCATTAACGACTAAATCCCGCAACAACCAGTCCGCCACCGCGTTTTCGACACCCTTTTTATGAACGACCTTAAACGTATATGCTGCCAACCGCTCTTTCCACCGTGATACCCGAGCTGAGGACTCCTTAAGGGTACTTAAATAAACCAGGGGTTTATGGTCGGTCATAAGTTCAAAGCGTCTGCCATAAACGTAAGGCCGAAAATGCTCCACCGCCCACACTACCGCCAACAGTTCACGCTCGATGGCGCTATAGCGTTTTTCCGCCTCGTTTAACTGCCGACTCGCATAGGCTATTGGCTTTTCCTCTTCGGCAAAATTTTGCGATAGAACCGCCCCAATAGCAATTTCGCTCGCGTCAGTCGTTACGCGGAACATTAACCGGAAATCTGGGAATGCGAGCACGGGTTTCGACGTTAGAATTTCCCGGCACTTCCGGACGCTCTCCAATTGCGTTGGTCCCAAAGCGAACCGTCGCCCTTTTCTTAGGATCTCCGTTAACGGTTGTATTAATGCCGCGATACCCGGAATGAACCGGCGGTAATAATTTACCATTCCCAGGAACCTACGGACCCCTCGCACGTTAGTGGGTAACGGAGCTTCTTGGATAGCCTTCACGCGCTCCTGGTCAGGTTGTACGCCATCAATCGAGACCACGTGCCCTAGAAACCTAATCTCTTTCAGTCCAAACCTTGACTTACTTTGCGACAATTTGAGACCAAATTCCCGTAACCTGTCGAAAACTTTCTCTAAATGCTTTATGTGTTCTTCCTGTGACCGGCTAAACACTATCAGGTCATCCATATACACCTGCGCGAAGTCCTCCCCCAGTCCCCTCTGGAACTCGTCCATAAGGCGTTGGAAAGTTAATAGGGCTCCCTTCAACCCAAAGGGCATCCGCACGAATTCATAATGCCCTCTTTCCCAGGAGAACGCGGTCTTCCCTATATCACCCTCCGCCATCCTGACCTGATGGTATCCGCTCTTGAGGTCGAGAGTGCTAAATATTGTTGCGCCCGATAGTCGATCCAGGATATCTTCGACTCGTGGAAGGGGGTATCTTTCATCTACCGTAGCCTCATTTAATTTTCTGTAGTCGACGACGACGCGATATTGTTTCTCCGTCCCACCTGCCTCTCCTTGTTTTTTCTCAACCACCCACAGCGGGCTGTTAAAGGGCGAATTACTTTGCCTTATAATTCCTTGTCGGAGTAAGTCTCCTAACTGTCCCCTAATAATATCCCTCATCGCCTGGGGGTACCGACGATCTTTAACGTACACAGGTTTGTCTGATTTCAAGATAATATGGTGTACCGTTTTCCCCGTAGTCGGTAGCGTCTCGTTTTCTCGATAAAAAAGGTCTCTATTCCTGTTCACGACGTTTCGAATAACTTCCTTATCGAATTCGACCGCCCCGATTTCGATACCACCAATTCCTTTTGACGTGGCAACTCGATACCGCCGCTTGCCCATCCAAAACCACCATTCCCCGCGCTCTACCCGCATCTTCAGACCCGCCTTACGTAAGATGTCACAACCCACAATAAGGTCGTACCCCGGCATCAAGGACTCCGTGATGTGTAATTTCACTCTTATGTCGCCTCCCGTTAGTTTTGTACAATCGAAATAAACTTCGCCTAAAGTTTTGCATCGGCCGCTGACCGTGGTTATTGTACACTCACACTGTTTGCGCATTTCCCAGATACCTAACTTTACAGCCCCCCTTTTACTGACTAAGGAATTTGTACTTCCCGTGTCCACCAGAAATTTCATCCCCGTTCCCCTCAGTCTCGCCACGGGCAACCTCGTCCATTTACCCTTCTCTTCACTATTATTAATTAATAATTCCCCTGGACCGTTGCCCCACCGACTACCGTACCCTCAATCCGCCCGTAGTTGTCGCGCCCCCGTCTCGGGTCCCGAAGGTCCCCCCTTTCCGCGGTCCCCACTTCTTACCTCGTGTCTCCTTGAAACCGGAGTGCTGCGTCCAGAGTGTATGCTTTCTTCTCCGGATGAGTCCCCACTGGAGAATTGCCCTCTGCTCCTCTGGTAGTTCCGCCTTCCGCTCCACTCCTGTGTGTTAACCTCCATAGGTTCTGGCTGTGAACTCCTCCTATTCGCTCGGTTGCGTCTTGGACACTCCCTTGCCACATGTCCTTTCCTACCACACTCATAACATCGGGTGAGGTTGCATTGTGCGGCCAGGTGTCCTGGTGGGTTACATTCGTAACACCTCTTTTCTTGCCTCCGCCGTCTATCTTCGATGCCTCTATTGGGTCGTTTCTCAAATCCTCTACCTCCCCCGTCACGTCTTGGTGGGCTCCGATGCTGCCTCCTTGTGGATCTTACTTCGATCCACTCACCCTCGCACTTCTCTTGCCGAGCTTTATTCCGGTCATGTGCATCTACCAGCTCGTGCGCGCATTCGACAAAATCACGGTCACGAGCTAGAGAACCTGGGCGATCCATGTAATGGCTTAATTGAACCTTCAGAAGTCCTCGTACGAACTCCAAACGCCGGCTGCCCTCTTCCTGACCAAACGTTTCGACCATCTTCTCTACCACTCTATTGTAGAGCACTAAAAGTTTTTCAGCGAACTCACCTTCAGATTGCCCTTGATTCCGTCTTAACTTGACAAGGTAGAACACATCTTCTTCAGGAGTCCAGCGCCCTCCGCCATATAACTTCTTAAGTCTGTTCTTCAGGGTGTACCAGGAAACAGTTGTATCGCCCTGTATCGCGTTCAAGATCCGTCTTGAAATCCGGCTGACCAGCGCAGCTTCCAACATTTTCACATCCGACTCAAATATGGTCCCATTCTCTTGTCGGGACATGATAAGAGCCATAATCCTGTCAGCTCCTTTAATGAAGTGGTCCAGGTCACCAACTGTCGGTACGGTGTGAACGGTTCCAATTGTCCTATGACCTCATGGATAAAAGCAGAATTCTGAGTTCTCACCTTTACTAACTCGATCGGCGCTGATTTCTTAGTCTCTGTGAGCTGAGCCATCAACTGCGCATGCTCTTCCGCTGCCTTGGCCAATTGGAACTCAAACTTCGCGCGTTCCTGGGCTAACTCGTCTGTTTCCACCATCGTACAATTATGTAGACCCCTTTTTATTTTTTCTCTCTAATTAATTTCCGAACCGTGAACGAACAAAACTCCCGGGTTTCGGCACCAGTTAGAATGAGACTGAAATGATAACATAAAAAAAAGGGGATTTTGGGCAGAATAACGACACGCTCTTGAACATAAAACTGACTTTATTTCTCTATTACAGCTCTATAAATAGTCTATTGAATGTATTATAAACTAAGAATAACAAAACTTAATCCTAACTCCTGTTGATATTTACTAAGCCTAAGTGTCTATTTACACTAGTTAACTTATATATATATATATATATATATATATATATATATATATATATATATATATATATATATATATATATAAGAGAGTGGCGTTAGTTACTGATCTAATAACTCAAGAACGCCTGGACTGATTTCGATGATTCGAAACATTTAGGACTGGTCTTCGGCCAAAAAAGAAGAATAACCAATAAAAATCGAAATCGGTCCTGGCGTCCTTGAGTTATATTTATATATACGTAATATATTTTTGTAACCTTCACAGCTTCTCTATCAATTTTATATCAATATATGATCTATGACTTCCTGATCACAACTTTACAATATTATTTATATAACAAAACCAATTTTTGAAAAATTTGCACATAACACATCTGTGAACTAAGGCATCATCTTTTGACAGCTGATTCATTTGCAGTCTTTTCATCGCATACTATTCTGTTTCATAATTTTATGTTAATTATTTATTTATTATTTACAATAATTGTAGTTTCAAATATTGCGTTTAATACATTGTTTTGAAATGATTGGTTATGGTTATTTGAGATGAATGGTTATGTTCTTTGTTATTGCATTACGAATAAAAATTAAAATATGAATAAACCTATACGAAAACCACATCCTCTATTTAAAATTATTAATATAAATTGATAATTATAAATAATTATTATAAAAATTATAAATATTAATCGATTTACTATTATGTCCTTATTTAAATAATAAGTACTGATGCAAGGTTATTGAAATTAATATAAGCGCACAAGTAATGTTTACACTTTGTATATTCATATAGAACTGTAAGAACAACTCTTGTAGGTTACAATCATATGATAATAGATCGATTCTCCTTTGCTACGGGCATAATCGATACATAACAATCTCCCGCACTATTTAAAGTATTTAAATAAATTTGAAGTCGATAATAATGAATTAAGATGTTAAATCATAATCCTGTAATCTGGTTGGCAATCTTCGCACTCTCGCTGATCTCCTAAGGATTGGCTGCAGTTCTCGGTGGCCGCTGATTTGTTCTTGAGGCTCCGGCAAGGTCTGTGGTGGTTCTGGCCTGTGCTCATTTGGTGGATCTCCTTCCTGTTGAGGTAGCGTAATGATGCTTGGAAGCGAGAGGTCGAAAGTTGTATTCTTCTTAGGTATGGATACCTTATATAATTGGTTGATATGTCTTTTAAGACGATAGCCATCGTCGTGTTCGACCATGTAGTGCCGCTTTCCGAGTTTTTTTATTATTGTACCCAATTTCCATGTTGGCTTGTTTGAGGATGTATACCATCTAGATTGAATTCGGTCTCCCACGTTTAGTTGACGTGCGATGGTGGTGGTGTCCAGGGAAGTTGTATGTTTTGGTGGCTTCAAAAGATCTAGTTTGATTCTTATTTTCCTCCCTAGGTATAATTCTGATGGAGTTTTACCGCTTGCTAAGGGTGTTGATCTATATCGCATCAGAATTTCTTGTATCTTCCTTGGAGAGGTAATGATGAAGTAGCCATCGCCTTCAATTTATTTTTTAGCGTTTGCACATTTCGTTCCGCAATTCCATTTGTGGCTGGATGGCCAGGGGCTATAAACTTCTGGATGATCCCATGTTCTAAACAAAATTCGGAAAATGTTGCACTCTTAAATATTGTTGCATTGTCCGAAACGATTACTTTTGGTAAACCATGTGCTGAAAGGATATCTTGGAGATATTTAATGGTAGAATCCGTTGAAGGGGGGCTTTTTGAAAAGCGGATTTCCAGCCATCTGGACTTTGCATCCACTAAGATTAGGAAATAATGGTCTTGGAATGGTCCGGCATAGTCTATGTGTACCCTTTCGAAATTCTCTGCTGGTTCTTCCCAATGGTGAATCGGTGCTTTAGAGGGGTTGTTCCTTATTTGAGCGCACTCTTGGCATGATTTTACAAGATGTTCTATATCTTTATCAATGTTTTTCCAATACACATATTGCCTGGCTAATTGTTTCATCTTGACAATTCCTATGTGAGTATGGTGGAGTTCTTTGAGGACTGGGGCTTGCAATGAAGTTGGAATGACGATTCTCTGATCCTTGAATATAACGAATAAATGAAGGAAATCTGCATTTAAATTCTCTTCTGCCTTTCTATGACGAATTTGATAATCAAAATTAGTGAGCCAAGATGCATAACGTAGAAGTCTGGAGGAAGTCATGGCTGGTAATTTTGTGTTTTCATGGAGTATGTGGGCTAGCGGACGGTTGTCTGTAAAGAGCGTGAACTTTTTTCCATATATGTAGTAATAGAATTTCTTGAGGGAAAATATAATTGATAAGGCTTCTCTGTCTAATTGGCTGTAGTTCATTTCAGCTTTCGTTAATGAGCGCGATGCGAAGGCAATTGGTTTTTCCTCGTTGTTAATGGTGTGGGACAGCACTCCTGCTATTCCTGTAGGTGAAGCATCACAAGCTACCGTTAGTGGGTAGTTTGGATTGAATGGTGTTAGCACTCTATCACTAGCAATTTCCTTTTTTAGTTTCACAAAAGCTTTTTCGCAGTCTGGAGACCATTTGTACTTGTGGTGACTTTTTAGAAGTAACCTCAGTGGATAAGTTAGTGCAGAAACGTTGGGAATAAATTTGCCGTAATATGTTACCATTCCTAAAAATCTTTTAACATCATCTTGACTAACTGGTCTTGGTGCGTTTGTAATAGCAGCAACTTTTTTTGGGTCTTTTGAAATTTTCCCTTGCTCGATTACGTATCCCAGGTACTGAACTTTTGTTTTGAAAAATTCGCATTTTTCTTTATTAAGATGTAGGTCATTTTCTTGTAATCTATCGAGACAACCAATTAAGTTTTTATAGCATTCTTCCCGAGTTACGGCATGCACTATTATATTGTCGAAGTATGTGGTGACACCTGGTAAGCCAGCTAGAACTTTGTCCATGACAAGATGAAAGTCATTTGGGGCGGTTTTGATACCGAATGAGAGACGATTGAACGAATAACTACCTTTGTGAGTGATGATGGTTTGGATTTGCGAACTCTCTTCATCTACTGGTACATGTAGATATGCTTTAGTTAAATCCAAGGAGCAAAAATATATCGAATTATTGAGTTCTGTTAGGAGATCTTCTATTTTTGGTATTGGGTAATGTGCGTCTTGCAGTTGCGGATTAACACCTACTTTATAGTCGACACACAGACGAACTGAACCGTCGGCCTTAGGGATGACCACTAGCGGGGACGCCCAATCACTTTCCTGTACTTTCGTTATGATACCTTGATTTTCCAATGATTCAAGTTCTTGTTCCACTTTAAGTTTGAGCGCATGTGGTACGTCTCTGGCTTTCAAAGCAATTGGTTTTGCATTGGCTCTTAGTTTAAGTGAGATCTTGAAATTTTTGCAGCAACCAACTTTATTTTGAAATAAATCAGCAAATTTATTTAGTATCTCTCTTTCTGCATTATCTAGAATTATTTTGTGTACTGGGTGTATTGAATCTTTGTTTTTTTCGTTATCAATGTCCTCGAGGCGAATATTTAAACGTCTTATCCAGGAACGGCCTAATATGTTAGAAAATTTATCTGGAACTACGAAGAGCGTTTCTTTAGATTTCGAATCCTTATACCGAACTTCAACATCTGCTACTCCAATGGGTGCGAACACGCCTGTAGTGTAAGAACGGAATCTTATGTTTGTATTACGTAGTTCAGTATTTAATTTTAATTTTTTAAAGCTTGATTTGTTCAACAGAGTTTGCCCTGCTCCCGAATCAACTTCAAATTGTTGAGTTTTGTTATTTATTTGTACTTGGACAAAGTATTTTTCTGTACCTTCTTCTAACGTTTTATTCTGAATGTTTACTATGTCATATACGTTGTATTGATCTTGAAAAGATAAATCTTCACCATCTATTGTATTTACAGTTTTCTTTTCAGACATGAGCTTCTTTAAGCAAATTTTTTCAATATGGCCTGACTTTTCACAAAATTTGCATTTTAGATTCTCAGGTTCAATCCTGCATTGATTCGCAGTATGCTTTGACTTACCACATTTTAAGCAAAGA
Organism: Arma custos; assembly: GCA_037127475.1. Classification (NCBI taxonomy): domain Eukaryota; kingdom Metazoa; phylum Arthropoda; class Insecta; order Hemiptera; family Pentatomidae; genus Arma; species Arma custos. Next base: position 83,101,443 of record CM073760.1, on the reverse strand, counting down.
CCATTTATTCCAAGGTGTTCGAGATTGAGTTGTGATTTTGAAAGGTTCCTTGGTGGAGCATTTTTGATATTTATATTGGTCGAATTTTTGTTATGCCTTGATTGAGAATTAGAATTGGTTTGATGCTTACCCTGTGATCCTGAAACCCTATTCACATTAGTTGAAATATTTTCGGTAGAGCTATTGTTGAATTGTTGATTTGCAATTATAGATGCTTCTAGGGTTTGTGCTTTTAAAACTGCTTCTGAAAATGTTGTGGAATTATCAAGCAATAATTGATGGCGAATTTCCTGATTTGAAATGCCTCTAATAAATTGAGAATATAAGAAAAGATCAGATACAGATTTTTTACATTCGCATTTAAATTGACAATTTGGAATGAATCTTTGTAAATGGTTTACAAAATCTCGGATAGACTGATGAGGTTCTTGTTTTTGTGACAAGAATTTGTGTCGTTCGAGGAGTACATTCTTCTTTACAGTTAACTGTTCTTCAAGTGTTTGAACTATTTGATCAATGTTCAATGCTGTTAACTCCTTTGGTGCAATATTTAATTTGAGTTACTCAAAAATCTCAGGGTCTAAACTGTTTAAAAGAATATTTTTCGCAACTGATTTATTTGACTCAAGGCCTTTCATAGCAAGAAAAATATTGAATCTTTCGATGTATTGTTGAAATGATTCTCTATTTTTATCGAAATTATCAAACTTACTCACAGAACTTGGTGATTGAGAAGAATTAGATGAAATTTGTTCCATCATCATTCTGAAGTTCTGTTGTTGCATTTCTAGAAACTGTTTGAACTGATTAGCATCCATTATGATTTAGATGACAAACTTACTTGGAAGCTAAAAAAGTCTTGAAAACAAAACTAATGGAACAATAACGTAACTTGAAAAAATGAAGAAAAAACTAGCGGATAGGTTAGACCCGTTTGTAACGTACACTAAAACAAAATTAAATGAAACAATGTTCACCTCGTCGCCAATCTGTTATGTCCTTATTTAAATAATAAGTACTGATGCAAGGTTATTGAAATTAATATAAGCGCACAAGTAATGTTTACACTTTGTATATTCATATAGAACTGTAAGAACAACTCTTGTAGGTTACAATCATATGATAATAGATCGATTCTCCTTTGCTACGGGCATAATCGATACATAACATTTACCATCTCCATCTTCAATTTCATTATGATGAAATTTTGGATCCTTATTAGGTAAATGTTTAATAATTCAAATTAGCCTATACATTAGTTCCTAGCTATATATTATACAGCAAATATTGAACTCGCTTTTAGAAGAGTAGTACATACCGACAAACAATACAAACGTTCATTTCGGATTGAGCAATTAATTTTTACGTGGGGGACTTTGAAAATCAATTCGAATTCGCTGTTCATTTCACTTTGATTTATCATTTTGATGTTGAATTCTATTTTCAAACGGTAATTAGCCAGCGAATATGTTTATTTTGTTAGGTTATGACATTTGAGCACATGTTTTCATCGATGTTTATTTGTGAGGTTATGACATTTATATTTAGTTATTTATGTATCGATAATTTCTTAATTGCTTTTGTGACATCAATTTTTTAGTGTTTTCACAATGCCGCTAGCCAGAAGATTTGATCTTTCCCATCGAAACCGTCATGCAAGTACAGTTCGGAATATGGCCAATCAATTGAATATGGATGAACAAGAAATCGCAAGAGAACAGGGCCGTGTTAGTTTCGCCCGACTTCGTGCATCACAAACACAAGAAGAAAGACAGGTGGCAAATGAAACGGCTCAGTTAACAATGAGCAATCGTCGAGCAAATCAAACAACTCAACAACGTGAAAATCGAAATAAACGCGTACGAAGTTCTTTAAGTGTTGATTTAAATCGAGTAGCGTTTCATTACGATTGTACAATTGACCACAGCTCGCATCCTTCCGTTCAAATTGGCTCAATGGAGGTTGTGAGCAACCATTGTGGGGCATTGAAGTTCGATGGAGAAACGCCTGGATTGTGCTGTATCAGTGGCAAGGTTAAATTACCACCATTGCCCTATTGACTAAATATAAAAGAAATACTAATAATTTGTTTTAACTAATTTGATTAAAGGAAAAAACGAACTTCATGAGTCAATTTGTCAAAATCAACTAATATATGTTTCCTAATTCTGAGTGTATTGAACTTTCAGAATTAACTTAATAAATAAATCAGTTTAGTCTCATCATATATAATCATCCTAAACAGTACATTTATTAATAAAATATTGGTTTCTCCCTGAACTATATTCTAATTGGTTTTTAATATACCACCTTTAATAACAATTAGCCTAATCATTCAAAACTTGTACTGTCATCGATAATGGATGTAGACTAGTGATACATTTATTCAACCGATGAATGTAAAGCAGCCAATCGACTCTTCTTGCATATACAACTAGGATTCGTGAGTGTTGGTGCCAAAAACAGGTGCAATTTATGAAATTTTGATGCAGTCTAATTGGTTTCTCATCAATAACTTTTAAAACGGTGTGATTAATTTTATTGAAAACAGTTTGTATATTAAATTAAAGTGAGTTTATATATGTGTCAAATCAATACCATATATAATATTTAGATTAAATGCTAAGGGGGCCAAAAACAGTGACAGAACACTATATATGACTTTGCAACTTGGAAATGAGTAATCTAAGAGAAATATTAATATAAATTCCGTTTGAAGCTTTATATTCTGTGCTTATTTGGGAATTTGCATATTAGCACAGTGAAAGATTTATCTAAAAATATTCAACAATACAACAGGAAACTAAGGTGACACTTCAACACTTGGCAACTAGGGACTCTCAGTCACCTAGATCTACCAACAAATTAACAAAATATGATCAATCAAATTGTATCACATGGGATAACTCTATTCATAATAATTATGACAAATTTGAATTTAGTCTCCAGGCAGAATGCCCATTCATAATGCTCGCAGAAAAGAGATGATCCGATATTGATTAGACACATCATTAGATAATCTTTAATTTATTACCCAATAAATTTTTAAATAATATGCACTGCTAATGAATCATAAATAAGGAACCAAAGAAAGTCACCATTTGTCAAACATTTTGACAACTGAATATGGAGTTTTACGCATAGGTCTGTTAAATAGATTTGTTTTCATTGGCGCCTAGATTAAAAAAAATATATCTAATATATAAAATTGTAGTGTCACAGTGTTTGTTACACAACTCCTCCGAAACGACTTGACCGATTCTTATGAAATTCGGTGTCCATATTCAGTAGGTCTGAGAATAGGATGTAAACTATTTATCATACCCCTAAGTGTTACGTGTCGACCGTTATAGTTGATTAAGCGTCGATCGTAGCAGTGACGCTTGATGATGCTGCATTTTTGATATGTTGTAAGGGCACGTCTGAACAGTGTATATCAAAATTTTCAACCGAATTAACGGACGGGAATACTTTTGGTGGCCGAAAAACTTCGAAATTTTCGGATTTTTGTTCAGTTTTTGGCCTTTATCTCCCAATCGGTGCGTTTTAGGGAAAACGCACAAATAACCATTTCTAAAAAAGATTAAATTTTCTACAATTTGAGTCCAAATGCAGCTCTGTAGGTTTAACAGTTTCTGAGTTATGATGCAATCCTATAATAATTCACCGTAATCTTAGCTCTATCTATAAAATATATAAATTTGTCGTGTAACAATGTTTGTAATAGAACTCCTCCGAAACGACTTGACCGATTCTTATGAAATTTGTGTCTATATTCAGTAGGTCTGAGAATAGGATGTAAACTATTTTTCATACCCTTAAGTGATATATGTCGGCCATTATTATTGATTATGTCTAATTTAAATCCACCAAGTATGGAATTTTACACGTTTGGTCATCAAAAATATCACCAGGAACTTTATTGAAGCAGGAATGTTGACTGGAATCTTTAAATGAGAAGTCGTACTGTAGCCACGTATTCCAATGATACCATCAGATCCCATAATACCGTTCAAAATACTTCAATTCGATGTAAGCTTGGCTTTTGCTAAGACCATCAACAAGTCTCAAGGCCAGACAATGTCCAATTGCGGTTTGGACCTAGAACATCCATGATTCTCCCATGGACAATTATATGTTGAATGCTCACGTGTTATTAAACCATCTAATCTATTTTTATTAGCAAAGGACAGATTAACAAAAATATTTTGCATCGATTAGTGCTCATTTAAATTGAAATAAATAGTTATAATTTAAAAAAATATTACTAACCATATTTAAAAATCAACCATGATATACCTCATTCATTAAACTAATGTTTATATTTTATCAGTTAAGAATTTTGTATATCATTTATTTATTATATACTATACTTGGATATAAGATGAATAAAATGTAAAATCAAATATCTATTTAATTCGTTTTTCCATTCATTCATTGTTTCTTTAAAATTCAAATTTTAACGTAATATTTTTCAAACTATTACAACAGCCAATTTTTAACATTGTATAATACATCATCATATTATAAACTCAGTAATAGTTTGTATAATACATCCAATAGTATTTATTGTATTAAAATATTCAGGGATTTGTAAAGCCTGTGGTTATCAACATGGCAGCTCGATGGTTGCCAACTGATGAGATGCTCCTATTGGGACCAGGGATAATATGTGGTGCGTAAATTAATTTTTTTCCTTACTAGACATAAAAATACAGGTTTCTATATTAGAATTAGATAAATCCGTATAAAATAGTCTGAATATGGTTGGTTGATCTTTCTTCTTTTTTTTTTTTTTATTTCGTCATGTTTTTATAAATGAAAGCAGTTGGATATTTTTTTCCCTGGCTATTTATAAATGATACCTTTTTCTTTGGTTTTGTAGCTTTGGATATGCTACTTATTAGACCGATAGTGCCAGTATATCGTCAAAAAAGTATCTTAAAGGCGATTACTGCTTTTTATAGAGTACTATATACTCTACCAAAATGATAGTATTACAACAAATTGCCTCCAGGAGGAGATTATTCATCAGAGTCGAAAGCAAGTTCTGATGAAAAGCATATAACAATAAAAATGCTCAGTTAACAAACAGGTTTAAGGCCAAAGGTATTATATTTATAACATAGGTTTATAATCAAAGAAGTTAATTACTGTAGTAAATAGTTGATAGACTGTTAGTTAGTAGAAGTCTGTATTTAAACTATACCATTTAATAATCAAGAAATTTCAAGTCAGGCACATCAAAATCAATTCTTAAGGCCAGATGATGTAGTAACCTTGTAAAATATTTATTAGTTTTAATCATAAACAATTAAATCTTTTATTTTTTTTGTAAAACAAAAACATTTAACTTTTTTAATTATTTTTCATATTTTTTTAAATATAACAATTTAAAAGTTTATTTTCATAATTGTATAGAATAATCTAAATTAATAATAATCTAATTTAATAGATAAATAGTCGTCTGTTTAGTGATAAGTTGAAACACATGTCACAATTGTCACTAAAGTGAAGAATGAAAAAAATGGAGTCGATTGGCTTTAGTTCACACCCACTGTATCAAGCCAGACAGTGTTCCTATAAGCTTCTTGACTTGCACATCATAAGCTGTTGGAGCTCAGAATTTCTTTTGGACTTGAAGAATTACTAAATCGCTGCCCACCTACAGGTGTAATTAGTTTAAATCGCTTCATTGATTCGACCACATCGAATTGACAGTCTATCACCTCAACCTCTGATGTCTCAAAATCCTCGCTCGCCCTGCCGACGAGAATCCAGTGACGTCTCAACATCTTCGCCTGCCCTCCCTTCCTAATCTGCTTCGATCTCAGATAAGGAAGTTTTTGTTTATAATGTTTAAACTATAGTCTTTTCAAACAAGAAACGCAGTTCCATTGCGCAGGCGCGAACGTGTGAGGGAAATTTTGGATTATCCATTTTGGAGCTCTCATCGGAAGGTCTAACTTTTTCACGGAAGCTCAACCATCACTAATTGTTAAATCTTTTACCAATAACTTGTAGGACATGCCTGCTTTCGAGCATGACAGCATATTTAAGTTGGACAGTAAGACAGAAGTACAGGTAAGACAGACACAATGTTCAGGTATCCCCCTGCAATGGGTAAAAATCCCACACGCGGGTAGTTAGTGACTTGTTTATGCGTTTTTATTTACCTTTATAAACATTTACTTAAATTTTATCAATGTACCTTTTGTACAGGACTTTATACAGGAGTGTCCTTCATGCTGATGATGGGAGGGTACTTGGGAGCTGGCCACGGCGGTTGGCCTTCTGTATTCTACTTCGCCGGCAACTGTGGCCTTCTTTGGACGATAGCGTTCTATGGGTTAGGCTTCTCAACTCCTGATGACTGTTTCTACATATCAGATCTGGAGAAGAAATACATCAATGATAATGTCCCACCATCGGTTCTTCTACCTTATGTTAGAATTTGTTACTATTTAACTTATTTTTAATTTACACTGATTAATTTTCAATACTTGAGATTAACAGTGTACTAAATTAGGTAATATTACAACAAATATTTTCTAATTGAAACACAAAGGCTAAACAAATCTCCAACGAAACCCAAAAATGGTCCACAAATATTATTCTGAAATATTTAAAAGCAACTTTCGCACCATCGCACCAATATTAACTTTTAAACTATGTATTTCCTGTACCACTGGTCCATTTTGGTTGTACCCTTAATTTTTCTCAGGCTCTATATATAAATAGAACTACAAAATGGCATAGACCTCAATTTTTAACTCAATTCATCATCATCATGTTACCTTTACTTATAAGTTACCACACCCTCCCAATCTATACTTTGATTTTTTTTTATTATTATTATCTTGTAGTGAATTATGTAAACAAAATAATTTTTGTTGGTTAAATTGGAAACTCAAATTCTGGATGAAATGAGAGACCCAATTAAAATAAAAACTCATATTATATTTTATAAAGGCTTAAATTATTCTACATTAATTTTATGAATAATTTGTTAGAGCTCAATATACTTTTAGAGACGCAACATCCCATGGAAGAAGATTTTCACAAACATCCCGCTATATGTACTTCTGGTTTGTTATATAGCAAATAACTGGGCATACCACGTTTTTGTTAAGATATTGCCAATATATTTACAGCAAAACCTTCATTACAACCTTCATGAAGTAATTTTATTTTCAATTATTTCTTTATTGTAGCTTAAAATTAAATAAGTAGCAAATTTTTTAAAAATAATACTTAACTTATTTTATAAATTAGCAGGTACAAAAAATAACAGCTCCCTATTTTACCTCTATTTCCTAATAATACCTCATTTATATTAAGTTTTGATTAAATTTAGCACATATTGTGATTATTAAATCAAATATCTAAACATTTACAAGGACAATATATTTTCCAACATCTTATTCAAAACTTGTAAATAAGCACTGAGTAAGGATAATAAATAACTTCTGAATTAACATAAAGAAAACAATTAAAAGGATAATCATACTGCTTGTAACCAATTTACATCCAGCCATTCTTACTCACATCACTCCTAATTCATTGACCTTTAACTTTATTCTTATGTTAAATAATTTATATTTACCAATATTCAAATTTACAATTGATACAAGAGATTTCCATTTGAATCTGCTTTCCAGTTCATTATTATTAAATATTCTTCATTTTTTTTTCTTTGGCGTTGCTGAGCCTCATCACAGATTGCACACCAGGCTGTTCTATCAGCCGCAACCGCTCTCCATCCTCTCACTCCAAGTTGTCGCATATCCGCTTCAACATCGTCTAACCACCTCATTCTAGGACGTCCACGTCTTCGAGTACCACCTGGCTTTTCAAAAAGCAGTTTCCTTGGTAGACGATTTCCTTCCATGCGCTTCACAGGCCCGAAGCACCTTATCCTGCCCTTTTTTATAATGCTTACTATATCCGGCTGATCGTATAATGCTCTCAAATCTTCATTTTTTTCCTCTGTTCCTCAGAGTAGATTGGACCATGTATTTTTCCGAGCATTTTTCTTTTGCAGCACATAGTCTTATCTCCATCTCCTTCGTCAGTACCCATGTCTCACTGCCATAGCTGACTGTTAAGTGAATAATAGTTTTGTAAATGATAACCTTGGCTTTCCAAGGAAGATCATTGTAATTTACAACTCTATGAATTGAAAAAAAGCAACGACTTCCTGATGCAATGCTGGCCTCAATTTCTTTATATATTTCATTGTTTTCAGTGACCAGCGTTCTCAGATATTTAAAAGCTCTGCAAAATGGGAGGTCATGTCCATTGATACTAATCGTATGCGGTTGATTCGGTGCAGGGTTATAGGTGCTCTTTATGTATTCCGTCTTTTTCTCATTGATCTGGAGACCTCTTCTGTTTGCTTCTCGTTCCATCTCTTCTAACAATCCGGCGAGTGCCGGTAGTGTTCTGGCTACCAAGTGGGTATCATCAGCATAGGGTTATACCTGTGTGTATCTGCCATAGATAGTGCCTCCAGGGTTGGTTCTTATTCTTCATACTGCTCTCTCCATGGAAAAATTGAAGATAATTGCCGATAGAGGATCTTCTTGCCTAAGTCCATTATTGACTGGACCCCCGTTACCCTATTAACGCTGCCATAGGAAATCAATGAAGATATGGTGAACAATATCATCAAAAATTCCTGTGTCTTTTCCAAAAGCTGCCTTAGGGCAAACATGTAGTCCGTTGTCGACCTTCCTTGTCTAAATCCGTTTTGGCATTTACCAGCAATTTTTTACATATACGTCTTCAGTCTCTTACAAATTAAGGACGATAGAACTTTGTAGGCCACGTTAAGCAGGGCTATGCCTCTGTAATTTTCGCACTCTAGTCTGTCTCCCTTCTTATATTTGGGGCATAAAAGAGCTGTAGTCCAATTCATCGGCATTTTTTCGTTTATCCATACATCAAAAATTACTGCGTACAATTTGTCGAGTACTGCTCTCCCACTGTACTTAAGTAGTTCTACTGTTATACATACTGGTGTATTGACATTTTATGAGTTCGTATTTCTCTCTTTCATATTCTTTTACGTCGCCAATTTCCTCTTACTGTTATAAAGTTGGTAAGACTACCTTGTCTTCTTTTTCTGATAGTCCATTCTAGCTGCATTTCTTTCCTGTATTAATCTGATGCAGTCTTCATCGAACCAGTCTGCCCTTTCTTTTTTCCGTGGATAGCTAAGAACCTCCTCAGCAGATGATCTTATAATTCTTTATAGTTTTGGCCAACCAGTATTGACGTCCGAACCGTCACGACATTCAGAGATTTTCTTGTTGGAGCTATCCTTATATACCTGTCTAACTTCTTCATTCTTGAGTTTAATGACATTGTACGGGATAATCTTTTCTCCGATTTCTCAACTGGGGTTCGCGATTTTTTGTTTGTATTTAATGATGCTGAGGAAGTGGTCTGAATTGCAATCTGCTCCCCTATACGCTCGGACATCTCTAATATCTGTTGCATATCTATAGTCCACTAATACATGATCAATTTGGTTTCTTGTCTGTCCGTCCGGGGAGACCCATGTTTCCGTATGTATGTTCTCGTGAGGGAAATGTGTGGTTCTAATTAACAGACCTCTTCCTATTGCAAAATCAATTAGTTTTAGACCGTTCTCGTTGGATTCTTGGTGTCTGCTATGCCTACCTACTGTTGGTTTGAAATCTTCCTGAAGGCCTATTTTCGCCTTCAAATCTCCTTCAAGATTATCTTAGTATCATATCTGGGCAGGCTTTCATAAATTCTTTCCAACGCCCTATAGAAATCATCTTTATCTTCTTCCTCACTGTCTTCTGTTGGAGTATGTACCGAAATCCGGGATTTGTTGCAAAACTTTCCTTTAATTGCCACATTCTATTACTTACTACAGTACCTTATTATCTAGTACTTCAGATAGCACATTCTATTACTAACATTTTTGTATTTCAGGATACTTCCTTTACAGTTCTTTTTAATCCTGAATCCAGTCCCCAGTCTACTGGCTCTATCCCCACTGTTAATTAAGATATAATCTTTGAGCACAGTGAGGTCTGCTTCTCTCCATCTTATTTCTTGTAGAGCCAAAATGTCAACTCCATACCTGCTTAGCACCATCTCAAGATTTCGGCTTGCTCCCACTGTGAACAAGCTTCTTACATTCCACAATCCAATCTCAAGTCCTTTTCCTCGCTGCTACCTAGGGAAGGTTGTCCTAGGGTGTGTACTGTGAATGTTCTTGGTCAGTAGTCACGTTCTATCTCGCGTTTAAGTGTGATCTAGGACAAACCATCTCCTAGCACAACCATTGTCTAAGAGCCAGTCTAGTCTCTACCATGTACTGAACCCCAGACCCTTAGCAGGTTGTTGTGGTACAGTTTCTTTTATCTTAATATCATAGTACACTAGAAAACCATCCGTGCCATAGAAAAATTACTAGGCCACTCACTCAATGGAAAGGTGAATAAAAATTATAATAATTGTATTAATAATAAATAATGGTAATATAAATTTATTTAACATTATTATAATTAGGGAATATAATATATCTAATTTAATGTCACATTTAACTAATGTGAGAACATAATTTATCACAATTAATTAACCATAACAATATATTAACTTAGATATCTTTTAGACAGGATTGATATGTGGATGTCCCTTTCTAGTAGGATGCCTTGTTATCTTTGGTTTGATTATATTCTTTAAATACTTATGGCACAGGGGAAAGCTGAACCATGTAGTAGTCAGACATGTTTGCAACGCCATTGGTATGAACACTTATCTTTAATATTTTATATTCAACTTTGTACGTAATTAGCAAAGATAGTTACCAAACTATTTGTTCGTCTATATATGTATTTTGAAAAAATAAAAAATATGTATTATAAAAAATATATCCGTGGACCCTCAAGAAGGGAAAATAAAGTCAATTACAAACAAAGTTCACAATGGAAACCCCAAATAAAATTATATTCTCAATATATATATATATATATATATATATATATATATATATATATATATATATATATATACATAAAATAGTATGACATGCAATCACTTCTTATATCTAATACAATTATTCAAATATTTCTAATACAAGCCTGATATGGATCTGAGATAGGTGGAGGTAAGCGGGCGCCAGCGTCTAGAATGAGACTTGAAAAGGTAGTGATGAAAGACTGAATTTAAAATCCAGACGGAGGTGCGCTATCGCTACCCCCACCCTCAACATTTCACCTCCCACTCTCCACAAATGTAAACATTAAAGCGGTAAAAACTAGATAAGTTGAACTCTGCTATGGCATAATTACTCATACAGTCGAATACAAATTTGTTAATGCGTTAATACATTCTTATCTCGCTAAGGTACATAGGTGAACGGAACATCCAATACAACTTATATAAACAATATTAAATACGTAATTCTTATAAAAATACCTCAAGACGCAATTTAAACTCCATACATTAAATAATACATAATAATCAATTTGTATAATTATACTTATCAATACTGATAAATCTAATCAATTCATTTTATTAAACTAATCAATACTCATACATTTAATATCATCCTATCATTATACATTTAAATAATATATGTATATGTAAACATTTAAATAATATGTAATATACGTGGTCACCACAAACTGAACAAAACGGAAATTTCCTATCTAAGTAGATCATCTTATTTCCCTGACCTCTGGATTCAATCTATCTAAAACAGTCATTTTCAACTTTGTAGGCACATATGAAAGAGAAGATGTTAAGTTTTTTAAATTGATGTTCATGCCATAACATTATCATAATAGTCCATCCTCTCTACCACTCACACAGTGTGCCATAACTAAAAATAAATAAACTATATATCGTAAGCAGTACAAATTCAGTGAATATTAATTTTATTTTTCTAGTATTTTATTATTTTCTTCATACATTCATCTATCGTGATCAATAAAAATTATCTAAAGTTGAAGACTTTATGCTTTTGCTATAAATCAAAATAACGCAGCAAATTGTTCGAAACAAAATCTCAAATTTAAAAATCACTAAAGGCACTTCTCTTAACATTTGCTTAATAAAGCATTTATTATCTATAATCAATCTATACTAGTATATCTACAGAAATATAGTAGGTGTAGAATATTATTTTCTGTTTTTTCAGGGAAATGTAATAATAGCATAAAGGTTGGAAACTACTTATTCATTATTTCTCTTCCTAGACATTAAAATTATCTGTTAGTCAGATATTAAGGTAGTGAAACATTATAGGTGGTAATGGTTACATGAATTTTGTGTATAAACTCAATAGAAGGCAATGTCTAAAGCAAATGCGGAAAAAGATACATTTTCCCAAGAAAATATTGTCATTTGCACTACAACAGAGTAACCCTGATGTTTATATTGCATTTAAAAATAAAGTGATCAGAATCCTATGCATTTAACTTAAATTATAAGAAAATTACAATTGTATGTAGTTTTTTGGGGGGCTTTAAATTTTAAATTATAAACATGTTACATACATTGACATAAAAAAAAAAATTATAAAAACACCAGATACAAATCCATTTTTATATTCTTTTTATTCAGTGCATTGTGACTTAATTAAGACCTCCATCAGATCCTTTTCAGCTGATGTTGTGGCTTTACCACGTTTTTTGCATATTTGGAGTGCTAAATAAAATATAGAGGGTTTTGTTGTTAGGAAACTTGTTAATTTACTAATTAATTTAATTAGAACTACCCAATATTTTTTACAACAGAACTTTTTTTTTTGATAATGTAAACTACCTTGTTATAAATGAACTACTAGAATAACAATGCGAGATAGACTTGGGTGAGTTATACTTGCAAACTATCAAGCAAGTGATAAAAATATCTTTATAGGTATGAAATATTATACTTTCATGGTTGATATTTAAAAAGTAATTAATTTTGAACTAATGCATTATTTTTTAATATGTTCATTATTATTTTTTTAGCCCACTTTGGATCTGCCTACTGTTACATGTTTTGTTCAACCTCTGAGGGACTAATTCTGACTATGGTTTTATATCACTTGGGATTAGTTATCAGTTTATTCCAGCTATTTGGATTCTACATGAACTTCTATGACTTGTCGCCTACTTATATTGGACTAACAACTGGCTTATGCTGTGGATTCGGAACCATAGGTTCTATAATTGGACCCTATATTACATTCCAGCTGTTCGATAAATATGTTAGTTATAGCATTATTAGCTGATACAAATAATATTACCTATTAGTTGAATCTCTATTACCTTATATAAAATCCAAGCTGAAGCTTTTCTCAAACTAATTGGCAATGACACCATTTTTTTGTAACCACCACAAATCACTATGAAAAACATAGATAAACCTAAAATTAAGGTTAACTCAGCCAATGCAGATTCTTTTAAATTTAATGAATTGAATGCAATTCTACAAGACAAGAAGTGCACAGGCCCAGGCCAAAATGAAATCAGCTATGAAATGCCAACTCTAAATATTTCTAAAGCTAATTCTCATTCATGGATTCAATAATATTTGGGAAATATAAAATATTATTTCCGATAGCAATAACTTATATTTCCAAACTTAGCTGAGCATTCCCATCTATACAGCAGGATATCCATAGATCTCATTTCCGGTTTAGCTCAGACTTTTAACATTGTTATTAAACATAGACTTAAATTTTTAGAATTAAATCAAAACAGTTTTGGCTTTAAAAACACTGTTCATTATGTATATCTACAATACAATACAATATCTAAAAAACAAATCTCCTAGGAGAAAAAACAAATATCTTCCTGGATATTCAAGATTCATATAACAAACCTACCCTAACAAACTCATTTACTCCAAACATCCGATGGTTAGGCTGAAATTCACTCATTCACAACCCTACTGAAGGGGATCCTATAAATCCCTACCTTATTTATATACATGCTATTGAAGTTCCCTCCTGAACATGGTATAACTGGTTGGTTTCATTTAATGCCACTTTAAGTTGCAATGACTATTCAGACGTTGCCATGTCATGTCACAGTGAGAGTCCTATACATAAATATGGAGTCCTCTATTTTTTTCTATCAAAGTATAATTAGGTTAGGGATCTATAAGGAGTATTTGACCCTGCGCATGCTCAGGACTGTCATTTTACCTCCCCTCTGAATGACAGCGTAAACAGAAATTTTTTACTCCCTTAAAAAGTTCTAACGCCAACTGCCGGACTGTGAACTCGCTTGGGTATAGTAGGTTGTAATACTAACCATTTCACCAAAGCAATGCTATAACTCTTAGCTAATTGTAGGTAAATAAGCAGAAAATATAAATACTTTTGAAGGAAATACATGATCATTTCCTTCATTTGCTTCATTCCCTAATAACTGATATTTCATCAGACTAATCGTTCAACATGGAACAGAATTTTATAATTGATTTAATAAAGTGTATATAAAAATAAATTAGTGAGCTGGGATCATACTATAAAAAAATATTTGCCAAGAACAGTTCAGTCCAAAAAGAAATTAGAAAAATTTTATTCTGATAATAATTATTGTTTTAATTTTTTTATTCTTGTATTATTTTGCTAACAGGGAGATGATGTAGAGGCATGGGCAAAAGACAGGGAATTCATAAGCTGGCGAAAAGCCTATGATCTCATTAGTTTGAACTACTTCATTGCAGGGACAGCTTTCATGTTCCTAGGAGAAGTGAAGCAACAAGAATTTGATAAGAATGAACTAATAAAGCCTGCAAAAGGCAATTAATTAAACATGCTTGAACTTTTAAAAAGAAAACCTAACTTGTTATTTTTATTCTTTTAATAATACCTAAGAACAAACATTTTTTTAAATCTAATTTTTCTGCAGTATTTCCCTTCAAATAATTTAAATGAGAAACAAAGTAACAATTATGTAAAAATATAATAGGGAATAAATTATTCTAGGTTATACATATTTCTGTTATCTATATTAAATAGTTTACTGTAGTAATTAACCTAAGGTGGCAGTACAGAGTAAAATAAAAGTAGAGAAATGTATTCTCTAGAGTTAAAAGGAATTGTACATGTTACTAAGGTGATAATCGTTAATTTAAAAAAAGAAATAGATTTTTCGAAAAATAGTTATTGTTTATTCTAAGCAAGCAGTTTTAAAACAAATTTTTTTTTTTAATTGGGCCCAACAACCCAGTGATGAGTCCTGGCCTCCACCAACAGCTTCTGCCAATCGTTGTGGTTCTGAGCAGCTGCCATCCAGTAGTGTACACCAAGGATGTTCCCGGCATCAGCCGCTACTCTGTCACACCACCTAAGCCTGGGTCTTCCTTGTCTTCTTTTTCTGTATAGAGGCTCTGTCAGCAGCTTCCTGGACAAAACTTCCTCACTCATGCGAACCACTTACCCGGCCCTCCGCAATCGGCCCAGTTTTATGACCTAGACAATATTCAGTTCTTTGAAAACATCATATAGCTCCAGGTTCTTGCATCTCTTCCAGTTTCCATCCACCAGCACTTTCTGCTCAAATAGGAGGTCTTGTTCGCAGGCCTTGGTTGTTGTCCAGTTTTCCGAGCTATACATCTTGTATAGGTGCAACTTTCTTTGCCAAGAGTATACGACCAAGCCATTTCCTCAGATCAAAGTAGCACCGGTTGGCAGAAACAATTCTTCTTCTTGTTTCAACATCTACTTGGTTACTCTGGGTCACCATTGCGCCTAAATATACAAAAACAGAGACCTGTTCAAACGTGTATTCTCCCAAGGCCACCATCTCACCCCACCTGGGTGTCTCTTCTGTCAACAAGTAGTTGGTCTTTGCCTGGTTCACGTTGAGCCTAAGTCTTCCTGCAGGACCGACCAGCGCCAAGAATACCTCACTGACAGCCTGTAGAGAGCGACCAATGATGTCTATATCATCTGCGTAAGCTAAGATTTGTACATTCCGGTTGAAGATGGTCCATCCAACCTGCACGCCAGAATCACTCACAGCCTTCTCCAGATCAATATTGGAAAGAAGGCAAGCAAGCGCATCTCCCTGCCGTAGCCCCTTAGTCGCAAGGAATTCTCCAGATAGATTTCCACTGAAGCACACCAAGCACATCACCCCATGCATCGTCAGCCTCACCAGGCGTATGAACTTTCTTAGGATTCGCAGTTCCTCCATCTGTAGGGGCCAATGGCCCTCTCCGCATAGGGAAGCAGGCGAACAAACAGAAGGTTGGAGAAGACTTTGTATCCGGAACTCAACAAGGATATGCCACTGTAGTTGCCGCATACTAAGCAGTCACCCTTCTTGTGGATAGGGCAGATAATCGACCTCTTCCACTTAGAGGGTATCACTTTTTCCGTCCACACTGATGCAAGATGATCCTGAATTATCTTCACTGCTTCACAATCTCCATATTTCAACAGTTCCGCAGGGAGTCCATCATACCCAGGAGCCTTGTGGTTCTTCAGCTTCACCTACATTATTCTAGATTAAATAAATTTTTCTGTTATCTACGTGGGTGAATCAAATATAAACGAGACTTTTTGTCCTGGAAGCTCAGCGAAGGTGCGGGAACGTTCCTGCGTTTAGGGGTGTTGGGTAGGGATGCCAGGAGTGGTGGAAGCAGGCGGGCGGATGCGCTCGAACTCACCAGTTACCGTCGTGACAATGTCTGAGCAGGATGTATCCCCCTCGATTGCGCAACGTATTATCATCAAATTTCTTGCTGCTGAAGGTGTAAAACCGGCTGAAATCTTGAGAAGGTTGACTGTACAGTTTGGGGAAGAGACACTTTCTCGTGCCAGAGTGTTTGCATGGCATAAACAGTTTGTGGAGGGTCGTGATCGTGTTCTGAATGAAAGCCATGACCGCAGACCTCACTCCAGCATCACAGCAGACAACATCAGCCGTGTTCGACAGCTTATTGAAGGTGACAGACGTCTAACCACCAGTGCCATTGCAAGTGAGGTTGGGATAAGCTATGGAAGCACTTTTTCCATACTCACAGAGGAGCTAGGGTTTCGTAAGGTGTGTGCCAGGTGGGTTCCTCGAGTGAGTCCCTGACGAGAGAAAAATTGGAGCAACTGGGCTGGGAGACGCTAGAACACCCTCCCTACAGTCCAGACTTAACCATATGACTTTCACCTGTTTGGCCCACTCAAGGAAGCTTTGGGAGTTCAGAGATTCGTCAGTGACGATGAGGTTGAAGCCTACGTGCTCAATTGGCTGAAGACACAACCTACTTCATTCTATGAGGACGGGATTGGAAAATTACCTATGCGCTGGGAAACATGTATTTCCAAATCAGGACACTATGTAGAAAAATGAGGTGTACTTTTCTTTGTGTTCAAAGTAAAAATAAAAAAATTAAAAAATAAGTCTCGTTTATATTTGATTCACCCACGTATATTAAATGGTTTACTGTAGTAATTAACCTAAGGTGACAGTACTGAGTAAAATAAAAGTAGAGAAACCTACTTTATAGAGTTAAAAGGAATTTTATATGTTATTAAGATGATAATCGTTAATTTAAAAAAAGAAATAGAATATTCGAAAAATAGTTATTGTTTATTGTTAGCAAAAAAATTTAAAACAAGTAATTTAATAAATTTTGCACAAGTTTTGCCACCATCTATAACAAAAATCTTACTACAAGTCAAGTTAATTGTTAATGAAGATAATTCCTCAGTTTTTCAGATGCAGATGGTGCCTGATTCTTAAAAGATATAGTTTCAAATTATAAAGAAATAGAATAGAAACAAATCTTTATTTTACGACTAGATCCTTTTAGAATAATGAAAAAGTAAATACTAAGTTACGAACAAATTATTGGTCTGGCCAAGACTAATGAGTGGATAAAAAAAAACCTGTACCACTACAACCCATGAATGAGTCTGGGGTAGTACATGGAATAGTCCAGGATCCATGGTCCATTTTTGTACTTGTTTACTATCAAGCGAAATTTTCATGAATAACTTCCGTTTTGATAAGACGCCCAACAATTTTCTGTGCGAAAATTCTCTATTGTGGTAGCTAACAGAGGTAGCAAGGATAAAATATGTCGATTTGATGATTCTAAAAAAATTATTACTGAGTTTTTTTGTTAAATCTCAAGATAATTATCTAAATTATTTAAAAAAATATTTGTCCTACAATATTTTTACGGGCTATACATATATTATCACTCCTGCTAAGGTATGCGCAAAAAGCTTGGGAAGTTATGCTTCTTTCAAAATATACTGGAACACTTTCCTGATTTTTTTTTCTCAGATTTAAATGCATTTATTGTTTAATTTTTGAGGTTATCTATTAAAATATCTACGTTTACTTTTAAAGTAATGGTATGGGCTACTGGGTATTAAAATGAGTTAAACTACTCCTCAATTAAAGATACTAATATTTATTAACAATGTGACAAAAAGAATACAATTAAATTATTAAACTGATATAAATTTACAATAACAATATTTTAAATATTTATTATCTAGACCTAACTCCTATTTAATTATTACAATAATATAAGATATTACTAATACTAAATAGCTTAACTATTAACATAAATTTGTACGAATACCATAAAATTACAACTACTACTTAACTAATTAACTATTACTAATTAACACTTACAGTTCACTAATTAAAGTCCACCAACCGTAAGATTCTCCAAATATCACAAACTGACACACAATAATAAACAGAAACAGTTTATTACACTCACAAGACTGTCACAGTCCACTGATACCCTTATTACAATGGGCGGTTCAACACTGAATAGTTTATCACACTCACTTATTACAGTTCATCACAGTGTCTGGTCTACTCTCAGACTCACTCTCTCTAGGCAAGAGGGGTATTTAAATGGGCAAGGCTGAACATTCTAGATCACGGAAGTAGGGGAAGACTGTTCTGGGAATGTCGAGAACCTTCTTGATCTCTTCCGACAAAAGGAGCCGTTCGAGAAGGTTCTAATCCAATCTTAACTTCTCCCGCCAACTGCTTAAGACGTTAATCCCTTGTTTCCGTCTTCCTCTCTGTGACCGTAACAATATGTCTGGTTTGATCAAAGAGTTCCCTCCTTCCAACATGTATTGATAACGAGGTCATCAAAAATGATTACTAACCAGCTGATTTTTTTTTTTTTTTTTACTTAGTTAATATTTATGTAATTTAACAGTCATATTCTCCAACAAATTGTGTCGTACGTTATCCCGGTCCTAAGCTCAAAAGTAGTAACCTAAAAGTAAAACACTAACCTATTATGTAATATTTTTGTCCTACAGTTAGTAATGAGAAAAATGGTCTTGTGGTATTAACAATTTCTGAGTGTAGGACTGGGATAACGTACCACGCAATTTGTAGGACAATGTTACTGTTAAATTTTATAAATATTAAATAAGTAAAAAACAAAACAAAAAAGAGCTGGTTAGTTATCATTTTTAATGACTTTGTTATCGATACATATTGTAAGGAGGGGACTCTTTGATCAAACGATACATTTTGTAGGACAAATATTTTTTCAAATAATTTAGATCATTATCTTGAGATTTAACAACAAAAAAAAAACCAGTTAGTAATAAATTTTTGAGAATCATCAAATCGACATATTTTATCCTTGCTACCTCTGTTAGCTACCACAATCTAGAATTTTCGCACAGGAAACTGTTGGGCATCTTATCCAAACGAAGCTATTCATGAAGATTCAGCTTGATAGTAATCAAGTGCAAAAATGGACCATGGATCCTGGACTAGAAGAGACTGTACTGTTTCAAGGACAAGAGTTGTGCAGGGAGGTGATTAGCCCCTAGATCAAGCTCAACTGCCAGATTTTCCCCCCTTTTTTTTGCACCCACTTTATAAATGCTTATAAATGAGTAGCTATGGACATAAAATTACTTAATTTGGTAATTAGAAAGTCAAAGAACAGAAATTGAAACACTGCTCTATTTTCTCAGAAAAATTTCTAGATGTATAGGCTTCTTTGTGAACAAATTTTGTTATCGAGAATTCAATAGAGTTCCTTTCAGGGCCCATGAGGAAGGTTAGATCCTTTACCTTGTTTTTCCACAAAGTAACTCAATATTCTATGAGCAAAGTATAGCCCATGCCATCTGTAGGATTAGCTGACACTGGAGAGTACACACTAACCAGTACCTCCCATGTCTGTAATGATTACTGAAAGTGATTAAATGAGTATTTTCTTAGATAAAAGCCATTAATATACATTTAAAATCTTAGGAAAAAAAGGAAGTATTTCCATTATTTATACATCGTGGTTGCGGTGAACTTCGTTGTTCATTGATTACCTAGATAATTGGTCAAAAAAAAAAAAATAATAAAAGTAGGCTTCTTTGTAAAGATTAAAAAATGGATAAAATTTAGTCAATCTAGTAGTACTGTTCACAAAAATATAACTTTTATATCAGATAGCCCAATTGAATGGATGAACTTAGGTATCTTATTAAAAAATTCATTTAACAAAGTTATAAATATTTTTATTTTTTAAATGGAAAAGATAGGCCCTCGACCAGGATTTGAACCCGGAACCTTTGTCTCACCGTGACATCGCTCTGCCAATTGAGCTATGCCGGTCGAGAACATCCCGGTTGAGGACCTATCTTTTCTCTTTAAAAAATAAAAATATTTATAACTCATAAAAAATGACCAATAATTATAAAAAATTATAAATAATAATATGACGTAAGTCAATAAGATCCTAAATTAAAATTAATTTTCAAAGAACTTCGTTCTAGTGTATTCATCGCAAAAATGGCGGGAGCACACTGGGGCTTTAGGATCTATAAGAGAAAAGCTTTGTCCTCGACCGGCATGGGCCTTGGATAGCTCAATTGGCAGAGCGAAGTCATGGTGAGACAAAGGTTCCGGGTTCAAATCCCGGTCGAGGGCCTATCTTTTCTCTTTAAAAAATAAAAATATTTATAACTCATAAAAAATGACCAATAATTATAAAAAACATCACATTTTTTTATTTTACTAGTGTCAACTTTCGAAGTATCTCATTCCTGATGGTTTATTAGATCTTGATAATTTCTGATTCAATAAAATTTTTCTCATCAGGATCTAGAAAAAAAAAATTACATTCATAAAATAAAAAAATTAAGCATTTTATAAAATTAACGATAATAGAAATAATAATCTTTTGATACAGTTCATATTATAAATTTAAATAGTAATCATGTAAGCCCTTGTATTGAACCATTTCTAATGTTAGCTAAGTTCAATAATGAATTGATTAAATTTTTTTTTAGAAATTAAAAAAAAAACATTGTCTCTGAGATCAATTGTAATAATTATATTTCAGATTTTAGCAAAAGTAAATAAATTACTGAAAATTTCTAGTGGCTCAATTGAACAAGCTACTTCCATTGTTAATACCAAGGACAAGCTAAAGTGACCCTTACCAAAATGAAAGTTGTATAAACCAGATTAATTTATTCTACTCAATTTACTTGAAACACAGACCACTATTGAAACCTTTTAAACTATTTAGGGAAGTTGGCTTTAGTACCATGGATGTTAGAAGATGAAGATAGAGTACATCTTGATGAAAGATTGTTGAGAAATTGAAAATCGTGGACTATAAAACAATGAATAATAAATAAAATATTTATATATATATATATATATATATATATATATATATATATATATATATATATATATATATATACATTATGTTAACATTTTATCTGGCTGGCTAAAATCAAAAGCTTTTCTTCTTGCAAAAATTATAAAAAGAAGTAACTTTTTTTTCAGGAAAATAAATAAAATGAAAATCATTCTATGTGGTTGCCACCAGCAGAAATGTAAGTACTAAATATCAATGTCACACTGAGCCATAAATATTCTAGGCAATTTTTAATTGCCTCTCTGAATAGGCTTCGAAGCACCTTCAGTGAAGCAGAAGTTTGTTAGAACATGGTCAGTGGCTGCATGCAAAGTTTTACCATTTGTTGTCAGAATAATGAACTTCATTGCTTTCTTAGTTTTTTCCCATACAAAAAACTTTAATTATTCAAGTATGAGATGAAAATAGTTGACTGGATGATCTAATGTAAAGGAGATAGTTGGGAAACCTTGGCACATAATTATAAATTTATTACTTTTTCAGTGTTCTTTTTGACTGCACCCCTCAACTATCTCCTTTACATTTAATTATTCAACATTTGACAGTCTTTGCAGACCAATTCAATTCCTGTTTAAAATCAGTCCTTTTCAACCAATAACCCGACGATAGCAAGTTATTTTTATTTTATTAGCATGTGTTATCGCAATAAATCTGCGAATGGTATACAAATTAGATAATTATAACAAATAGAGAGCCAATGGATTGATATGGGAAACTCCAGAAGCACTGGTGAAATATGCTGGAATTCTCTTATAAAACCAGAAAGCAAATACTGCTGCAATAATAGTGATCTGAAATAGAAAAATAGTATTTTGTTTCCAATGATCAACAATAAAAATAGAGATCTTACACCTTCAACATATGTGGTAAATTTGAGAGAGATTGAAGAATAATTGATATAGATTAGGATAATACAATGATGGTTAAGTGATCACAACAAAGCACAGTAGATATTTATAAAAAAAAAATATTACCTTCATCTTCTTTGATATCATTGAAAGGCTGTACTTTTGTGGAACTTAGAAGTTCCCACAGAATTCCACTCCAAAGATAAAAAATAGCAATAAAGAAGTAAACGGCTTCTTTGGCTTGAAAGAGAGATTGTGGACCAGAAGGATCCTGTTCAACAAATTTTATTTTATTAAAATCTTCAATATTACTTAAATAAATGGATGGATTCATGTTAAAAGGCCAAAGGCTATACAATTTGTTATTTCAATAGTTTTGAAGACTAGAAGGTTCAGTATAACTACATATTTATAAGCATTGTTACTCTTCAGATCAGTCCTGGCTAATAAAATACCTGATCATAATATTTTTTTTTATAGAATGATAATTGCTTTTACTACTCATCATTCTGGAAATCTAATAACCACAGAATAGAGAAATCAGTTAGTAAATGAAAATTAGGAATTATAAAATATTTAACTAATATTGAAAATCATAAATGAAAAGTTATTAATAAGGGGTTTAAAATTTTGTAATTCATACTGCCAAAGTATGTAATATTGAAATAGATAAGGTTATTCTAAATATAAAATAGCTTATTTTGGGCCAACCATTTCCCTTTAGATGTCATGGCTGGTTCTAATCATTGTTATAGGTCATATATATATACAATAAATTTGTCATAATATTAATTGCAGTGAGTTCCTATGTATTCACTGACGGTAGAAAATTCTTGTGAGTAAGCAACATAATCGAGTAATCTGTGATGGTATCAGTTCCGAGGTTGTCCTTTGAAGTCGAGTTACATTAAGTTTTAACTGTTTATTCATTTCCTTTTGGATGTTCTCCAAAAATACAAGTTATCGTATGAAAAAGAGAACGTAGTTATGGGAAATATGTTTATTTCGATAACCTTTACTTCAAAAACTTAACGTTTCAACAAACATATATCATCTATACTTTGAAATGTCACTTGGTACGTTTATTTCTCGATGAAATGATAACTCAAATTTATATATTTCCTATAATTACATTCTTTTTTCCATACTAAAGCTCACGACTATTTTGCAAAGCACGGTAGTATTGAAGAATTGCTCTGGCTGCTACAGGTCTTTGCTGAGTTTGCCATATTACTGTGATAATGATAATACTGTTACATAATGCTGGTAATAATAATACTATTGAGAAAGGAGGCACCCCTATTATAGAATAATGGGGTTTTACAATTCAGTTTTGTTTCTGATTTTGCAAATCATACTACTATTTTGAAATTCAAGCAGATATGTAATATAGGACATATTAAAAAAAACAAAAGAAGTCCTTAGTCTTAAGCTTACATTATATTTGCAAAGAATTTTAATCTATTAGTTTTATACAATAAAAAATTTCCATTGTTTCGATTATAATTTTATTTGATTCTACTTTTTTCTACTCATCAACTCCCAGGCAGCAATAACTGCACTTGCTTGCAATGCCTCTACTGACTGCTTCAGAACCATTCAATGTTGGACTAGACCGGCAGAACTCATCTAATCCGGTTGGACAGTAACCCTATCATGGGGGCCCAGCTATAAAAGATTTACTGGCAACAAAAGAAAGAGCCTGATATTAAGGCCAAGTAGGGAGATGAGTCAGCCCAACCCGACTTTCCGCTCACCCTTATAAGAGCCAAGAGCTTGATACACATCACCCTCTCCAGGGCTACAAACACAGCTCTTAAGACCCTGAGTGAGCACTGGCAAAAAGTGTGGGAGTCTTGCCACCGCTGGACCAATCCCGAGGGGAGCTAGCTAGATGGAAGATAATCTATGGCGCAGTTTCGTTTGGCCAAGAGACATGATTACTTGCAAGCCCACATTGGCCATGCCGCTGATGAAGCCTGCCCATTGTGCAATCTTGCAAGAATGGATAGTGAACACCTACAGAACTGCCAGAATCTATCGTGCCTGGATGAAGACATTATAAATCGCTACTGGGAGGCTCAACATGGAATGGTTGAGGAACCACGTACGGGCAGTGGATAAAAAAAGAAAAAAAGAATTTTTCTTATAATTA
The DNA here is from genome assembly GCA_037127475.1 of Arma custos. NCBI lineage: Eukaryota > Metazoa > Arthropoda > Insecta > Hemiptera > Pentatomidae > Arma > Arma custos. The sequence goes on along the minus strand of CM073760.1, from coordinate 83,076,786 downwards.
AGATTTCATTAGGTTATATCCGCATCCCCAATGAATAGGTGGTTAAGTCGAATTTTTCCAGAGGGCTTGTAAAAGAGTTGAATATAAAGCATAACTCCTTTTCAAGCCGATGCCTATTTTACCTTCTTATTCACTATGAAAATAACATGATTACACTTTTTTTAAGTCCAAAAGTTCAAAGTTTGAAGAAAATTCAACTTAGCAACTTATTCACTGGGGCTGCAGATATATATATATATATATATATATATATATGCTAAGAATTTTAATTTTATTACAAAATGTATTTATTATAAGAGCAAAACAAAACTGAGATCTTTAATCTCCTTGGGCCAATGATAATTACAGTTTGGGATGGGTTGTAACAATTTAAATTAAAACACAATTTTTATATAATAACCACTCACATTTATCTCATCCAATTTTCTTCAAACTTCTTCACCCATAACAGTGACGCCGAATGACACCGATGCTTCTCTTGACACTTGAAAACTGATCCTTACAGCATACTCTCAATGGTAGAAATGCTTGTAGAGATTCTACCTTCAGGACAGCCAATCTTCAAGTCATGTAACTTAAGTCCTCACTCAGGGCGTTCTTGAAGAGAGTTGAAAAAACTGTGAAGGTCCTATCCTCAGGACCCCACGCTGCAGAATGCTTGAAAGATGGCGGGAGCCTTGCATTGTCCATAGTGTGCGGCAATGCCATTTGTATGATTTGCAAATCAGTTTTACTTATAAAAATTTTGTTTTTCATTGAACGAACCAAATATTAATTTTAATAAAAAAAATATATTTTATAAGTTTTGGAATTATTTTTATTTATTTCTAACATATTTTGAACCTCAACAATATATATTATCCTAAATTCCAATAAAAGGTCTTAATTAAATCAACAAATCTTACCACTTTGGAAATTATTGGACTTTCTTTTCTAAACAGATTTGACTATCAAATAATTTGTAATCATCAATACTAGGTTCAGTGAATGAAAAACCAAATATTATGTGCTGTCTTTACGATAGAATTAAATTTGATTGTTTATACAAGTAATTATTAACTGCTAATATTAACTAATATTTACATTATCTAATTATAATTATAGATACTAACTTCGTAATAATATCTGAGAAGGCCAAAGGAAATATAAGGTCCCAGTATTGAGGATACATGGGCAAGACCGACGACAATGCCAACGATCAAACCAATATAGTTTGGTGCCAGGTCTATATAGTTCATATAAAAACCATAGAACTGGAACGTGTTTAATATCATTCCAATGCAGTGAAAGGAAAAGCTCACGTAGTAATTTTCTATAAAGGCACAGTACATAAAAAAGTAAAAAGATCCAAACTGACCTATAAAAAAAAAATAATATAGATATTGAATTGTTAATCTATAATCATTAGCTAACCTTACCCAAGTGTTTAAGGATTAATACATGATAATAAACCACAAGGCAAGCAATAACTTTTTATTAAAAAACTTGTTTGTTTTTTAAAGGGTGTAAAAAATTCTTGGTTATGTCGTCCTTCGGAAGGGACGCTAAGCTGTACCATCTTTTCAAATCGAAAATCTGTTTTTTTACTATTTAACAAATATATGAAACATATCTTCACAATGTAGATTGTATAAAACATATATGCATCAGCGTTAACACACAGACACAGACACACGCATGTATGTATTAGTAAGAATTTAGCAGGATTCTACGAATAACTACAGGTGTGAGACAATTTTCAGAAATTAGACTAGTTTTAGGATCTACTTAATTTACCTATTTCAATTTTATATTCATAATAGACAACTTGTGTTTAGTTACTAATTTCTTTTTTCTATTTTATTCAAAAAATATAAATGCAATGTACAGTAATAAAGTAATAACCAATTCCATTGGAAACATGACGAATTTCTGAGTGATTTATCTTTTTCTTTTTAATCAAGAATTTTATCACATGGTATTTGCCATAAACAAGTAAATAGACAAAGAAGTAAGGGAGTCCCATCACTAATCCAACCTAAAATATAATTATTTCATAATTAATAATTGGAAAATTAAAAAAAATAGTAATCTAAAATAAAATATTAGTAAGAAATTTGCGTATTAGCAAAGGGCTAATTTAATGATATTTCCACTTTCATAAAATGTAATGGTGAATATAATTTTAACAGAGAATCTGTGCCTATAATTTATAATATTGGAAATGCTTTCACTTATATTATGTAAGAATGTTAATAATATTAGTTTAAAACAAGCTCCAGTATGAACTAAATGAACTAAAATAATCTAATTGTAAAGCTTAATATTGATTTTTGTTTAATTTGGTGAATAAAATAATGTTTTTAATTTATAAATATGCATACACCCTCATAACTTTATACAATGTTTTTGATAATAAACACATAAACATGATGGTAATATTGATTGACATGATAACATAAAACATAATTGTTCCTTTTTTTTTCTAATAATATGCATGTCATTTTATAGGGGAATTGGTCATCTTAATGCAGGAAAGTTTAAGAGCTAATAAGCTCCAATATACTATCCAAGATATTTAGGTTGTCATGGATAACTTAATTACAAATAATTGGGAACAATATAAGGATTTTTTTGGAGATGTGAAAATTGTAAGTTGTTAAAATACATATGATAATATGAATATTTTATTTTTAAAGTTGGATATTACTTATTTCAGTTTAAACCTAGCCTCAAATTTTCAAAATACATTTCAAATCAATTTTAATTAAAGATTCAACTGTAATCCTTTGAATATGAATAGGTATTGAATAACAATCAATACCTTTGTAAATTCAAAAATTTGTTAATGTTGTAAAATAATGCAATTTGTGTTTTAAAACAAACATTGTGCAAATAAAATTTTAATAATTATTAGTAATTTTTTATGAGTTATAAATATTTTTATTTTTTAAAGAGAAAAGATAGGCCCTCGAACGGGATTTGAACCCGAGGGCCTATCTTTTCTCTTTAAAAAATAAAAATATTTATAACTCATAAAAAATGACCAATAATTATAAATAATAATATGACGTAAGTCAATAAGATCCTAAATTAAAATTAATGTTCAAAGAACTTCGTTCTAGCGTATTCATCGCTAAAATGGCGGGAGCATGCTGGGGCTTTAGGATCTATGAGAGAGAAGGTTTGTCCTCGGCCGGGAGGGGCCTTGGATAGCTCAATTGGCAGAGCGATGTCACGGTGAGACAAAGGTTCCGGGTTCAAATCCCGGTCGAGGGCCTATCTTTTCTCTTAAAAAAATAAAATTTTAATACTTTGTATTTTGTATTAATAATTTTTTATATTGAAAATCTTAATAATTTAACAGCTGTTTAAAAATAAGGAAATAAGGTACTTCTTTTTTCCCCAAGAACCTATGAACATTTAAATGAGATGTATTGGCCATGAGATAAGGCCTACAAATTATAAGTAGTTTTTTGAGCCTTCTTTGAGTTGAAAAGATATTAATGTTTTGTATTCAATGATGTATTCAATATGAAAGTTTTCTTATGCACTATCTTGAGATCTACCAAAAGAGGTACCTAAAAAAGGATCTACCAAAAATTTTTAGGTTTGAGAAAAACTATAAAGCTAATTAACTCAATAAGCTAAGGATTTTTTAATTAATATGTTGAAAAAGTGATTATTTTTGAAGTTTTTCTATTAATTAAAAAAAAAAACAATTGAATAGTTGCCTGGAAGGTCTATGTAATGGCCCCTACCGCTAGTGTTAGTTTCTAATTGCCTAAACAATCAATAGAGGTCAGGGATAACACAATTGTTGTCCATATGAGAGGATGGTTGGTCTCTCAAGAAACAAAGTTCCAGTGGAAAAAGGCACATGTGAAGGTATCCTAACCTTACTAGTGTTACTTACAAGGGCAAAAGTGCAAAATCTATAAAATGGGAGAAAGGCGTATGTGGCAGTCACCTTTTAAATTATCCGTTCTCTTATTTTGGCTCTCCCGTAAACTTGAAAAATGTAACATACACCCTTCTTCCAGGCAACTATTCAATTGTTGTTGGTTGGTGGAAAAACCATCTAATTCCATGTTGATATAAGATAAAGCAGTTTCAGTTTTCTACTTTATAAGTATTTACAGGTGCTTACTTAAGATAACATTAATTTTTTGTTGTATGATTTTAGTAAGACTTTCAAAGAGTTTTACCTTGTTATTGACAACCCACTTTTTGTATTTTTACTCTATTTTTTCCAATACTATTTAGCTTACAAACTAGATAATGATTTTATCACTCAATTTGGCACCATATAAAATTATAGTATTACTTGAGGTGTTTAGAATAAATAGCAAATAGCTCTGCTATTTCTAATTTTTTTTGCATTTTTCATTAGTTTAGTCAAGCAACTTTATCTAACACGACACTTTTCCACCTTATTTCTCACTGTTTTAGCCCGGTTTTGAATTTTAATTTTTGGGAGTATAAAATTGATTGACAACTGGTGAAAAATATGGAATTTTTAAAATTTTGGAGTTGTCCACTTTTGATCCTGAACAACTCATTTAAAAATAGACCTTTACCGTTTGACAGAAATATTAATTGACATTAAATTAGATATAAAAAATTTCTTCTTACTTGTCTAACATCTAAATGCAAACTATTTTCATAAAACTGAGGAATTATCTTGATAAAGGATTGTATAGCATAGTTGTTCGCTGATTGGCTTATTACTAGTGCGTACATTGGAGCACAGGTGAGAATCCCTTTCCATGGAATATATGATTTCTAGAAATAAAAAGTAATTACTCAAAAAAATAGGTTAAGAAATAAAAATAAAAAACTAACTCACATTATACTTAAATTTATTATTTACTAACACTGCTGTAAGTTGTAATCTAGCCACTAATAATGACAACTACATGGTTGGATACAGACTTGCGGTTTAAAATTGAATTTGACAAACACTGATTCCTTTGTCAGAGATGTAAATCGAACATCAAGCATATAATTTTTCATTGTATTTTGTACAAATCCCAAAGGTTATATTAAAATAATTTATTAAAACTTTTTGTGATACAAGAACAATGTTTATCATGAAATAGTAATGTTTATCAGAAAACAAAATACTAATAGTGAATATTTCAAATATAAGCTAAAATGAAGTGTGAAATGTTTAAAACTCATCATAATTTTTTGATTGACTGAAATAATTTTAGCTCCAATTGGTTAATTAAAATGATTTATACAAATGTATTTTTAACCTATATTCAGCTGTATATTTTTTTTAAGTTAGTAAGAAAAGTGCTTTAAGAAATCTAGGTTTGTCTACTTACAGGCTAATTTAATAAAACTCCTGTGTGCTGAAAATAAGAAAAAAATTGATATCCAAAGTTAAATTAACTAAATTTGTCAAGAAAATCATAACTAGTTCCTTACATATGATATTCGAATAGCTGATGGTAAGCTGTCTTCAATATATTTTCTCTCATTTGCAGAAATATAAAAACATGTATTAGGACTTGAACTTCCTAATCCTATGTAGGCAAGACACCAAATGAAGCCGATGTTACCAGAGAAATAGAAGATGGAAGGCCACCCACCCTGACCTGTGCTCAGATAGCCACCCATCATTAAGATCATTCCGTTTCCCAAGAAAAAACCTTAAACAATATTATATTTATTAAATATTACAATATATATTTAACTTGGTAGGATTTTATTAAAAGTTAAAATTTAAGTTGGATGAGATTGAAGAGGTTGGCAAGTTGCAGCCCCAGTTTGGTGGCATAAGCTACAAAATGGGGGCTGTCATAGTGTGGTGGCGCGGCGCTTGTAGAAGTGGACCCAAACTCATGCTGGGAAAGCTACAAAGATTAGCCTGTCTATTGATGACGGATTCTATGAGGACCACTCCGACTGCTACAATTGAGATAGTACTTGATCTAAAGCCTCAAACATTAGAACTGGAGTACCGAGCCATGATCTCCCTGTACAGGCTGAGGAAACTGAACATAATCCCATCTGTATAGGCTCACTGCAGCTCATGGGAGCTGTTCTCTAGAATTGAGTCCAATCACATTTTGGCCATGAAATCGGATTTGAAGATAAGGGACTTTATGCCACCCAAATATAGGGTCAAAATTGACTCAGGAAAATCGTCACAAACCTTGCAACGGCATCAAATGTTATACAGATGGCTCTCTTACAGCCACTGGTGCTAGGGCAGGGTTCTGGAGGAAGGACAAACCTGGGGTAGGCACTTGGATCTCTGTATTTCAATTAGAGGTACTTGCTATAAACTACTGTGTACGGTCACTACTGGAGGAGGGAATGTCTTCTAGAAGAATAATCTTCTTTACAGACAGCCAAGCTACCATTGGTGCACTAAGTGAGCACAGTACAAACTCACAGATTGTTTGGGACAGCTACACAGTTCTTAACAAACTGGCGGAGAATAACAGGGTTAGCATTGAATGGGTTCATCTTAAAAAAAAAAACCTGCATTCCAGTCAATATATTTTATTCTTTTATAAACGAGACGTTTTGGCAAAATCTAATGCCATTTTCAATATTAAAATACATCAACAATACTAAAATTAACTTTTAAAAAAAGTTATAAGTCAAAAATCTCATAAAGAAAATATTTAAAAATTATTTTTTTTCCATCATTTTCCTGGGAACTCACTATTCTCCCATGGTCAATTGTCCACTACTATGAGTAGTGGACAATTGACCATGGGAGAATAGTGAATTCCCAGGAAAATGATGGAAAAAAAATAATTTTTAAATATTTTTAAATATTTTCTTTATGAGATTTTTGACTTATAACTTTTTTTAAAAGTTAATTTTAGTATTGTTGATGTATTTTAATATTGAAAATGGCATTAGATTTTGCCGAAACGTCTCGTTTATAAAAGAATAAAATATATTGACTGGATTGCAGGTTTTTTTTTAAGATGAAATTTACATAGAAATTGAGTCCAGTTTATTAGATAAGAATTAAAATGAATGGGTTCCTAAACACTCGGGCATCCCGGGCAACGAAGAAGCTGACAGGCTAGCCAGGCTGGGATCGGATAACATTCCATGCACTCCTGAACTAGTATGCGGCATTAGTTTCAGCTACGCCAAGAGAAGAATAAAGGATATCTACATTAAGAAATCGCACCAATATTGGTGTGGGCAAAAAGGATTAAAACATTCTAAATTATTCCTTGACAATCCCGGTGAGAAGACATGTAATGCTCTTCGGGATCTGGACAGTGAAGCATTAAAAACAATCATAGCGGCATATACGGGTCATTGTAGACTCAACGCCCATATGTCCAGGCTAGGACTGAAGGGCCTTCACACATGCCACTATTGTCTTACAGAGGGCGAAACACCCTATCATGTTATCTGCCTATGTGATAGGTTTGCTGACCTAAGGTTTGTAATATTTGGTCAGGGTAGAGTCACTAACCCTAAGCAGGTTGAATTAATCAACCCTGCAAGTATTCTAAAATTTGTTGGTCCAGCTAAGTTAAGATTATAATAATCGCATACTCAGGGGCGCACAATAGACCAAGTATGGTCGCAGTGCAAATTATGCCCACCAAAAAAAAAAAAAAAAACTTGGTAGGATAGTGTATCAAAGTGGTACATCATAATCTAAATAATTGGCATCATAGTAGATACAGAAAAGAAAAAATGTTAAGAGTTAAACTAAACTAATACAAATTCATGAAATTAATTGACAGTATAAACTTTAGTGCTTATAGTAAATAATAATAATTCATTTTATTGAACAAACTGAAAGAAATTTGTACATATAACAAACTTAATCATTTCAATAAAATATGATTAATTATACTAGTTTAAAGTATTTTATTTTTGTATTCTTACTAGATAAAACAACAGGCCCAAGTATCATCAATTCATTTGGAGGCAGCCATCGGACAAGTTGTGAGTACACTAATGGTCTAATAAACCCCTAAAAATGATAAACAGAAATATTAAAATTAAGGTCACATTAAAAGATATTTACATTTCTTATTTGGGTCACAAAGTTGGGTTACTTTTATTTAGGCTGTTTGTGGCGGGAGATGGATCATTCGGGATCTAGGACCCTCCTGGGGTTTACCCAGCCTCTATAAAATATTATAAAAATAGGGTACCCAAAATAAGGGGGAAAAACCCTGCGGTTGAGCGTGACCTAGGACAAGTCACCTCCTTGGAGAACCATTGTCCATGAAACAGTACAGCCTCTAACATGTACTCCACCCCAGACTCGTTCACGGGTCATAGTGGTTACAGGTTTTTTTTTTTAATTAATATATTTCACAAAATGAATTATGAATAATGAATGTTATTAGAAAATGAACTCGTATTAGTAACAGATTGCATAACAAGAATGAACCAATGAAAAATTTATTCAGACCGACAGAGGTGAAAATCCATTATTTTATCCTTCTAAAAGAAATTTTAATTTATTCAATTGACTTAACAATTAAGAAATATATTTCTAACAATTATGTGGCAGTTCATTAAGTAAAATCTTAAATTTTATTAATGAAAAAATATTTATTCAAAACTACCTTGGACGTCCCTTGTATAAGCCTGATAAAAAAGAAGATATCCCAGTTATAGCTCCTCGTTAAAGTCGGAGTAATGTAAGTAACAAATGTACCTACAATAGTAGACCCCAACAGCATCAATTTACCATCCACTTTAGTAGTGAGGTAGCCGGCTAAGAAGCTGGAAACTATGAGCGCGTAGAAGAAAGCTCCTTTTGACATTTCTACAGGGTCTTGTTTCCATTGGTATGTCTAAAAAAAAAAAGCTTCAATGATAATTAAGTTAAAAATAAATTGTTCGATAATAATAAGGTAAATGGAGGGACAAATAGTGTATTAATTTTTTATAAAGTTTATGAAAAACAGAAAAAAGAACGTCATTTTAATATTATTTCAATGTACTTATTATTTTTTGTTACATCATTCCACAATGTTTTTTTGTTTTTTTTTGTAATTATTCTGTAGGTTGTCGCTTTGCGTTGAGTCACCAGAAGTTTTAAATTTTCATTCCTTTCCCTTTTAATATTTTTCAAAAATAAAAGTTATCATGACCTTTGGAGCTTTGGTATGGAAAAGACCTGTAGCCACTACGTCCCGTGAACGAGTCTGGGGTTCAGTACATGGTAGCTACTGTACTGTTTCATGAACAATGGTTCCGCAGGGAGGTGACTTATCCTAGGCCACGCTCAACTGCCAGGTTTTTCGCCCTTATTTCAGGTACCATATTTTTATAATATTTTATAGAGGCTGGGTGAGCCCCAAGAGAATCCTAGATCCCATATGATCTGCCGCAAACAGATTAAATTAAAGTAACTACATGTAGCGGGATTTGAACCAGGATTTCCGGCATGGCTACTTAGTGCTGTACCACTGAGCCACTCTGCTCCCGGGAAGGAAAAGAGAATATACACTTAGGTAACCATTTCATGTAGATACAAATGTTTCAACAAACGTATGTCATCTTTTCCTTGATGAGATGATAACCAAAATCTATTCATTATCCATAATTACATTCTCTTTCCTATACGGAAACTCATGATAACTTGCATTTAGGAAAATATTAAAAATGGTACGAATAAACAGCCAAAACTTGTTGTAAATCAACTCAAAACAACCTGCGGAACAGAAACGTTTTTTTTTTAAACCATAACAAATATTTCCTCTTAGGAAATTTTGCTATGCTCAAAATATCAAGGGGCACATGTTTCCTTGTTCAAATCCTGGTACAAATTGGTCTGGTTATGCCACTTAGGTAGGTAAGTTGTAGTAGTAAAATAAACATCAGTTCCAATTTGGCTAGTACTTACCAGTACAGGTGGTTCCCATAAAGAGCCAGAAGACTCGTTAAAAGAGTGATACCAATGTTAAATAATAACACAAGATTTTTTACAAAATCAAAAAAATTCTACAGCTTACAAGAATGTTCTATAAAATCCAACAAAAAGTTCCAAAAGCTTACTATGCATGTCAACAATATCAGAAATAATACAAGCAAACAACTTTTATTTCAATAATTGAAAAATAATAGTATAAATACCTCAAATTTGTTAGCTTCATCGGACATAGCCTTAGTAGATATTCCATTATTACCCTGTTGAATATGGTTGACAAAGAGTGCTCCTGCCAGTAAACAGGCCTGTATGTGTCTAACTCCAAGCACATCTACCAAAAAATATTTTAGGAAAGGTTCCACAAAAATTAATAACGATAGCTAACAAAATGAACAATGGAATTCTATATGTTGAATAATAGTAAATGGTTAGCCATTTGCATGGTTAAAAAAAATTAATGATGATTGCAAGCACCAGATCATTAAGAAGCACTTATTCAATACTACCTCATTTCTTAACCTTTATTATCCTATGCCATAGTAGCAAATCTCCAAACCAGTGATCTCTTGACCATGTTGGAAGAATACAAGATACCTGATATCTTGGGGTTGGGGAGGTAGCTTACATGTAAGGATAATCATCCTTTCCTCTACTAGTCAAGCAAACATCTTCCTCGATCAACACAAAACTGTGAGATATATCAGACCATCTTCTTCATTAATTACAATTTAATAAGCTATATCGCTACCATTCCTTCTTCTGATTCTTATATGTGACCATTATCATCAGGATATGAAATTTTCAATTCACTATACTCTGACATCTTTCTTGTTTCAGCATTGTGTTAATAGGTAATCCTTTGCTTTTCTTTTGGTTTTGAAGTGTTTTCATCTAAACAGTCATGACATGATGGTCATATGCTTTAGATTTGTAGGAAAACCTGTTTATCCTAAAGGTGACCAAACTATTCTAGTCCAGGACAGAAGGTTGAGATTAATGGGAAGGTTCACAAGAAAGTGGAACACAATCATTACAGACTGGAATCGAAATGGGACACCCAGCACATCAACCAGAAGACCAGCAATTGGGTAAGATACGGTAAACAACCATAACCATAGGACAATAGGTTATTAACTAGAAGGATAAACCGTTTCTGCCTTAATTAGAGATAGTAAAGAATTCGATCCACAAATAAATAAAATGTTTTATCACACGTTCACTAATGAATCAGAGGTATTTAACTAGTGGGTTTAATCTGATTTCTTGTAAGAGAAATTTCGTATCATAACCTGAAGCATAGAAATTATGAATTGTATAAGTATAAGTACATAAGTACCATTATACATAATGCGGATAGAGAATGACCGTCTAATTTTGGGTCTTTTTTAATATAGACATAGACTTTAATTTACATCGTGAAAAAAATAAAAAAATCTTCCATTATTATACAAATATTCTTTTATTAAATTTATGTTTTGGTTTAATCCTCCAAGATATGTATTACCCGCAATCCTTGCGTGGAAGCGTAGGTAATGACGGTACTAACACTTGTGTAGCAATTGAAGTAAAAGCATTTGAGATCTGGGTATCGCGGTATTCCCCAAATCTCATGAATGGACACATCACTAACAGAGAAGTAATAAGTCGGGTAGGAGAAGATCAAGAAATCGCATATCTTGTCATAAAGCGGAAATTGGGATGCTTTGGCCCCATCATGAGGAATGACGAATATCGTCTGCTCCAGCTGATAACGCAGGGAAAGATTGATATTACAAGGGGACCAAGAAGGAGGAGGCACTTCTAGCTGCATAGTTTAAGGCAATGGTTTGGTCTCACAACTGTTCTATTATATAGAAGTGCCACAAACAAAATTAATATCGCCACAGTATGTTATATAAATAATGTTAAAAGCCAACGTCCGAAAAGGATTAATGCATAATAATAATAAGAAATAATCACAAGGTGATCTTTTTATCATTAACTATTATTCATTTTTTCTCATATGTTCTAATTTTTATTCATGACTTATTTCGTATATATTCTATGCGGCTCATTTTCACAAACTTAAAAGATATTTTGTTTCTAAAACATCTGGTCTAAAAAGGGCATAAGCATGCGCATTAAATAATTCAGATTGTCCTATGATGTATCAACCTCTGAATTGGTTAATTTAGACTTTGGCGTTAATCGACTAAACCAAATTTATTTTTTTAATGTCAGATTTTCGGAAGAGTTGTCATAATATTAATAGAAAAAAAAATGCTAGAACAGAAAAAAGAAGTACTAGTTCCTCCGCCCTGAAGACGGCCTAAAACATAGACCGACACATAGGAAGAATAAAATAAGTCATTCTTATTTTGTGTAATTCATTGATTGCAGCCCCTTACCATTTTACCCTCTTCTTATAATTAATCAGTCACCCATTTGCAATTGCATAGGTTATATAGTTTATTCCCCAGACTTGTTTCGAGTCTTGGCTCCTATTTCAGCTAGAAAATGTAAACTCCCCTCCCCCAAAAAAAGAAAAAAAGTAAGATCACTCTTCTATCTATCCATTACTTGTTGAATCACTCGAAATTATAACTAATCTTTCATCAGTGGGTGGTGATCAGCAAAATAGCAAAGGTTGTATTTAATTACGTTCATTCCCTACACGCAACAGTTTTTTTATTATAGTTTACTTTCCTTAACGAAAATATTTGTATGACATTGTTTAATTTTGTTAATTAGAAAAGCCAAACGATTTTTTTTTTTTACAGTATTTGAAAAAAACATAGACGCTCATTCAATGTATTAACTAGAATAAAAAATTGCAAGGTCAGAACATTAACAAGAATATGAAACTTCTGAAGAAATGAGCTTTCAAAGAAGCAATGATTCATTGGGATTTCAGTTTAAATTACGCAATGAAATACGTTCATTTTATTTTCATGGTTGCCTACAGTAATAAAACAGTTTAGACACAATCTAAGGTAGTGCATTTTTCACTTTAATACATGACATCATTTTAAACTTAAGTCATATTTATTTAAAGTCTGGAAAGTAAACAGATTTTACACAAAACAAAACAAAATTTGTAAGATCAGAATAAAATTTTAAAAAGTTCTTTTTAGACTGTAGCGACAAAAAACTACTCGCTTTTTCAGACTCCTTCAACACTTACTAGACAAACGATCTAAGCTCCCAATTGATTACAAAAGACTCATTCACGTGACTGGTATCAGTCCTATTTAGACTAATAGAATAGAGATTTGAGGCCCACTAAACCATGGAATCAATCGAAAATAATGCAGGATTTTATGTTTTCTTTAAAATACCCCTCCAAATTTTAAACTGTTTATGTTTGTTGGACTTCTGAATTTTATAAATGTAAAACACCATTTATATATCCTCTTTCAAACAAAGTGTTTAATTACCTCTGTAACATTTTGATACTTAGACAATTTTTTTAGGGGTATTTTAAAGAAAACTAAATCCTGCTTATTTTCCAGACAACCCAATATTATACATTTTCATCAAACTAATGCCTGACACTTGCACCACTGCTTGTTTGTTTGTTCATTTAACGTCACTTTATCCTGCTATGGCTAATCGGACGATGCTACAGTGGGAGCTCTAAATTTTGCCAAACCAGGTTTAAATAGGATAGGGATTTTTAACCAGTACCTGACTTCGTACAGGCTCGGGACCCCCGTTTAACGTCCCTTCCGAAAGACGGCGTAACTAAGGTTTTTTACTCCCTTAAAAAAATCCTAGGACCACCTGCCGGACTACGAACCCGCGATCTTGGGTTTAGTAGTTTTTTACGCTAACCACTAGACCACAGGTGACCTTAACTTCCACCACAGCAAAACATAAATACCTTAGCATTTTAGCCCAGTATTTTAATTCTATGATATGTTTTGTCGATTAAAGTCTACAATTGAACTAAAGAGAGTTATAACAACAATACAGTAATACTTATGCATTTATACAAACAAGAGAATTTTTTATTAAAAAAAAATCTAAGTTTACGATTTATAATTACTGATTTCTTAAATCATGCAATATAAAAGCATACTAACCCTTAATCGGCTTTATCCTTACTGGGTCTTCTTCATACAAAGAAGACATTTCATAAGCTTCGAATATGCTTCGCTAGTGACTTAACTAATTTACTAATGTACTTCAGGAACTTCTAACTTATATGGATTATTGATATCTATAACCAAGTAACATGCTTGGTACCTATTCTATAACCTTAAAAATTAATACATATGATTAATTTCAAGAAAATAATTAGAAATTGATGCTGATAGTTGTTTTATATACGATTGTGAGATATAACTATAAAAAAATTATAATAATTTATATCAAAATAGTATATAATTGTTCAATTTTTTAATATTTGTAGTTGCTACTTTAATTATTAAAATTCAGGATTCTCTGAGAAGCGCATCTTAGTATCGGATCCTCCCTTCGAATTCTGTTAATGTTCCATAGGAACTTTAAAACAAATCATTCCGTGCACCTTTTCATATTAACAATAATAAATCAAAATAACTTTATAAATCCATAAAATTCTGTTACATATGTAATAATAAATATTTTTCATGAAAAAAAAAATTGGTATTCCTTGTTTCCAGTCTGACTCAGCCAATGTGTATGAGTTAAGAGCTGATCAATTTTGGTTTGAGGAATATTAATCTCTTTATTAAGAGCGTTTAGTTAATTCTTAAAAAAAAATCCAAATTCATAATATAATGTTATTATTTATAAGTCAATTATAATATACTATAGTATGGCGACGGGAGAAATAAACCAAATTTAATTTATTTTAAAATACATGTTAACATTTTATATATGTATATAAAATTATATATATATTTTATATACCATATCCACCTACATAAGATTTGTATTTAAAAGATAACGAAAAACAAATCAATCAATTAATCCGGGGAAAAACACATTAAAGTGTCATTTTAACAATTGTGGGATTTTTTTGATTAGATTTGAAAACCAAAAGTTTATGCGTTAAAAAAATAATTTGTATTTTATATTAAAAAATTCCTCTGACTGAGGCGGGCTACTGACTTCTTATTCTCGTGTTAAAGACTGGCATTGGAAGATTTCTTCTGTTAACTACCATAAATGGACCCAGGGATGATCTGGAGATCCTCCTAGGACTAACACAGCCTTTAACAAGTGCGCACCTTTAATTGTGTGAGAAATCTGATAATTAAGCGTGATCTTGGCCAAATCACTTGCTTGCACAACCGTTTGCTTAGAGACAGTAAGGTCCTTATCAAGCGGTTCAGATTCTATCTCTATCTTGCTAATTAAATAATCTATTTTTACTCAGAGAGCATAGACACAGATCATACGTGAAATATTCTTGACAAAAAAAAAAGTAAGTAGGCTTTAATGTAATCGAATGAAGCTACAGCAAGGGGAATAAACTGTAATAGTGGTAAATCCATGAATACGTCCTCATAAAGTTGATGGTCCGAAACACATTTGATTGAGAATTGAACTACAGTTTTTTTTTCTATTTCACTACAGCTATGAGAAGAACTTGTTATCGGCAATCAAGAAAGTGCTTTTGAAATAAATAAAACTGGATTTCCAGGAAAAAAAACAACTAAATAATGTTCGTCAAACAAAAAAAATATATTTAGAAATATCTTATTTTATTTTATTTTTTTTATCAATTGATATAATTTTTAAATAATTTTATTTTGAAGAGAAAAGATTTGTCCAGGGCCGGGATTCGAACCCGGGTCTCACACGTATCCGTCGTGGAGCTCTGCCACCTGGCTCGTACCTCATTCAGACAAATCCATTCTCTTCACCGATCCAAGGGAATACAAGAGATATACAAGGGGAAGAATGTTCATTGAACATTTATTTGATTAGGATCCTGTTGACTTAAGTCATTAATTAATTATTAATTCGGATCCCGGCCCTGGACAAACGTTTTCTCTTCATAATAAACATAATTATAAGTAGCAATAATTTACACAAATAATTAAACGAGACAAAAGCCATGCACTGTACAATTGACTCCATAAACTTCTAAATTTGTTGTAACAAAAAGTTATTCAAAGCGGCAGGAGATACTGTTATTTACATTTTACAATTCCAAAAACAAACACAAAACAAAGTAAAATGCTTGTTTTTAGCTGGAATATTTCGTTTTTAAATTTTCCTTTGTTGAAATCCCAACAAATGCTTCACCGCGGAGTAAATTTCGTCAAATGTTTTATTCATTGTTATCATTCCTCGGCCATGCTTGTTTCACATTAACACCGAAGAACGGACTTTAAAGATCTTTCAAATACTGTTAAGAACAGAAAAATACTAGGGGCTTGCTAACTAAAAAACCTAAACTGTAATGCGAATATTATACGTAATATAACTCATGCGAATAATTCAAGAAAAGACTTGGTTAGAAGAAAGAAGGTTCAAGGGATAATATAACAATTATTTAAGGATAATATAACAATTATTATAAATTATGGAGAAATCTCTTTCCAGAAGATTAGTATTAATACTCGGAATGAATTGATATTTATGAATCAATCGATAGTCCACGAATCTAACTTTTCGGTCATGGATTTTTCTGCGGAGGCAGATCTGTGGGAATCTAGATCCTAAGCTTGCCGGGTCAATGAACTGTAACCTATGGGACCGTTTAGAAAATGGTTATTCACTTTATCTAATTTAAAAAATATAAATTATTATTATTATTAAAATAAATTATATAAAACATGATAATAAAAAAAAAAAAAAAAATTATGCAGTGAAAATGGCTGAAACTGTCTGATTAACACATTCAGATAATGGAAAATCAGATGGAAAAATATTCTGACACGCTTAATGGTTATGCATTGGTATGATATATACATAGAAATAATGCTATGATATCGCACTACTATTTCTGCCATTCATGTGCCAGAACTCAAAAATCTGTGATTTTTCGGTGGTGAGTTTTGACCATGAAAGAAATACGTAAACATCTCTTTATCACTCAAAACTGTATCAAGTTAGCTTCAGAGCTTGTCTGCCAGGAGGTACTTGTGTCACTCTTAAGCTACGTCCACACTACTAGACCGTTGCTGAGACATTGTCTCAGAGACGCGGATTAGCTGGTCTAGCTAGGCGGTTGTGGAGCCGCTGCTGAGACTAATCCCCGTTGCTTAGTCCGTCTCGGAGACCAAAATCGCTCCGAACAGGAAACATTAGACCAGCGGGCTGAGACACGGCCAAATCTGAGCAATATTCAACATTATTATTGTCATTATAAATTGTGATTAAACATTTTAATAATAATTATTGTAATTATAGATCGTAACTATCATGTGTATACTTAAAATTAAAAATAATAATTTAATTATGTTAATTATAATATAATTAAATGACCGGTCTTAATTTATTTAACATTATTTCCCTCTTCTCATGACCCAACCAAACCACAGTCTTGGCCGAAAATTTCTACAATAAATAGTTAGGTTAAAGTGTTGTGTATCTGATGAGGAATACGTAAATTCAAGTAGTTTTTGTATTTATACCTCATTTTTAATTGTGCAATGTAAAATTTTTAATTCATTGGTAATTTAAACTAACACATTAATTGAATTTTCACTTGATTCAAACTATTGTTACGGTCACAGGAAGCAAAGGATTAGTGCCTTAAATCCGTCGGCGGGAGAAGTTAAAATAGGATTAGGACCCTCTAGATCGTCTCCTTTTGTTGGAAAAGGATTGAGAAGATTCCAGAATTGTCTCGCCCCTTCCGCGTTCTAGAATTTATTAATATTTCGGCCTTGCCTATATAAATACTTCCCTCGCCTCGAGCGAGTCAGTTTTAGTCTGAGAGAAGACCACATGGTGAAGATCTGTGATAAGTGAGTGTCAGTGTTATAAACTAGTCAATGTTGAACCGGCCAGTGAAATATGTGTATCAGTGAACTGTGACAGTCTCGCGAGTGTAATAAACTGTTTCTGTTTGTTACTGTGTGTCAGTTTGTGATACTTGGAGAATCTTACGGTCGGTGGACTAGTGAACTGTAAGTGTTAATTATTAGTTATAAATTGTAGTGTAATATATTCATAGAAACTATTGTAACTAGTTAAGCTATCTAGAATTAGTAATATCTTATATTATTGTAATAATTAAATAGGAGTTAGGCCTAGATAATAAATATTTAGAATATTGTTATTATAAATTTATATTAGTTCAATAATTTAATTGTTAATAGTTTAATTGTATCCTTTTTATCATTTTGTTAATAAATATTAGTATCTTTAATTAAGGAATTGTTTAATTCATTTTAATACCCAGTAGCCCGTAAAACTATTACAGACCATTATTCTATTACTATTAGATTTTTTTCATTTTTCAGGTAAGCGGGATCTTTAACTATTGCTTCAGTCTTTTAATTTTCTATTTCTTGCAACTTATTATTTTTATTTCAGTGTGCTATCTTATTTTATATTATTATAGTCGACAAATATATTTTTAATTTGAATAATGCTTTAGACGTGAAAGCTCTGCTAAATGCAATTATATTGGAAATAATTGTTAATGTAGCTTGTCGTTTTTAAAATGTAAATTTGTATTTTTTCAGAGTTTCTTGAGAATAAACTTTTATTTCCATCTTCTTTCGACCCAATCCTACCACAGTCTTGACCGAAAATTCCTACAATAAATAGTTGGGTTAAAAAAAAAGGTTTTGTCTGTTATCTCAGGAATACGCGCGTCCATTCAAGACATTTTTTAAAAATATTTTATTTTTAATTATTTATTATAAAATTAGCAATTCATTGGTAATTTAAACTAGCATATAAATTGAACTTGCACTTTATTTAAACCATTACTGAAATTAGATTTTTATATGACAGATAAGCGCGACCTTTAATCATTGCATCAGTTTTTACTTTTATATTTCTTGCATATATTTATTTAATTTCACTGTGCTATCTTATATTTTGTCATTATAGCCGAAAAAAGCTTTTTTTAATGTGAATAATGGTTTGGACGTGAAAAATGCGCTAAATGCAATTATGCGTGATACGGATTATGAGATTGTTCAAAATAAAGCGACATTCCTAAACAATTTTTAAGTATAATTTTATAATTCTAGTCATTTTTAAAATGCAATTTTGTATTCTTTCTGATTTATTTGAGAAGTTGTATAAAAAAACAAAACAAAAAAAACCGTTCTATATAACGTGTTTATTTTTAAATAAACTTTTATTGTAATTTTTTAATTTATAGGTTTTGAGCAAGTAAACTGAACTTGTAAATTCTTCAAAAATACAAAAGTTCTGAAATAGTTAGTTTTTGATTTTCACTATTTTCTTCATTGATCGCATTTGTTTTGTTTTTTTAATGAAATTTGAAAAAATATGATATATTGGTTGGTTGTGGGAAATGCAAGAAGGTTAATATAAGTATGTAATAACAGGCAATAAAATGTTTAAATATTTTATTTTGTATTTTTTAAAGCATAAAGGAAGAAATCATTCCTCACAAAACAATGCTCTCCATTGCGTATTGACTAGGATTGGTCTAGAAACCGAAATACATAGTAGTGTGGACGCTAGAAGAGACTAATCCGGCTGCTCCTAGACCGTTGCTGAGACGGACTAAGGTTTGTCTCGTCTATTGGCTAGCAAATGTCTCATAGTGTGGACGTAGCTTTAGTGTGCTTATACTGTTCAAAACTCACTATTATTTTTGCCGTTCTTCCAAAAATGTAGATTTTTGACTTATGACACTTCAGAAATACTAGTGTGCTGTAAAAAAACAAATATAAGAGGCGTCGGACTGTTTTAATCTCGTCAGCTCTGGTTCGGATGACCAAATATTCTAGGAGTAATAGAAACTTTTAAAATATGCCAAAAAATCACTAGGTTTGTATAATTTCTTTTTTATTGTGCAGTAAACATGCCAAGTAAATGTCGCGTGACAACTTCTAAAATTTTGACAATCTGTTTCATCTAAAAACTAACATGTCTCATAATGTTAAAAGCCTAATTATTGAGAAACAAGACTGAGGCTTTGATATTACCATCCTAATTTTAGATAATACTCTCCAAACTTATTTTCTAGAAAAAAACAATGTTCCACTCCTTGTCTGCAAAGCCAATTCGGTTAATTAAATATTCGGAAAATGGACTTTTTACATATCTCTATATCATATATTGATATATACTTTCTTGATTATGAGTAAATAAGTTTTGCTTTTAGCTCTTGAGATTTAGTCTATTCATTAAGCGAAAATGAAAGCGAAACCTGGTTAGTTTTCGCGATTACTTCATTCACAGAGAGCTTTTGTTTGTGTCTTACATTAAGAAGTAATTAACCTCGGAATATAATTTTTTTTTTATCACAAGATAACTCAATAGCTGTAGTTGAGCTGGATTCTTGAAGTCGATAGGCGATGCAGTAAGTTTATTGAAAATTCTCTTCTTGAAGCTGACTTAGATGAACAGTTGTGAAGTTCAGTTGTAACATTGAATACAGACGAAAATCCCACCGACCTGAACTTCAACGTCCACTGAGGGACGACGGTACTTTCGTCTGGCATCTTTGTTACAAAATCCGCATTTCCACTTATGATATAAAACCATTGTACCATTTAAAGCACAAATTAATTATGCTAAAATTTAAAGAAACTAACCATAATATATGTGATAACATACACAGAATATGTTTTCATGGAAACATATTATATAACAATTAAAACAAAATTTTTGTGTATAAGGAAAATATAAAATATCTGTTTGAATGGATGTATATGCATTAATGTTATTTTATTACCATATTTATTATTTTATTAAAATAAAATTCTAAAGTTTTATACTACATGAGCGGTGATAAATACTGATTAAGGTGATAAATAATATACATATATTACATATATATATATATATATATATATATATATATATATATATATATATATATATATATATATATATATACATGTATACGTATATATATGAGGAAGATATTTTCTTCTTCATAATATACATGTAACATAAAATATATAGTACATAATATAATAAAATATAAGTTAATAACAGATAATATACTAAATTATTATATATAAAAGATTTTTATACTAAATAAATAACATATTAAGAATGAATAAATTTGTTATCGATAAGTAAAATAATACATGATACTTTTTAGCACATACATATTACTGATTTATACAAAAATTGCTTGATAAACACTTAAAAACTAAAATAACCAAAAACATTTTACAAAATTACAAATTTAAAATTTAGCAGTAAGTTACATATGAATTTAATTAGTTTAGTTACATATCGTAGATACAAATGGAAAGTATTGAATGAGAAAAAAAACAAAAAAACATTATTCATTTTGTAACTACAGCGTTTGTTTTAGGATTAATAATTTATATAAGACTCATATAGTAACTTCTATAAGGCTCAGAAACAACATATAATGCCATAGGTAAACTATGTTTGACCATAAGCACAGATTTCGAATGAACTTGAACAGTTCTTTTATCTCCTGAAAAGTGGTATTTTTCATTTTCTGTGACTTGCTTAGCATATGAAGATAAGGTATGATCACATGTTTCTTATTAACTTAATTTTTGAGCTGAACAATTTTGTAATAATAAAACTAAACAGTTTTCTTCCTTTTTCCCACTTAATTATTTTAAATGATATAAATTTATTAAAGAAATTGATTCGCAGATTCTATAATAATTTGGACCTAATATCTATTGACTAGAAAAAGAGAATTTTAATATTTAAAATTTATTAAAACCATGCCACTTTTTTCATTTATGTAAGCAACATTTCATGAAGTAAATAAATAATTCATAAATTGAGAGTACCTAAACAAGCATATTCGTTGTGTTACGTGACCGCAAAGGAATTTCGACAACTACCTGACTGTTCCGAGTAACTGGACAAATATCTCAAGGTCTAGAATGTTGATGCCCTTCAAAACACCTGAGAAAACTTGAAAAAAATCTAATCAGTGAAATTCGGGCTCTTGCGATTTATCGTTCCAGTATAAGAGGATGAGGTACCAACATTTCTTCATTGTTATGTACAATCTTTTAATAATATTCAAATAAGCTAACTCCATAAAGCTTTTCGGGAATTCATAGCCCTTAGCCTTTGGTACTTGAGAATCGCAGAAGACTGGAGAGTACCCAATGCGGCTCCGACTAAACGGATTAGAGAGCTCTTATTGATCCCGAGGATGGAATCCCGACAAGTGGGAAATCAATGGAAAACTGCCCTTTTGCTTTTCCCTGGCCTAGATAAGGGGACTTAAATGTCTAAGTTAATACTTCACGTCTAAAGCGAGAAGTTAGAGATTACTAAAAAAAAAAAAGTGAATTTCCAATTATTAAAATAGTGCGATTTATATTTTTCAAGCAAAATTATTGTAGCTGTTGAATAAATAAACTGTTATATTTGAAAGTGGTATAAGTTCGTTCGTTTCTATAAAAATCGGTTATTATTTTAATATAATAACAATCTTACTAATATTATAAATGTGAATGTTTGTATATTTGTCTCTCTTTCACGCAAAAACTACTGGACGGATTTGGATGAAACTTTACAGTAATATAGGTTATACATCAGAATAGAACATAGGCTATAGCAAGCGCGGATTTATGGGAGGGTACAAGGGGGCACATACACCCCCCCGACAGTATTTTAGGTACTGTGGAGAATCCATTATTGTACATAAATCAAGGCAAATCACATGATAATAGTTGTTAAAATAACAGAAAGAACATGAGTGAAACTATTTGTTTTGATATCCTACTAATCTTACTAATATTATAAATGTGAATGTTTGTATGTTTGTCTCTCTTTCACGCAAAAACTACTGGACGGATTTGGATGAAACTTTACAGTGATATAGGTTGTATATCAGAATAACACATAGGCTATAGCAAGCGCGGATTTATGGGAGGATGCAAGGGGGCACGTGCCCCCCCCCCCCCCGACAGTATTTTAGGTACTGTGGAGAATCCATTATTATACATAAATAAAGGCAAATCGCATGATAATAGTTGTTAAAATAACAGAAAGAACATGAGTGAAACTATTTGTTTTGATATCCTATTAATCTCACTAATATTATAAATGTGAATGTTTGTATGTTTGTCTCTCTTTCACGCAAAAACTTCTGGACGGATTTGGATGAAACGTTACAGTAATATAGGTTATACATCAGAATAACACATAGGCTATAGCAAGCGCGGATTTATGGGAGGGTGCAAGGGGGCACGTGCTCCCCCCGACAGTATTTTAGGTACTGTGGAGAATCCATTATTGTACATAAATAAAGGCAAATCACATGATGATCTATGTGGAGGCACGGGGGCATGTAACCCTCCCCCCCCCCGTTATAGTACATAATTAAAGGTAAATCAGGAACTTAGCATCTTGAAATTTGTAGTTAGGTTCTGTGTATAGTTTAAGAAAGAAATTCGGATAATTCCACTCCGAGGGTTTCCCCTTTAATATAATAGGGGTTCAAAGGTTGTATATAATCCGTCAGTTTTGAAGTTAAACATCTGAAATTTCGGATGTTCGAGTAACTTATATTTAAAAAAAATAATTAAATTATTTATTTAAAATGATCTTTGACGAAACATTATGTGGCAGGCCGAATTCCGCGCGAGCGAAGCATAATGAAGTATAATATATTTCATAATAAAAATTAAAAGCGTCAAGAGTTTAAATCGTCACTTTTTGTTAAGTACTAATTGATGAAAACGTTAGCCCGTTTTGCCCATACTTTTACTTTAAAATTAAAACCTTAAAATTTCGCGGATACAAAAAAATGAACTTATACCGCTTCCAAACATAACAGCTCAAATTTTAAGTAATAAAAAAAAACAGAAAAAAAATAAAAGAATCTTTTAAAGAAAAAGGTTTTACTTCTTGATATATTTATCTATGGTATAAACAAGTTGGTAAGGCCGCTACACACGGTCAGTTAGATGTGTCAGTTCCGTGTGTTCACATCGAACTGACACACCGAACTGACCGTGTATAGGCTAAATTGATGTGAGCTCAAAAGTGAACTGATGGACTAACGAAAATTCATCATTTCTGTGTGACACACCGAACTGACGACAGACCGAAGTGAGCGTGTGTACCGTCGCGTCAGTTCAGTTGGTCACATTAGTTACCTGAGCATGCGTACAGGTGCCGTTTTTTAATTGAAATGGAAAACATGCAATGCATCGATATAAAAAATAAAACAAGATACATTTCATTCCGATATTTCCATTTTTCTATTTAAATACAGAGAATCCTCGGGTACAACCCCCAACCAACCTTCCTTTACCCGTTAATTATCAATATCAAATTCCAGACCCATACCCAGTCCAAATTCAAAACCCAATCGACATAAATTGTATCCTCTCATCCTTCCTGACAGAACTCCAAGAGATTATCAAGCCCCTCATCAACCTGCTCACGAGAATCCTTACCGAAGTCTCTCTTAATTACCCACGATGAGCATAAAGCCCCTAATTATTGTCCTATGGAATGCTAATGGACTGCTTAACCATCGAGACGAACTTGACTTATTTCTTCATGACAATCACATAGACATCGCCCTATTGACTGAAACACACTTCACAAAACGATCATATTTTTACATACGTGACTACATCACTTATAGATCAGATCATCCTGACAATACAGCACATGCCGGTTCTTGTATCCTTATCCATAAATCCATAAATCTCTTATACCTTCTACTCCAACTGACGTCATCCAATCAACTTCAGTAACCATTTCAACTAATCCTTTCCATATAACATTCTCAGCTGTATACTGTCCTCCTGGTAACTCCCTTTCTTATAACCTCCTCGAATCCTTATTCCGATCTCTCGGACCGCGTTTTATTGCTGGAGGAGACTACAACGCCAAACATCAAAGATGGGGTTGTCGAACATCCAATTCCCGTGGTAGCATTTTATCCCGAATTTCAACCTCTAATAGTTTCTCTATCCTTGCACCCATAAACCCTACTTATTGGCCTACATCGCTCAAAAAACGTCCAGATATTCTTGATATATTTGTTTCCTCACAGATTTCCTGCAATCAAACAACTATAAAATCCCTGGATGACCTTTCCTCTGATCACAGTCCAGTTCTACTTCAAATACATTCAGTTCCCATTCCTAAGCCCTCTCATCCCAGACTGATTACCGGACGAGTAGACTGGGATAAATTTCGATCTAATCTGGAAAATAATTTAAACCTCAAAATTCCGCTTAAAACAAAAGGAGACATCAATTCTGCAATAGACAAACTTACAGAATCAATACAAACCAATATAATAGCTCCTTACCAAGGAAAAACCATTATCAACAGAATAACTGGCCACTTCATATTCTCGAGTTATTAAAAGAAAAACGACGGGCAAGAGCGAAGTGGCACCGCACCAGATATCCATCGGACAAGAGTCATTATACCTAACTGACAAACAAACTAAAATCAGAGATCAGAACATTCAAAATTCAAAATTTGTGTTACCGTACAGAAAATCTCAGTACTACTGACAAATCCTTATGGAATACCACTAGAAAACTTCTAAAATATAAAAATTTCAACCATCCACTTTTAACCGAATCCCAAACCTGGTCAAGATCTGATGAAGAAAAATCACAAATTTTCGGCCAGCACCTATTCAACACATTTAACCCTCACCCAGATATCCTTAATCCTACCCAGTCTGAATGCATTGAAGCAGAGTTAAGTATTCCTCTTCAGTTGTCTCCTCCTCCTAAAGCATTCCATCCTTCAGAAATAGCAAACATTATTCACAGATTACCCGCCAACAAAGCCCCTGGGTACGACCTAATCACATCTTATATTCTAAAACGCCTTCCTCGGAAAGCGATCCTACTCCTTACATATATATACAATGCCGTATTGCGTACCACATACTTTCCTGATTCCTGGAAATTATCCATAGTTAAGATGATACCAAAACCTAAAAAACCACCAGAACTTCCATCTTCTTACCGTCCTATACCTCTCCTGCCCATAATGGGTAAAATGCTTGAAAAACTCATTCTGAAACGTCTACATCCTATAATAGAATCCAACCAAATAATCCCAGATCACCAATTTGGTTTCAGAACATCGCACTCCACAATCCAGCAATGCCATCGAGTGGTGGACGTTGTCTCATCCGCATTAGAGCGCGGAATGTACTGCAAGGGAGCTTTTATCGATGTAGAGCAGGCTTTTGATCGAGTCTGGTATCCGGGACTGTTGTACAAACTCCGTAAATTCTTACCTTCTACTTACTTCCTTATTATCAGTTCCTACCTCAGTAATAGAACCTTTAAAGTAAACCATAATTTTTCCTACTCTTGCCTCTTTACCCAGTTAGCTGGTGTTCCTCAAGGTAGTATCCTTGAGGTAGTATCCTGGGTCCCATCCTATACACAATATATACAGCTGACATCCCAACCCATCCAAGCACTGTCCTCACTACGTACGCTGATGACACATGTGTGTTATCAGTAAATAACGATCCATTTGTTGCATCCCAATATCTTCAATCCCATATCTCAAACCTTCAAGAATGGTGTCAAAATTGGAGAATTAAAATAAATCCTAACAAATCCCACCAAATTACCTTCACTCTTCGTCGTAAACCTACGAATTCCTGCCCTACTGTATCCTTTAATAACACTCCACTGATCCCTGTCGAACAGATACGTTACCTAGGACTCCATCTGGACAAACGTCTCACTTGGAATCCTCATACAAGACTGAAAAGACAAGAAACTGCTCGACGATTTCGCCTACTTCAACATTTACTGGACAAACGTTCAAAGCTACCAATTAATTACAAAAGACTCATTTACATGACAGTTATCAGACCTATTTGGACATATGGAGTTGAGCTTTGGGGCTCTACTAAACCATCCAATTCATCTCGCATCCAATCCTTACAATCCAAAATCCTTCGTAAAATCCTCAATGCTCCTTATTATGTCACAAACAAACTCATCCATCATGATCTTAATATCCCATATGTTGCTGATTTGGCCCAAACTAGATACCTATCCTTCCATGAAAAGCTCCATACACACTTAAATCCGCTAGTCTCTCTCGACTTGCTTCCCATACTATTCCTGATAACCCTCCGAGGCGTCTGAAAAGAAGATGGCCTCGAGACCTTCTACTATAAAACTTCATTGGAGTGCTATCAATGGATAGTTTCTCCACAAGTGATTTTTTTTTGTTCATATCCTTTGTTCATACAGCCAATTTACTTGATGTAATGTTATTACAGTTGTAAATATCAATAAAATAAAATTAAAAAAAAAAAAAATACAGAGAATACAGTGAACATATAAAGTATATGATAAATAATAACAACATAAAGTAAAGTAAATAAATAATAACAACATATACATAAACAACATATAAGTAAATAAATAGTAACAACATAAAGTTATAATGATAATAATAATAACATAAAGTTATTTTTCTCATAAACAATAAATTATTTTTTTATCTATAGAAGAAGACTAAAATAAGTAAAAAACATTATTTTTTATTAATGCGAAATATTCAATATCTCAATACAAAAACTAAATGGGTGCTCATATTTTAATAGGCTCAATATGGGGTGAAACAATACGCACTAAACTAAACATCAATGTCTTGAGCAATATCCGGGACACCTCTACTAAAGTGTTAAGTACCTACTATCAGTACTATTAAATGAACAGATGTTTAACTTGTAAAATAGGGGTTGGTCTGCCCTTGGGCAGGCAAGGGTACATCCCTTGAATATACAAAAAAAAAAAAAGCTGCAGATACAGGATGGTGTTACTAAAAACTACTTAGTTATATTAGCAAAATATCTTCGATACCCACAGGCCTTTCTTTAATAGTTTAGCTTTCGAGTGCAGGCAATTAGATTGTCTTTAAAATGAGCTTCTGGAATGTTCAGAAATATTTGAGTTATCAGGTAACAAAACTAAGTTTGACCTATTTTTGTAGGTACGTGTTCGCCAAAAAGTTGTAGTAACTACAATTTCTTCAGCAAGTAGTACAAGAATAAATTTAAAAAAAAAAACAAAGGGGAATATCTTTTCGTTAATAAACTTTTAAGACACTAAAAACCTCTCATACAAAATTTCGTGAATTGCTTTAACCATTTTTTCCCTGCATGGGTGATATTTTGTGGCAAAGTGATAAAATCATGATTTTATCTGTAAGTCTGCAAATCTTACGGAGAGTTTTTTTACTTATTTGAATACAGAAAATACCGACTTCTCATAATAGGACACCTAGAAATATGATATAGGGCGGAGAAGGTCAGCGGCAAAAAAATCTTTAGGGCGGAAAATGTAAAATAGTGGGAATTTTTGCATTTCAAATTTTGTCTAGATATACAAAAATTATGAGTGGAAAATGGTTGACTGGATAATTCTAATGCTGGATTGAGTTGATCAGGGAATGCAGTCAGCGATAACACAACATAATTTCTGCTTATTTTGTGTTATATTTGATTACACTCTCAGTTAAGCTTTCGATATTTAAAATGGAAATAACAGTTATGGCAGTTTAAAAGGTTCTTACCACCGCTTCATCGATTCTGAATGGCATGACTTCAACAAACGTTTTCTCACAGAGAACTGACTCTTCAAAACCAAGGATCGGCAACCTTTTTTGGACAGGGATGAAAATCAACCGAAATATGAGTATTAAAGATATTTCTTCATATTTAGGAAATAGTAAAAAATATAATGGTAAACAGTCTTTTAAATAATAATAAGAAATATTTACTTAAGAAATAATTCACAATCATATCAATTTTTGGTGGAAGTTTAACCACCCAGAACATTTTCTTCCTCTTATTATTTATTTCATCTCGATTACAGTCTTTCAAATGCTAATAGTTAGGTATAATAATTGTTAATTTATTTTTTTATTGTAGCCTCGCTAGTTAAATGTCTAAATGAGTGTGGATGTAGTGAACGATGGACGGGTTAATCGGAGATAGAAAAACACTTTTTCCTTCATAAAACCAAGTTATGAAATCACCTGACCTCTCTCTTATTGCATTCATATTTTTTTTTATATATTCTCGCTATTCAATGGGTTTGTTAACAATAACTTATGATGTTCACAATTCCTCTGAAAAATATAGAACTCCAAAACTTGTTAAGCTGAACTTCTCCGTTTGATTTCGGGCAATACCTTTTTTCTTCTATGGAGTACTGTTGGCTTTATTATTTATTATAATGACAATATTTTTTATAGTATAATACTATTTTATAATATAATGAAGTTCGTCCAGAATTTCCCTTAGACTGAGTAATACTGATGGTTACTTCTCGTGTGAGGCTGTCATAACCTCACCTGAGTTCTCAACAGTAACTAATTTCTTTTCTATGGAATATGAAAAGTTTTTCTTAAATGTTTCCCGTAGAAAGTGGTTCTTATTTTATTTTCTAAACTGCAAATTGATTTTAAGGATGAATGAAATTTCATATTTGTTTTGATGATAAGTGACCTTTCGTCGGTGACATAATCAGTGTTCGTTATCCCAAACAAAAAATGTCCTTGGTCTCGAATCCTATTCGGAGAAAACAACTTCCATAATGAACAGAATTTTTAATAATATATACAAATAATTGGAGAAAATAATACTTAGAACATTAATTACTAATTATTATTTTTGAATAATATTTTTTTTTATTATTTTACATTCTTTATAATTATAAGTGGTATCTGGTGAAAGCTTGGGATATTGATTGAATCCAAAAAACATAATTCTTAGGTTTTTTCGTCCTTTAATATATTTGTCATTCTAATTATCACACAGATATATATTTTTTTTTAAACCAACAAGATTCACCAATAAAATTTTTGACTACATGCAGAAGGTGAAGTGAACCACGAATTAGCCAACTTAAAATAGATTTATGAAAAGCGAAAGTAGAACCACGGGATGTTATAGACATATTCCGGAAATAATGTAGAAATTAGATAGTAATGTGAGAGAAGGAAACATTAAAACCAGACGAAAATGGACGCAGAAGGAACATGAATTCATGCAGAAAAGATGAAGGAAGAAAGGAAATTATAGAATATATATCTATAAATAACGCATCGCTCCTTCAAAATCTGGCGGTAGAGCGTGATGTTAGGCCAAATCACCTCCCAAGCCGTTGTCCATGAAACAGTCCAGTCTACCATGTACTGAACTCCAGACCCATTCACGGGTTGCAGTGGTATAGTTTTTTTTTAAGCCTTTAATAGCATTTGTATAGGTTGAAGCTTTTTAATTCAGGAACGACGTATCTGATATTCAAATTCCAACATTTTTTTTGTAATAGTCATATTTTGAGTTGCAACGAAGGATGGAACCAGGGGGTGCAGTAAATAATAACACAAAAATAAGAAAAACTTATTTTCAATTCAAGAAAAAGTCCTGAAGATGACCAACACCGTTGGCCGAAACGTTGGCACTATTAACAATTAAGTTTTTTCTTATTTTTGTGTTATTATTGACTGTAGCCGCTGACCAACTCTATCCTTCATTAGAATCTACTAGTCAACTATTTTCCTCTATAATTCGAGTTTCATCATGTTTGAACTTGAAGTTTTATGAGAATAAATGAATTATACGTTTCAAGCTTTTAAAAATTCCAATGGTTAATAAAAAAATGTCAATACCATCATTACAATAGGAATGCTTTGCTTTACCAATGCCCAAATTTTAAATTTTATTTTACCTCACATGGAGGCTTTGAAATGCCTATTGAAAAAGTTTTTTTTGAGTTTAAACTTTTAAAAAAGGTATTATTCTTTTGAAGGAGCAATATATTATATAATTTTATGAACTGAAAACATTGAGAAACTAGAGGAAGAAGGCAGAAAATGATGGAAAGCAGAGAAGATGGGAGGAGGTACCATTTAGTAACGCCATCACTACTTTCCCTAAAGCAGGCTTGAAGATCCATTAGATTAGAGTTGCCACCCTGGACAGAACAAACGGAGGCCGCCCAAAGACCACACCCTGAGGACACGGTCCAGCCAAATACCAGCAGCCTTCGTCACAGCCGGAACTTACAACTTTCTTCTCTTCTGGCCGACTTGTTCAACATCTCTTGCCGTTATCCCTCCACCTTGTGGAATTTCATGGCAGGCAGGTTTCGTCGGGCGATAACAGACAAGAAACTTTTTGCGTAGTTTTATATGAAGTTGCTAGCTATAGTACCAAACCAAAAAGTAAAAAAAAAATCCACAACGAAACCAAAAAATGTAATCAAGTTTTAGTTACTCCAAGTTCCCTATTAAGTAAAAAAAAGAGTCATTTACATGTCTATTATCCGTAGGACTTATTAGAGCAATAGACTTCACTAGGGTATCGAATTCATCTCGTATCCAATCCTTACAATTCAATATTCTGCATAAAATCCTGAATGATTATTTTAAAAGCACTGAATACTTATAAAAATAAATACAAAGGTAAAGCAATCTCGCTTAAAGACTCGATTCTCTGAGAGAAAACGTTTGTTGAAATCATGTCAGTCAGGCAAGATGTAATGGCCAAAACCACGTCTAAAACTGTCATTTTCATTTTAAATATCAATAATCTAAATTCTCCCCTTCAAATCACAATTCAAATCCTTCAAATCTTCCTTAAAATAAAGCTCCTTCAACATGTATTATCAATCGA
This sequence comes from Arma custos, assembly GCA_037127475.1. Taxonomy (NCBI): domain Eukaryota; kingdom Metazoa; phylum Arthropoda; class Insecta; order Hemiptera; family Pentatomidae; genus Arma; species Arma custos. Next base: position 83,045,188 of record CM073760.1, on the reverse strand, counting down.
GCTAAACCTCCCATTAATTACAAAAGACTCACATTCAAGGTTATTATAAGACCGATTTGGACGGAGTACAGCTTTGGCGCTCCACTAAGCTATGGAATTATCCAATCCTTAAAATCGCAAACTCTTCCATGCTCCTCGCTTTGTTGCGAATAAAGTCATCTATAATGACCTTAATTTCCCATTTTCCGGAACCCGATATCGACCCTTTTCTGAACTTCATTCCCACTCAAACCCACTAGTTTCAAACCTTGCTACCACTTCTATTCGCGATAATTCTCTAAAATGATGATGGCCTTGCGACATTTTAAGTTTAATTTGTTATTAGAGTACTACTATGGGTTGTTTCTCTACTTCCTTTATCTCACGCCATTGTGAGTCATTCATTCTATTTACTTGTTGTACTGTGTTACAGTTCTAAATTTCGATAAATATATACTTTTCTTATATCTCTAGTTAGACGATCCCAATACCAAACGTTGAAGCGATCTAAAGAGATAATAAACCCGTTAATTTTTTCGCTCATCAAAATTAAAAGCTACAAAACTCTTAATTGCAAATAGTGATTAAACAAATTACTCTACTGTTCAAAAGCTCAGAAGCCTATCAGTGCAAATCGGTTAGCTAAAACTGATTTCTTTATCGTTAATGTGCACTTGCGTACCATTTCCACTCCAATCCTTCCACAGCCGCTAGAAATATAGATATTTATTTTTTTCTAAGGCATGGTGAAAAGTTGTTAGATATTTAGGAATATTTTAAACTTAAGTCTCGGTTTTTGGAATCTGTATAATTTTTAATTAATGTATTTGAAACAGTAATATATATGTTAAAGATCGCCTTAACAAAGTAATAATAATTCCGAGATTCACAGATACGTACCAAACTTGCTACAACTTTTTACCTCCTTACCAAGTGAAATTTCGTTATCGATTTCCATTCCAATTTTCACTTCCTGAAACAAGTAAAGAAAAAATTATAACATGAGCAAACAAAAAGTATACAAAATAAAAACATGTTTAAAAACATAGTCACTTGTGGTCTAGTGGTTAGCGTAACAAACTACTAAGCCCAAGATCGCGGGTTCGTAGCCCGGCACGTGGCCCTAGGATTTTTTTAAGGGAGTAAAAAATCCTTAGTTACGCCGTCCTTCGGAAGGGACGTTAAACGGGGGTCTCGAGTCTGTACGATGGTCAGGTACTCGTTAAAAATCCCTATCCTAATTAAACCTGGATAGGCAAAATTTATAGCTCCCACTGTAGCATCGTCCGATTAGCCATAGCAGCATACAGTGACGTTAAATGAACAAACAAACAAACAACATGTTTAAAAACAAACTTGTTAAAGCAATAATGACTTGTAGTGCTGATTTAAAATTGTATTTTTTAACTAGTAACTTTTACCGGAGTTAAGTGAGAGGGAAGGATTCTCAGCTTTGTAAATCATGAGAATGAAGAATAAAGAACTGGAATTGATTTCTAAAGAACAATAAAAACCTAATACACTGTTTCTATTTAATGAATTGGGTAAAATAAGAAGAAGGCGCTTCCAAACATAATCAACACAAAACATACTTTACATTGGCATGACAATCAACTGTGCCCCAGATCGCAGGTTCGCATCCCGGGAGATCGGACATAGGATTTCTTAAGGGACTAAAAGATCCTTACGGAACGTAAATTGGAGATTCCGAGCCTGCATGGTTTAAGGTACTCGTTGAAGATTCCGATCCTAATTAACCTGGATAGGCAAATTTTAGGAGTTACACTGTAGCATCATCCGATTAGCCATTGTAGCATAAATGTTCAATGAATAAAACTGAAAAGAATTTTTTTTATACAAAAACATATGTGTGAATGAATTTGTAGAATTGTTTTTCTTTCATTTATTTTTATAATAAAGCTATGAATAAAGATAACATTTATTAGTAAATTAATACAATCTGAAGAAGCAGATACAATATAAAAACACAACAAAGACAAGAAACTGCTCGACGTTTTCGCCTACTTCAACATTAACTGGACAAACGCTTATCAGACCTATTTCGACATACTGAGTTGAGCTTTGTGGCTCCACTAAACCATCCAATTCATCTCGTATCCAATCCTTACAATCCAAAATCCTTCGCAAAATCCTCAATGCTCCTTATTATGTCACAAACAAACTCATCCATCATGATCTTAATATCCCATATGTTGCTGATTTAGACCTACTAACTAGATACCTATCCTTCCATGACAAGCTCCATACACACTTGAATCCGCTAGTCTCTCAACTTGCTTCGCCTACTATTCCTGATAACCCTCCGAAAAGTCGATGGCCTCGAGACTTTCAACTATAGAACTTTATTGGAGTGCTACTGATGGTTAGTTTCTCCACAAGTGTTTTTTTTTATGTCATTTGTTCATATCAGCAAATTTACTTGTTGCAATATTATTACACTTGTAAATATCAATAAAATAATAATAATAATATAAATAAAATATAAAAACCACAACAAATGTTTATATTGAAAAATAAAATATACAACTTTAATTTGAGACCAGTGAGGAATTGATGCCATTGAGTAGACCCACTTCACGAAAGAAGGAAATTTTTGATGCCTTGATCGATAAACCTATTTTTTATAAACCGTTTCTGGCCATAACCAGAAAGATGTAACAAAATAAATATTTTCAAACAACCCTAATAATAATGAGCAGTACTAATAAAATACATCCAGAGAATCAATCGGCAAATATTTTTTTCTATATTTTTCGATACAATATACATAAACAATCGATGGCTCAAATTATTCAGTGATTTCCTGAGATTGTTTAAAATCTTTTTGAACAAACAGAAAAAATATTTTAGATTATTTTCTACTGAATAATATATACCTTTTCGCTTTTTAAGTTCTATTTACAAATTTAGGTAAAATATACATTCCCAAACTTAAAAAATTAAACTGATAATATAAAGAAAAATGTTATTAAAAATAAAGAAGGAAATAATTCATCAGATAGTGGATCCACTAACTTTTCATTGCTCTTTGATAAATGATTATTTTGGGTATTTAAACCCTAAGCAGAAACCCTCAGCTCTTTTTCGCATGACTATAAAAAATGTATTAGTCCTTTTAAAGTTTGTCAATTTACGATAATTTGGAACGTCAATTCGGTTATTTTCATTTCAGTCAGAATAATATCCTAAAAGCTTCAAGTTAAGTCCCAAATATTGCACTTCCTCGGGGTAATGATCCATTATTAAAATGCTTATGACACGATCCATTATTACGTGTGAGGATACTGTTTATTAGGTGATAACCATCTGGTAGCTCAATCTAAAATATTGTCATGATGGTTTTGGAGGAAAAAAGAAGCGAGTAATATCCGTGAGATGTGCTGTATCATCAAGCAGAGCCAATAAAGTATGGTCATGCTCGGGTAAGTCTGGTGAGAAGATATTGAACATAGTAGATAGAACATAGAAGATATTCATAGTCCAATGCACTGCCGCTGTAGGACTCCTACACATACCATTCTATAATACACGAGGTAACCTAGGTTACGTTATACTAGTCAGCTTTCTTTGATAATGCATTTAAATCATATTGCAATATTTTCAATCTTTTTAAATGTTATATTGTACTTACTGCTTTATAAACTTTAATAAAGTTTTTTAAGAATGAACATCTAATATAGACATACCTAATGTACGATACAAATCCAACATAAACAAATCAAAGCAGTTTTCTTAAATTTCATTTTATACGACCTTTTTTAAAAATATTTTTATTGGATAGCAATAAGTACACTATGGGCAGTAAGTATAAGTGTTCTAAGAGCAAACAAACTATACTCTGTATTTTTTAGGACAAAAAAATTAAAAATTAGTATCTCTTAAATAATAAATTCAATTAAAAAATGTATTAGTAAACAAAAATTCTGGAAAAAGTTCATATGCATTGTTGAGGAATGACATGAAGTGAAAAAAAAGATTGGTTTTTGGCGAGGAGAAAGGATCTGTAATTGGAACGTGACGGAGTGGGAGTCCACTGCCGCAACTTTCTTCTCCAGCATCCTCCAGTCACTGGCCCACTTCTTGCATTCCAGGCAAGGCCAGGGTCTGGCATCGAGCTTACTGGAGAATGGTATAGCTACTTGTAGCGATCTGGATTAGTAGTTAGAGTATCAGCCTGGTCACAGTGTATATTCTAAAGCATACTACCCACTATCAGTAATGCTGCTCGTTCTTTCTTTAGAACATCAAGATGCATGGTATTTAGACCGTCTAGTAAATAATCTAAAGACCAAAGTCTTGTCTAGTCTTCGTCAGTCCATCATGCAGGACACTGCCTTATACGGAATGAGTTCCTGTTTAGTGCTAATTACAAATGGAAGAACGCGAAAACAAAAACTTTGGTGTTCACTCGAACTGCCCACAGAAGGATCACCACTTTCAGCAATACGTTATTAAATAAATTAATACTGGAAGACATGGGTTTTAGAAATTTTACATGACGCCTACTGATTTTGAAGATTTGCCTCTGATGATTTGAGGACTTACTATAAAGCAAGTACGCCATTTAGGGAAACTATCCCAGCTTATCTTCGACTGGCAGTCACATTACGTTTCCTAGCAACAGGTGACTCTTTAAAATCCTCATGAACACCTTCAGAATATCCAAGCAACCTATATACCAAATGCTGCCAGAGGTTTGCGAAACGAATATCTCAAAATTAAAATATTATAAAATCTATATATAAAATATTATAAAACACAAATTTCAAAAAACGACCACATTTATTAAAATTATTATTAAAATTTAATATATAATGTATAATTATAATTGGTATAATTAAAAACTCTATAATCACAGTTTATAATGCCAATTACAACGGACTGGGCCGAGTCTCGTCTCTGGTTGCATGATATCCCATTCTGATTGGGAGATTGCTTAGACAAGCAATTTTTTGACACTTAACGGTTTCGTAGACGTCGTTTGGTCCATAGAATGTCTAGCTAGACACCCTGACCATGTCTCGGAGACCAATGTTGTGCAACGTGTCAACTAGTGTGTAACTAGCCTTAGCACATAATGCAGATTTACATACTCATAGATATCAACTGAACAATTGAGGAGTGTTGTTGATCTCTAAAACCATCCAGGTAAAGCTCTCAGCACACGGAACAACATGGTGGCAATTCGTTGAGAATTCATTGAGCAAGTAATATAATATAATAGTTTATATATAATGTAATATAATAAGTATATAATAACTTGTATACGTATCAATTATTTTTAAAAAAACGTATCTGGTAAGAGTGGATATATATCAACAAAATATCGTTAGTAACGATACAATACACTCATACATATATTTACAGCAAAAACCTTTTAATTTATGTGATAATGGTTGACTGGTTATATCTCCAGAAATGTTTGAAAGTTTACACAAAATAAGCTTAACTTATTTTATCTGTGCCAACGTTTCGTTCTAATTTTTTAGCCCATCATCAGGGCAGAGATTAACACAAAACAGAATGCACAGAAACTATACAGACAGAATAGCTGCCCAGAAAAAATAACAGGTTAAATAAACAGAAGTGATACAAAAGATAGTATAGACTCATGGTGATAGAAGTGATGTCATGATATTCGTGAAAGACAAAATGAGTTTGAAACAGGCTACAGCTAAAAAGAAAAACGCAGATTAAATATGTAGGACTTAACATGGACAAAAAGTTAACTTTTACTTTCCACACTGATTATGTGTTCAATAAAGCAAACAGTTTAGTTTGTTCATTTAACGTCCACTTTATGCTGCTATGGCTAATCGGACGATGCTACAGTGGGAGCTCTAAATTTTGCCTATCCAGGTTTAATTAGGATAGGGATTTTTAACGAATATAACTAACAGAACTCTGTGTGCTATATATCCACACTTCAACAAGAATTCTAAATTAAGCACAGATAATAAATTATTATTATATAAATCCTACTTACGGTCTATTCTAACATTGGCATGTCCAATATTTAGTTATATGTCGAAAGCAAATTAAAAAACTACAAATATTCCAAAACAAATGCCTAAGAATTACTGGAAATTATGCATATTTCATTAAAGTTAAAATTATGCATAAAGAATTATGTATACCGTATATTAATGTATTCATAAATAAATTATGCAAACAATTCTTTTTTGAGTGTAAACACAATAAAAATCCATTTATAAAAAATATTGGGAACTACACAAAAAATAGTAAAAACTGGTATGTCCATAAAAGAACAAGGCATTTATTATTGTAGGATACCAATTTATTTTATTTTATTGTTATAGTTTATACAGATGTATATAAGTTGTTAAGAATGTGGAGATACAATTTTTGTTTATTTTAATTATTAATTTTTTTTTCTATCTGTTGAAAGTTTTATTGTATAATTTTTTTCTTAATGTATAGATAAATTTAAATTTTTCCAAGTTTTTGAAGTGTGAGACTGGTCTGTTTGGTACAGCATTTTACTTGTGTAAATTGTAGCAAATCATATTAAAAATAAATATATGTAAAAAAAAGTTAAAAAAGAATATGAAACTATGATAGAGTTATATATTACATTGTTAAACACTAATTGTTATAATCGTAAGTGGAGAAAAACGATAGCGATAGAGAGAATTAAGGAGGGAAATAGTAATCTGTTTTGTTCTATCTCCCAGATGATAGCCTAAAAACTAGGCCGAAACATTAGCACAAATAGAATAAGTTACACTTATTCAGTGTTAAATTTATCCCAAACATTTCTAAAATCCTTTCAAATTAACTGAAATCAATCCTGTGTTTTCTAATTCGAAGAACCGAAATAATTAGCTTGAATTAAAAAGACTATCAATGATTAAATGAAACAAATTCTATTGTTTGATATTCGTTATATAAAAAACTACAAATCAATTATCTAATTTATGAAATATATATTCATCAGCTTTTGATTTTATTGAAAAAAGTTCTCATTATGTTTTATTTATAGTATTCATTTTAATTGTTGTTCTTGTAATCTTCGGCATTAAATTGTCTATACATTTGAATCAATCCCACGCTTTTTATTCTTGGAATATTATCATAATGATATTCATTTTCTGTTAGCAATTATATATTTTTCTTATTGAAACAAATGGTGTGTCCATTCGGAGAGAATGTACTATCATTTATTAAAATTAATTATCGTAAAGATTATTCTTAGATGCTTTTATTATTTATAGAAATCTTAGCATAACACCTACGATATTAATTACCGAGTGATAAAATGACATAGAGAACATTTCTGATTTCGCTTTAACATATGTCGTATAAGTTGTATCAATCCCCGAACATTCCTGACGATAAAAATTTTCTCTTCTGGAAAGTATGTCATCGTTAAATCCATTTTCTTTTTATTTATTATGTACTAATAACTATTTGTTACTATGGGGAAGATTGATTAAATATTGTTAACCTCCTCTTACATTAACATGTATCAATATTCATCAGACATTAAACCAATATGTAATCTTTATTTATTATGAGTATTTTACGGATTAAAGGTAATATCATTTCAATGAAGACCAATCGGATAAAGATAATAAGACAATAAACATATAAATTTATATGTGAAAATGATTATTCAATCCAACAAGCCATCTTAATAGGATGAGAATTAAAGCACATATTGATGAGGAAATGATTGAATTGATCTTGAGAAATGCTGAAAAAGTAATGTATCGATTTAAAAAATACAAGAAGTTGCATCTTATTCTAATGCATTTCGATTAACTGTTATTTCGAAACAGAGAATGAACGGTAGATTTAGCCATTTATATTCCAAATTATAACTTTTTTCTATAAAACAAAGCTAAAATGAAGTAAGAAAACTTAATTATTTTAGGGGTTGGTCCACCGTTAGATAGAAAGGAGGTCACCCTCCCACCCCCCTCAGACAATTAGAAAAATATCAATGGAAACTTGGAAGATTTGCCCATGATTTTGAACTAAGAAGAAAAGTAACATATGCCAATCGGACAGTTTCCTGATAATTTATTTATGGTTGCTACTAAGTTCGGAATAGTCACAGCTTTATGCTCAAAAAGCCAAAGCCTTCTTTAATAAATGGTATCTTTATCACCAAAATAAATTACAAATCTGACCAGTAGTTGCTAAAATAACGGCGTTGAGTCTCGTATATAAAAACTTCTTTTAAAGTCACAGAGGTGTAAACATCACTATTGAATTATTTTTTAATTTAAGAATTTAACTGTTCAAATTTATTAAATCAGTGAATATTGATATACTTGACGACATTACCAGGCAAAGATATGTTCATTTTGAATTTTGAAAGTGAGCTGGGACATTGGTGATAACTGTTTGCAGAATAGTGAGTGAAGTCATAGTCGATTCCTTTTTTTTTTTTGCACCTGAAATCTAACTTAATAAACGGAAATAATAATATAAATGATTATGAATTCACGTTGACAGACTATTCAAGCCTTTTATAGTTTTAGCACAGAGAAAATAATAATAATTTCAGCAAAGAAGCAAACTCAAAAAAAAAACGAGCATAAATAAAGTGAATACATATTCTTTTTATTTTTCCTTCATACAATCTAAGGACACGCTTGCATGATTTGGATTTTTTTATTTCCGACGGTTTATTGCTACTTCTAAACTATTTTTTTATTTTAAAAAATATAAATAAGATTTTAATATTCTATCATTCAAATGTTCTTATATGTTTGTTTTTTTTTCAAACAACATATAAAAGTTCTCTCCAAATTAGCGGGCATTTGCCCAGTTATGCGCATTAGGAACAGAAGGACAAGTAATAAAACAGTAAAAATCCATTAAAAATATGGGGTAAAATTATAACTACGTCTTGAGAAATCTTTCTAAACCAAACAAATTTCTAAAACATTAGAAACTCGAAATTATACATACAGGAGGAGGCCTTGACTTCTGGCATCTATTGTGATAGCGTTACATTATTCATATGTAACTATAAGACTACAACTACGAAGAGACCAGTAGATCTTAAACTCATACGCAGCAAATTATTTTAATTTAGAATGATATTATTACATTGTTATTATATCTTATAATAATCCCCAAAGTAAAGCAGGCAGTAAATTACTATACTAGCATAGAGAAATATATTTATAAATAAATTATATCATATATTGTATATATATATATATACATATATATATATATATATATATATATATATATATATATATATTTATATATATATATATATATATATATATATTGTAGGAGTGGAGAACCACTTCATACATTATCTGATCATTTAGGTTACTACAAATAAACTTGTTCAATAGTATAAAAGATCGATTAAAATTAATATTTTTTCTCCTTACATTGGTATCCACGCCTGTCAAAAAAACATAATTAACAATCAGGAGATTAGCTGTAAGTAAAATAAAATAAAATTACAGGCATGAAGAAGAACAATACCGAGCGGTACCTCTCCCTTGGTTTGATTTAGTTTCTTATTATACAAGATCTCTTATCCACGTTCTTTTTAGTCTTCTCCTAGTGATATCAGGTATGAGAGTTGGTCATCAATGGGTTAGGGTGTTCGTGAAGTTTTCTTTATAGATTTTGAAGTATGATCGTATGTATCGGTGAAGCATTTGTAATGCAATATTTTCATCTTGAAAACTTAAAATCAATACGAAAAATTGTTTTAAAATTACTACTTTTCCCCCTCCTGAGAATCTTTCATCCCTTTTAAAAAATGTGGTTTTACGCTAATATGTATAAGAAGATGTTATTATTGTATATTGTGTTAATATATAAGTATATTAAATATTAATACTCATATTCATGAAATTAAAGCAAATAAGGAAGACAGCGAAATATTTTAATTATCAAGCTTATTTAAAATAAATAACTAATGTCAAATAACATCTATTAAACTATTTTATTAGTTTCGATGCTGTTAAATGTCGGTCGATGTTGATTACAGTTCCTACAACGTTTTTTTTTTTTTTTTTTTTGATTATTTTATTGAGTTGTACAACTGTAATACATACATCTAGTACAATTGCTATGAGAGTAAATAATACATGATAGGACATGTAGAGATACTACCCACTGGCAGCACTCTAATAAAGTTCTATAGTAGAAGATCCCGAGGCCATCTTCTCTTCAGACGCCTAGGAGGATTGTCCGGGATGGAATTGGATGCAAGGATGGAAACTAGTGGGTTTGGATGGGTTTGAAGTTTATTGTGGAATGATAGGTATCTGGAATGGGCTAAATCGGTAACATATGGAACGTTAAGGTCATTATGGATGGTTTTATTTGTGACAAAATAACGAGCGTTTAGGATTTTGCGAAGGATTTTGGATTGCAAGGATTGGACACGAGAGGAATTCGATGATTTGGTGGAGCCCCATAGTTCAATTCCATAAGTCCATATAGGCCTTATAACAGTCACATAAATAAGTCTTTTGTAATTGATCTGAAGCTTTGAGCGCTTATCCAGTATGTGTTGAAGTAGTCGGAAACGTCTAGCTGTTTCTTGTCTTTTCAATCTTGTGTGAGGGTTCCAAGTAAGACGCTTGTCTAAGTAGAGTCCCAGGTAGCGAATCTGTTCAACAGGGATAAGTGGAGTACTATTAAAGAATACAGTAGGACAGGAAGTCATGGGTTTTCGACGAAGGGTAAAGGTAATTTGATGGGACTTGCTGGGATTGATTTAAATTCTCCAATTCCGACACCATTCTTCGAGGCTTGATAGGTGTAATTGAAGGGATTGGGATGCAATATATGGGTCTTTGTTAACTGATAACACACATGTGTCATCAGCATACGTGGAGATGAAGGTGTTAGGATGGGTTGGAATGTCAGCTGTATATACTGTGTAAAGGATAGAACCGAGGATCCTACAACGTTAATGTGTGTTAAATTAACACTTGATATTGTAATACAATATTCGGTATTTTAATTTTGTTTTAAGAAAATGTACATCAAGTAAAGAAAGTACTACTTGCTAGCTCATGCATTCAATAGTTGTTATTAATTTATTTAATCTTTTAATTGATAAAAATATTGTCAGGATTTGAACTGTTTATTTACTTATTATTATTATTTGTTTATATATATTTTTTGATTATTGCTTTCGGTCGCTTTTTATACGTTTTATGATTTGTATCATGTATGTATTTGTAGATATATATGTATTATTATGTGTTATTATGTTTCTATTTCTGTTCATGTTTGTTAATCTAAAGGGACTTAGTCCCAGAATAAAGTTACTTTTTTATTCTATTCTACATTAGATAGTATTGTAATATAATTATTATTTTCAATACTATTAAATGTTGGTCGATGTTGAGTTCAGGTATTGCCTAAGACGTTAGTATGGGTTGAATTGGTTGGTATACAGGCCTAATATTGCCTGGCCTAATATCATTATTATATTGTTTACGAGATGTTTATAATATTGGTCTAAACTGATCAAATTTTATTAAATTGAAACAACAGTAACTAAAGGCCTTGAAACAGGAAAACATTACAGGGCCAAGAAGGCTGGACACGTTATCAGTGAATGGACGAACCTCTTATCTATCAGCAACTAATAATGCCTTATCAGCTTCAATCCAGGTGATCGCTATATTAGCTATCTTTAGAGACCATCACTACAATTCGTATTAAATATAAATTTGAATGATAGAATATTAAAATTTTACATAATTTTTTAAAATAAAAAATAGCTTGTAAGTAGCAACAAAACGTCAGAAATAAAATAATCTGTATTAAAGTATTTTAAAAAAAAATGTAATAATAAGTTTATAAATAACCCGTAACTCAAAAAATTTTCCCCAACTCTGAAATTTCTATGGTGTACTCACAAAATTATACATACAAACATATAAAAATTTGAAGATAATTAAAAAACCACCAACTCAAATTTTTCAAAATGAATTATAACCCCCCTCCCCTCCAAATCACATTAAATCTCATTAAACCCTCTTTAAAATAAGCTATCTCTCAGCTCTCTAGCACTAATAGAACCAAAGTTATTGTAGATTTTAGCACACGTTAAAAAACGCGGCATTTTGTTATTTTTAAAAATTTATAACTGAAAAACTATCAGGGATACAATTTTTTGAAAATTATATTTGAGTTCAGGATGTCAGAGAATATAAATAAACATGGAATTACCCTGTTCCTTTAATAATAGATTATGAAACAAGAGGAAATATTAAGGAATACTCTCATCTTTTCATACAAGTACCTTTGCAAAAATCATATCATGTTATCTTTGCCAGAATGAAGGAACCGACTACTATTTTACAACGAAATACCTCACACTTTATGCTCATTAGAATTTTATCTTATAATCTAGAATAGAATAGAAAAGTAACTTTATTCTGGGACTAAGCCCCTTTAGAATACCAAGCATGAACAAAAAATTTGATATATATTTGGCCAGAAGGCTACATAATATAAATCATAAAGTATTAAGTGCCAATACAGTAAATAATTTTTTTTAAATTTATTTATTGATATTTATAACTGCATTACAATAATACAACAAGTAAATAGGATGATAAATACTCAAATCAAAGTTCAACTAAGAAGATCACGTGGCCATCTTCTTTTCAGACGCCTCGGAGGATTATCGGGAATTGAAGGGGAAGCTAGGTTTTAAACTAGAGGGTTTGAGAGGTAATAAAGTTTGCTATGAAAGGTAGTTCGGGCCGGTCCCCCCCCCCCCCCCGGGTACCGGTATACCCGGTTCAAATCAGTAACAAATGGGGCATTAAGGTCGTTATGGATGACTTTGTTCTTAACAAAATAAGGAGCACTGAGAATTTTGGATTGTATTGGATACGAGAGGAATTCGATGGCTTAGTGGAGCCCTAAAGCTCTACTCCGTAAGTCCAAATAGGTCGTATTATGGTCATGTAGATGAGTCTTTTGTAGTTAATTGGGAGCTTAGAGCGTTTGTCTAGTAAGTGTTGAAGTAGCCTGAAACGTCGAGCGGTTTCTAGACTTTTCAGTCTTGTATGAGAATTCCAGGTTATTCGCTTGTCGAGGTGCAACTCTAAGTATCGGATCTGTTCTACAGGCAACAGTGGGATATTATTAAAGGGTACTGAAGGGCAGGCAGTCATTGGCTTACGACGTAAGGTAAAAGTGATTTGATGCGATTTTTGAGAATTTATTTTAATTCTCCAGTTTTGACACCATTTTTCATGATCAGTGATATGGGATTGAAGGCTTTGGTATGCAATAACTGGATTGGTGTTAACTGATAATACAGATGCATCATCAACATACATGGCAAGGATAGTATTAGGATGAGTTGGGATGTCAGCTGTATAAACTGTATTTAGGATTGGGCCAAGAATACTACCTTGAGGAGTAAATAAAAATAAAATAAATAAATCAATTAATATCAACAGTGAAATGCATGAGCTAGCATGTAATAATTTCTTAACATAATGTACATATTCTTTAAGAAAAATAAACAAAATCAACGAAGCAACAAAATCAATTATTCAATACTGATTCATTTGAGCAAATGACTTACCGGCATAGAGAGCATCTTTTTGGGAAGCCAGGAGATGTATTATCTATTATCTAGATTCAATTATCTACTTCATCTTAAGCAAGAATTATAAAAATACTCAACATGGAACGTACTCGTATTTCCAAACAGTACTTTTTAAAGCTGCTAGCTACAAATGAATAACAAGCGCTTGTTGAGTTTGCAGGAAAGTCGGATTTCGCTCATGAGAAAACTTCTGGAGGGCTTTAGGTTGTTTGATCCTGTTGTGGTAAAGTTGAAGACATTGTATGAAAGATTATTTTGAAAGAAGGTTAGGTATCTAAAATGAAACAGTGATAGTTAAACGTTTTTGTTCAAGGTTTCTTCAGTTGATTTTGTTTTTTAATTTTAAGTTGTTTATTTTATTATTTATAACGTATATATAATCATATATAATTTCAAGACCATATCAGAATTAAAGCCACTTGGAGAGAAATTTTGGGAGGATGTAGGGAACTCGAAAGTAAAAACCTCTCGTTACTCCGATATACTACATTTGCTATGATAGAGTTTTCATTAAAACGGGCGCTCCCCAGAGCTATATAACGTACGATTGCCCTATTGCTTATTTCAGAATTATTACTCAATTAAGTATTTCTGAGAAATATGCAATCATCTGTAATGCTGACTCATGCATACACACACCGGAGCCTAAGAGGTTTTGCGGTAAAAAGGAATTGGAATATTGCTATAATTTCTATATAGGTTTCCTGTGTAGCATGATAAACGAATTTGATAACTGTGCCTTAGAGGTAAAGGACACTATGTCCATAAAATAGATAATATTTCAAGAAAATTGTTATAAATAAATATTATGACCAATATTTCCAATTATTGATCAATGCTAATAACGGTGTGAAAAATTTTGTTCAAGCTGTTTCTATATGTAACGAAGAAACTACCTTTATTAGTTCAGTGTTACGGAAAATTGGTTCTCCTGAACAAATACAAAAATGTGACCATATTAATTTACGTTACTCCTAAAGATCAGTAAAATATCCTGTCTACACACTATGAAATATACCTTTAAATAACATTCTTATGTATTACCCAGATTAGATTTAAAGATATTCAATATGAAAGGTTGGTAACATCGTATGTGAATAAGTGTAATTATCAAATAATCATATAACATAGCCTTTTTTATTTCTTAAAAATAAATTGTATTTGATCCTAAATTTGGAAATGATTAAATAACGAGGAGTAAATATATGTATAAATGGGAGCAGGGTGTGTCTGAGGTAGCACTGTACTGCAATGGCGAAGGTCCTGGGTTCAAATCCCGCTGCTGGCAAGACTTTTATTTAATCTGTTAGCAGACGGAGATGGATCCTATGGGAACTAGGACTCTCCTTGGGCTCGCCCAGCCTCTTTAAGCGAAATAATCTGAGGGGTTGAGCGTGGTCTAGGATAAATCACCTCTCTGCACAACCGTGGTCCAAGAAACAGTACTGTCTCAAGCGTTTACTATACACCAGATCCTTTCTAGGTTTGTAGTGATACAGGTTATTTTTGAAATACCTATATAAATCTAAATTTTTATATTCATAAAAATATATATTTTCTTTTCATATTCATAAAAATATATATTTTCTTTTTATATTATATTTTCTTAATAATATTATTTCTATATTTTCTTTTTAATAATTCTATTTGTACGGTGACCACATCAAAAACTAATTACTTTATTATTTTGACTATTGACGCTGAAGGTTACTTTGCGTGTAAAGCACCGTTTATTAGAGTATGCACGCATAGTATAGGTTTAACCATTGTCCCTGATAGAACAGGGAGTCCGGAATATAACATATAACTCTGGAAAATTGTTTAAATAATGTACAATTTAAAACATATTTTCAAACATTTTGTAAAAATTAAAAACGTAATATAACAATCTTGGGCTGAAAAATATATAAGAATGACTTGCACCTGGGACGACTACCGCGCGCACGGTTTAGTTATAATTATATAGAATATATTTTTAAACTTTAAAGCATAAAGTTTTAAGATAATCTAGACATTGTTTATTTTTCTTAAAATCAATAGATGTTAATAAAGCTAGGATAGCTGGAATGTTGAAATTTTCCTCAAAAAATAATAAATTGAACTAAGTAAATAAAAAAATTATATAATGATAAATAAACAAAGTAGATATGGTTTATTACATTTTTACTATCCATAGATGTAATACTGCTATATGATATAATAGATCACGTTTAGTTCCAATGACATGTTATTATTAATAATTAATTAATTCATAATTCCTTACTATTTCTTTTAGTATTCGAAAACCATTACCACCAAAGCGTACAAGAGTTAAAACAAAAGTAGCTGACCAACAAAAAAACTAGAACTAAAAATAAAATCACTTTTTTGAATGCTTCGAACTAGATAAACTCTGAAATAGGAATTGCTAAAAGACTAGGAGAATAAAATTTAAAACTACGTCCTTGCCTGCCTTCTACTACCTGGGGCCTTGGAGTTGGTTTTGCGTATGCGATTCGATTGTTTGCTTCAAACAAATTATTTTATAAAACGAAAAAAATCACTTAACTGGGTATTTTTACATATGTATTTATGTAATCCGTCCTTAGAAAACCCCAACATAATTAGTATCATTTCAAAGTATCATCATTCAATTTAAATTTAGAGTCGCTAATTTCAAATTAAAATAATATAGAAAATATATTTAAACATTTTTAATGGTTTATCTGACACGTTAATAATTTGAATTTAATGTTCAGAGAAAAAAAACTACAAAGGGACAGTTTTCTTTTCCTTATCTATGTGGTTCATCAGCAAGCAATTGCAAACGAAATCGCAAAATTTGCTACAGATAAAGACAGATAGATCATGATTTTCTCGTGTTAAGCCAAATTAAAAATTATATTTTAACTCTAAAACACTTGAGCACATAAAATATATTCTCGATTGCCAAAAAATACGTCACTTAACTAGCGATAATAACTGAATAACTATCCAGTTATTCAAAACAGGAGCTAACTTAAAAATGAATGACGTAGTTGACGAAAAGCTCTTATAAAGTGACTTTTTTAAGACGGTTTGGAACTTTAAAAACGATGTAACCCAAATATTTCCATTTTTATTGTCATAATTATTATTATGTAATTATAAATATTAAGTTAAAAGCTTTTATAAATTTTCTCTAGGTCAATACAGGTATTACAGTCCATCATTACAATAAGAATTATTTAGCATTAACATATTTTTTTTTATTTAAGAGTGGAAATAAAAATTCAATCCACCATATTATTTGTTTAACTTGTTTAATTTTGACAAGACATGGAACTTTCAAATAGCTCTTTTTTGGAGTTATGACATTGTTGTTTTGAAGGAATGATATGTAATGTATGAAAAAAAAAAAAAAAACGATGAGATTTCTGTAGGTAATTGCAACAGCATCATCATATTATGGTAATACCGTATTATCATCACATTTTTTAAAAAGACAACTGTTCCCGTGTTGTAAATACAAATTAAGAATACACGATTAATACTTAATAAATTAATTATCAGGTAATAATGGAGTATTAAATAGGCAGTACATAATCAGTTTCTAATAAACTATCAACCGTACGGTTAAAAAGTCTCGAATAAATCATGGAACACCAATCCATGTTAAAATAGGGAAAACTAAGTATTAAGTATAAAAATTATTTTTTATACTACGCACAAAAAACAACAAAGGTTGAGGTAGATCATATAAGAAGAAGACAGCCATCTCCTACCTACTTAAGTAAATCTAACCGACATCAGTAAAGTAAATAACCTACCATATATATGGAAGAGGACGCTGGCGACTTCCATCCTCCAGATAAAAACAATAATGGAAAGAAATGGAAGGAAGAGATTGGTGGCTAACAGGACAGAGCTTGCTGGCCCACTTACTCCGCACAGTCTTGGAATTCCTCTCGAGAACAGAGAAAGGTCGACCCGGGGAATTCGAAGGAGTGCTCTCATTCTTGCGGATTCGGTCCAACCAGGATGTTGTTGCAATATGTGATCATTGATGAATTCTTGTAACTCCGGTATAGCATATTACATTCTCACTTATATGACAATAAACTATATGGTTTAAAGTTTAAACTATTATTATAACGCGTAGATATTAGAAAGCTACAGACAGGAGAAAAAAAAAGTAAAATCATTCCTTGACATGTTTTAGAAGTAGAGAACCCATAAAGAACAAATTAATTATTTTTCTTGATATTTAGCAAACCTTATAAGTATAATGCAGTCAAGAAGAACAACGGTGTGTTTATTGTACACATTATAAATTACATAATTTATTATCCAGTCATTAAACACATGACAACATGAAACTAATTACACGCTTAACGTTTGAAGAGATTCTTCGATATGCTAACCTGTTGGTAACACCAAAACAAGTCAGGAAATAAGATGTACATTTGGACTATTTAACATTTTATACATGACAAGCGGATTTCGGAGAATCTTAGACAACGGCTCTGTTTTGTTATGCTAGATCTGTTATCGTATGTATAAATTAATGCATTACGCTAAAAATAATTTTAACTGTTTTTTTTTAATTCGACAGAAAATTGGACATAACTTTTCAACTAACGAATAACTGAACTGTTTCGTGGCTAAAAGTTCATAAGTTTATTGATTAAATTTTTTTGGAAAAGAAAAAAAAGGATGTTTTTATTAAAGATAACGAATTATCTATAATAGACTTAACATGAGATGAAATTCCATTTAAGGTCATCAAATATTTTCATTTCCTGCCAAAATACTGATAATACTGATATTTGAAAGTTAGCAAAATACTATTTATATTTATTGCCTCTCCTCTTCAATTTCCAAGACATTATACAATGTGTATAGTTAAATAAAGTATGAAATGATTACTTCAATAACGGTCCTCAAGTTTTCTAAGGTTATCCTCCGTCCAGCTAAGTCTAACAGAACTACAAAACTGTTATTTAACGATAAAATAATTGAAAGGTTATTATGTTAAATTGACATTTTCTAGTTAATAACTTAATTTTCGCTAATGCATCTCCCAAGAAGGAGGAAATGAAAGGCTCCTTGAGCCCATTCCTGGTCCGATAGTGAGTCGGAAGTGACCTAAATATTGGAGTCGCTGAATCATCCATCATGTTCCTTCCTCGGGTTAGGAGAAGGGCCAGCATTCCTCAAATATTTTAAAACCACTTTTGCAATTCCAATAATCGAAGTTATAGTTTATATATTTTTATTTTTATTATTCGTAAGGTTAAAACATGGACTGATAATGAATCTCCATGCAGAACAAAAACATCGTAATAAACGAGGCCCAAAAAAATTCACAAACTTGAATAAAATGTCACACGGGGACTAAATGACATAACATAATTTTATAACTATAAATTTCTTATTGTGAAAATTACAAGCAATAAAAACACATGAATACCGATGTTATATTAAATATTTAAGTGGACACGGTGATTTTATAGTCATTTAAAAATATATAGAAGCTAATAAGATTGTTGTATGTTAATATACAAAGGCGTCCTTGGGTTACAAAGATATTCCAAGAGTTGTTTTGGCAATTCGAAAAGGAAACAACGACGCAATTCACATCTTTTTTTACAATATTTTTGAAAAATCAATAGACTCATAAGTAAATTTTAAACTTATTAAACCATTAAAGCAAATATCTTATTTATAATTTCATTATCTTGTAGATGATAAAACGAAATATATGTTAGCAATTTTATAACGCACAGTTAAGAGAAAATGGACGAAGGTCACTATTATTAGTTGGCTACCAGGAAAATGTAGTAGTTGATAATATAAGGAACATTTTTACAAGTATTAGGAATTGTCGTGTTTTTCTATGAAATGTTTTTCAGGTGTTTTTATTTCGGACTCTAATTCATATTTTATCATGAAAAACTGTCAAAACATTAGATAATAAATAGATGGAGTACTTCGATAAAATACTAGTCGATATAAATGTTTTTGGGTTTTAAAAAATACTTAAATAAATATGATAATTGCCTTAATAATGTTTAAAAAGAAAAAAAATCGGTACTCACCTGAAAATATAACCCGGTATAGAGCGCCTACCCTGCTAAGATGACGACACTAGAGCACGAGAGAGACTGACATCCACCCACTTCGACGGCACAAGACCGACTGGCTGACCGGGACTGCCTACGTCACGGCCCCTCGGCCAATCAGCGCGCCCCTCCCTTCTATACCGATGACGTCACGGTCATTCATGTCCCCACCAAGGTCGCCTCTACACTAGGCCACGAGGGCTCTGTACTCTTGACATTTTTTTTAATTCCAGAACCGTGCCGATTTTGGAATTCTTGCGATATTTATCAGAAAATATTTCGAGGGAAAACTACGGCCTCATTTTAATTTTATCCGCATATGCGTAAAGGCTCTGTTTACAATAATTGTTTATCTTATCATCCTTATCACTTTATCAAACTCTTCCATTAATTCATTAATAGACAATTGAGTTATTTTACTTTGAAAGCCTAAAATGAAATCTGTTTATTTTAGTTCGTACTATGAGCTATTCGTTCACTTTTGATAGACCAAAGAAAAAAAAAATAATGATAATATTTTCTATAGAAATTCTTTCTTTCATTATAAGTATATTACATAAGATTTTTGATTTGTTATAATCACTCCTATTCATTTTACAGTAATCTTTTATAAGCACCTCAATAATCATACATCAGTATTTAAGAAATAATTTTTTTTTTTAAAAATCAGAATAAATATAAACGAATTAAGAAATAAATAAGAATTTTTCATTTAATTATATTTAACTCTTACTAGGAAAAGGTTAGCACAATGTGTAGAGTGCTGATTTGTTGTGCCGAAAACCCCGGGTTCGAATCCGACTGAAACATACATTATCTGCAATCAGGTAGACTGTGGTATCTACACATTACAGATAAGGGCATTGAACCCGAAAACCTCACTTATGTTAATAACTTAATATGTTATCTTTTCAATTCCTATGAGTAAGCCTAACACAAATAGGGTGTATTGATGCAAGGTTAGGGAAATAAAGTAGTCTGCTTGAATAGTATTCAATGCTGCAAGAAGCATGCTTTATTACAAGGAGAGAGGTATCTAAAAAAACATTTTCGCGACACATTCTCGTGAATTATAGACCATTATAACAAAGCGAGATCCGATTTCTATGATTAATAAAAGGTAAGACAAGTCGGGACATAAGCCGAGAAACAATATAATGCTCGAACCTCAAAGTAAAGCCATTGCTGACTGTGATTGAGGAGAACTAACTGATGGTCCGAATATGTAATGAAAAAGGATAAATGTAGATAAGCGAAAGCAACCTACTAGTAACAGCATAGGTTGCTCTGAATATTCTGATATTGATGGTTGCAGATGAAGACAAAGGAGAATATGATAGAAATGTATAAAATAAGCAATCATACCAGATGAATGGTTAGATAAGAAGAGAATAGAGAGAGAGAGAGAGAGAGAGAGAGAGAGAGAGAGTGAGAGAAAGGGGGAGGGGTATTTCATTGTGTCACTGCAAAAGCACTAATACACTGCATCGGCTGTAAAGCAGAGGTTTGATGAGAATGAACTTCTTGTAAACCTGCCTTAAATTCTGTATTTTGTCTGAAAGCAAAGAGTAAAGGCTTAGATACAAGTAACTATCTATCGTATGTACAATTTGATGGATGTATGGTGTACAATTTGGGTGTATGGTAGATACTCATGCTTGAATGCTTCGGACAAAATTAACTAAACGTACTTAATATATACAAAAATAAAATAAAAAATCGACTTTTTTTGTAAAAAAAAAACATTGTACATTACAGTTACTAATATACAACCAAATAATTGGTGATTTATCTAATTTCGTCACAAATTAAACACTGGTTATAGACAAATTAAGTAATTTATTATCATAAATACAATTAACATTCGAAGAAATAATCTGATAATTATTTTATTATTTTCAATTAATTTGTTTTGCGGCTTTCCTTAATTTTACAGGATTGGTTATTTTGTACTTCATTGTTTCCATCATGAAATTATGTCAATGTTTTGTTTTGATATTAATTTTCGATTATTTTATTAACTGAAAAGAGTGAACAAATTATTTCATGATATTCTTTACAGTACCCATTGTAATTAATACAACATAAATATTACAATAAATTTCTAACATATAATTGATTTTATATATTTAATTACTTGACGATTATTACCAGCAGTTAGTTCTACAACAGTAAATTTATGTTATTTAAAAGACGACGTTGATAAATAATCTCCTACTTTTCGATGTTACTACTGATAGCATGTTGATGTCGATATCCTCGCGCCTCAAACAGTACATCCTATCACAATCAACAGTTGCTCTACCCGTATCCTGGACTGGTGGAAGATAATAGGTATAGTTAAAGCCATAGTACGCTGGCGTGTTTCTCGCATGAGTTGTGCCAAAATGTTGCCCACTAGAAACTGTTCGTTAGCTCATTTCGCGAGCCGGATTTTCCTTGATAATTAAACGGAAAAGAAAATGCCTGACGTTTAAAGTATTTTCAACCAGTCTTCTCTAAATTACATCATGGATCAACATTTTTATTTCTCGATTTGCAATATTCAGGCAATATTCAATTCACTACCGTATTTACAAAAGACAAATTAAATATATACACACCACAACAATGTATATTGCTATCCAGGTGCTGTGTTGTCTTCACAGTCCGAACAATGATCTCAGGGAAAGAAAAGATTTTTCGATCCGAATAATTTTTAAACAATAATAAGGGATGCCTCCCTGAGATTGTTACTACGGAGGTACAAAAGTTGATTGACTGGTAGTTGTTTAGAAACTAAAGACATTTTACATGAGATAAATTTACATTACTTTTATTATGTGGCCATTATGGTGGCAAAAATATACGTCTACCCACAACAAGAGAGCCCTTCCCTATCTGTAAGTATTTACTTCTTGAGCGTTTGCCCTCCTGCCTACAGTCGGCAATTGCTTCATGAGATTCCCTGCATCTTCTCTCATTTCCGTTTGGCTTATAACCGTTTCATTTGTCCCTTCCCAGGTCAAGACCCTGTGAGACGTTTGACTCAACAGAAATCCCCGAATACATCTGATCGTTGACTCTCAGTAATCTACAGGTGTATTTCAATGTTCCTAACATTTGAAACGTCACAGATAACACAGGGGATTTTATGTAACTTGAATTAACTACATCAAGGACAAAATTAAAATGTTTGTGTAGAAAATTTGGTCAAGGAGGTATGAAGTGAAATTTGATGCCAAATTTTTTTTTCGAATTGAATGACTTTTTTAATTTTTAAATATTTCTTATATATATTTTAAAACATTCTTCCTAGTGTATACATCGCAAAATTGTGAGAACAAGGGGATATAGGATCGGTTAAGAGAACGGATTTGCCTGACTGAGGCGATCCCTGGCAGCTCAATTGGTAAGAGGACGGATGACACGGGTTTGAATTCCGGCCAGGGCATATCTTTTCTCTTCAAAATAAAAATATTTAAAGAATTTTTAATTTGGACCGGTATTCCCTGAAGTTAGTGTATTCGTACACCTTTCTACACTGGGGTTACTCATGGTTTACTGGTTAACAACAACTTAAAAATCTCAAAACCATCGGTTCGACTCAGGTAGGTGGCCACCTGCTGTTGGCATTTTTAAACGGAGTATAAGTCCTTGGATATACCGTCCTTTGGAGGGGACGTAAGAAAAGATCCTTATCCTGATTATAACTAGATTAGAAAAATTTAGGTGTTCCACTATAGCATCGTCTAATCAGACATAGTAGTATAATAAATTTTAAAAAACTAATAACACTTTCACATAATACCCTTAATTTCAATGTAGACAATCCACTTCATTCGTGGACTATTAGACTTTTAGTTCGGAAGTAACGATGATAATTACTATACAGCTATCTCCTGTAGAGTTTTAAAAACTCCTTTCCTCCATAGCAACCTGCTTCCACAACATGCGCTGAAGGAAGCATGCTAGCTAGATTAGAAGGGGCTTATTATAAATTTCTGGACAATGGGCTCACTAACAGCTCGCCCTACAGGCGCCTCTTTAATTGAGTTAAAACAGTTATTCTTCGCTCGAGAAAATTCCAAATAATAGGTATTAGAAATTAATTGTACCGCTAATCAGATAAGTAATCAAAATGAATAAAAAGTTCCAATATAATTTACTCTTTTATTTTTTTTCATAATCAGATATAGACTAGTAGTGAATCCTTGTCAATGAACATGTTTTTCATTCTATGAGTTCGTGCTCAAGGTATCTCCCCTCTGAATTTTTTTCAATATTGAAAAATAATAAAATTATGAAATAAAACAATAAAATCATGAGGACAGTAAGCATTAGAGCTCTAAGAATACATTCACACTATATGAGTGAATCCATTCTATAAGTATTTATTGGTGTCCTGTAATGTTTCCTCTAACTTGTCATCCATTGACATCAAATGTTTGTATCAATTTGATTCTCTTGTACACATTTTATAACTTATTTTGTATAGTATAAATTGCAGTCCAAAGAAAACTGAAATTTGTGTAACTTTTCCAGTATGAACTATTTTTCTTTTATTTCGCAATAAATGATAAAAACTAGCTAAGCCATAAATCTTAATGCTCAGTTCTCAAATAAATTTAATAATTTTTCAGAAGAATGTCTAATTAATTTATTTTATGTCAGTATTAATCGGAAGTAACTGGATAAATGAGTGCCACGAACAATTTGAAATTAGATTATCATTCACGATATTTTGAAGTTGTAGCGAAATCCTCTCAGACTTTAATTTTTATAATAAATTAGAGTAATATTATGCATTAAAAAACTAAAAAAGTTTAATTATAGATTTTATTTATTTATTGATTTTATTTATTTATTATTTTATTTATTTATTGATTATTGATAGAAAAGTTTGCTAATAATAAAAATTAACAGTTGGAACAAAATCACCCATCTATACACATCAGAGACTAAAGAAAGAAAAACCTAATGACTGTAAGGCCCCTTTTGCGTTTTAGTTTGGCGTTTGACTTGCCTCGGCAAAAGGAAGCGGTTTAAAAAGTTCTCTGATCGAAATATCAATATTTGTTCGATAGATCTGCGATTCATGATGAAACAATATTCAGACTGACCATGTTTGTTATGCCTAAGTAGAAAGAGCAACAAGTGGCTCAAGGAGTTTTTAAAAGGAATTAGAGAGATGACCCGAGAGACGGCCCCGAGCCTGTAAGATCCCTATCCCAATTATAGCATTGGTAGTACTTAAGATTCCCACTGTAGCATCGTGAGCCATAGCAGCATAAAACATTTTATAGCACTACAAATCATGAATAGTCTTGGGTTCACTATACTGTTTTGCTGGGAGGTTATTTGACCTATATCTCGTCCAACCTACAAGTGTTACCTCTTTTGGATATCCCCAGATGGGTTGTAATAGTATATTCTTATTGTAGTCTCAGCTGTGATTTTCCATTTTATTCTTTCAATGATGGTCTCAAGCAATTTGACAAATGTTAATCCTGCATAAATCCTTTTGTCAGCTTAAAGTAACCGTTAATCTATATACGTATGTATATAAAAATGAATGTATGTGTGTTTGTCCTTTATGCATTACTACACCAATCATCCGATTGTCATGAAACTTTGGGAAGTAGTTCAGTACACTCTAGAGAAGGTTTCTACCAACTTTTTTTTCTTATTTTATTTTTTTGGATTTGAAAAAAAAGTTGAAAAATTTCTAAAAAAAAAAATGATTATTTGTCTAAAAAATCGACCTTTCATAAGAAGATTTAATTTTCTACAATATGAGCCCAACTGCAGATCTGTAGGTCTAATAGAACCTGAGTTCAGTCCTATCATGTATCAAATGACCGTAATCTTATCTATATACGTGTATATACACGTATATAAAAATCTTCTGTCACGATGTTTGTCCGAGCTAATCTCCGAAACTACTGGACCGATTTTAATGAAATTCGGCGCAGATGCGTAACATTGTCCAACGTAAAATATAGGCTATATTTTAACACATAATACCGTTCAAAAGACTTCAATTTGACATATGTTT
Organism: Arma custos; assembly: GCA_037127475.1. Classification (NCBI taxonomy): domain Eukaryota; kingdom Metazoa; phylum Arthropoda; class Insecta; order Hemiptera; family Pentatomidae; genus Arma; species Arma custos. Next base: position 83,019,471 of record CM073760.1, on the reverse strand, counting down.
GGGTTTTGCTATACTCATCAAAAGGTCTCAAGGCCAGACAATGTCCATTTGCGGTTTGGACTTAAAATATCCATGTTTCTCCCATGGCAATTATATGTTGCATGCTCACGTATTAGTAAATCATCTAATATATTTGTATTAGAAACGGATAGATTAACAAAAAATATTGTGCATCGATTAGCCATAAATTAAATTGAAATAAATATTTATAATTTAATATAATATTAATATCCATAATTAAAAATCAAACATTATGTACCCTCATTCATTAAACTCATATTTATATTTTATCAGTTATGAGTGTTGTATATTATATATTTATTATATAATATAGTTAGATATGAGATGATTAAAATATAAGATCAAAAATCTATTTAATTCGTGTTTTCATTAATTCATTATTTCTTTTAAATTCAAATTTTAACTAATATTTTTTAATACTATTATAACAGCCACAGCAACGCGTGGCCGGGTCAGCTGGTTGTCAATAAATGTTAGTTGACAGGTGGTATGCCGGATTTTAAATGTTGCTTGTTACTTTACAGGATTTTTTATTCCATTTTATGCTCCCAACTTGTGGTTTGTTAAGATGGTACTGTGGAGTTAAGAATGCTTGTACAGGCTCTGGAAGTCCATATTAAGTTGATATTTACACTATCAACGTGAATATACCACTACAACTCATGAATAGTCTTGGGTTCAGTGTGAGAAAGACGCTTTACTATTTTGCTGGGAGGTGATTTGTCCGAGATGACGCTCAACTAACAGGTTTTCTCCCTTATGATGTGCCCCCGGAAGGTTCCAGATCCCAAAGGATCCATCTATGGCTCTTATCAGATCAAACATAATCATCCGCAGAAGGATTTGATCCCGTAACTCAGAGTTCTACTACTGAGCCACTCTGCTCCGTATCAAATACAATGCGTACCTAGTAGCATGAAATAATATTACATGAATAAGCCATAAAAGAAGAAACTCCATGTTCGCAAATGTAGGTATTATCATAAATAAGAATTAGAACAGAAGGAAGTGGCAGATATTATTTTTGAGAACAATATTCCTCCTTTGCCCTAAGACAGCATATAGTGCTGCTAATTGATGGCAGGTGTGCGGAGGTAATTATACGGATCTCGGAGGCCGTGCTTCCGCTGCCTTCATTATCCACGCTACCTTAGCATCCTATCCTTAGTTCCTTCTTCTTATTTATATTACCATAAACCTCAGGTCTCTGCCTAGCCATGTATAGGTTAATGGAGATTAGAGCAATAACACTCATATCAAAATATTATTTTAATATAGGTCTGCGAAGGACTAGACCGTGCCGATCTGGATTGAGGAATCATACGGTGTGAGAGCCTGCCAACAGATCCTGATGCTTTGCACAACAAAAATTGCAAATTTTATGATTTACTTCCATAAGTCATGTATTCATCTTACATCGTTTCTTATGAAACGTCCGTTTTCAAAAATAAGTTTTTTTAGTAAAACGACTTTCTGAAATCTTTATTAAAACCTCTTTATTCAAAACGTTTTCCCTCATTTTCCCCAACGTGTTATGAAATTTTCAAACTCTGAAATGAAAAATTCAGGGTTTTGTGATGAAATGAAGTTCGAAAATGCATTTTTGACTTGCGAATTATTTTCAAACATTTTACCCTTAAGAAAGTTGTCCAAATTCAGGTGGAAATCTGTTGGAGGTAAGTCATGAGGTTGTGAGAGGACTTCGTATCCCCAGCCCATTTTGAGTCTGACGTAAACATGTCTGACGTAGTGTTATAGTATTTGTTTCTTCTGATTAACCAATGCAGAATATTTTTATTAGTTTTTGTTTCATTATTTCAATACAATTGCAGTACGTTGTGGATGAGACAGCTTCACTTATGGGTAGAAAGGAAAAATGAATTAATTATTTATTTATGAATTAATATGTCTCACTAGATGAAAATTTCTCAAACCAATGGCGCATGGTTTCTTAGTGCTCGAGCTATTGAGTATGGAAGTCTAGACTCATTAAAAGTATTAAACGAAAATTGCAAGTTTCCATGTTCATATTTGTGGCCTACTTAACAATGCCAGTGAATGAAAATATTATCAAAAAAGAGAGGAAAGCTCATTACAATCTATAAAGATAAGTATATTAACACGTAAAGACCACTAATTCCACATTGAATTTTACAAGTAATGAAACCTAACATTTGGTATAAAACGACCCAATAGTTTTATAATTCTGTTCCACAGTTTCGTCTGCTCTAAATTAAACTGACACTACTATAACAGTCTCCCAATATCAATCACTTCTCTGCGTGTTCCTTTGTCATTAGCACTGGGGATCTCGTGAAGTCATTATTTACAGGCACCAGAGTCACCAATAACTAGGTCTACTTTGGTTTTTGAAGAATATAGTTATCTTTTTGTATTTCTAACTTACTTAAGTTAACTTAACTTAAGCTTCCTACAAAAATTAAAAAGGACTTTTCAATTTTTTTTTTACAGGAAAAATTACCAGTAACAATAAAACACATGAAGAGTACTTCAGTACTTCGTAGAGACTTAACTTGTCCTAAGGCGAAGGTTGTGCTGGGAGGTGACTTGTCTGAGACCGAGTTCAACCGCCGGTTTTTTCCCTAACTAAGGTTAAATACTTTATAGTGACTGGGGAGCCACAGGAGGGTCCGCATATCCCACAGGGTCCATCCGCAGCTTTTAACAAGTTTATTTATATGAGTAATACAGGGATTTTCTTAAATGGATAAAGTTATCAATTAAACATTTTTTTTCGTCGATTCGATTCGTCGATGAAGTTATCTTGAGTCAATAAACAAAATAAACAGTTGAATCTGCAGGAAAATACTACAGTCATTAATAAACTCTGATTAATAAACCAACTAGGTAAAAGAGATTTTCTTGGATTAGTTAGTTCATATTGTCGTTTCAGCCTTGATGATGTCTGAATAGGAGAAATGCCGACTAACTTACAATTTTTTTGATAGCATTGTTGTTAAATTGTTGTTTTGATGTTTAGATTAAGATAGAAATCTTCCATTAATTTATGTTTCTTGTAGAATTTTTCGTACTTTTTTCAAATGCCATAGAATGATTAGTTAAAGTTATAACTGGAATTTTCCCCCAAAATACTAAAAAAAAAAAAAATAATAACATTATGAGAATTGTAATTGAGCGGTTCGCCAAATACTTTTCCAAAACATTTTGTTTGTGAAATAGGAGATACAAGTATTGATTTTTTTATAAGAACATTTGATAATTTAACTAAAGTTAAATTTCTTTCATTTTATTATGAGATGTTATAATTTTTTAAATTCATCATTTGAATTTTTAAATTCATCCTCGAACCAGGATGGCTGAGGTGGCTAAGCACCACGACGGAAACCTGGGAGACCCGGGTTCGAGCACGGTCCTGGTCATATCATTTTCTTTCAAATAAGATATTTAAAAATATTTAATAAATTTCTTTTGATGAAAAAATGATGAGTTGTTATTTTTTTTGTGTTTTTTTTTTAGCTTGGAAACAAATTTTATGAATCAAACGCGTATATGGAGAAAACAAATAACTTTTCCGAAAAGCTGCGAAAAACAATGATTCAGAAAATGTCATAATTAGGAAAAAATAAAAAGGATAAGACTTATAAACTTAGTGAAACATTTTGAATAATTAATTTATGAAAAAAAATAAAACAATACAATTTTTAAAAAATCTAAATTATTGATTTTTCTAGCTTCTCTAGAGCATGGCAGGTGGAACGTTAACATAAGAATATATGTAATAAGTATATTTATCGAAAATTCTAAATTATGGCACAACAATACAGTACTGAAGCATGTATAATGCACGTCAACATGTAAAATTAATGACTAAGTAATTTTTAACTATAGTTTAGATAAAGAATTGAAGAAAGAATCAATCAATCTTATAGAAACAAAGGAACGTTAAAAAGAAAAGAAAGAAATATACGAAGATATGAAAAGTATAACAAAAAGAAATGTTGTATTGATTATTTGATTTGAAAAGAAATAGTGATCAGCTCAATCTGGATGGAAGAGAAAAGTAGGTGAAGAAATAAAATAACAGGAGAGAAAACAAGAATAAAAATTTCACTCCGGAAACAAAAATGGAGACCGGGTCTAAAATTGGTGTCGAAGAAAGGAAATTGAAATGATTAGATAATTTTGGAAATAATGAAAGAGAGGGAGAAAAAACGAAGGAACAATTGAAAATGTCCCTGATAGTTAGTAATAAAAAAAATGTAACACTGAAGAATTTATTCACACTTTTTTAGCTATTTGAAAAGTGCAGAACATTAATCAATAATTTTTTTTTTTAAATTTATTTATTGATATTTACAACTGTCTTACAATTATACAACAAGTAAATAGAATGCATGTTACATAATGACATGAGAATGATAAGTAAAGAAACTACCAACTGGTAGTACTCAAATCAAAGTTTAAATAAGAAGGTCACGTGGCCATCTTCTTTTCAGTCGTCTCGGAGGATTATCGGGAATTGGAGAGGAAGCTAGGTTTGAAACTAGAGGGTTTGAGTGGGAATGAAGTTTGCTATGAAAGGATAGATACCGGGTTCGGGCCAAATCAGCAACACAAGGGACATTAAGGTCGTTATGGATGACTTTATTCTTAACAAAATAAGGAGCATTGAGGATTTTACGAAGGATTTTGGATTGTAAGGATTGGATACGAGAGGAATTCGATGTCTTAGTGGAGCTCAAAAGCTCTACTCCGTAAGTCCAAATAGGTCGTATGATGGTCATGTAGATGAGTCTTTTGTAGTTAATTGGGAGCTTAGAGCGTTTGTCTAGTAAGTGTTGAAGTAACCTGAAACGTCGAGCGGTTTCTTGTCTTTTCAGTCTTGTATGAGGATTCCAGGTCAATCGTTTGTCAAGGTTCAACCCTAAGTATCGGATCTGTTCTACAGGTACCAGTGGGATATTATTAAAGGATACTGAAGGGCAGGGAAATCATTGGTTTAATCAATAATTAAAGAAGATACTAAAGTTGAGAGATGAAGAATCAAAACTAACTTGATGTTTCTCTTACTGCCTTATGTTTATGCGTGGCCAGTACCTTCTATCAGGATCTTCCCGAACCATAGTACCGCAGGAGAAAGATCCATCATATATCTTAAAGAATATTATTACGGATAAAACATACTTTGTATACTTATCTCAAAATTAACCTACAAATGTTGTCACTGTAATGCTTTCGAAGGTGTATTAATGACGCATTCTCCTAGGGACACTTCAGCATTCTCTCCTTAAATCGTTTTTCTCAAAGCTGGGTTCTTCTCTCCTCTCACGTCAAACTAATTAGTAAGCCTTATCACTAGCACTCTAATTCATGTCAACCGATGAAATCCTATTTCCACGACCTCAACTCCCTCTTAAAATGCACCCGGTGCAGTAAAAGAGATTGTATATCAGAATTTGTAAATAATAACCAGTAGATAAGTTTGTTTTAGACACAAGAACATCCGAGACACGAGGAGATACAATAGAAAAAAAAATAAAATAAGCATTAATCGGGACTGACAGAGCAGACAGAATTAAAAGTTCAAAACTTTGTAATAACAGTGATTTTTAATTTCTAAATTAATCAAGGTCTTAATCATTCAAATTTTATATGTAAATTGAAATTATTGATATTAGTCTGGTTTCTACATCTATTGGCATACAGATATATACGGCATATGCCTCAGAGCTATAATTACCTACATTTTCAGGTAGTTTATTTATTAATCAAAACATATGATGGGCTTCACAAGCTCAATTGAAATGATAGGAGGAAATGAAAAGTTTAATTAGTTATCGATATCTTAAGTCATTATTAGTTGTATGAGTTACAGAACTATTAAACGACTTTTTTAGTCACATTTTATTATTCTTATATCAATAGATTTCTAACCTTTGAAGTTGTTGATTATAACGAATTCTATAACACATTAACGAGCCGCTACGCGTAGCCTGTCTCGCACAATACGCTACGAGCATGTTGCGCATGCCGGTGACGCGAACTCAAAGTTTTACCAAAAACAGCTCACACACCTAATGAAGTTAACATACAGAAAAAAAACAACGTTATATCGCTACGTTTCCTTGTTGCACGATATTCTATTAACATATAAATGGATGTCGCTTTTTATATTCGGTAGGTGATAAAACTATAAAGATTGTACCGAGATTCTTCACCAGCGTCTTGTACATGCTCACAAGTTGCAATCAATAATAATTACAGAAGAAAGAGACTGATGCAGGCTGAGCAAACAGAGGAGCGTGGAGTTACGGTGGACTGAACCGTGACTGGCTCCGGCAATTAGTTCCAGTCCTAATGAGAATATGGTCCCTAATTGGTCTGCTGACCCCTGTCCACTATCCGGAAAATATTATTCATTTCGTTCTTCGCCTTAGGGTCGTCGCCCTTTTTCACTGGCCACAGCTTTTTTCCATTTTTTTTTTTTTAACAGGAATATATTTCCGGCTCAAATCTTTCCTTAGAGATTTAGAGAGTAAGAAACATCTAGTTTTCGAAGAAGTGAAGAGAATATATATTGGGAAGAATAATCCCAAAACAAGCTTTGAATCTTATTAAAACTATTTTTTTTGGAAAACACTACCGTCAACGTTACTTGTGATTTAGCAGGTTTTCATGAAACCTACCACCTTATCTCGTGTTAACCTTTCGCCTAATTTGTGTGCGCGTTAATAATTGGATTCCGCTTAGTGTTTTTATTGTATATTTATATTTTTTCTTTGCTATTAAATATGTATATTTTTCCAAGTTAAACAGAGAAATTAAATCGAGGCTCTAATAGGATTTACTGAATCGTTGTGGAAGGAGTAAAGACAAAAAAATCTAGAATAGTAAGAATTATAGTAATTGATTCTGTTTTAATAAACGGTTACCTCAAAAATGATAGGCTTCTTTGGAAGACTTATAGGGATGTGACAGGTTTTTTATGCATCAAGAAAAATCTGGGGACTAAGGTGTCATATAATAAATTAAATAAATCCTAATGTATCAGTTTTCTTAATGATTCAATACATTTCCGCTTTTTGATATTCACAAAATGTTTAAAATATAAATTGTAAAAAAAAATTGTTTACTACATCCTTATTATTTTTATAAAGAATTGTGATTTAGCAGGTCCCCATACCTGTTTGCCTGGTGTAACCTCATATTTGGGCTATTTGTGTGTGCTTCATGACATTGTTTTCCGTTTTGTCTGTGTAGGTTTTTTGTCTTGTTAGTTGATTTTGTGTATTGGTCATTTTAATTTCTGCACTGTCTATTAAATTTAATTTGCTGTTTTTTTCTTATTAATTTTGTTTTTGATTATTTAAAATGAACAGGAGAAAACTTTGGGAATTGCTGTCTTTGGGAGAAGAATCCGTGAAATACTTCCAGAAGTTCTAATTAGAATAATTCCAAATATCAAATTACGTGAAAAAGGTCATCAAAGGGATTTTGACAAGAAGATGAAATGGAGAAGTTTTTATCGGCAAGAAAAACATTTATATATGAAAAGAGAGGGGTCAAGAATTAGCATTTTACTATTACATTTCGCATGTTTCAATTTCCATTAATATGAATAAGAAGTTTGGTAGGATCAGTATCAGAAATATCAAAAGTATCATTATTATCTGGTCAACCATGGCGACCTGCAAAATCACAAGTATCCTGCCAACATCAAATTCTATAAGTTCACCTTACACCTAGCTATGGTGAAACCAATGGTTGTAGCTTGTGTGCACCATAGCCTGAATCACAAATGTTGCGAAGCCGAAACTTTTCATTAATATTTATCAAATTTCATAAAGGAAATTTTATCATCTTTGTTATAGAACAAGTGGAACATAGTACCTTAAACCAACAAAAATCGTGACTTACATGATTTATGTTGAATATAATACATTATTCTATATGTCGATAGGCTTTATTGCTGTTAAGGAGAAGAATCATTTGGTAAAGAAAAAAAATGAAAGCGGGAATACCTAGAAACATTCATTACTGAAAAAATTTGTTTTAAATACCATATAGTTAATTAAGGAAATAATATTAATTAAAACATATGGTTTAAGTTTTTACAACATGAAGATTATGTTCCTTTATTTTTAGTTTAGAATAAGATATTTATAAATTGTACCCTCGTGGAAATAGTGAAGATTTGAACGTATGAATTATTTGGAATACCTATAAAACATTTTCCCAATAAAACTATGCAAATACACCTCATTAATATGTTAAGTTAACATTCCAACCAATTATGGATCTTGGGTTGTATAATATTATGTTTATACAAAATTAGGGATGTTTTTTTTATTGAACTATCCATAAAACAGAATGTTGAAAACATATCCGATAAACAATTCTTAACTTGTAATCATATGACCAACAAAATGGCCTAACGAACATATGATAAAAAAAAAAAAAAAAGGATTAGACTTGGAAAATTGTTTTTTTTTATATTAATGTTTATTTTTCTAAAAATCCTAAACATCGCCATGTAATAATATCAAGGAACATAAACTAAAAATGTGCTGTTTCTACTGCCTTTGTAGAAACGTGGAATGCGACAAGGAGTACACTTGGTGTTCTGTTTATTGCCTCAAATTCCTGCACCTTCGGGTTGCTATTGTCATAGTTGGAATAATCGATGTGATCATCAGCCTTGCAGGATTCATCGCGATCATCATACTCTGCGCACAGATAGAAATGGGCCTCATCATATTCGCCGTAGTAGCCAGCGGTATACCGACTGTCGTGTATGGCATTATTCTTGGAATCGTCACAGTTAAGACCGGGATGAAACCGAACAAAAGACGAGTAACCTTCTCCACCAACGGACAAGCGATTATTTCATTTCTGTTGGCGACGATATGGGGTTGTTACCGGATAGCTCATATGATGGATAGAAACTTATCATATCCTGAGGATAATTCATCGATAATATTATTTGAAAGCTATATACAATATTGTCTGTTTCTGTCTTTGGTATTCCTCTTCTTGACCATGATCACGAACGGCCTCCGAGTAAATTTCTGGAGGAACTTGAAAGCAAAAAGACTTTTGCGGAGATTAAATAACCCTTGGCCACTTATTAATTCACAGTACATAGACTACATTACACCTGTTGAGTAAAATGATCCTTCGTATTTTTAAAAAAATTTATAGATTCGCCAACAAAGAATATTTTTGCACCTGAAAAAAGAAAACAAGATAAGTCTTCGTGGGTGTAAACCTCATCGGCATTTTGATACTCATCAATGTCCTTAATTTTGTATTGTAAAAACATGATATATTTATAGATATATACTGGAAAAGAGAGAAGAGGGTGCACGATAAGGAAACAATGAAAGAATGCAGAAAGTTATATGCTTATCCCGGTTTCGCGATGATCATTAAAAGTCAGGCCAAGCAAAGAGATTCATATAAAATGGAAGACTAATTGAAGGAGGGATGGTGAAATATAAAGCAATGTGTAAAATTTCGTAGGTTCATTCTACAACTATTTTGTAATAGACTTACATACACCACTTAACGACAGACGAAACGTATTAAACCATGAAGATACTGCCATAGATAAACCTTGTGTGACCTGCAAATCCTTCTGGGACTCACTCACCTCTATACAGTTGATAACCTCAATTGGGGGAAAACCACGTTGAGTTTGAACACAGAAAATAACCTTCCTGCACAACTGTTGTCTTAGAAACAACTCGGTCTCTACCACGTACCGAACCCAAGATCCTTAAAGAGCGGTAGATGTATAAGTTATTATTGTTGATATTGCAAATGTCTAGACTTCCAGAACCTAGACAAGCATCATTAACACTACAAAACCGTCTGAACAAAGCACAATTTCGGAGCATAAAAAGTTAAAAAAATTCGGAAAGTAACAAGTAGCATTTTAAATCCGGCAACCTACCAACCCACTAAAGTCCATTAAAAAATACCAATAACTGTTTGACAAAGTGATTTATTTAGGGTTAACATCTGACAGAAGACTTGTTTACGTTCTTCAACAATAGAATCACAGACGAACTTTAATAATAAAAGTGATATTACCATATTCTCTACTTTAAAGGCCTCTTCTATTACCACCAAAACAAAATATTAACATATGCAGTTCAGAAATTTGTGTATATATATTTCTTTTCTGTTTTTTTTTTACAACTTGAGGAGTCATATCCCCAATACCCAAAAGCCACTGTCCATCTAATCCCCCTCACGGAGTCCTCTGGCATCCATGCACTCCTCCACGTCCTATATCCATTCTCTTTGGTCTTCCACGCTTTGTTCTTTAAGGTGGTATATAGTTATGAATTTTCTTTGGCCAGCGGTTTTCGTTCCTCCGCATTAAGTGGCCATACCACTTTAACCTTTTAGTTCCGATCTGGTAAAGGATGTTCTTTTGACATCCGACCTTGGCTCTAATTGCTGCGTTTGGTATCCGCTTGGTTCTCGATATACCACAGCTTCTTCTCCATAAATCCTTTTTCATTGAAAGCTACCTTCGCCTTTTTCGTGAGTGTCCAAACGTCTGATCCGTAAGTGGCTACGCTTTCTACGAAGGAAGGGTAGATCTTATTTTTAGTTCCCATTCTTATTTCCTTACTCCAGAGGGTGGAATTTATCGAACTTATTATTTTTTTCCCCATGTTTACTTTATGTTCGATGTCACCCTCACTACTTCCTCCAGAAGAGAGCCAGATTCCGATGTACTTGAACAGTTTGCAAGCATTGAGTGTCCAGTCATAGATTTCAAGTGGTAAATTTGGAGCGTTGTAAACCATATGCTCTGTTTATTTTTTACTGATTTGCAGCCTCCATCTAGAATATGTGTCCAGCAACTTCCTTATCATATAGCTCACGTCATCCGGATCCGATGCGGTTATTACTTGATCGTCGGCATACTGCAAACTGTAGATGGCACCATCCCCGATTTGAACACCCATTCCACAACATGATCATTTCCAGTCTTTAAGGGCTTTTTCTATATAAATGTTGAAAATCAGGGGTGAAAGGCAGCAGCATTGTTTCAAACCTTTGTAAATTGGGAAGCTTCTAAACACTCTATCTCCTATTTTTATTGCCCCTGTTTTGTTTTTATAGAGCCCTTGAATTGCTCTGTTAAGGTATCTCTTAACAGATGTATCTTCCAAAGCCTTCCACAGTTTCCCTAGAGGTACGGATCTGAGGTGATGACCTTGTGTGAGGCCTTGTGTAAATCTACAAATATCATGTGGAGTTCACGGACGTGGGCCATATTTTTTTCTATAAGTTCTGAGAGGCTGAAGATATGATCAGTGATCTTCCAGCTCGAAAACCCGCCTGTTCCTCGCTGATTTCTTCCTTTAATTCATTTTCAATTCGGTTTTTTAATTATTCGGCTGTATAATCTACTCAGTGAGCTTGTAACCATAATACCTCTGTAGTTTGAGCAATCCTTCTTTTGCCCTTTTTTGAAAACTGGGGTGATATATCCTTGCTTCTATTCTTCAGGGATCTCTCCATCATTGTCAATATGTTAGACACGCCCATTGAAATTTAAAAAAAACTTTTTTGTTTTCTTTCTTTTTTATTGATATTTTTTTTTTAGCACAGTTTAAAGCATAAATTATGATATTGAAATGGGGACAATCTTCTTGTGGAAGTCTTCAACAGACCTTGAGGATTATTTAAATCCAATATCAGTAAATATTGACATTTTATACGCGTCAAAATGATAGACGCATTATTTTCTGAATACTCTGAATGAGAGTTGAAATTGTTAAAATACCATTTCTACTTCAGTGCAGTGCTGAATTTGTTTCAAAATAGACCTAAGATCGTGAGTAATGGGAAAAACAAGTATTTCTCCTAAGAAGAGCGCCGTTTGATTTCTTCACTCCACAAGAACGGGATGAGTTGTCGGGAAATAACCCGCCGAATCAAGCAGTTTTTCATCAATCGCGAAGTTTACTCGGGGAGACGTACGGAATTCAACTGGGAAGCCCCCCTGCTTACGAGAGAAATGGACTATTCTTCGAATCTGATCTAACTCTTGTAAAACATCAAGAGTTATTGCTGTGAGAACTGGAGTTGAAACAAAACTCGGGAAAGTCCAAAGATTATTAAAAAAGTAAAAAACAATAGTTAGAAAAAAAGAATTGAAAAGAAAGCCAGTTTTGGGCACCCGTAACAAATTAACCCGGATGGTCTTTGCTCGTAATGTGATGTCATGGACTGAGGAGTGGAAGAAAGTCATCTGTAGTGATAAAAAACATTCAATCTGGATAGGCCAGATGGATTTTTGTATTATTTTCATCACTTAAGAAAAGAAGATAAAATTTATCAAGACGTCAAAAAGGAGGATGAAAAGTTATGGTTTGGGCATCAATTGGTTACAAAAATAAAGGAAATTTGGAATTTGTAGTTTGGAAGTTGTCTCATCAAGAGTAAACTCAGCTGAATATAAAAATTTGTTAGAGGAACAAAAGTTGACTTTTAACGACATGTCTGAACGCACACCGATTTTCCAGCAAGATAACGCCCCAATACATTCAGCAAAATTTATTAAAGACTCGTTTACTCGCAACAAATTGCCAAATTAGCCTGGCCTGCTGTCTGACCAGACCTGAACATTATCGAAAATGTTTGGGGAACTCTGAACAAGAAGGGTGTACTCTGAGTCAAGACAGTTCGGAACAATCGAGGATTTGAAATCTGCATTCTGGCTTCATGGGAGCAATTACCTCAAGAAACAATAAAAAAATTGTACGAATCATTACCAAACAGAATTTTTGAATTAATAAATGATGGTGGAAAGGCCACGAAGTATTAAAATTAGTTTTATTTTTTTTATCAGGGAGCGTGTCTAACATGTTGACGGGCCTTAACTTTCACATGAAAAATAAAAAAATGTATATGTTTTTGGCTTCAGAACCAAAAGACGAGCAGGCTGCTGATTAACTTCAGGTGAGTGATAGATTATTTTAATAATGTTTTACGGGAATGTGAAAAGATGGGAGGGTAGGGATAACAATTTTTGAAGTGTGTCTAACATTTTGACGCTGTGTATATATACACAATTATATATAAAAATGGTTTTAATACATACATATTATTTTAATACACTCGGAAACAATCAATAGAATGTAAATCGACATTTTTAAAAGTTTTTCAACCCTACCATGGACTTGGAGTTAGCGGAATCCTAATTATGCAGATTCGTTGAGAAAAATTTCGCAGGTGAAAACCGGCCAAGCCACGTCATCATGGTCATTATGTATTTAAATTTTATAGCGAGGCATGCAGAAGTGGGGGAGAGAATTTACCAATCATCCATTCACCAAGATAGTCTAGAATGAAAAATGTATGCAATAAAAAACTATCTTATAAATATGAAGATCGAGGATTACAATTTGATTTTAAATCATCATATTTTTATTTCATTCCATGATTCAGTCGTAAATTTTATTTTATTTATCTTAATCCAACGGATATGTAAGAAATGTCTTGAGTTGTTTTCAAAAAAATACTATTAGCGTGAGTACCAGGTGTTTCCAATTTCCTCCAAGCAGGACAACCTTGCCTTTAAAGAGGAATGGATAGGTCTATTCGACTTGCAAATATAACTTTTTTGTTATTTTTTTTAATCAATATTTTACCTATGAGGTAATGAAAATGAATAAAAACTCTACGGAGATAGAACGCTTTTCAATGGCTCTCAAGATATCTTTATCCAAAAGGCTCATTCATATAAATTATGTTGTGTATAACAAGGTTTAAATTGAAGATCAATGCTTGATTAAAATGGGTATTTAAATGATTAGTAACCATTTATTGAGATTGTAAATCAACATGTTTTATGTTAGTAAATTATTTGATGGTAATGACAAAAAAAAAGGATAGAATCCAGGTATCGTTCACGTTATCTCGAGTCATTAAAGGCCATTCTCAAATCGCTGCCGTTTAGTTTTATCAGGACCGAGAAAAGTTTCTATTGGGTTTCCATAGGATAATATATAAATAGAAAATATTCTACAAATCGATCATGAAATGGAATTTTTGAAACAGAAAAATAATTTAGTTGTCTATGTTAAAATGTATGTCCCAACATCTTTTGGAAGTTTTCATAACACTGTACTCTTGGTTATACACAGTGTAATTTTAGTATTGAGGAAAGTTGTACAACATGATTAATATTATGGCCAATGTTTCTTCCCAAAGTGTTCCAAAATACCATTTCAATAATAGACCAAACATCAACCATACATCATCAAGGGTGGAGGCAATACTAATGCTAAATTTACAAGCAAATTCCAGTAACATATTAGAAGAATGATATTGATATATACATCTTTCTTAGAGGCAGAGGATGCAAATGATAAGACTTCGCATTTCAACTACTAGAAGTACCCATTCATTGAAGTCATTAATGCTCCTAGAATTATGTAGTAGCTATTTGTTAAACTTGACTGCGCTTATTTATTCTTACAGAATGAAAGTGAAATTAACACGCTTAAAATAGTTGAGATAAAATTCTGAAAAAGTTGTTCACAACAATTTTTTTTAGTAGAAGCAACCACGCAACAATGTTTTCCCAATCTGACTGAAGTAAGTAATTTATACATATAAAGTTTTCTATAATTTTTCATGGAGCCACATTGAAATTCATGGCATATAATATCAAATTTATGTTCAGGGAACCAAAACATCACCAAGAGAGCGTGTGGAGCGAACCAAGGTTGCTAATAAATGTTTGTCAAATTTGAATTAAACTGTACTGAAATTCATTAATTTTGAAAAGCAGTTTTCAAATCGAGTGCGTAACCGGACAGATGAACAATTGAGAAACGTGTATAAAAACTTAAATGCTGTCTATTATTTGAGACCAGAGTAGTAATTTTATATTGATCGAAATTTTGCAAGCTTAAGGCTATGATTTATAAAAACAAGCTAGGGTCAAAACTTCTATTGAAGAGACCCATTAGACCCGAAGAGAAGATTCCACTCGCAAATTTAAAAAGTTATACAAGGCGAAATTACAGGGCGTTTTCCCGGTAAATAAAATGGAGGTGAAAAAATTGCGATCGCTAAAATGGACGTTTAAAGTTATTGGGGTTAATGATCAACGAATCCATTAGTCATTTGGTTTTTAGAACCGACAAGTAAATGTGCATTTAAAGTCATTAGGATTTAATGGTTAAATTGGCTCTAAGTTAAATTTGGGTTTTGGTAGGATTCAGAGTAGGAAGAATCTAGGCAGAGCTTTGCTGGTCTCGATATTGACCCTAAAGTTTGGCCAATCGTCTTGGTCAAAACAAATTTTGTCAATCGTATGTATACTGTGGTATACGACTTACAGGTCTTTTATCAGACCATGCGATACATTTATGACTAATTCTTCTTTCTGTTCTTCCAGTACTCCTTCATTCCTTCACTCCTCTTTGGTCTTTAGGCTGTGGGTCCTGTCTTCTCTGACATCACTTCCTACTTCTATACCTTGTGTCCAAAGACACTTTTGCCAAGGTGTACCTGGTTTTTTTTTTCAGATCAATTTTGACTGAATCTGTCATCCAGGGGGTGGTAGCCGTTGTATATGTCCAAGAACTCTGTTGGTGAATCTGGTCTGTGGGAATATCCTGATGTGACCGTAGAAATATGTCTGTATCCTTCGCCTGTTTGTTTTAGTCCTATAATTTTCCTGATTATTTACTTAGTGTGTAACCTCAATGTCTTACTGGCGTGTAGCACCTCAGGTTTAACCACTGTGTTCCGTTGGTGAATGTGGCAATTTATAAATTATCTGTAAATATTTTTATTTGAAAAGAAAAGATATCACCAGGACCGGGACTCGAACCCGGATCTCTCACGTATCCGTCGTGGTGCTTTTCCAACTAAGCTATCCTGGTTCGCTTCTCGGCCAGACATATCCCTTCTTTTCAATGATCCTGTATCTCCGTGTCCTAGCAAAGTGCGATGCATACATGGGGAGAATATTCATTAATATTACTTTAATTTGGATCTTGTTAACTTACGTCATTATATATTATTTATTTATTTTACTTTTTTTTAATTATTTAGTTTTATAATTATTATTTTGAATATTTTTATTTGAAAATAAGATATATGACTAGGACTGGGACTCGAACTCGAGTCTCTCACGTACCCGTCGTGGTGCTTTTCCAACTAAGCCATCTCAGTACGCTTATCGGCCAGACATATCCTTTCTTTTCAATGATCCTATGATTCTTTTCATAGGATGTATCATAATTCTTTTCTATAACTCTTTTCATAGGATGTTCAATGATCCAATGATTCTTTTCATGGGTATAGTATGTTGCTATGCTAACCACTACACCAAAGGCCTCCCCTTAGAAATGTTTATCATTATTTATTACGATTCTGAAAATTGTTGGTAGCCAGTGTTATCTAAGTACGCCCAAAACTTTAGGACCAATTACTAATATAAAAGGGATAAAAACCTTTACTTCAATACAAGGCTGTGTACATCATGTTTATATACTGGTATCTACCGGGAATATTCTAGGTAGTATTCTTAAATTTTTCAATAGAGGTATTTGAAAGTTTCATGGGAGATAAAAATATTTAAATATTATTATCATAATTTTTTTTTTTATTTTATGTATTGATATGTATTACAATAATACAACAAGTAAATAGGCTAAGTGATACATAACAATTAATATAAAAATAATAATTTGGGCATTGGGAAAGCAATACATTCATTTCGTAATGATCGAATCGAAATTCTTCTATTAATCATTAGAATATTTTTAAAAGCTTGAAACTTTTTTTTATTTTAACTTATGTCATTATTCCCAAAAAACGTCCTTTTTAAACATGATACAACTCAAATTATGACTTTATTTTAAAAAAAAAGTCGGAAATGGAATATCAGATATCAGTTGTCGTTCCTGAATTAAAAAGCTTCACTTAATAAAATGGCTATTGAAGGCTTAATTGGAAAATGCCAATTTTTAGTTAATTGGTTTTTTTGATGGTGTGTTACAATGAATATAAAATTAACAAACTAATCGGATCTTCTGTGCGTCATGCGCTTTCATATTAATTTATATTCTTCTATTAATAAAAGAAATACAAATTTATTTCTTCTTTCGTTGATTTTTTTTTTTATTGCATATTGTAGACATAATTGAAGGAGCGCTATGAGGATATAGAACAGGGTAAATTGCCATACTGGTGGAGATATGGGCGTGACATACTCTCACTGTTGCAGCCCACACTCCAGGTCCTCCGCAACACCTTCACATCGGCAACAGTAAAAGCCGCCTAGGCGACCAGCCGCACTGGCGGATGTGAAACGGAAGAAAGTGAGCGAAGAGGAAAGCGGCCTAGATCCGGGAGAGAGCGTCCTTCAGGAGACCTTCACCCCGCTCTGCCTTCAGTATATTTATTTGTGTAAATATTTATTTGTAATCATGTATCAACGAGAATACATGCGAGAGAAAAACGGTACATGAATATGATCAGAATAAACAGACCTGTCTTACGGGCGGACTACCATGAATGAACTTAGCTCCATAATGTTTGGTATTTAACCCCTCTTCCGGTTAAATAGAAGTTTTTATTTACATTGACAAAAGATTATTCGGTATTTGTGATTTAGCAGGTCGCCATGGACCGTTACCCGCTATTGTTTACAACCTGAATACTTACAATACTTACCTTCTTTTTCATATTAATGGAAATAGAAATATATAAAAGATAATAATAACATGCTAATTCTAAACCCCTCAATCTCTAAAGTTCCTCTTCTTATACAATTATTTCCCCTACACTTACGACGAAGACATCTCCATCCCTATCCTTCATAGAGGACTACGGGTTATCTTAATATCGTAGTAAAATATAATTCTAGTTGTTCCATCGGATTTTTTAGTTGTTCCTCTCCATTTCTATACTTATCAAAATCCATTTGATGAAATTTTTCACATAGCTTCTTCTTTTAAAGACGGCTATTCTCAAAGTGTTATTCAGTTCATGACAATAACTGAATAAAATAGACAATAACAAAATTAATAAGACAAAAACACCAAATTAAATTTAATAGACCATACAGGAATTTAAATAAAAAATAAATAAAATTAACAAGACAAAAACTAGATGAACAAGAATAAAACATACACTGATAACTCAAATGAGACTAGTGATAGGATGAGGTTACACGAGAAGGTAAGTTTTATGGGGTTCTGCTAAATCACAAACACCGATTATTTCTTAATAATGATAAGAATGTATTAAATAGAATTTTTTTATAATTAATCAAGAAAAAATAAACATTTTATGAAAATTAAAATGCTGAGATGTTAAGCATCATTATGAAAATTAATTCCATCCTGTCCTGCCACTAGATTTTTCTTGATACATAATAATTCTATCACATTCCTACATGTCTTCCAAAGAATGGTCTATCATTTTGGAATTCCCCTTTCATAAAACAGAAGTAGTTACTCCAATTCTAACGAGTATTTTAGATTTAGATTAGACAGTATTCTCTCTACAATAATTCACTGGTATATCCTGTTAGAATTTCGAAATAATTCCCCTGCTTTACTGTAGCATAATATTAGCAAACTGTAAGCCAATCCAATCACGTCTGACCCAAGCAGGTGACACCAAAATTCAGTCAGGTAGTCGGATTTGACGGTCTAGACATACTGACGTCCTTGGTGATATCGTACCATTATATAACAAAGACCTTTCTTTAGTAGTTCTAGAGACAACTCCTAAATTTATTTTTATTTTTTGGTAGAAATTAGTATCTCTTGGACACGATATTATGGTTAAAGTTAAACATTTCTATTTCGCTGTAACGTAAGTGCATGATCACCAATTTTCCATCCCAAATAATTGATTTTTAAAAGTTAGAGATGGTGAAATCAGATTCCTCAGCATGAAAGAATGACTATCGCGTCAGAGAATATATAGATGATGGAGCAAGTTAGGTATTTCCGAAGTGTTGAGAGCAGTATTGTCTGAATAAGAAATTCATAAAGATTTTTAAAGGCTGGTTATAATTAAAGAAGTTAGTGTCGAAAAGAATTTTGGATTACTGAAAAAGAAAAATCTTGAGATAGCACAATATTTCTTTGAAATTCAGAATTTCAGATAGGTGTAACTAGATCGATTTCCAGAAATTAATATTCAAATCATGTTTGAGTGGGAAAATGTTAGTTTGACAGTCACTAAAGTCATCCTCTATTTTTCCCAAAGATGACCTACGACATAGACCGAAACGTTGGCACTATTAAAAAATAAGTTCTTCTCATTTTTGTGTTATCATTGACTGCACCTCCTGACCAATTCTATCCATCGTTAATATTCAAATACTATAAAGTAAACAGTGTTTTCGGGTCTGAGAAAATTGACTCTAGTGAACTTTGCAAATGAGCTCGTAAATGCATGTGTAATAAATTTGAAATGAAGAATACTGTCATAGTTTCATTTTTCAATGTAACTGTAAATGACTATTACCAACAGTCCATACACTGGTGTAACATGACTAAGTTAGGTCATCATGGGAAGTTAGGTAATGACCTCATTGGCTCCGTATTTTGGCTACTACTCAACATGAAATACCATAACGATTTAAATCATTCATCCTATAGGGGCATGAATTTCAGGATTTGAGTATTATTTTTAAGTGAGTTTCGGCACTGTAAAACGTTTGATTTATGTAGGCATTGTGTTGTATCTGGAAAATGTTATGGTAAAGTAACCACAAAAGAAAATATTATTAGGAGAATAAAATGCTGAATAAAAAAAAGGAAACCTGAAGTAGTTTAAGAATAAGAAGTAGTTTTTTCTTTAAGAAGATACTAGATTTCTTTTAAATGAACAATTACTCAAAATCAGTTTAAAATCTGTTAAGCTATAGCTTTCATTTTTTATTGTAATCATTCTTATGACTATTGACAACATTTTTTTTTGCTATTACAAAAATTAATAATTTTGTGGGTTTGAGAAAAGGGTTTGGCAATAAGTATAAACTTTTTATTCTATATTTGAGCTGGATTTAGTTTTTAGTTCTTATCATTTTCTTCTGTCTTTTATTAAATTATTGGTTGGCCATATAAATTATATGGAAGGAAACTCTATATTGTTTTAAGACAAATAGAAAAATACAATAATAGACTTTGGGTAGAGGCCCCAAAACAATTCTGTCAAGAGATATAAACTGTTAGGATGTTCTTCTCCATATTTATATGGCCAAATCATCAACAATTATTCAAGAAAATAATATTAATTTCCTTCTTACATTCAACAGATCATTTCATTATTTATTCTCCGATTTGGATTTATTAAATAAATTATTCAGGTTCATAAATACAAATTTTAGTTCAATAGACAGACAAAGTTGTCCTTTCTGGATAATAGAGGTGGGTTGCAGAATGGTCCATGAATTTCTTCCCCAAGTCAGTCAACTAAAAGAAAATTAAGAGCAATGGGTTTGGGACGCATTTCTGAATCAGATTGGATAGTTTCTTACAGATGACAGACAAGCTATAATCACACAACTAAACTTCCCCTATATAATTTAGGGCTCATTAAAATTTACTTGTGTAAAAATCTTTAATAAAGAATATGAAGCATCATCTCAGGAAAAATAATTGTACTTTGAATAAATGACTATGGTTGCAAATATTACATAATTTGATTAATGTAATGATTATATATAAGATAATTTTGTCAGTCAGGTTTTCATTTAAATCTCCAACAACATTAAAAGTGTTTTATGAAATTCAATGGTTTATAGGAAGTAAATTTTAAATAGTAAAAAAAAATAATAACTTTTTTAAATTTAATAAATTTGCTATATATTTTAACAATTAATACAATATTTTCACTTAAACAAATGGAAATGTTTCACTTATTTCATCAATGTGGTGTGAATAATGTAATTCGTGTAAAAAATACTACAACCCATTCCTGAATGTATGAAGATCAGCAACAATCTTGGAACTAAATGTATATTTTCAAAATTATATTTTTGGATGAAAATATTTATTTTAATTTAAATAAATACAAATAGAATAAAAAAAAAATTAGTATGTGTACAAGGTACAAATTACATCACTTGGTTGTACCTTTGACCATTTGTAGTAATAATATTGAGATTTGAAGGAAGCAATTAATTTTCTAGACAAAAAGTGTGTACGTTTTGATACAAAAAACAAGCGTTTTAATTTCTAAAGTTCTCTTGCATATACACTGTACATTATTTAAAGGAAAGATTGCAAAATAGAGACACTTAAAGCAAGAGACTCTTTCTTGGAAGCCCAGGAACTTTCCAAGAACTTGGGAAGGTAATGGAAGTCCAATCCACTGGCAGGAGACCTTGCGAAAGGCCAACAATTTTATATGGAGAAATAAAGATTGGAAATAAACCTCCAAAAGATTGGAGGTAAAGATCGGTACCAACAGAAGTAGATCTGCAGGGACCGTGAGGATTGGCACTGTTATATTGCTCTCCTCTCTCCAGGCTAGATATTTTACAAAGTGGAGGAGAAATAGAAGAATAAGATACTCTAGTACAGATATCCTTGCATCTTTCATCACTTTTTAAATCCTGGCTACAATAACTTCTTGTTCTGTATAACCTAGAACTAGTTAGAGAAACTGTATGATGCCAAAGGTAGACTAGGTGAATCTTTGTAGTTAATGCACGAATCTTTGCAGGAAGCGGAAATGTTTTATATGTGTATACAGACATAATAAAAAAAAGTTTCAATCTACTTTTCAACCACCTATTGAAATATTAACACTAATGTCAATGTAGTCAACTTATGGATTCCACATCTCATAGGAGCTCCAAATGCTGAATAAAAAAAGGAAACCTGAAGTAGTTTAAGAATAAGAAGTAGTTTTTTCTTTAAGAAGATACTAGATTTCTTTTAAATGAACAATTACTCAAAATCAGTTTAAAAACTTTTAAGCTATAGCTTTCATTTTTTATTGTAATCATTCTTATGGCTATTGACAACATTTTTTTTTGCTATTACAAAAATTAATAATTTTGTGGGTTTGAGAAAAGGGTTTGGCAATAAGTATAAACTTTTTATTCTATATTTGAGCTGGATTTAGTTTTTAGTTCTTATCATTTTCTTCTGTCTTTTATTAAATTATTGGTTGGCCATATAAATTATCTGGAAGGAAAGCAGTCTGGATTAAATTTAAGAAAAATAATAAGTAGTCTTAAGAAGTCAATTTTCTCACCAAAAATATGCTCATTTGCAAAATAAGAAATAAACTTTTTAATGCCTTAAATTACCCATTATGTTACTCTATATTGTTGTAAGACAAATAGAAAAATACAATAATAGACTTTCTATAAGTCAAGATGTGCCTTTGGCTTTCATTTCATTTTAAATTGTGTTTTGATGCCTGGCCACAATAACTTCTTTTTTCTGTATTTTTGAGCCGGCCAGAGAAGCAATGATATTCCCAAAAGTACACCAGGCAAGATTATACCACCCTGCATTTTGTAGTTAATCCATTTTTCATATAAATATATAAATGATAAAAAGTCTTTTTACTATTTGAGGATTTATTTTGATCTCCATTTAGACTACTTCTTGGAGGTAAGGAGGTCCTATTCAATATTGAATATATTTTAATAAGTGTATTTTCTTACTCCTTCTTTAGTCCATGGAATTAATGTGTTAAGCTGCAAAGGGCTTCAAAATGTTTCCAAGTGTGTTTAGAGCACAATGTTACAACATAATATGAAATTCTGAAACAGTGTGAATTATTGATCAATCATCAATATATTTCATATCTAGTAGGACAATTGATTGCCAGCATTATATGAATAAAACGCAGTAACAATTTCAGCATATCCAATGTTATTTATTGCCTTCGGCAAACTGCTTAGAGAATATTCTGTCTATGTCTCTGTCTATAATTCTACAAATAGAATAAAAATGACATGCATATGCACCGTTATAGTATAGTTCCACTTAGTCTCGTCAGCTTCTGAATAAGATTTTTATTCAATATTGTTACTGACACTATTATTGGCTTGAGTGATGTTACAAAATATTTTAATGATATATTTTAGGAATCTTTTACAAATCTTCATCTATTGGGCAATTGATTAACAAAAAAAATTCACATCACAGTTGGCAGTTCTTCAAGCAAAAAATCTTCTTAGATTATTTCACTAGTAACAACCAAGTCAAAAAAGCTGTTGCCGCACAAAAACAAGCCACCTACAGTTCAGCATTAATTCAGAAGTTTTCTAGGGACGGTAGGTCATTGTTTAAACTTCATTGTATGGCTCCAATTAAATTTACCAACTTACTTAAAAAAAAAAATACTCATTCAATGGAACGAAGACTACAAACCTGACTTCTTCAAGTAGAAACAGACAATCTCCAGCAACTGAATATTAATATTATTTAATCAAGACTTACTTGTGACAGTAACCCATAAGATTATTATTATTAACTCGGCACTACAAGTCGGTTACGAGTCTTGGCCTCCTCCACCACCCTTCTCCAATCTTCTCTGTTCTACACAGCAGACATCCAGTTCCTCACTCCCAGGACATCTCAATATATTCTCATCCGAGGGACGGAATTTGACGACTATATTGTTGTATATAAAATTGGTTAAAATAAAAAATACTTGATTTTTACTGAAGAAGCTTAAATATTACATATTGAAGATTTAAGAAGTAGAATTGAGAAAATTATATCAGCGATAGGTAATATAGGTGGCAATGTGGCCGAAAGGTTTTTTTTATTAAGGTTATTATCATTTATATAGATTAATTTTTTTTTTTATTAATAATGCCACAACTGGTTAATAAAATTTCTTTGGAACAAATAATAAAATAATTGCAACCATATTATGTTTTTCTTATTTTTAATTGCATACATTAATACAATGTATTATTAAGCATATTACTTTAGTTTATATTATTATAAGAATTATGGCCACTAATAAATTTTATTTTGGGATTGTGAACATTTTAAGAAGAGATCATGCTTTACAAAACAATTATCAGGTCTATTTTCAAAAAGAAAATATTAAGAAGGATATTTTAAACTGTAAGAATTGGCCATCAATTCAGACTCATTCAGAGCTGTATCACAGGAATCAGGGGCCAGACGTGGTGTGGAAAATAAGAATAGACAAATAAGATGGGCTGAACATTTACGATGTACATTATTAATAATGTAGGTGTACATGAAAATTTACGGTATGTAAATGTACATACAATACATGTACTGAATGGAGGACGATTCTACTCAGATAAGGCTTCTGTTTTGATACATGGATGGAAACAGGAAATGTCGGGGGTCCACAACTTAGATGGGCAGACGAGGTCGAGAGGGATGCCTAGAGGACCTTGGCACAAGACAGAAAATATTAGAGGTGAGACTTTGATGGGAACAAAACTTGAACTGGGTTGTGTAGACCTTTGTTGATAGATGGAATCTGTTTGCTAACTCTAAAAAGATAACATATTTTTTCAGGTAAAAAAGTATTTTGAAGTAAATGAATTAAGTAAGAAGTAGTAATAAGAAATATTTATTTACATGTTTACAATATTTTAATTGAATATTAAAATATTATTAAAAATCAAATAATACTAAATTAATAGTTTTATTATGAAATTTACTATTCTTCTTACTCCTTTGGCGTATTTGCTTATCCTAGAATTGAAGTTTTAATCTATAAGGGTTCAAAATGTTTCAAGTGTGTTTAGTACATTAATAATTTTATTATAAAATTTACTATTTACTAAACACACTTGAAACATTTAATCATTAGAGTAAATTTGGAAGGTACTTTCATTTTTTATTTGAGGCAATTCAACATAGCTCATTTTTAGAAAAAAATAAACAAAGTAACTGGAACATAGAAAAAAGCCAGATCATGACTGAGATTTTATTAACTTTAAATTATTGCAAAATGTGAGGGGCGCTTTCAATATATTATTTCAATACTACCCCAGGCAATCATTTTGTAAAGTGCATTTGATATTTGTATGATAGTATTGACTATAAGTCAAAATATTTAGTGATATTCATTATGAATTAACTTTTAGATGTATAGGGATTTATAAACATAGCTAAATTTCAAATTAATATTTTTTTTCTGTATTTTTCAAAATTAAATTTAGGCTCTCAAACCCTGTTTTGTTAGTTGAAATAATCCTCTCCAGAGTGCAGCGCACGGAGTTCCTATTTAATCCACTAGATGACATTTCAATGCCATACAATATAATGTTGGCTACCTAGTTTTCTTGACTAAGTTTTCTCTATAGAATTGTGTACTATTTATATACTATTTCTTATATATTCATCAATCTCCTAGAAAACGATATCAGGTGAAATGAAATAGAACATACATTATTTTATCGTTTTCATTGCAAAACGGTGGACTAGCAAAGCAAAATTGAGGTATCGATTTAATTTTACGTTAGTTATAGTAGCCCTATTGCTTTAAGGACTTCAATTCTCTTCTTCTTAAGAACCTCTATTATATTCTCTTCCTACTTAAATAAAATATCTTGTGTTTGTAAGAGGATCTTTGATTTGAGAAACCTCTTAATCATTGAGACCAGTTTCGGAAAAAAAACAAGAAAACAGTCCATAGCTACACCCTAATTGTTCAAGGCAACCCAAAATGGCTGATAAATAAAATGCGATAGGTTCTGGAATTATTATTTTACTAATTCAGGCGATAAGTATCATTATTTTGTTTATATTTAAATTTCCTTAGGGTACTCTATTCATTCAAAATAATAGCGGAAATAATAACTATTAATAAACTGATAATTATGAAGATTATTCACATAAATCAACGCTGTTATTTATTCCAGTCATCGTGAGTATTCCATCGTCTTCTCATGAGAAGAAATTTTCCCCACAATTCGAAAATTTGACACCTTAATATTTTGTTTTGTGAAAACAGTACAGGGGCTAAATTCCTTAAAATTTGCAGAACATATCACGAAAGAATGCAAAAATGTTAACAAATTAAAAAAATAAAAATATTTTGGGATATCTAGAAAGGTGTTTCGTAGATTACAGTTAAATGAAACATTTTTTTACTTCAATGTGTTGGTCATTTTTGTTTTTTAAAAAGATTTGTTAAATTGGTAGAAATCATGCTAATCTTGCTAAAAAGAAACAGGAATACTTGAATTAGCAAAAGCCATCTTGAGCGACTCACTAACACTGTTTTTAAATACAAATGACTAATTGTCCATTTCTTCAGAAGCTCATTCCATTAATATTAATGCTTGTGCTTGAAGGAACAAAACCCTTAGGGTATCAAAGCTACCGGTTCGCTTTATAGACTTTTCATATTTTGGCTTTAACGATAGAATAGAATATAAAAATCAATCCAAGCAAACTTACATATAATAGATGATTGAGAAAATATAAACATAAATTGAAAAAAGTAAATAGTAATTAAATGATTTTAAAAAGTTGAGGTCAGTGCTATTTTATTTACGACGATGGTACTTTTTATGTATTTTATTTGCACTCCTGTCGAGTGTCAACACCCTGCCCATCAAATAGCCCTGAAGAAGACCTGCAATGTGGGTCGAAACGTTGGCTTACCAATAAAAATTTCTCCCTATATAAGAGAATTTTCTTTACCTCTACCCGGACCATTTTCTTCCTTTTATGTATTTTAATTATCTATGGATATCGTCCCACATTGCTTGCCATCTCTCTTATTTTCCTTTTAGGAGTTCTACTGATTCCTACAATAGCATTGAAGTACCAACTCACATAACTACTCGATAATACATGAAAATATATATTTCTCTAACCTGCCAAAATGATCGGCTGATATTTAAATTGCTACAGGTGCACGTATGAAAGGATGATGGATTTTGAGGAGTAGTTAGGTAAATACATTATGGAATGCGTAGCTTCTTATTTTCCTAGGATGTAAAATGATAAAAATACATAAAGTGTACAAAATCAATATTGTTTTGGCCACGAAAGTAGCATTGGTAGGAAGCCACTAAGGTAGGCTAGTTAACTAGTTTTCTTATACAATGTCATGGACTAGTACGGAGCACTAACTAAACGTCTTATGACCGAGACTTGTCATATTGATAGAAAGTAAAATAATTGATCAATTATATTAATAAAATTAATGATCGATAGTTAAAATAGTGTCATAAAATAAATCAGTGGAGAGAAGAGACAGAGGAAATACGTCGTTACAATCGCGTGTGGGGAGCGAGATCTTGTCGAATGTCACTAATTGTTAGTTTCATTACTTCGTAAATGTCTGTAGCGTTATTAAAATGGAATCCAAAATAAAAGATAATGATGAGGATAATTAGAAAAGGACCGGTTATAAATAAATAGAAAAAGCTACTATAATATAACGTAGTCGTTATTCGGGTTGTATAACCAATTTGTTAATAATATAAATAAAAAAATATATTAAATTTATGATTGATACCTCATTCCATGGCGCTACAGTTCAAAGTAGAATGGGACAAAAAATAGCGCTTTTGGAAATTAAAAAAAAACTACTGCTAGTTATGAACTCATGTAGGAAGCTTATTGCTGATAAAAAAACTTACTATTTTCACAGAAAATATTTCATAACGAAACAAAATTGGATGTATTGTTGATCTTGACAATATATATGGAAGAAAGTGGTCCGGGTAGAGGTCACGATGAATTTCTCGTAGAATTTGAGAAAAACTTTATTGATTAGCCAACGCTTTAGTATATTTGTTCCATTTTCTGATATTGTCTGTATTTTGCATATAGCCCTGAAGAAGACCTAGAAAGTAGGTCGAAACGTTGGCTAATCAATAAAGTTTTCTTAAATTCTACGAGAAATTCATCGTGACCTCTACCCGGACCACTTTCTTCCACGTTTATTTCCTTAATTTTTTTCCTTCTAAAAACAGACGGATGTTGTTTTCTTATTCATTTTTTTATTCATTGGTTCCTGTTTTTTCGTATTCACGTTTAAACATATGTCTTTTTTTTTTAACAGTTTTTTAATTAATGTTGCCTCGGTTAACTAACACTTCAGATATTTGGATTTAGTAAAAATTATTAATAAATAAATAAAATAAATATGTGATATACCATGCCAATGTTATTTTTCAAAAATACTTTTACTGTTCAAAATCATAATGCTAATTTTATCTGACTAATCAATGAAATCCTAAATTATTTCTAAACTGGATATTTTCACTGTCAAAAGTTTTTCTTTTTTTTACGGTAATTGCATTATTAAAAAAAACTAATCAAATTTAACCGGGGCAAGAAAAGAAAACAACCTTAAAAACGGAGAGACCGGTTTTCTGTCAAACTGGCGGGTTATTCTCATTTTTGGAGGACATCCTTCAGCCCTTGTCATAAAATAACCTCATGGTGCGGTTCTACAGGATGTTTCGGAATTGCACGGGACTATTTTAGATATGTATTATCCAACACAAAATAAACAACAAAGTTCATATAAACATATATCTCAAGCTCATTTATTAAACAGATATCAAAGGTTAAAGATTTATTATTTATTTACTACATTGTCTTACTGTACAAAGTTTAGCGTGTTTAATACTATTACAGGTTTAAATAATGTTGAAGAAGAAATACTCGATGCTGTTCAGGTATATCCTACTACCAGTACCAGAAGATTGTCACGTCGTTTCGATATTTCCTCTACCAGCGTATGGCGAACATTACACGAATAACAATTGTATCCATTTCCAGTATTGAGTAGGCAAGATTTATTACCACAAGATTATAACAACCGCAGAAATTTCTCCCAGTATAGGTATTAATTCGACAATGCACATGAGATTCTAATTTCCTGAACTGCATTTCGGTTACTGATGAATCATGCTTTACAATAAACGGGATTCTTAATTTTCGAAATACCCACACTTGGGCTGAAGAAAATCCTCATACGACTGTTGTTGGACATTACCAACAGACATACCATTTCTTTTAATGTCTGGTGTGGTCTTCTAGGTGACATCATCGGCCCCTTCTTTTTGCCACCTAGGCTGTCAGGTATATCTTATCTGCACTTTTTGCATAATAATCTTCATGAACTCCGCTAATAAGAAGATATTCCGCTGGGCATCAGGCAAAGGCTGTGGTTTAAGCATGACGGTGATCCAGCTCACTTTCCTCATAGTGTCACTGATTATTTAAATGCAACTTATGGAGACCGATGGGTTCGTCAAAACGGACCAGTTAACGGACCACCACGATCTCCGGATTTGATGCCATTCGATTATTTTGTTCGGGGCTGGATGAAGTCTATGGTTTATTCTGCAGCAGTTGGAACGCAAGAAGAGCTAAGAAATCGGATCGTAGAACTAACAAGCTCCATACGAACAGCCAGAGAAGCATGGATTTGTCGTGCTGAATGTTGCACAAAACGGAGGCCTTTGAACAGTTACTCTAAATGTTGTAATAATAATACATAAATAGTAATAATAAACCTTTAACCTTTGATATCTGTTTAATAAATGAGTTTGAGATATATGTTAATATAAACTTTTTTGTTTATTTTGTGTTAGAAAACACACACCTAAAATAGTGCCATGCAATTCCGAAACACCCTGTGTAGTATTGCTTGTTTTATTATCGCTACTTGTGTTAAGTTTAAATACTAATGTTTTTTCTACTTTCTTAAGTTATTTAATAATTTTAATAATCAGTTAATAGAGTTTGTCACATTTAGCATCAAATAAAACAAACAACTGAAACAAAAGTATACCTTTTGTGAGGTTCTGCTTTTCAAACCGACGCATAGTGTATTTTCTTTCTTCCTTTGATTGCATCAATCATTCTTCAACAAAATATCTTCTCGAATTAAAGTACTCTAAAAAAATGTTGTACTCGAGTGTGTAGGCTAAAATGTGTCTTATTATTCATAGGAAAGGTGTAAATATTAAACATAGAAAAATTAGCCCCGATACAAATGGGTAAAAGGCATTTTCATCACTTCAAAATTTCAAAATCAGGAAAAATTCTTGGGCTATTCAATTTTGACAGTTTGACTATCAGAAGACTTTTTTATTTCGAAAAAATAGCTCTTACCAGTACCATTAATATTCATATTCAACGATTAGTTTGGTAAAAATAGTTGAACAATAAATTTTGGAGGTTGGAATGATGCTTTGAATTCCACTGATTTATTCTATTGCTATGATTACATTGAGCGCTAACCCTCAAGCTCTAAAGTGTGTCAGACTTGAACAAATATTAGATTACCATGGTTTGAAGTATTGTTTACAATATTCCAATACCATATTTCAAATTTCTAAGCATAACTTTTGCCTTAGGTTGTACTAATCGAAACATTGCACGCTGGTTGGAGTTTCCCGCCATTTATCAGAAATTTTGGGAATAGTTAGCCAATCTTGTTTTAATTTTCCCTTCAGAGTCCTCTGCAAGGTTTCTAACATTTAATTTGGTCGAAAAGGACTATAGAATAAAAAAAATAGGTTTTTTTCTATTATTCTTAAAAAAAAACCTTTCTCGAAAATAAGTATTCTAAAATTAAAAAAAACAATGTTGTACTCGAGTGTACAGGCTATACACATATATAATGCATCTTATTATTAATGGGGATTATCTTATTATTAATGAGGTGCAGCTATGAAATATATATAATTTAGTCCGGATACAACCGGACACAAGTCACTTTCATACCTTCAATGTTTCAAAATGAGGAAAAATCCTATTTGCATTAAAAAAAAAATTGATACACTTTGATTATCAGAAGATTTTTTAATTGGAAAAAATAGCACCTCTATACATAGTACATATATTATCGATATTCAACAATTGATTCATGTAAAATTAGTAACATTATAATTTTGTGCTGTTGAAATGAAGCTTTGAATACAACTGATTTAGTCTATTTCTATGGATTCATGACTTCGGACTCTATTACTGACGAGATGAAGTGTGCCAGGCATAAACAAATATTAGATTTGTAGGTTTTGAACAATTGTTTACAATATTCAAATAAAAAAATTTAGAATTTTAACCATGAATTTTGCCCAGCTAGTTCCTACTACTTGAAACACTGCGCAAGGGAGGTACACAAATTTACAAGAAAATAACACCAGTTTTCCTTGAAGGTGATTCAAAATATAACGTAATTTAGTAATTTTTCTATGTGTTTTTATTTCTCACTGTCCAAGGTTTTAGTTATGAATAAAAAATATATAAATATACTTATATACTAAAAAAATTACAATCTATGTCACATGAGCCTTTTATTACCCGAAGGTATTTTATGGCTCCAATATATAATAATAAATAGTATTTTAATAATAATTATAGTATTCCAATAATAAAAAGGAATTTTAAGGCTCCAATAAGGTAATTTAATGCTCTTAACGCAGTATGCGGGTACTTATTTCGTTTCTTGTGACATTTTTCGTAGGGTTCTTTGCTTGAATGGGGAGTGACCATTTAACACGTTTAAGAAATATATTTCCTGTGATATATGTTAGTACCATATTAAATAATATTAGTAAATTCCTCTCACTGAAATGAACAAAAATATTTTTAAGACAATTATTTATTTTATGAGATTAATTATATTCTGCTTAAGTAATAGTGGGGAACGGGATAGCTCGGTGTGCGGAGTGCTGAGTTGCTGCGTTGAAGGTCCCAGGTTCAAAGCCGATTAGGACTGATAAATTATTTAATCTGTTAGCAGCTATAGAATGGGTTTGTGGGATCTGAAGATCTTCCTGGGGTTCACCCGGCCTCTATATTGTGGGTAGCCTCAATTGGAGAAAACATCCTACCGGTTAAACCTGATTGAGATCATAGTTGAGGCATAATCACCTCCCTGCACAAACATTGGCTTAGACGGTATTGTCCCTACCAAGTACTGAACCCAAGAAATTTCATGGATTGTCGTAGTAAAGGCATTTATTTGTTTTATTTTTTTACTCAGTTTAATAATTATTTATCAAACAGGAAAACTTTGTTCAGCAGACTTCCTTAGCTGCAGAGAATGTTTTTGAAATAGCTTGTTTCTCTTTAATGAGTGGTTTCCAACCTCGTCCTAAGATCTCGGAATCTCCCCCGATTGTGTTTATATAAAGTTGCCTGTATTAGCGGTTTGGTGTTTTCTATTTTTACCAGATCAAACAGCGACGATAACCGTGATTTAAAGTATTTATTTCTGCGAATGACTATTTTCGATTGCTGAATCAAAAGCTATACTTGCCTCTTCGAGACGCCAGATATACGTACTTTGTGAACATAATGGATTAACAATAAAATAATTCTCCTCTTTTAGATGACTTATTGTTAAAAAAATAATCTTCAGAATGAATTCTGGCTAATACGAAAATAATTACAGATCGAAATCTAATTTCCTGTCTATAGCCAATTTGATTTTAGTTTTAATTATTTAACCAATACTTTTTTTTTTCAAAGCCGGCAGAATCTTATGAACTGACTGATCTTAGGTAATTGATATCGTTGAGACGAGTTTATCATGAGGATATCACTATCAAATATTTTATAACATTTTTATGGAGACTGGAGTTAGTTGGGTGTTGCAGTCAAGAAAACACCAAATAAGTCCTGACTTCTATAGCACTTATATAGCACCCCCCAACTATCTCCATTCTTCATATCATATCATCCAGTCAACTATTTTCCTCTCTAATATAATACTTTAATATCATATAAGCGTTATTTATAAATCCACTACAGTTATAGAAAAAAATAACAATAGCCAGTCTATTTGATGCAATCATGTTTATTTTCAATATAAAAATATATATTGAGACTGTGGAAAAAATTCCAACGAAAAGCCCTTAAGTCTCAAACTAAAACAGAAATTGAAATTATCTGTTCGATATTTCGCCCTCAAATACAAGAGATCTCTTTTTACTTTTCAATATTAATATATTTTGTGGAATAGCCATAAGTCCACGGGTTTCTTGATAATGTTCTTTTATATCTCTTACATTTTTACTTTTATTTTTCATATGTTTTTTTGTCTTACGGTTTTCTGTTTTTTACTATTATTTATTTTTTCCTGTTGTGATTTTTGAAGTTTGGTGAGTGTATGTTTATTTTTCAAATTCGGGAGTATTTATCATCTGTTTTTATATAACCTTTTCCAGCCGGGATGGAGTAACCTTTCTTGTGATTCATTAGTGGCATTTGAGCCTTGGAGGTGGTGGGATGTTTCTTGGGTTCATTATTCAATTTTTGTTTTGTTGTTATTCTCTTTCTACCATGAGGATGCCTGAGTAGGCGAAATATCGGACAAATAATTTCAATTTCTGTTTTAGTTTGGAGACTTAAGTGCTTTTCGTTGGAATTTTTTCCACGGTCTTAACATTTATGTAAGGTCAATTTTTACTTTTCAATATTAATAAAAATATATAATTTTTAAGAGCTGTCTGTACAATGGTTGAACATATTTGTACGTGGTAACTACTCGTCAGAGTGAAACGCTCACTCTGAAAAAGTTGTTAATATCCTTACTGTCCTCAGGTAAGTAGACATCACCAATAAAAAAAAAGCATAAGACATCAGAAATATGAAAAAACAATTACATCAGACAAGGCTAGTAGCGGTGAAGTATATCTGTTTTTATTTTTAGACATCGCGACAGCAAAGTTGATGGAAATATTACAGACTTTAATTAGATTTATCTCACTTCCATCTTGCTAGTGTCCTCTATTACACAAGACAAATTTATCATTACCGAAATTCTTAAGACGGTTTTCATAAAACACACATACATAATATGTACCTATATGACGCGTATAGGCTGAACTGGCAAAGGGCCTAGCAATAGTTAGTCAAAGTTTAGTAACGCCATCCTCGTTAGCACGTGGTATGGTTAGGGATGGTTACCTAGCAATAGGGATGGTGGCCTAGCAATAGTTAGTCAAAGTTTAGTAACGCCACCCTCGTTAGCACGTGGGATGAGCACCTCCCGGGAAAAAACGCGAATCCCTAAATTCTGTAAATGATTATATATCCTACCTCCACAAATATGTAAGCCCTTCAGCCTACTGGAAACAACTAATCAAGATCGAGTGTAGTTGTGATGACTGCAGCCTTCTGTCAAGAATCACGTTCTAGTCTGCTTCGGATAGTTTTTTGTTTTCCCTACGACCCTCTGAATGACTGCACTGTTAGTTTTCATTAAAATAAAAATAAAAAACCTATCAAATTAATTGTATTACATATTTAGTGCGTATAAGCATTATACCGGAACCAATAGCTTTATCGAATCGTTTCGTTTGTTTATTGGTTAAACGTCACCTTATGCCACTATAGCTAATCGGACGATTCTCCAGTGGGAGTCTTTGATTTTGCCTATCAAGATACAATCAGCTGGATCTTTACTCTATGACACCGGGCAGGGTCGGGACCCCATTTTATGTTTCTTCCAAAGGACGGTATAACCAAAGATTTTTCTATCCTCTTCTCCCTGGTCTCATTCCGGACTGCGAACACGCGACCTAGGGTATAGAGGTTTTTCATGTTAACCATTACACCATAGGTGATTCCAGTTTTGTTTAGACACCCAAGTGACTATGAAGAAAAATAATAAGACCTAATTAGTGGTTTTGATACGATTATAACCTTTAATGCATGCATGTGAAGCTACAGCGAAAAAAGTTAAGATGTATTCGTCCGGGATTTTAATGCTACTTTTTCGATAACATTGAACTTACAAGAATCGCCACTTATCATTATCATTTTTTCTAGCATTACCCCTATTTTTTTCTTTTTCGACTTAAACCACTCCTAAAGTCTACTCCTTAAATATCATAGTACTACATACGAGTTTCATTTAATTTGCAAAAACAACGGGAAGAATTGGACGAAAAGAAAATTATACTTCTCTATAATCCAAAAAATATTACTTAAAATATATTGAGATATAACAGATTAGAGTGGGTAAAATGAGACTGATGTGATCTCCCTTTGACTCTCTGCTACTGTTTGTACTCCGTAGCTAACTTATTATTATAATTATTATAAAATTATTGTAAAATAATTGACGGTTGTACAGGGAGGTGATTTTTCCGTAATAACGAGGCTTTTCCCTTAAGTGCCCACTGCATAGAGGCTATGTGAGCCCCAGGAGAATCTGTAGATCCCACAGGGTCCATCTATGACTGTAAACATCTTATATATTTGTTGGATTTGAACCAGTTTTTTAATAAATTTAGTGGCATAATAAACCAAAATTTAAGAAAAAGTTATAAGATATTAATAAAATAGAAACACTAACATTTATTAGAATGCAATTGGAGAAAACACAATGCAAATCCTTATGTTTCAAAATTCTGGAGTAAAACAAACACTTCAAGTCGACGTTTCACCAATTCAGGCATTATCAAGACACAAAAAGAGTTAGCAGTTGTATGTTGAACGTCTTGGTGGTGGGGTGCTGTGTCAGGTTGAGAGCCTGTATGAGATGTTAATTGTGGGATGTATTGCACATTCTTCTACGAGGTGGGATTTATCTAATTCTTTTTGTGTCTTGATAATTGATAAGAAACAACGTTTCGCCTGAATAGGTGAAACGTTGACTGGTAAGTGTTTGTTTTGCATTAAGTGTTGAATTTTGAAACATAAGGCTTTGCATTGTGTTTTTTCCAATTGCATTCTAATAGTGATTAGATATTTTTATTTATTTTTAATTCACTTATTAAAGTCAACATCAGATCGATTTGCATAATTTATGAATAAAAAAAAACTATTCTCATTAACTATTTATACGAGTCTCCGTGTTTATTTGTGCTGTAAAGGCAGACGTCACTGTAGTTGTATTCATCATTTATTGTTATTATTATTTTTTTAAATAATCATGTTATACAATAATATACACATAACATACAATAATTATTTGTATTATTGCTTATTGCTACATTAATGTTTCTATAGTGAGATTCGACCGAACAAAAAAAACTTCTAGGTACTATGTAATTCATTCAGAGCTGCCAAGCTCCTGATGTGAGTTTGGGGAAGAAAGTTCAATTGTCCAGTTTGGAGCATATGGGCAAGAACTTCTTCTGAGTCTAGTATCTACTTCAAGGCTGTTAAGAAAAGCCTTTAAATCTGTATGTAGCTCTGTGGAGTTTATTTGTAGTCAATATTACACATTTTTCCCAGAAAAATCATCTAAAATTCAGTATAATTTACAATATACCTCCTTTCATAAATAGAATGCCAAGACAGTGGGCTCATACATGAGAAGTGCACATTAAGCGGTAGTTCACGTGAAGTGATAGCTTAAAACTGGCTTTATTTATTGAAGACTTTGATGTACTATACCAAGGTTCCTTTGAGGAATACCTCTTATCATAGCAAATATCATAACGGTTAATAAGAACTTAAAGTTTCTTTAGGTAAATAATATCTACAAAAATAACATTACTTCTATATCAATAACATAATTTATAAAATATTTAATTTAAAATATGAATTGAGAATTTTTAACCCAGAAAATAAAAATGCTCAATTCATACAAATTCCCGAAATATGGCCGGGAATTAGGAGGAATTAGGAGAAAAGAAACTGGGTGTTAAAACTTTTATAAATAATCACTTGTCGGATCCATGATATGATGCTATAGCTCCACATGGCTTTTTTTTCCTTATTTACAATAATCTAATTTATCTAATTAGGTTTGTTATTGCTTGAATAATTATCGACAAGTTTCATATAGTATTTATAATCAGTTTAAAAAAAATAACAAATAAAGCAATCCAGATATCCTTTATTATAATTAGTTAATAATACTTGTTTATTGCGTTCCACTGGAATGTTGATTTTTCTTCCTAGACTCGGGTACTTAAAACAAGCGTAATTTAATGTGAAGGTATTAATAGATATATAGCTTACGAAGTGATTTGCGTCATAATGAATATATGATTACTAAGAATCATTGGAATAAAGTTTTTTAAGATGAGAAAATGGTCTGGGTGGAGGTCAGAAAAAATTCTCTTTGGCAAGAAGAACTTTTTATTTTAAAGCTAACGTTTTGACTCACATTTTACGTCTTCTTCAGGGCTATAAATTAGGTCAAGCGGTGACAGTTAAATGGAACTGGACAACTAATAATTGACCTTATTAATAGCCTAGAAGAAGACCTACTATGTGGGTCAAAACTTCGGATTTAATATCAACAGTTATTCTTACTGAATTTTTTCTGACGGACCAGTTTTTTCTTATGTATATACGTATATATATATATATATATATATATATATATATATATATATATATATATGGTGTATCGTGTATCGTGTACCTTATATATGGTGTATAGTGTTAGGTAGCTGGTCGGTGATGGGGAGATGGATTTTTTAAAATTGTAAGTACACAATATCTGGTTACATCTTAAACGGATCGTTTTTATTTTTACTTTGTTTGAGTGTGCTGTTTGGTGGTTTTGTTTTATTTTAAAGTGTCTCATTTTTCATTGTTAGGGCATGATTATGAGACAAAGCTGGTCTCGAAACGACGCCTGAGAAATAGTACAAATAAAAAAAAGGACTGAAACTCAAGAAAAGAAAACATAGAATTTATATATATATATATATATATATATATATATATATATGATCAATCAAGTTTTAATAGTTCCAATGAGGTTGTAATGGCTGAGGCTGTCAGTATAAAAATTATTTTGATAATATGTGATTTTGAATCATTAGATTTGATGACATAAATTTGAGGATTTTAAAAATATTTTTCTTAATTGGTTCTGAAAAAAATACCTGTACCACTCAACCGAAGAAGAAGATTGTGAAAAGTATTGGTTTCAATACACAGTAGAGACCGTACTGTTCCTATGCCAACGGTTGTGTAGAGAGGTGATCTGTCCATGATCACACTATACTGCCAGATTAAAGAATTTATCAGCTACAGCTGGTCACGTATCTGTGAACTTTAAATTAATAGTCTCTGCCGCAATATAGTGAGCTACATCACCCCATGATAAGTTATAAATGCAAATAATAAATCAAAGATAAATACTTCAAAATTTAATATTTTTGGTATTGCTAGCATGGAAGCTTTTTGATTATAAAAATTTGTGGTATAATTCCACAATACTGCTGCGTAGTCAGTTGAAAGCGCCGCACCATTCACCTAAATTCGTAGGAACTGACTGGTTTGTATTCAACAGTAAAATTCGTATCCATTGGAATTATTAAAATTATTACGGTTATTATTTGAAGTTGTTTAATATTGTTTTGTTTTTTTGTCGCCTTTCAATCATCACATATTCTAGAAATAAACAAAACCTATGGAATACTTTTCAGTTGAGGTTGGGGCTTAGTTTTTATTATTCTTTAATTATTGGGCCTTCGAATTCAAAATAAAAGTTAATCAGTAGCTTCAGAAATAGTACAATGATCTTTCTAATCAAAGAATCGATTACTAGAAGGAAGTAGTTGAAAACATCGATTGAATGTTAAGAATTCATTGAAAGTAAACATGTAGGTCATAGAACTAGTAAAATTTATTTATAAACAGGCACTCAAGTCAAATTGCTTAGGTACTCAAGTAACCGCTAAAAATGAGTGTTTCAATTTTAATTAAGAAAATCTTAAAATTAAATTGTTATAATGATTTCACAAGTTTTTTTAAGTTTATTACTGTAATAATGGATATTAGAAGATCTATTTTAAAAAGTTATTAAACAAAATAGATTTATTATTAAAATTTAATAAATCTACAAGCCACAAAACATTATTTTTACTACGAATTAAAATCTTTAGTTTTTCGTCTTCAATGAGGTATTTTTAAATCATTTTAGACCTTTTCTTCGTAAAAAATACCATAATAACTTTTTTAATATTCTTTTGTTTGATATAATATATATCGTAAATACAAACGCAAATTATACAAAATTAAAAAAATACACTTTTTATTCTTTTGGGCCTACCCGACCACTAACTATTATTACAAAAGACTTTGTTTATTTCTTCTGGTTTAGACCGTGTAGATAAATTTTTCGCCAAAGTTTCGTCAACCATGCTGCTGACTTCCTCAGGGCTGAGATAAGAAACTTTCTCATTTTTCCTTTTTTTTGAAATTTTTCTCTTTTGACGAAACGTTGGCGAAAAATGTATCTACACGGCTAAATCAGAAGAAATGAACAAAGTCTTTTGTAATACACTTTTTGTTGTCAGACTATTTCATTGCTTCGATATTGACAACTGATTTAATTTTCATATATAGTCGTCTGTAAGGCAAAAAACAATGAATAATGACTTGATTAATACGCACTGATTTTTAATGAACCATAAACCAGTTTTTTCTAACTTCTTGAAAGTGATGTTTTTCACTTCAGTTACATTCCATCTGTATTGAAAATATAAATATCAAATAAAATGTGTAACATAATAAATGTAAATTATACATTATATTCATTTTGTGTTTAATGTTGAAAAAAATTTAAACTTTTATGATTATAAAAATGGTCTCAAAAATTGTTTTACCGAAAATCCATACATATATCTTTAAAAAATTATAACGTTGCATCCTTATAATAAATCCTGAATAATAGTGATAATTAACATTTTAAAAATAATGAGTTATCCATAGATCATAAAAATCATTTTTAAAGACGAGAGTGGAAAAATTCTAAACATAAAGCCTTATCTAAAAACAGAAAACAAAACTACCTGTCGATATTTCACATATTGAAGAATCGTCAGGAAAGGAAGAGATTAACGACAATGGAAATAAATAAATAATAATAACACATCCCAACCTCAATGTATGCAACTATTGAATCATCAAAAAGATAAAAGGAAAACAGATAGAAAGAAATATTTAATAAAGACAGCTAATAACGAATTAAATAGAAAATGCAGAATAACCACAAAGAAAAAAATAAAACATAAAAAAAGAAGAAAAAACCAACCATAATCCAGGAAGAGTCCCGGGTTCAGTAAGTGGTATAGTCTGTACTGTTTCTTGGACAACGGTAGTGAAGGATGGTATTTTGTATCTGAGCGCCTCCGATTCATCTAATAAATAAAATAAAACATAAATACATATTATAATATAATCAACCCAAACACAGAAGTCGAGAAACCACATCAATAAGGAAATTAAAAGCGAAAGAGAGAAAAAAAAGGACATTATCAAGAACTCAATGGACATATGGCTATTTTTATGTGATTTATATTGCTTTGAGTTTATGCTCTTCTATTTTAGAAATCTTTTTAGTATAGTTCGGGAAGGGTAGCTCAGCTGTAGACCGATGAGTTGTGCCGAAGACTCCGCTTTCAAATCCGGCTGTGGGATCTTAATTTATTTAATTTGTAAACAGATACTGTGGGGTCTGGAGATCCTCCTAGGGCTCACCCATTCTATAATAGTAGGTACTCCGGGGGAAAATCTGGCGGCTTGAGCTAGGACCAATTGCCTCCTTTCACAACCGTTGTGCTTGACATGACGTACTACGCACTGAGCCATAGGCCCATCATGGATTGTATTAGTACAGTTTTTTTCGATAATTTTAATTAATCATTAAAAACAAAACAATGTTCTTAACTTCAATAATTTTATGAATGTTGATTACAGCTAAGTTATTTAAACGCCTACGATTTTGATTTCCTATATCTAGGTCTTGTATCTTACGTGTTACCTACATTGATTGAAGAGCGTGAACTGATTGGGATGTTAATGATTAACAAGACATCAAAACGTAATAAAACAGATAATAAATAACATATAATAGGCAATAAAAGAGAACTATAAAGCGGAGAAGAGATAAGGCACCCCGTGGAAGAACAGGGGAGGGTGCCAGCAATATCTTGGAGGGGAGCGGTGGTGTGAAGCTCAGTCGGTGCCGGGCCTTCGGGAAAGGATGGTCAGGACGATCTTCGCCGTCTTCTGTCTTCTAGCGGTCGTCTTCGTAGGTCGTTCGGACGTCAGGTGAGTCTATCGCTGAATATATAGCAAGTGTCTTCGATTATTAAAATAAGTGGATAGAGAAGTGATAAAATAAAAAAAAATTAACACAAGCACTGAATTCGAAAATGGAGGTATTATACAAAAAAATTATTAAACACTAAAAAAAAACCTATAAGGTAGTTTTGTGAAGTAAAACTAGATATGGATATAACTACAATTTGGTAGTTAAGGATTTGGAAGTTAAATTATAAAATAAGGATAATGGTAATAGAAAGAGTAAGTACATTAGGTACAATAATATATAAACTAATTCTTATACAATAATTAATATTGAAAAAAAGGTGTAAGTTCCGCAGATTATCGCTTCGATTTGATTTACAAGTTTTGATTTTTCATTCGTTTACTTTTTGATATTCTAAAAAATAAAAATAATCGTGAATTTTAGTAAGAATAAAGAGTGTAATTTTGGAAAATGTGCGTATTTCGGTAATCATTTCATCAAGAATATTTCGAAGTATAGATTATATAATCTTTTTTTTTTCCCTCGAAGGAAAAGCTAAAATTTGTACCTTAACTCGAAGCGAAGATTTATGGAACAGAAACCCAAGAATTCTGAAGTCTTGAAATTATTACAGAGATCCGATAAACTAAATTTTAATTTTAAAAAAACAAAACGATTTTCATAATTTATCCAGAATATTGTTTACATTTTTTTAACCAAACATAATATTCAGGAAGATATTTTTACTTCAAAAAACTACCTAATAATAAATTAATAATGACTCTTAGTGTTAATATTGAGGAGAATCGTAAGAAAAGCATAGAAATGCAATGTATGTGCGAAAAAAAGTTATTTGATAAGCACACAACGCGGTGATAATACTTTAAGTAATAAAACTTTAACATGATATAAATTAATGATCCATTAAAACAACAATTACAATTGAAAAAAATTAAAAAGGCAAGATTTCGAAGTAAGATATGGGTACAACTAAAATTATTTTGATAAGCACTCAGTTTTGTGATATTACTTTAGACCCTAAATCATTAATAGAAAATAAAAAATATAATATCTTACATAAAATGATAATAATAACTGGAATTTGTTCTAACTAAAAATAAAAAAATAAGAGTTCTCTTCTTTACTATTAAATTGTAAAATATAGAAAAAAACGGGAGTTAAGATCGTTAGTAACTGTTTGAGGGGCAACATTTTTCTTCCAAATTGTAAATTTATTTTGATTTGCATTATTATTATAATTTTCTAATTATTTAGTTACTTAAATAAATTAAATTTTCTAAGCATATCATACACATATTACATCATTTACACCGACTCATATTTATAATAAACATGAGGCTGGATCATAAGTTGTAGAGCAACATCTTAATAACGTTATCAATGATATAATTATATTTTGAATTAATTAAATAATACTTTATTTAATTAATTTATAATTTACATTGGGTTTGTTTGAACATACTTGTATTTTAGCAATTATTCTGAGTGTTTTTTAAATATATTCTATTACCTTTTTATTTAGGCCATAGTCATTTTTAATTAAAATAATTACGATATCTTTATTATTAAAAAAGATATCAAAGTGTAAACCTTTCAAAATGAAGAAAATAAGATGTAATTCATAATTAAGAAAAATATTACTGATTTTTTGTATAGTCTGTTGTATAGTTCTGTTGTATTAAATAATAACTAAAAGCACCTATAAATACTTTATGAATGCTTTGAATGATAAAATTTGGTAGATATTTATATCTGATGAAAAATTAGTTATTAAAGCTAAACCATTAGAATGTTGGTCTTATAAATAGCAATAATTATTTATTGCTAAAAAAAACGTTCTAAAAAAAAATACGACGGTAGCAGACAAACGGGAATTGCAACACTGCCAACTGGATCCGAGGTGGTCCGATCTGATTGGTCAGACATCACCAGATGTGGCCTGAAGACGGAAAACAGCCAATCAGGGAGCTTCTTGGATCTGCCGATATGCGCTCTTTTTATTTTTTTATTTGAGGAAAGTAAAACCATTCCACTGTCCTTCATTACACTATTTCGCGGAAAGTAGTTGCGATAAGGCGCCGGGTCCGAAAATAGAACAGTTTGCGCGAACTCTGACTATTTTCGCGAATACCAACCCGTCTATTCCCAGTAGTGGCATGAGTAGATGGTGCTCAATGGAATTTTTAACAAGCGTAGCCAATTCGTGAATCAGGTACTCGTGAATGGTGATAACATTTTTTTGCCAATGATGAGTTGTGCTGATCAAGTGCCCTATATATGTCTACGATTGTACTGTTATTAATAACACGTCGCTGAATATAAGTTATTAACAAAAATTCAATCATTCTTATGAAAACTGGGTTCCCTACTGATACATACTTTATTAATAAGTAGGAATTTAAACACTTCAAAACATTCCGCTAAAGTTTGTTATTGTTATTTACTATTTATATTATTATATAAAGAAGATGATTACAAAATATTTAAACGATAACAGTAATTTGTAGTAACAACCATATTTAAAAACAAATTTTAATTTATGGCTTTAATAAATGTTTATTATGAAAAAAATATATTTTGGGATGATGCATCTTCCACAATATGCCCAATATTATATTTAACTTTGAAATATATTAAAAATGCATATAATAATCTCCGCCGTACAAGTTTTTCCTAAAATCATAATAATAAAAGAAAAGTTTCATGATGAAAAAGGGAGCGGAGTGGCTCAGTGGTAGAACACTGAGTTGCCATGCCGGAAATCTTGGTTCGAATCCGGCTGCAGGCCAAGACTTTTACTTTGTCTGTTTGGAGCGGAAGATGGATCTTATGGGATCTGGGGCTCACCCAGCCTCTATAAGATGGTATAAAAATATGGTACCCAAAATAAGGGGGGAAAATCTGGCGGGTGAGCGTAGCCTAGGACAAGTCACCTCCTTGCAGAAACGTTGTCCATGAAACTGTACAGTCTCTACCATGTGCTGAACCCCAGACCCCGTTAATGTGACAATAACTGTAAAAAGTGTGAAATGGTAAGGGGGAGAGTGGAGCAGTCAATAATTATTAAAACAAAATAAGTTTAACTTATCATATTTGTGCCAAAGTTTTGGCATCATTTTTAGGGCATCATAAGGGCAGAGGGATGAAGAGTCCAACTTCAACTATTTTTGTCCAACTGTAACTTTTTATTATTTATCACTTCAGAACATATATAAGAATACATTCATTATTGAAGTAGGTACGTTATTTGGGA
Organism: Arma custos; assembly: GCA_037127475.1. Taxonomy (NCBI): domain Eukaryota; kingdom Metazoa; phylum Arthropoda; class Insecta; order Hemiptera; family Pentatomidae; genus Arma; species Arma custos. The sequence goes on along the minus strand of CM073760.1, from coordinate 82,975,226 downwards.
TTTCTTTTATTCAGTCGTTATCCTTTCCACCGTTCCTATTATTTCTTCTACTTATATTAAAGGACATATTCCTGGAATACGATTATTGCCGATGAGTTTCAAGGATGAAGAAAGGAAAGAGAGACAAGAGACAGGACGAAGGGTCGGTTGTGGTATCGTGTAAATATGGTCTGAACCTTGACTGAGGAAATTATATTGGCTAATATATCTGGACCCTACGTCGTCCGCCTCAGAATGGATCCTATTCCTCACCAGTTGCCTACTTTCACCGCATCCCGTCCGATTCCTTTTGTTGTAAAGTGGTTAATATCACCGTAATTATGAAATCTTACTGCTCAACCTGAAGTAATTAATTTACTGTATCTTTTTAAAATTACTAACAAAAAAAATTGTAATACTAAAATCCTACAGCGATTAAACGAGGATGTATCCTACTTACTATGCCTGATATTTCATTAATATATAGATTAATATGGTAGAATGTGTGTTGATTGTCAGTATATATGTTTTGATAGGTTTAAATTAATTGATATGGTTGAAAAATCAGATAAAACATAAGTTCTGGTCAATTTTTTTTTACTAATATTCGACTTCCTCAATAATATCCATATGGGTATATATTTTAAACAACACTATCTTCAATTGAATCAGAATCACAGTTGATGTTACTCTACCATTATTGAATAAAACACCTATCTGCAGTGGAGAACAATAATTAATTATTTTTAGTAGGCTGAAATGTTTGACTTATGATCATCTTAGCCCAGTTTAATATTACAACTTGCCTTGATTAAAAAAAAAACAGGTTTGTAACAACTAAGACCCGTGAACGAGTCTAGGGTTCAGTGCATTGTAGAGACTGTACTGTTTCATGGACAACGGTTCTGCAAGGAGGTGACTAGTCCTAGGAAACGCTCAACCACCAGGTTTTTCCCTCTTATTCTGGGTACCCTATTTTTATAATATTTTATAGAGGCTGGGTGAGCCCCAGGAGGGTGCTAGATCCCATATGACCCATCTCCCGCCGCCAGCAGACTAAATAAAAGTAACTGCCTGCAGCGGGATTTGAACCAGGATTTCCGGCATGGCTACTCAGTGCTCTACCACTGAGCCACTCCGTTCCTTACCTTAATTAAAATGAGGTAAAATTGAAAAAAAGTCTTAATTTTAGATAACTGTTATACAAGTTTAAAAAGCCGGTAGACATGCGGTTCATTGTGAAATATAAAGAAAAGCTCGAATGTTCGTGTTTTTTTTTTCCGATTTTGTTAGTTTTATCTCCTAATTACAATTTTATGGAAATTTAGTAAAGTAAAAAATGAACTAAACTTGCCAAAAAAAAAAGAAAGAAAACTAATGAATTTCAAGTATTTTACGTTAGGTATAATATTTTTGTATTTTATTTTATAGGAAAAAATTTAATATTAGAAAAACAACTTATCCCACTGCAATTTCTGTATTGAAATAATCGGACTATTAAATGTAAATATTGGTATAAAAATTAAACAAGATGCATCTTATCTTGTTTAATTTTTTTAAATTGATGAGTTCTATTTAATTGTTTTTAAAAGATGCTACATTTTGTGTAATGGCTTAAAGAAGTCAGGAACAGAGGCTTTGTGATTTGAAAATTTTGAACGATCTTCACAATTTAACTGGTCGGGTTTAATAAAAGACTTTATAAAAAATAGTTCCCTGTCCGTTGCTAAGTAACGCAGATAAAATATTACCTTACTAAAAACTTTTTTATATAATTGAGAGAAAGAATAATATGAATAGTAAATAAAAGATGATAAGCTAAAGAATAAATTTGGAAACCTAAAAGACCATATTTAAAAGCATATTTAAAAATTTTGAAAAAAAAAGTTCTGCAGAATTTTAATGATATCCAAATATCGATAAAATTAATGAAAAAATTGATCAGAAACTGGACATATACGAGATGAATGACAGATGTGACTGAATATCACATTTCTGATTGGCGGCAATCAAGAAACTGTTCCTTTAGAAAGTCAGAGAACTAGTCCGATCTCTTCGAGCCCAAGGAACTAATTTCTTTTCCAATGTGCGATTAAAGGAATCAAGCAAATATAACGACTTAGTGAAGGCAGATGGTTGAAGAATCTAGGAAACCTTTTAATTAAAAAGGAAAAATAGTCAATGTATAACAAGGTGAAATAATTTTTTATTTATAAATTTCGCTTATTGAGAAGTTCATCTTTTGTTAACTGTATAATCGATATTTAAATCTTTGCGATCCCGAGAGATGCTCCGGTGACCCGATATTATGAAGAATTGAAATGGCTCTACACTTCCTACCGCCGTAAGTACGTCATACCATCTTTCCTTTACCAAGTTATCCAATCCCGCCAACCATCATACATTTTCGATCTCCTTCAATTCAAAACCACAGTCCTCTCCCGTAACACCCTTTCTCATATATACATCTGCTCTCAGATCTATATACAGCATCCCACCGAAGAGCAGCTTTTGACAGAGCTTTCCTTATCCGATCCTCCTCCCTTTGGAACACTATACCTTCTTCCATTCGTCGTTCCAGTAATCTTCCAACCTTTAAATCCCGTATATTCCATCGCCTATTATCCCTACAATTCCCAAAAAGTCGAAAATATTAGGGGATCAGTTTGGCTTAAAGTTCTCTTCATTCGATGAATGAATGATGTTTTTTGATGTACATTTGTGTGTGTGTGTGTGTGATTATGTATTTATATACATGGAATTTAAACCACGTACATATGTATTAATATCATCTAGTTAGATATTAAAAAAAAAAAAGACATGAAGGGATTAAATGTAAATCTCTGAAAGTATTGTTTAATTTTTCTTCCCTTTTTTTTTGTTTTTTTCTTGGCATACTTGAATTCTATATAGATGTAACCATAAATTGATTTTCTTATATAATTAATATAAACTTATTTTAATTTTTTTTTCTTTCTCTTCACCTAATCTGTTTTAAAAATATTGTTACTGCAGATAATTCGCATTTTTTTTTGTTCATTATTTTTTTTTATTCTTTCTCACTTAATAAATTACAAGTAAGACATAATAGCTCTAAGACATAATAGCTCACAATACTTGCATTGTTATTCTATAGAGGCTTGTCCTAGAATAAATAAAGACATTATTATTATTCTTATTATTATATTGTATAAAAATTAAGAAGTCAATATAATGATATCCATGATACCTAGTTTTGCTCATAGTCTATGACAAAAAAAAAAATCTTGCAGACTTCTCAAACAAATGCTTTAGTCAATAGGTACTTTTTGTACAATTTTTTTTTTCTGCTAGTTTCCATATATTTAATTTGCAATAAATAATGCATCTATATAAGTATTGACTAGCCATTTCAGACTACTTCAACACTTACTAGACAACCGTCTAAACTCCAAATTAATTACAAAATAATCATTATACATGAATATAGCTCTGGTATACAATACTTACATTCAAAATCCTTTGTTACGAATGAAGTCATCCGTGATGATCTGTATGTCTCATTTATTGCTGATTTGCCCGAACCCGATATTAATCCTTTCCTGAACTTTATATCCACTCATACCCACTAGCTTCTAATTTAGCCATCCCCTCAATTCCTGATAATCCTCCGAGACGTCTTAAAAGAAGATGGGATGGACTGAGGCTTTTTACTTTGATTTTTTATTTATTGACTGCCAGTGGGCAGTCCTCTACTTGTCATTATGTGTCATACATTGTATTTTTTGTTGTATATTATAATAAAGTTATTAATTTCAATCATGAAATTAATAAAATAGAAAGAATTTATTAACTATGATATCATTAAAAAATATGGCTTTTGCCACTCTTTATTATCCTCAAATGCTTTATAATTAAAGGAATATTTTTTATAATTTGAGGAGAGCTTAAAACCCTTGGTCTAAATCTTTCATAATCATGCTAATTTCCATAATACATTTTCCATAAAAGAGAAAGACATAAGAATGAAACGAGATATCCGACGTCTCTAGTCTTACGACTTTCAATATTGCTACAAACGAATGCAATAAGAGTTTGCTCGTAACTTAACTAATGTTAGTTCGATTAGGACTTTTGTTTTTTTATATCACTTTAACCGAGGGAGTGCTATGGTATATGATAGAGACTGTACTGTTTCTAAGTCAACAGTTGTGAAAGATGATCTGACCGATATCACGTTCCATCGCCAGGTTTTTTTCTCCTCAATTAATAATATTCTCTTCATAAAGGCTGGGTAAGCCCTAGGAGGTGTTTACAGATGCTACACAGTCTATCCACGGCTGTTAAAAAAATAAGTAATTTATCTGTCGTATTTGAATCTGGACTCTTCAGCTCAGTTCCTCAGCACTCCATACATTTAGTTACCTCATATCCTAAAGATTTTTTTAACGTTTATAAAATATATTGTTAGCTACGAACAGTTTGTGTATAGCTTGAACATAATTAAAAATAGCTTTTCTTAGGAATATTGTTTAATTTTTTTATTAATTAATAAATTGAAATTGACAACTGTATTATAACAATACGAAAAAAAAATATAATGAATGACACATTGGCAAGTAGAAAGACTACCCAGTGAAAGTATGCAAACAACAAATTTCTTAGAAGGCCATTTCAACGATGCCATCTTCTTTTCAGACACCTTGGAGGGTTATCGGGAATCCAAAAAGTATCTAGGTTTTTGTGTGAATTAGTAAATTTGAGTGGGAATAAAGGTTGTGATGAAAGGACTGATTTCGGGTTTGGGCCAAATCAGCAACAAATGGGACAATGTATTATTTAATTCTTAATAAAGTAAGGAGCATTAAGGATTTAACGATGGATTTTGGATTGTAAGGGAGCTTAGTAGTAGAGTGCTGTGTTGCCGTATCGAAGGTCCCCGGTTCAAATCCCACTGCTGGCAGTCTAATATTTAATCTATTAGCGGCTGGAGATGGATCCTGTGGGATCTAGGACTCTCCTGGGGCTCCCCCAGCTTCTAAAAAGTGGGTACCCATAACAGAGGGGGAATATGCTGAGCATGATCTAGGAATCACTTCCCTGCACAAACTTTGTCCAAGAAACAGTATAGTCTCATCCATGTAAAGAATTAAAAATCCTTAATGGGATGTAGTGGTTTAGATTTTTTCTTGTATGGTAAGGATTGGAAACAAGAGGAGTTGTATGGCTTAGTGGAGTAGAAATATTTAAAATGCAGTGAGAAGAATTAATAATAAATTTAGTCATACAATAAACTTTATTGAGTGTAGAGTCAACTCCTGGTCTCACAAGCCCTGAAGAAGACCTGCTATTTAGGTCGAAATGTCGGCTCCCTAATAAACAGTTCTCACTATATGTTGTAGGTAAATAAGCGAACTATCTCTAAACGTGAATTAAAACCAACGTTTTTCTGCAGCGATTTATGATTATCGTTATAGATAGCTAAATATCTCTCCAATCTAAATGGACGCACCTACAACCGTAATCACGGGCTAGGCCTTCCATATCTAGAGGACCACCTACACCAAACCCAGTCCAGGTAAAAGGAAAAAAATAGGTGTCCCCGGTAGACTGTTAATTCTATCTAAATGTCGGAATAACTAATGATCTTAGAGAGTATTCTAACTTATTCCAGAACTGATGGTGACTTATCGCGAGAGGCTGCTCATTATTCGATGACTCTCGGACAAGTTCTTTCGAAAGGAGTGCTTCTGTTTCCCTCCCACATCGGCCCCACAAATCATAGGTTGTTGGGTTCCCGTCGTACGGACCAATTTGGTAACGCCGTTGATCTATGGCCCCGCTCCGAGATGCAGGCGTCAGGAAATTAGTTGGATATCCTTAAGGATCCTGAATGAATTTTATTAATAGTGGAACAAAAACAATGTTTGAGCATTCATGGTTCGTATGTTTTTCTCATTTGAGTGCTTGTTGAAGGCGGTTTAAAGAAATAAAATTGTTTTCAGTGGAAAATTGTTGACTGGATAATTATAATGATAGATTGAATTGAAATTTATTCTTTCTTATATTAATTATTCATTAAAATTGTTTTCATTAAAATTTAATTTATTCTTTAAAAAAAACAACTAACTTTTTAGACTTTATTTACACACTTAAGAGGGGGCATGCATATTACTCCCGTATTCCTTTTTTGAGTGCACATATTTAATAACTACAGCCTTTTTTTCTTGATCAGCATTGGAAATTTTATTGTCTGTTTTATAAAGTTATATTAAAGATTTTTATTATTATTTTTGTGAAAAGAGTTAAATACGATTGGAATGTCACTCATTTAACGATATTTCAATTTATGCAATTAATTGATGCCAATAACAAATAGTACAATTTGTTTGAGCGATTATTTACCTAAAAAAACGAGAAAAAATAAATTCGGAATTTTCCAATACACTTCCAAAACAAAATACTAAAAATGCGTCTAGAAAACAAATACAGAGGAACAAAAAAAGTTCGTATTCAAAATATCAAGGCCTATAGTATAATAAAATCTATTTAAATAATGAATAGCTAAATAATAATAAATGCATTTTTTTTTCAAAGGCACATTGTGGTTATAAACAATATTGTTTATTTAACCTTTTTAGCGATTGATGTTAATGACTTGTTTTCCGTAGCCGAATATAAAATTATTCATAGGCTTTATAAAGATTTAGGTAGGTAAATGTAAATAAATCTTGAGAATTTATATATAATGTTATATAAATGTTATAGAAGAGATTTTTTTTATTTCCTACTTATTCTTTCATGTGAAATAAAAATCTTTCATATATCAATTTAATGTAATTATTTTAGTTAGAAAATTGTTCTCAGCTCTTTATTTTAAAGAAAATGAATCTTCTTATTAATGGATAATTGAATATACATATGCGTTCAGAAATATGAAACCTATGCCTCATCAACACCCACGGCCCAAAAACTATTTCAGGAAACATGCACAAAACAGATTCCGAGCAATTTAAACTGAAGTTGATTCAACAGTCGTTTACAATATTTCCATACTGCATAGGTTGAATTTTTTGTTATGTTTATTCAGAATTTTTATTTTTGTTTCCAGTTGTTTCCAAATGAGGGAAATAAAAGGGAATTTTACGATTTGTTTTTGTTCGCCGTTGCGTGGAAACTAGACAGAACTGAGAAAAAGCGGAAGACGTGTGGCTGCGGCAGGAGGAATGAGCAATAAAATTAATTCAGGGTGTGAAAGCAGTCGGGTAGGAAATATCGGGTTACCAACCTGATGCAGTGTTACCAACGAAAGACCCATTCTGCGCTAAAAAAGTTCTGTCTAGAAGGCCATGGCGGGTACATTCCCGATCGGCCAGGACGTGGATCTTGGCTGATGGTTATCTGATTGATGATAGTTAAGATTGTTGGGTTTTTATCATAGATCAACTTTTTTTTTAAATCTTCGAAGGCTTACTAAACAAATATCTATGAACAGTATAAATATTTTCTTTTTCTATATAGTTATTTATGAAAGAATGGGACTATTAAATCACCGAACTACATACCGATGACTACCTAAGAGAGTTTAGGGGGTAACTAATGTCCAATTAAACTTATTGGAGATATCCATTTATACCGTGTTACAGATTAGCTATATATAATAAGTGCAAGAGTAACTAGCTTACCTATAGTCTTTCGGAAGGAACGTAAAATGGAGGACCAGAGCCTGTATCATGCTACGTACTCGTTAAAGACCCTTAACCTAATTATACCTCGATGTAATAGAGTAGGATTACACTGTAGTACCCTACGATTAGCCATAGCAGTATAAAGTGGTGTTCAGTGAAGATGCAAAGTAATCAGATTAAATACGCTATAAGTTATCTCAATAGTGTCAGCTTGTATAAGGTCCCAAGTCTGATAAATTGAAAAATAAGTTAACTAAAGGTAATCTATACATAAAAATAGGAACAAACTTGTAACATTGTGTGTAGTTGTTGTGTATTTTAAATTTAATTTATTAGAATCCTTGATTAGAAGATCAGAACTTATTAATTACGAAATTGTTGGTCAAGTTCAATTATTAACTAGGATTTAATTTATGTTATTGCCTTGTGACACATAAAAACTCAGAAAGCTGAGTCAGATTTATCTAATGAGCTAATGCAAGCTTTGGCGCCTCTGCGCAAACATTCGCTTGCATTCAAGTGGTTTGTGAAACGTTGCGTAAAGTTGGGATGGCATGATCCATTTATCATATGACAATGACGTGGGACTGTGTTTCTTCAATTAATAATAACAATAAACTAAGTGCCAATGAAACTAATAATGCCCAATTGATTAGTTTAATTAATAATGAAAAGCAATTAAACTTTATTATTGAAATAAAAAAAAGAAATATAGATTCGCCTTGATCATGTCTCAAGAGCAGATTCCTATCTAACTTCAAGAATTATGAAAAGAAAATGGTCACGTTAATTCTCATGCAGTAGTCACTGGTTAATGCTATAAAATAAATCTTCAGAATATTATCCGTATATTGAAAAAAAAAAACAAGTTTATTTGTAAAGAATTTTTCTAGCTGAAAATTATATTATTGAATCATTTGTTGCATTATTCTTAGATTCGATATTTTTTTAACTATACAGACATATGAACAGTTTTTTTTAAGCGTTAGACTACTAGAGTCCATAGCTTACAGTGCAATCAGATGATCAGAACGCGACATCTAGACCAATCTGGCTGCAATTTAAAGGCTCCTCGGTCATCAACCAGTTAGCGGTGCATTCCCTCAACCATTGAGAGGAATTAAAATGTATTTTGCTCATCATGGGAGAGCTAGAGCTCTGCTTCGTAGGCAATAAGAAGATATTTTCGAAGCTCGTTCTTCTACAGCAAGAGTTCTGACATCAGTATGCATCAGTTTCTTATGTTATTTTTTCGATTTTGAGTAATATTATAATTAAAAGGCGAAGTTAAGTCACATTTAAAAATATGAATTTATGAACATAACTGTAAAATATGGAAAAGGATTAATTTTAAAAATTAAATTCAAGATCGCGAAGTAACAACCAACCCATATCTCAGCTTCTAAGGGTAGTTTTATATTTTTGAAAAAACTAAAACTGTACTACTACAATCCAAGAAGGGTCTAGGGTTTAGTAGTGGTAGAGGACAACGGTTGTGCATGGAAGTGATTTGTTTACTTTATAGGACATGGGTGAGACCCAGGAGGGATTATATAAATTATCTGCCTCAGCCGGATTTGAACACGGGATCTTCAGCACTGTAATTCTGCGCTCTACCACTGAGGAACCCGAAAACATTTTGGTGTAATTTGAAGCTTACCAAATAAAATACAGCTCCAAATAATAATGGGTGACTTGTTTATAAAAAAAAGTTAGAAACTGATTAAATGAAAGTTGAAAATTACCCTGTTAAGTTCTTCAAAGAAAATGTTAAAAAATAATAGAATTCAGTCCTGTGTAGCTCAATTTTCGTTTTCAAACAGTTGGTTTGGTTGTTAGTTAGTGCTCGGAAAAGAGAAATATATCTATTATAAAGTGGTACTATTTCTTTCATCTACCTATATGTAAAATATATAATAAAGAATAAAATGGTCCGGGAGAAAGTGAACAAATAATTACTACAGATAACTTAACATTAAATTTATTTATTCTTTCTCACTTAATAAATTACTTGTAATTTAAATTAAATGTAATTATTTAACACTCTAAGACATAATAGCTTACAATACTTGCATTGTTATTCAATAGAGGCTTGTCCCAGAATAAATGAAGACATTATTATTATTATATTGTATAAAAATTAAGAAGTCAATATAATGATATCCATGATACATAGTTTTGCTCATAGTCTATAACAAAAAAAAATCTTGCAGACTTCTCAAACAAATGCAATAGGTACTTTTTGTACAATTTATTTTTTTCTGCTAGTTTCCATATATTTAATTTGCAATAAATAATGCATCTATATAAGTATTGACTGTCCATTTCAGACTACTTCAACACTTACTAGACAACCGTTTAAACTCCCAATTCATCACAAAATAATCATTACAGGTGAACAAATAATTACTACAGATAACTTAGCATTAAATTTATTTTAAAATATTAAATCTATTTACATCCCCCTTGAAAAAGTGGTTAAGTCTAATTTTCTCCAAAATGAGTTTCATGTACTTAGTGAAGCGGAATTGTGTTATTTTCGTAGTGAGTATGAGGTTAATTAAGTCATTGGCTTGAAAAGGAATTTTTACTTATATTACAACTCCATTTCAAGCCGAAAAATACAAAAATGACACGAATCAGCATCCCTCAATACAATTATTTATCTCTGGACAAAATTCGACTTAACCAATTATTCACCGGTGCTGCAGACTGTCATGCCAGTAACCTTCTCTTGAAATGTGAAAAAAGAAATCTTCCTTGATTCATCCGACTCCATTGTTCGCAAGAAGGAAATCACCGCATATGTTAGGCTCACAAAAAGTTATGAATATCGAATGATTTATCGCGAAACAAATCGATCAAAGCGAGGCGATGTTACGAGGAGAGGAAGTGCAGACAGAGGACAAATGCAGCTGGGAGATAGTGTGATATGGGATATGAACCGGAAACAGAGATAGCTGCCCTCTAGATCATCCTTTAAGCCGCTAAGTCTATAGAGGAAGCACAGGTTGGTAGCACTGCCGTCGGAATAGTCGAGAATACTTTAAGGGTCCTGTTAATTGGCAACGATTATAAAATAAAATAAAGAAATAAGGACTGCTTGAGTTGAAACGATATTCTTATTTGGTAGTTTCCTCTTATAGGAACGCCCCTGATAACATTTCTTAACCTTAAATTCCGAAGCTAGCGCCTATGTTTAGGAGTTTTGATCTAAGAAAATATATCACCAAGTTATAAAATCTATATATTGAAATATCATTTACATTTCATTAATAATAATATTTTATTATTAATAATAATTAATTACTACAGGTCAATATAATATCAAATATTCCCTTGAATAAGTAATTCTGTTTGTACATTTATCGAAACATGTATTCAATTAGAAAGGATTCCAAATAGTCTCTATTGGTTCGTCATTCTTTCTTATTTCACCACATGGCACTTCCCCACATTCTTTCGGGTTCAAATCCGGCTGCGGCATATTTTAATTAATCTGATAACAGACGTGAATGGATCATTTGGAATCCTGGACATTCCTGGCAGTTGAGCGTAATCAAGGACAAATTACCTTTCCGAATAACCGCAGCCCAAAAAACAGTACAGTCTCGGCCACACACTGAACCTAATTGGAAAAGATGGATCTGACGAGAAGGATAAGGTGCAGTTCTAAGGCACAACCGAACTGCACCATAGTTTCTGCTTAATAAAGGTTGTGTAAGAATAAAAAAATGGTAAGAGTTGCCTTGAGTGGTGAACCCCCTTATCCACTCATGGTAAAAACCTGTACGCAGTTCTGCCAAGAAAGGTGGTAAAAAAAAAAAAAAGAAAACACCGAAACTAAGACTCTTCATGAATTTTAGTAGTACAGATTTCTAGATACCAATTTCTTGATACTTCTATATTATTTATCTCTGTCGCTATCTAATATATTTCCTGGCATGTTTTCAAGCTTAACTACTTCAAATCTCGGACACTGAATTTTCACTTTTCATAAGACTTCAAATGGGTACATTTTTGTACTGGTACGTTGGTTCGATAATTATCATCGATAATGTCAACGAAATTAGTTGGGCGATTGTAAAGACATTTTCTTTACCCTTTCTACCATTCAATAATCCAATACCATTCTTAAAATACCGGAAAATACAGAAAAAATATTTATATTTTTTTTCCTGTATATATAAAAATATAAAAAAAAATCAAGTACATTAGATGGAGTATTAACAGAAGAAAATGGGCCTTTGTTTTGGCAGACAGGCCCAATCTTAGCTTTTATTTTATTTTCAAAATCAATACGTTTTTTTTCTCCATTTACATATCGCTCCTTTAAAAGAAAATTGTCATAACTCAAAAAACCTAATATTTCAATAGATGCAATTGAAAGTTCATCTGAGTTTAAAAAAAATAGAAATTTGGGTGTAGGTAAAGCAAAGCATTCATATCCTAATGGCGGCATTGAAATATCTTTCATTAACCATTGCAAAATTTGTAAAAGCTGAAACTTTTGCTTATTTTAACTTATGTCATCATTCTCATAAAACTTTTTTTTAAAGGTTAATTTATTGATATTTACAACTATAATAATATTACAACAAATCTGCTAATATGAACAATATGACATGAAAAAAAAACACTTAGGGAGAAACTGCCCATAAAGTTCTATAGTAGAGGGTCTCGAGGCCATCTTCTTTTCAGACGCCTCGGAGAGTTATCAGGAATGGTAGGGAAAGCAAGTTGAGAGACTACCGTGTGTGTATGGAGTTTGTCATGGAAGGATAGGTATCTAGTTTGTGCAAAATCAGCAACATATGGGATATTAAGATCATGATGGATGAGTTTGTTTGTGACATAATAAGGAGCATTGCTCATAAAACTTATAGTTCAAACATGATACAACTCTAAATATGACTTGAAAAATGTTGGAAATGGATATCAGATATGTCATTCCTGGATTAAAAAGCTTCAACTAATCAATACAACGGTTACTGAAGGCTTGCCTAAAAAGTTCCAATTGTCGAATTATGTCATTGTTCTTTTGAAGGAGCGATATGTGAATGGTCAGAAACATGTATTTGTGTATACACGTTGAGGCTTATGTGTAGAATTGCTGTCAGATTTTATTTTTCTAATTAATATTTGTTTAGATATAACAAAAAACAATAGATCGAAACAGTACCAATTCGGATTTGTTGGAATTGGTAAACAGATTAATAAGATTAGACAACTTAAGCATATTGGGACGGGGCGACCTGTGGTCAAGTGGTTATTAAAACAAACTACTAAACCCAAGATCGCGGGTTCATAGGCTGGCAGGTGGCCCTAGGAATTTTTAAAGGGAGGATGTTAAACGGGGGTCCAAACCTGTGCGATGTCAGGTACTCGTAAAAGATACCTCTCCTAATTAAACCTGGATAGACACAATTTAGGGCTCCAACTGTAGCATCGACCGATTAGCCATGGCAGCATAAAGTGACGTTAAATGAACACACAACAACAAAATTAAATGAGTCAGATGTAAAAAATAAATAAATTTTATATAATGAATGTAATTAAACGAACTGCATTGACATCAAAGATTGTGTATCGTCGCATAGATAGCGTTAACAAGGCCAAAAACTTGACATTTATCTGCAGAATGATTTCACATTAAATACTATTATATAACAATAATATTGCTCATTACTAACCTAGTTATTCTGTTATCATCCGCATATTTTCTTTTTTCATTGTGAACAAACAATATTTCCTCATATAGAAATAAATTAGATGAACGCATTATATTATCACTTACTTTAATTTATTACCTTACAATAAATTTAAGAATTTAACTAGTATATTTCATGTAAATCCCATAATAATATATCAATAGATTATATAATCTACAATCACCTCTATTTATGTTTATTACTTTCCATCTATCCGTTATCTTCAATCTTACTTTCTGGGACAGTATTCATTAGAAAATATTTATTGTGAAATATTCCGCATTCCACCATCAAGAGCAGGGGTGACCAAACAAAATGATATCTTAGACCACTTTGGAACTACATAATACCTATTCGGACAGCATATACAATTATATACTGCTATATAAGATTTAGAACCACTATAGACACACTTTTTTTATTTGAAATTAAAGCTTTATGAATTTTATTAATATGTTTACTGTTACACTTATTTTTAAACATAAATGAACATTGCAATCATCTAATTCTGTTTTATCTTATGTTTCTGATACCTAATTTTTTAATATATGTATGCACAAATTATGTATTCATTTCGTACGTTGGTCCGCATAATATATTATATAATAACCTCATTTCTGAAAATATATTCTTGAAGATCTTGTCAATGAGAAGGCTCAGCTCATGGCACAATTTACTTCCATGATGTGAGAACTTACAACCACCAGGGTGTTCCGAATTTAAATGGCAAAACTTCAGGAACTTGCGGTTTTAGAGAAAATCGCAAAAAAATAAACAAAGCAAGTTTTCATTTTTATACTTATTTATTTACATTTATATTTATGTTATGTTCTTTTTAATGTAAATATTGCTCAAAATGTTGTCCTCTTGCACGAATGCAAGCATTACATCTAGCACTCACTCGATAAATTGCAGCTAAACATTGTTCTGATGATATTTAGTGCACTGCTTCTATGATTCGGTCTCTTAATTGCTCTCTTTAGTTGATTGACACCGAATAAACTTTCTGCCTCAAGGTTTCCCATACAAAGAAATCCATGGGTGTCATATCAGGTGATCTGGGTGGCCAACGTACTACTCCTCCACGTCTAATCCATCATTGTGGATAATTTATATCCAGCCAAGCTCGAGCAACTCTGCTATAATGAGCTGGACATCAATCGAGTTGGAACCACATTTCAATTCGCTGTTGTAAGGGAATGCCATCTAAATAATTAGAAAAGTCGTTCTCCAAAAAATGTGTAAATGTGATACCATTCAATCTTCCAGGTAAAAAATATGGTCCCACCAGTATTCCGTTCCAAATTCCAAGCCAAACGTTAATAGCAAATTCATGCTGAAACCTATTCTCTCTAATAGCTCTGGGAATTTCAAGAGCCCATACATGATAATTTCTTTGATTGACAACTCCTCCTCTTGTAAAGGTAGCTTCATCGGTCCATATAATTTTTAATGGAAATAAATTATCATCGCACATTTTTTCAAGCAATCAGTTACTAAAATTCAATCTCTTGGCATAATCTTGAGGTAATAAATTCTGAACTTTTTGAAGATGGTATGGGTAGCGATTATCACCTTTCAAAGTTCGCCATATTGCTTGCCGCGATATTGCTAATGCAGCAGATGCTCTTCGGATGCTAGTCTCAGGATTGTTATAAAAGTGACGTTGGACACAATTTCTCCTCCGATAATCTGCTCTTACTGCTGCCTGTAATTGGCCGCCTTCATTACGTATTAAGAATGATCCAGTCTCTCGTAGTCTATTAAAAGTTAACGAAAAGACTCGTCGATTAGGCACTATTCTATTTGGAAATCGGCGCGCATACTCCCGCACCGCTTCTAAAGCATTACCGTTACAGAAACCATACACAAAATTCATATCAGCGTATTCAACATTAGAATATGTATGCGACATTGTGGCTGATGCTATTCACACAAAAATATCTGAGTAGCTGACTGAAGACTGAGTTAGGAATTATAATCCTAGAAGGAAGCCAAAATTTAAACAAATAAAAGGATAACATTAAATGTTTACATATCTCACTGCCTAGCCTGACGAACTTTGATAATCGCTACCTGTAACATTTTTGTTTTGTTTCTGTTTTTGCGATTTTCTCTAAAACTAAGCAAAAACGAGTAAATCTGTAAAGGACTTTTTGTCTTAATTTTTGGTCCCCTATAAGTTCCTGAAGTTTTGCCATTTAAATTTGGGACACCCTGTATATAAACATTACAGGCACGATTAATAAAAAATAAGTTTTGCCTTATTTTATTTTTTGTGTTATCATTGACTGCACTCCCTGACCATTCAACTACTTTACACACAAACATCTATTTTTTTATTTACTTATATAAATAAATATTCAAGTCTATATTTATAAATTTAGTTAAAATAGTTCACATTAATTTAAAATGTTTTTTTAAAATAATTTACAAATTAAAAATAAAATACGCGACGATAAGTATCAGTAGAGAGCGATTAATTGGCAAGAACACATTTAAAATCCATTAGAAACGGAAAGGGGTAAACTCCAGTCGCGTGTCAGAGCTGACACTCACTTTTTTTGTAATATAAAAAGGGTTGAAGGAACTTTATAAGCAGATATTGGTGGTATCAGCATTTAGCCTTCGGGTTCGCCAATCCTTCTTATTATTATTAAATTATAAAAAATTATTTTCAACTTTAAAAATCTTTACTAAATTAGTGTTATAGATGTTTATATACGAGTAAATAGCGCCAATATGTTTTGTGAAAAATTGTTTAACTGTTCACATGTTATAAACAATAACTGTCTTAATAACGATGCAGTACACTTAAAACAGAAATCATTAGTGAACTATTCAAATTCTAAACTACTGACGAATATCATAAAATAAATAATTTATATCCATGCCCTAATTTTCAGCATTTATTAAACTAATTATTTAATTAATATTGTCAATGACAATGGTAACTAACTATTCAAGACAATCCTGTGATGAATGCCTTCCTACTGGCCGACTAACATCGATACTAAACACATTTAACAATCCTAAAACTTCACCCACCACCCTAATGTTCCATGGTATACGCTCCGTAGCTCTCCTCTAAGACATATAACCGTGCCGCGACAGAGAGTGAAGAAGTAGCCATAAGACCGGGGACCTGTGAGATCCCATTCGAAGATAGTGGTCAAGATATTTTAATTGGTTCAGCTGTGTGCTCTGCTTGTACGGCCAGCCTTGTAGCTTCCACAGCGACACGTTGAATAGTTTGTCGTCTTTAGATTGAGTCACACTTAACCATTGTTGGGTAGGATTAAAATAAATAAATCAACACATCTTTAGAGAAGCGTGGTAATACCGCATACATAACGCTGATTTTGTCGATAAATTATATATTTACATATTTATCAGCTGAGATTTAACTCTGTGGGATCAGCAAAACTTCATGGGGCTCACATAGCATCTATAAAATAATAATAAGGCTTAGCAAACTCAAAGGCTTGATGCTGATACCATCAATCTCTGCTTACGAACTTTCGTCTACCACTACCCAAACCCGAATCCGCCTGATTACTCTTAATAATATCTCCCCACCTCGGGCTACAGCTCAGATGCTTCCCAATCGGCACAGCGCTTAATAACATTTTAAGGATTCGTTCGTTACCAAGCCCGGCAACTTTACTAGCCCATCTTAATCTTCGTGACGCTATCGCTCGAATAATATTAACCGAGTTCATATTTCGCAATCTCTATATTCTATCCTCAGAGACCTGAATGGGGGACTTCCGGATAATAGGCTTTTTACCTGAGAAAGGTCCATAGCCATTATTAGTATTTTTTAAACAAAAAATAATGTGATTTTGGCGTTCTAACCTACGTCACATCCCTCCATCAAGCGTGGACGACCGCTCTCATTGCTGGTAAGCGAGTCCATCTGACATGGCCGGGAGAAACTTCTAGTGAATTTCCACCAACCATCTCCACATCCCATATCGGTAGGACGCTCCCCTATAATGAAATTTGCGCATTTAACATTTCCTATAAATGTTATAATTAATTATGTTCATTTAATTAAAATAAGTATATTCATTTATCCAACTAATTATTAAAAAACCTGTACCACTATAGCTCAAGCTGTATCGTCTAGGGTTCAGTACATGGTAAAGACTGTACGGTATCTTGGTTAACGGTGATTTGTCCCAGTCTCATTCATCGACTAGGATTTCCCCTTCATTATGGGTATCCTCTTTATAGTGGTCGGATGAGCACCAGTAGGGTCACCAGATCTCACAGGATCCATCTCCGGCAGTAAGCAGATTAAATAAAATCTGCCACAGCCGGATTTGAATCCACCGAATAAAAATTCGGATCAGTGAATTAACTATTCGTATTCAGAAGTAATAACACTATATCATGGATAATACACGTAGGTAAATAGTTGTTTAAAATTGGTATGTTACTCGCAATTTATGAATTAACATAAACCTTTATTTAAAATAAATGTTTTCAATAATCCACTAATAATACCTTTTAATATATATTTACCTATTAGTTAGTATAGCCAAAACTATGGAAAAGAAGCTGGACAAAGAAGCTTGGATGTATAATTATGATAAGTATCCACCGATTAGAGCCCCCTACCGTATAATATATAGCCTCCCCTATAATAAACACAGGTTAGGAGCCCATTATGCCCCGATACAGATCACTGATGACTTTATTAATTGTGTTTGTTTTCTCTGGAAACCTGGCTGTCCTATTTCGTAAAGGCCTGGCTGGCTCAGCGATATCCGAGCTCCTCTATCACATTCTCTATCAAGGGCGACAGGAAATAAATCTTTAAAGATTTCGCTCTTTAATGATCCGTTTCACACCTCGAATTTTTTTTGCTAGATTTCTAGATAAAGTACAAAAAAAAATGTTCGTCATGGGCCTTAAAAATATAGTTTTCCCATTACAGGCAATTGATTACTACTTGTACTACACTTCCACGGCGAACTTTAATATAAAATAACGAAATAAAACATTTATACTGGTTTATTCATTCAACGTCACTTTATCCTACTATAGCCGATCGGATAATGGGAACCCTAAATTTAGCCTATCCAGGGATATTTAACGAGTACCTTACACTATTTCAAGCCCCTTCCAAGGTCGGCATAACCAGGAAGTTATATTCCCTTTAAAAAACCTAAGGCTACATGCCGGGTTGCGAACCCGCGATGTTGTTGATCTAGAAGTTTTTTTATGCTAGCTACTATGATGATTCTATAAAACAATTATGCCCTTGTGAAAAACGTGGCTTATCATGTGTAGATAGCTGATAAGCTAAAATTGATTGCTGTCATTAAATTAGTAAATTTCGTAATAAAAGTTATAACTCTTCAGTAGATGATTTTCCCACTAAACTCTCTATTCCTCATAACTATGATTACTCATAAATTAGCCTTAAATCATAGAAATAAGTTGGTAAGAAAAAAGAGGTCTTCAGAATTACTATAGATCAGAAAACAATTTCTGATGAATTTAGATCAACCATTATTTAAAGATTTTGTCTCAGCTAACATTTCATTTGTTATAATTTAGGTTAGGTTTATAATTTAGTTATAAATCATCCTCAACTTAAATCTATATATATATATATATATATATATATATATATATATATATATATATATATATATATATATATATATTCCTGTATTGTATGAGTGCATGGAATCTTTTGGATGAGTACGTGGTGGAGACTGTACTATTTATTTGACAGTAGTTGTGAGCGAGGTGATTTGTCCAAGATCATTCTCAAACGTTTTTCCCCTATTAAGAGTATTCAATACCATATAATATAATATACCATATAATAGTTGTAGAAATTTCGGTTTATATTACTATTTAGGGTTATTATTATAAAAAACTCTTATATTTTCGCAATCATAGACCTTTAGGATTAAATAAATAGATAAATCTGCCACTAATTAATAGATATAGATAAATCTGCCACAGCCGGATTTGATCTAGGCAACGTCGACAAGGCGCTCTATAGCTTAAATCTTTACGCGAATAATTAAAGTATAGGCTTTGGTTGTTTTAAATTTGAAATTATGAAACGGAATGGAGTGGCTTGCTTCAAAACTGTGCGACCAAAATAAAAGAAATAAAATAACAAGTCATAATTTTAGATATTTTGTTGTTTTATTATATTCAAAACTTGATGACCACCTTTCATTTTTATGTTCATTACATAAAAAAAAAAATACTCTTTTAATGTAGGTACTATTGGCTATTATTAATCAACAATTTCTTCATGAATATAATCAACGTAACGTATATAGTTGAAGCCTATAATTGGGCCAATATAAGATCCCTCACAGAGTAGTTATACATACTGATATTTCTATTACCATTGTATGGTTATTGAATAGACGGGACATATTCACTAACAAACCGATTCATCAGCATAACTAGCTTCCCCTAGGACCACAACCAGATACCGCCTTAGGCTACTCTCTAATGCCTATCTCTAGAGATCACTATCTACCACCACCGACGACTAAATCATTCTCATTTCTTAATTTTATTATTTACACAACCGGTCCATATTTGATTCCCTCTTGTCTTTAGAATATATTAAATCAAACTCAATCATTCCAAACTACTTTATAGCAAGAGAAAATAAAAAAAATCTCGGCTTTTCGATCGGTGGATTTCAATCATTCAGAGTAAAAAGCGGATAACTTCGATTTTCAGAAATTGATTTTTTCACATTTCCGCTAGTTGTATTTATTATAATCCAAAAAGTTCATATTCAGAACCGGACTAAAACCATGAGAAATAAGGCGACAAAGTTTTATGATAAAATAAACTAGCGAACTTAACTATTTGAAGCAAACTTGACTAAATTAGCGATAAATGTGAAAAATGAATTTTGGAGTTATCAGCTTTTGATCATGAATACCACAATTATATAACATGAAGTAAGAAAAGCCATATGGCAGTAAATAAACATATAATAACTCCGTAATTTACATGGATATTTAATAAATCATTACAATGGATACAATAGAACAGGCTTGAAAACAACTATACAATATTTTTCTTGGAGTGGTCAAAACAAGTAAATTATTTAAAATTAAAAATCATCTGTCCAAACATTATTCCGCCCTGTTTGTAGTTCCAAAGGCTGGAACATAAAGAAAACAAGGAAGAAACCTTAAAGCATACATACGAATATGTGAGGAGGTAAGGAGTTATACAAACAATCATATCCCTTCTTGCTAGGACAAATCCACGTGCTACTGAACATTACTAATACTAAGCAATAGTTATAAATAAATAGAAAATTAATAAATTATTTTACTATTTAATTCCGAATGGTTAATTGCTATGCTATAAGTTATTACCGAAATTGGAGGGTATTAAAACAAAATGAATCATTAATATTTAAAATTTAATAAAAACTGATTTATGTATTACAATTTGCAGTACAATGAACATAGAAAGTGGAAGACTAACAGTCGCCTTTTTGGCTTCAAGTCATTTATAGTAGTGAAGAAATTTTACCCCAAGGAACGAAAAGAAAGAAAGTGATATAACGGATTTTTATTTAAATACCCGTATTCGTAGTATGTGTCAAGATTAATGAAAATCAAGTATTAAATTAATCGGTAAAATCATATTCTTCAACATTTGAATTATAGTATACTTCTGAGTGGTACTTGAAATAGAAGAGTACTTTACTTCTACAGCATAATATAGAATGATTTAAATAAACTTTATACAGACAAACACACACCCATATAGGTGATAAATTAATGAAACCCGTCGGTCACTGGATCATCGAGGTGTCGATTACTGGGTAATCCTCAACCCAGTTTTCGACATCTGTTACAGTTTCCGACACCCTCTGTCGAACACTGGATCCAGTTGTTATATAGCATAATCTTAAACACCATTGGATTCACCGTTCATCAACGATTCAAACTGCAATCAGAACTAAAAATTACTCTGAATCCCAGTATTCGACACTTGCGTCGATAACTGGTAAACCACGATTTTCGAGTACCCAGTTTCCGACACCCCGTATTTCGCCTTATAAAACTCATTTGAAATCATGCAAAGAGAGGAAAACATAACTTCAAACATAATTAACTAGAATAACAATCGAAAACAATGATATTTTCAAGAATGAAAGAGAGAGACAGCTAAAACTTCACTCACCTCCTTACCAGAATCGACAGCACAGGTGGGCTTCTGGAACACCTTAACTTTATCACGTTTTCACACTGATAACCTACCCAGTAACTCCTTCAAATTGACGGGAATCGGTGGGGAAACGTTCACAGCTGTTAAATGACACCAAACGCTTATTTTTCCAAATTAAGTTTGTGACTGTCGGAAACAGGTACCCTATGCGTTTCGTTTGTATTGATGATAGATGTAGTGTTCGTGAACTTGTGGAACACACCGAACAACAACGATCATCCCCGCCACAAAAAAAGAGTAGTTATTCACGCAAGTATACAAATATAGAGGGTATCAGTTCCGTAGGTTGTCGCTTCGAGTTAAGCCATAACATATTTTAACTTCTCGTAAATACAGAAAATATTTTTATCACTGACCTTTTTTAGATTAAATAACCGACTTACACATACTGTTCAGGTTATGTGTCGATAGTCACCATCGAAATGCTTGTATAAACTTTCATTTCTTGATGAAACGTAAACCGAATTATACACATTTCCTGTGTTATTTTTTTTTTTTATACTAAAACAATTAATTTTATTTTCGAGAATATTTAAAAGGAAACGAATGAAAAGTTAATACTCTTTGTGACTTAATTTGAAGCGACAACCTACGGACCTGGAACCCAATAGAGATTAAATTTATTTCAGCAAAAAGGATTGGATGGCACAGTTTTCTTTTACAGATAATTTACATGTGACGTCGTTATTGAAAGTTTGGCATGTTTTTACATATTTACATTCGAACACTACTAATCACTTTTACTTATTTATTTATTTATATACTAACGCCACTTATTACTCAATGAAGAAAGTGGAAATACGCAGGGACAGTTCCAAACCGCAGTGACCCTCGAAGGTTCATTCACTGATCACTCTTGGCCGATTCTCTTGGTCAAGATCTGAGCAGCTGTTCGCTTCATTGATGATTCCTTCTTATGGTCGTCTTGAATGGAATCGATGTTAGTGGGCTACATTCAAATATCTTTTATTTCACATGCGTTATTATGCTTGATGCATCTTTACACACGAAGTTACGATAGCTTCAAGTACTCCGAACTATGAGGCAACAAACACAAATCAGAAATAAAACATATCATAATTTTAAGTGAGTTTGACAAATCGTTTAAATAATGATGGGATACCATGGAGGAATTTCTGACAAGATTTTACATACGCTTACATATATGCCAAAGGTGCTTGTCCCTGATATCATACGCTGTATAAATGGAAAAATTGGAACAAATTAAACAGCCTACTAAAAAATGAACTGAACAGGGGAAACGAGGTGGCTTGTGGTATAGTTGTTAGGATTACAACCTTTTATGCTCAAGACCGTGGGTTCGTTGCCCGGCATGAGGCCTTAGGATTTTTAAAAGGAATAAAAAATCCTTGGTTATTCCGTCCTTCGGAGGGAAAGTAAAATTTTCCCTGAGTTTCTGCGTCTGTGCGGTGTCAGGGAAGTCCTATATTCTGCCTGTCCAGCCGTAACTCCCTCTGTAGCATCGACCAACTAGCCCTATCACTATAAAAAAACGTTAAATAATTAAACAACCTATAAGGATACATGATGTGGATTAATGAAATTAGTGATAATGTGACCCGTGTATATGAAAATTATAATGAAGTTATAAAGTACTTCATAGTGTACTGAAAATAAATCGGTGAAAAAGTATTCAGCATGTTTTATACTTTGCCAAAGACCACATATTAGACAAAAAGGAGAAAAAATGCACTGAAACATAAAATTAAAATCCCCAGTGGGAAAACTACATAGAGTACAAGAAACCAACAATTTCATGCTTGTAAGATCTGACATAATGAATGAAAATTACGGATTATTTAATAAATTGGCCTTTAAAGAAAAAAAACAGAAACAAATTTATGAGCGCTAACATCTTAAAATACTTTTGGAAATCGTCGCCGATAACGAGAATATGAGAATTGGTACAGTGGAAGGATACGAGTGTATATCCCTCTATACTTAAAATTAAGAAAAATACTATTTTAATTACCTATAATAAGCATTTTATATTTTTGTAACTGTAATAGGTTACAATCAAATCAATTTAATCGAAATAATTAAGCATGTTTAAGCTATAAAGTTTCATCTATTTCATTTTTGTAAGAAAAGAAAAGAGTGGAGAGAGATGAGCCCTGAGGAACATCAGAAGTAAGAAGAAGGGATTGTGAAAAAAGGACAATGATTAAGAGTAACAATGAATAAATCAAGGGTTGGAGATGAACGGGACTATATTAAAGAAGGCATATAGATTGGATGTTGATCATTGGTTGTCCTTGTGGGTTAAGGGTTTCATTAAGAAGCCGTTTTCCATACAGAATAAATGATTGATTCTATTTATAATCACTATTTATGTCGTAGAAAAGGCAGTTTAAAAGTTTATTACAACTAATATATGAAAACTAGGCGACATACACATAGACAGGATAAATGAGGAAGAAACGCCCAGGATGAAAATTTCAAGGAAGAGACTCAAGAATGGATACTAATTGAAAAGATATAGTGAATCAGAAACCCTACAAATAGTTAACTCATACTTAAATACTTAACTTAACTAATAATACATATGCTGTTCATATCAGGAGGTGGAGTATTTTTGGTTTAAGAAAAGACAGTTTTTCTATAATTTTACATTTTATCTTCAAGTCTAGAGATCGGTTAAACAAATGTGGACATCAGTTTTTTTCCATTGATAGAAATAGGTTAGTTACTTTCATTCCTATCTGAAACAAATTGCGGTATATGAGAAGTTAGTAAGATTTTAATAGCATAGTTATGTCTCATAGTTATTATATTTATCTATCACTTCAGAAGTTGTAGCGCCATTGAAGAAGAAGAAGACTTATAATATGTATTAAGTATTTTATTGGGTTATTGTACATGTAACTCAAGTAACTTAAATAAAATACTGCTCTCTGGAATATTAGCCATTTTCTATTCATAAACTTATAATTATAGTGCGAGGTTTCTGGTTGGACTATAAAAGCCTATATCGTCTGATTAATTAGAATTTAATTTTTATTTTCATTCTCTAAACAAACACAAAGGTGATGGTCCCTACCACTATCATGGTATGGTATATCATTAATCATGATTGTCTATTTAGTGTGGTCAATAACCTCAACACTATTGAACTCGCTAAACTACTACCTAACCATGCTTCGAGATATTTTTTTGAAAATAAATTGGGGTATTGACTGTTGACTTCTTCATGAAATCATCTTTTGATTGTTCAACATACCCAAAAAGCAAAACCTTAAGTCTCTAAAATACTGAAATACCCAACCAGTCAACGTTTAACCCATTCAGGCATCATCAGGACGCAGACCGAAAGATAGATCCTTTAAAGGAGACTAAGCACAGCACATTAACAATCCAAATAGACAGTAACCTTACTCCAATACGCTCCACAAATAATACAGAAAAATGAAGGTAATACACGAGCGGCTGAGAGGTAGCAAAAACATCTGATCAGCGGAAAAACAAAAAAAATATTACCAACTATACAAAAAAAAATAAATCATGTACGAAAAGTAGTAGATTAATTAGCATTATTGGAAACGTTTATTGTTTCAGAATAAAATATATTTAAATTTTTTCTCTCTGCTTTAATAATTATATTCATTAATAATTCTTTAATAATTATAACAGTAATTACCAAATTCTGGACAATAAGCATAGCCTCAAATAACTTTATCCTAGAGTTATTTGATCCTAACCTTATTATGCTGTGTTAGTTTTTTTCCTATCGTACGATCGTACTGACGCTCTTATATACATCAAGCATCAATTGCGATGTTTCACCAACATATATCTTCGGACACTGCGAACAATCCATTTCATTCACTACATCATATTGTTCCAAGGTTAGAATCTCATCCTTCAAAGGAGTGTAAAAAATCTGATGCAATTTCTTTAAAATATTACATCAGAAACTGAACATACACCACTTATACAAAGTATGGTACCAATTAAAAAATGACGCAGAAACTAAGTAGTTAATTTAAGCTGGGGAAAATACTTCTGCGGTTGCACGCAACTTGTTAAGAGAGAAAACAGGCAAAAATAATTTAATATCACGTTTTTTGTAAAAGTTAGTATATGGTTTTAGTGTTCATAGAACTAATACTTATTGCCCTTAAGGGCAGCAGATTGTACTTCTATCCAATAAAAATGTTTTTATTTAAAACGGAAATGTAAAAGTTCAATTCGCTTTATTAATTATTGGTTGAATTAAAAATTTAATTCCAATCTGAGGAGCTGTCCTGACTTTATAGTCATCATCATTGACTTTGACATCGTATTTAATTATATCTTAAAAATTATTTATAGTTTTTAATTATTCCACTAATCATACTTCATGTTCAACTATGCCATATGTCGTTAGAAAGTATGCAGAAGCATTAAATTATTTTACAGTTTTAACCGAACAAAACGCATCGTGTCACTGCTTGAAGTTGAAAACTCCTAATACAAGACTAATACAATGGTAATTGTTCCAAAGAAAATATAAAGTAATCAGGTTCATGTTCATGAATTAATGATTTTTTTTTCTGTTATTACTTCTACATCTTCTTCTATTGAAGAAGCCTTAGTGATCGATAGTACTTTTCAATTTAAATAGTACCGCATTTCGCATTGAAAACCACTTCAAATTCATTTTTGCATATTTTATGCTATATTGTCCTCAGATCATTTCATTATCATTCAAGGTTAACAATAATAATCAAAAATTCTGATTACATTTGACCCGGAGAGATGTTCCCGTGAGCATTTCCCTCACACTGATCATTATTTAAGAATAAATAATGTACAAATGATCCTATTCCATTGAGATTTTGTCTAGTTGGGTCTGAATAGACATGTAGTGCATAACCATGCTCAAAATTGTCATATTCACACTACGAACTGAGAGATATGGCCTGCAGGGCTCAAGTTTGTTTCAAGATCTGTGAGGAAATATGGTAACGCGGGGTTTCCCTCACGGCTACACTCTTTACCTTCCAATATTTATTTTCACTATGGATGATTTTTATTTGTTAATAATGTGGAAAATATTTTTATATATTTTATTTTTCTAATGTTATTTAAACCATATTAATTCCCTGGTGCTTTGTCCTAAATGATTATAGTTTGAGATTCAAAATGTTAGTGAAATGCTCAAGGAGACACCTCTTGAGTAACATAAATGAAGAACACTTCTTTCCGAATTAAAGGAGACAAAGTGCTATATTATAATTTCACTATTAATACTAGCTATATAGGGGGTATAATAAAAATAAATTCTTGCTATTCAGGTATTTTCAAAATTAAATCAAATATCATCAAACCAATATTGGTACGAATGGAGCAATATCCGTTCATTGAGAAGCTTCATGAAATCGAACTAAAATGAGAGAGAGAGAATTAAAGAATTCTCCAGAAGAGAAAGCTCCAGATTCGAGATAATCCTTCAGAGTCGGGGAAGAAAGAGGTGATATAAAGAAGAAAGGGAGTAGAAAGAAGAAGCAATAGGAATAAGAAAAACAGGCACCACGGCCCCAATTAGATGACAATCCTGTGGGCTGCAAATATTTGAAGAAGTGGAAAAAAATCTAATTCCTCCAGTGCTGCCAGCTTAACAAGTTGATAATTCCCCGCTCTATTGTTTGGATACTTCTTTCCCTCCCCGTCTGTTGTCAAATACTCAGCTCTTTCCCACTGTTTGACCTAATATCTGTCAGCGTAATAGGCTCGTGTTTGCCGTCTCAGGTTGTTATGTTGTCAGTCATGAAAGATTAGATAATATATGTAACAAGAAATAAAACGAGATCATTTTTATTCAATTAATACAAGGAATATATTTCACTTCATAGATCTTTCGCTTCTCTCTTATCTGTTACCGATGAGAGGATTGAAAAGAGAAATGCATAGAGAGCTACTGATTTACTATGAATTGATTATAATTTTTTTTTCATATTTCTGCAAATCGAAAACATAAATCATTAACGTCAATAATATTACATATAAAAACGTTTTTAGTGACTATGTAATTTCTTATTTTACATACGAGGCGTTCAGTATATTTAGGAAGTCAAGCAATGTATAATGCTCCCGAAATATCAGGTTTATGATTGGACTAAATTCATGAGATATCATAAGGTGGTGTTAGACATTTGCTTGACTGAACTAGCGAAAAATGCGAAAAGTCAATTTCTGAGATTTTGGAGTTATCCGCCTACGATCTTTTTTTCCCCCTAGCCTCTTAGCTTTTATTATTTTTTTGAAGATAACATAATATGGATAAAAAGAATAATCTCTTTTACTGCACCTGGTGCATTTTAAGAGAGAAAATGAGAATAGGATTTTCTTTCTTGAGAATAATTAGATGGTATAAATGGGGGCTTAGTTCACTAGTTCTTTCTGATTAGAGTTAGTAGTTTACTCAGTCATGTTGAGTGTCTATACATGTGTATGCCTTCGCTGAGGTCGGTAAGTGTTTTAAATAGTAGTTACGTTCAGTGTTGGAGGCTATTAAAGAATTTTTTTAAGGCCAGGGGTGTTTTCTGTGCCCGCTACTCTACACGTTTTTGGTAGAGGTTCTTATTCCTCTGGAAATAGAAAATAATACAGTATATCTTTTTAGGATTAACTGTAATGTTTAGTCGATCCAATTTGTTAGGTATAACCTCACAGGCGGCCTGCGCCTGCCGTAGAGCTCTATCTGAATTCAATGAGCTACTGTAGATGGCGATGTCATCGGCATAGGCCACCACGATAGCTTTTTTGTATTTGGCACCAACGATTTTCGCCGTGTGAAATGAGAATACTACTGGTGATAGGACAGGCACTTGTGGTACACCAAACGTGAGTGGAAAGGGGTTGGACAACTCTTCGCCGAATCATACCTTTATTGAACGTTGTGTTAGAAAGGACCTTAAGATAGAATAGAGCTGCTCGGGAAACTTTTTGTCCTGCAGTGTCTTACATAGAAGACTATGGGACACTGAGTCGAACGCTTCCGAGCAGTCAATGGATATCAAAACGGTTGCCTCATTCTTAACTGTGTTCTGGCTTAATTCCGCACGTAGCTTCGCCAGATCCTTTGATCCTGAACACCTCATATGATATAATTACAATGTAAACATCAGGAATATAAATAATAGAGGAATAAATACTTGATTTTTTTCTGCTAACATTAAATCAAAATAATAATAAATTGATAAATAATAATAATACATTATTTTTAGCTTTTTGGGGAAGATATAATTTTTGAAATATAGGTTAATATGATGAAGACACCATAAAAATTGAAGCTGTTTAATTTTGAATGTTGTTGTTTGTTCATTTAACGTCACTTTATGCTGCTATGGCTAATCGTACGATGCTATAGTAGGAGCTCTAAATTTTGCCTATCCAGGTTAAATTAGGATAGGGATTTTTAACGAGTACCTCACATCGTACAGGCTCGGGACCCCCGTTTAACGTCCCTTCCGAAGGACGGCGTAACTATGGATATTTTACTCCCTTAAAAAAATCCTAGGACCACCTGCCGGGCTACGAATCCGCGATCTTGGGTTTAGTAGTTTGTTACACTAACCACTAGACCACAGGTGACCGCAAATTTTGAATGTTATTGTAGTTTACTTCGTAGCTAAGATAAAATTAATCCTTATTAAGTATTATAAAGACCGGAAAATAATAATAAATCCTGTATAGATGTAGAGATGCTGTTGTAATCATTATAATAATGTTGCAGGCGTTATCAATAAAACACAAGACAAATATTTACAAGTAAATGTTGATACTTTTGAGTGTCCGTTAATAAAATAATAATAATAAGCAAATGATAAAATGCATACTTGAAAATATGAAATTCGATGACAAGATCTAGCTTCTATATATTATATCTCTCTATTCTTTAATATCATTCCAAAGGTTCGCTTTAATATCATCGCTCAGTTGCAGATTTTCTTAGTAAACAAATTAGACCACATTGTGCGTCAATACAACAATACAAAAGAACTAACCCAAGTTCAAATAATACCAAGGTGAGTTCGAAATCAAATCTATGAAGTCGCATTTGTTATATTACGCAAATGATTGACGGTTCCATAATGATGATGCAATAATGAATATCGGTTGTTTATGATTTTCTACATAGGGTACAAACATCTATCTTGGGGTACAACTACAGCGACAGTTGGTAAAAGTAAGAAGTTTGGAAAAAATAAAAATATCATTCCTAGTAACTTACTTTATTTTTATATACTTTATTTATATATATATTATTTATATACTTTATATTTTTTACTTTATATTTTATTTCATTGTATTTCAGCAACAAAACTATAGTTTAGATATTTTATAAAATGTATAAACTATAAAATATGATGATGTATATGTTATTAGATGTATTGATATATAAAATATTATATTAATACAAATATAAAATGCACCATCAGAAACTTCTTTGACTCGCTCTCGGAACATGACAGAAGGGTAGGCCTTACCACCTCAACCAATCGCTACCATTTGTACCCCACTAATGGACCAATGGGCAGGCATCACTTTTAATCATAGATCTAACAAGTCATCTATATTATACCCTTTCAATTATTAATGACGCCTTATTATTCTAAATGATCGGCATAATTAAAATGTACCATACTTAACACAGTTTTTATTGGTTAACTTTCAAGAAGACATAGGTAATAAACAAATGTTATAGAGGTGTAAAAAAATGACATAAATTTTCTTTCACGTTATATTTATGACAATAAGTTTTATATGTTTTCAGGAGACGAAAAACTTTGACCAAACATCGAAACATAAATGAACTGAATTTAAGACCGCATAATTAATTATTCATAACAATATATATTTTTATTGGCTATTTGCAGTCTGAAAGTAATTAATTAGAATGCAGAGTAATGGCGTGGATTTTTGTTTTGGAAGGTAAGACAACGGAATAGGAAGAAAACAAATTTCTGTACGTCCTAATTCATTATTTTTTATTAGTCAATTAATTTGTATTAATAAATTATTTTATGAGTATTAGTAAAAAATAAATATAAAAGATTTTCTACATTTCGAGGGAAAAGCACATTCACTGACATTCCTCGCTCACGGTTAACAAGAGCCGAAATAAAAAGCCTAACAAAACATCGATATAAGTCAAATCTATCTATAATAAATAGAGACTTAAACATTTAAATATCGCTTATCTTACAAAATATCTATTCATATGAAAATGAAAATACATAGATTTTACAATTATTGATGGAGTGTCTCAATGGATTGGCTTAGTGATAGAGCGCTGAGTTGCCGTGCCGATGGTCCTGGGTTCAAATCATGCTTCAGGCAAAAGTTTTCTTAAGCTGTTAGCTACCAGAGATGGATCTTATGGGATCTAAAACCCTCCTGGGGCTCACCCTGCCTCTATAAAGTGGATACACAAAATAGGATGAAAATATCCCGGTTGAGCGTGATCTAGGACCATTCACCTCTCTGTACAACCTTTGTCCAACAATACAGCCTCTATAAGGTATTGAACCCAAAACCCTCTATGGGTTGTAGTGATAGATTTTTTTTATATGTGTCTTGCTTCTACAGTTTTTAGTTCGTCAAGACGATTCCCTCATTCAGCTCCTTATCAAGATATTATTATGTATGAGGGTTAGTATAAACCTGGTGTAAGTTAGCATCTCGTAATTTTTTTGGATTTATATGAAATAAGTCCTCAAGGGGAAAATCTGGAAGTTGAGCGAGATCTAGGACAAATCACCTTGCACAAACGTTGTCCATGAAAAAATCTACCATGTACCGAACCCAGACCCTTCACGGGTTGTATTAATACAGTATCAAAGTATCAAAATCCCTATGAATTATTTTAACTTATACATCTCTATAGCTGAAGTAATATTGGTTGTTATTATTTCCCAAATTTCAAAATCAATTCCTCATAAAATATTCTTATTCTTC
The DNA here is from genome assembly GCA_037127475.1 of Arma custos. NCBI lineage: Eukaryota > Metazoa > Arthropoda > Insecta > Hemiptera > Pentatomidae > Arma > Arma custos. The sequence continues at coordinate 82,943,659 of CM073760.1, read as the reverse complement.
ATGTATGCGAATATGTAAAAATTAGTTAACCTTTACGTAAGGAGGTGAAAAAAACTTCCTTTTATCTTCTGGGAGGTGGGTTACTGAGTACCCTAGCCATTATGCCCTAACCAGCGACTTTCTCATGGTTTTAATTGTTCAATCAATTTTATTATCTGATAAAATTAATCATTCGTTGATTCTAGAAAAAGTAAAAAAAAATTAAAATTTTAAGATAAAAATTCAGGTTTTGAGAAACGTTTCAATGTCCATTGGGGAACTGTACACCCCACGCCCTTAATTAAATGTTAATTAATAGTTTCAACTGCTTTTGGACAGCAACATTGCGTATCTACGAAATCTCTGATAATTGTATGGGATTATTAAATGTGATTAAGGACAAATTTTCCTTCGAATAGTCCTTCCTAATTAAATTAAACGACTTCTGTAGTAAAATATTACAACGTTTAGTCTATAACTATTGCGAGCTACTAAATATATACGCCCATACCCTTCAAAATCCACGAAGAGAAGAGGCGAGACTGAGAGATCGATGAAGGAAAGATAAGTGGTGATAAGGAAGGGCTAAGTACCGGAGAGACAATAAATAGGAAAACCATCAGGAGCACGCCTTTGGCAAGCTCTCAAACTATCAGGATATCTTTTCACTTACGGCCTTATCCCGAGGAATTTATCTTGTCTTGGCTCCCCTAGCCATCTCCTCAAACTGTTGTGTAATATCATCCATGTTCAGGGGCCAGGAAAGAAACAATGCCTATATATTGTAGTTATATAATCGAGTGGTAAGGAGCCAAAAGGAAATAAGTCTGAGAAGATAAGCAAAAGTTCAAATCAGAATTTGTATTTGACACAAAAACTGAGTGATTGAAGTAACTAGTAACAAATAATTTGCTTAACTTAGGTCAAACCTTTGCAGTCATAAAAATGCTACTGATGTGCAATTAACAGCGATAAAAATGCTCTTAAATAGCAATCATCTCTTGGCTCGCAACGGATGTTTTACAGCTAAATTAACTGTTGGCTGAAGTAAACTACTTACATATTTTCAGTTATAGAAAATAGTTTCCACAGAAACGAAAATAATTAACTTCATCTATTGCTGTCTAAAATAGCTGTAGAATCTATGAGTCATTTTTCTGAGTTTGATTTAATCAACGAGATTATTGGAACATTTGTATTTATAGCTATCCTTGCTATAAATTACCTATATATCTTATTATTATGTAACATCTAAAAAATATTTTAGTGATCACTGTGGAATAATAAAAATAGGTCGTTACAAATTGAGTTTAAATGATTTAAACTAAATAAAAACACGTAAGGATAGAGATAGTTGGGGATGCAGACATTTAAAACACATTTTTTTACATCTGTAATGTAATTTTATAGTTATTTTGTTTTGTCTGTTTTCTCTCACAGCCTTGAAGATGACCTATAATGTAGGTCGAAACACGATAAATAAGTATGCACTTATTATGGTGTTTTAATTGACTGTACTCCCAACTATCTCTATCCTTTCGTTAGAAGTTTCAGTCAACTAATTTCTTTTCTAACATAAATAAAAACACATTTAGCGAAAGAACAGAACCAACGAAAAGATTGTACGAAAGACAGAAATTGTTAAAGAATAGAATAGTAGAAAACTTCCATCCCGATCAGTTAGAAAATCTTCAAATCTGACAACGAATTGAAAGCTAAATTCATTTCAATATAGAGAAAAAAGTTATTTATTGTCTTTTAAGAGTCTGAGAATAAAAATGGGATAACTACTTAGAATTTATTTATTTCTTCTTATTATGCTAAATAAAAATAAATAATAGAATCTAAGGAGAATACGTGTAAATCCCATCAAATATTTCTTCTGGTTTTGTCAAATTCTATCTGAGGACTTAATCTGAGATTGAAAATGTCTGTAATGAGTATCAGTGTTTGATTGTATTCTTTAATATTATTTTCTTTTAATGAATAACCAGTGTTCGAACATTGCGTGATAACATATTCTTGATTATGCTTTTCCGTTATTTTTCGTATTAAATTACAAAAAAAAAGTTTTTGAACAGGACAGATACATATGAAATAGGAGCCAGGATTTTTTCTTTAAGGATCAAAGAAAATCTTTTGGTGGAAATATAAACTACTTTATAACATTATTCTTAGATTACTAACATTCTAAATATATCAATCGGTATTATATTGACTTTAAGAAATCGATTCTCAAACGATCTGTTCTCAGAGTTGAGATCTATCCGCCTCATTTTTTCTACCCGGCGGGAACTTTACCCCTTTAACATCCTCAGATATATAATTAGGCCATCCCTATCCAGAAATAAATATCATCTTCTTAATTTAATTTCTAATAGGTGGTCTAGAGAGATCATGGTGTTCTGGTCCATCTTGCCTTAGTATTGCCAGCTTACTAAGAGCCCTTTACTTATAATTTTATTATGGTTTTTAAATTATAACTTTACTTATTTTTCTTTTAAGTTTTGTTTATTTTTATTATATCCGTTTTATCTTCACACCTTTTCATAAATAAATATGTTTGTAAAAGAATTTTTAGTTTGCACTTTTTACTATTAATTTCTAAAATATTAAATTTTAAAAAAAATGTTAAATCATTTTTAAGGTATTTAAAAAACTTGATTCTATTTTTGTTAATCTTGACATTCAAAAAGTAGGAACTTTAATAAGTTTTTAATTCTCCGATATATAATTATTTTATATTTTAGTGAAATAGTTACATTTTTTAAATGTTTTTTATTTTCTTAATGATTATAATGATTTTTGAGCCTAACAAATTGTTTATTTGTCTTTCTTCGCTTTTTATTTATTATTGATTATTCTTTAATGTTTTGCTTGCAGTTTTTCTTTGATTTGAGTCACTCATTGAATTCAATACTACATTATGCTCATTCCTTGTTGATGATTTGTTCATTCATCAATCTTAGTATTTAATAAAATAAAAGGAAATAATCCAAATATTTCTTTAAGTTAAAATAATATTTGGAAGTAACGTATGATTTGCCAGCTGTATTTGTCATTAGTGCTTTGGTATTTGGAATAGTGAAACCGACTGAACAATACCTCTGTCAATGCGTGCATAATACATGCAGCTGATTACATAGCTATAATCATACACTTACACAATGTTTCATGATACTTTATTGCATAAATTACAAGTATCTTCTGCATATGAAGAATGTGGTTTAAAACTGATTTACATTAAAATTTAAAAAATCTTTGGGGATTTCTTAACACTGGAATGCTTTTTATATAAAATGCTTTATCTCAAATACTTATTTTTACTAATGGGTCTGCTACACTGGGGTACATGTATATCCCAGATAAAAAGACGGTTTTTAGAGCGCTTAATTTATTTTTAATTTAAAGTAATATAAAACACTCTTAAGCTCAATAAAAAAATGCAAAAAATACCAAACGAGAATAAACTAATTATTGAATACATGAAGCATAAACTTTTTCTTGATGTTCCAAACAAATAAATTTTTAACACAGACAGAAATAAGTATTAATTAAAAAAAAAAAACCTGTACCACTACAACCCATGAAGGGTCTGGGGTTCAGGACATGATAGAGACTATACTGTTTCATGGACAATGGTTCTGCAAGGAGGTGACTTGTCCTAGGTCACGCTCAACGGCCAGATTTTTCCCCCATCTTTTGGATACCCTATTCTTATATTTTATTGAGGCTGGGTGGGCCCCAGGAGGGTCCTAGATCCCATATGATCCATATCCCGCTGCTAACAGACTAAATAAAAATCATGGCCTGCAGCGGATTTGAACCAGGATTTCCAGCATGGCAACTCAGTGCTGCCACTGAGCCACTCCGCTCCCAAAAACTATTAATTATAATGATAATAATAAAATATTGCTTGGTATATTTTTCAAACGTTTATCTTAATGCTTGTTCAAAATTATAAATTACATAATACAAGCTAGGCAGCACAGGAATTAAGTATGGCATACACAAAAATTGTTTTTCACGATGCCTATTTCCGTAGTTTCAGCCAAAATTAATCATCAACTTCTTACAATCGTGAATCACTACTCTAATCGCTAATCTGCTTAAGCTGCTAATTATAACTAGTGTTAAAGTTAAGTATAGGGACTGATGTCCTTAAATTTCCGGAGTTCTCAGTTTTTCCTATTAGCTCGCGGGACTAATAGACTAATATAGACATAAGGTCATGGATGAACTTTGATAGCAAAATTGGCTCGCAAATTACAGTTGGCTTCGACGTCTGGCGACTGACTATTTAAGCTCGATTAGAACCAGTTAAACATCCACAGCTGCGGTACTTTCTATTGATTCTTCGTAGTGCATAAGCAATCAACGGAACTGAGCTGTGCTATTCCTGTTGAAACTAATCATGGGATCTTGGGATTTTCTAAAAGGTATTTAAAAATCCTTGGATATGCCGTCCTTTGGAAGGTACGTAAAAAGGTCCGAGCGTGTATAGTGTCAGGTACTCGTTAAAAGTCCCTATCCTATTTATTATCATTTATGTTATATCTTTGCCAGTTTTCATAAATAAATATTTTGGTTAAACAATTTTTCTTTATACTTTTAACTATTTATTTAAAAGAAAAAAATAAATTTAATTTTTAATTCTATCTGAGATTTTATTTTTACTTAATACTTAAATTAATAATTAATTTAAATTTATTCCTTGGCATTGAATAATGTTAAATATGTTTTGAATATTCTTTATGTTATTTCAAATATGATTCTTTTTTTGTTTTTCTTGGCGTTCAAAAATTAGGAACTTTAATAATTTTTTCCCATATAAATATTTTATTTTTTTGTTAAATTAAAAAAAAATAATTCTAATGATTTTTAAGACTAAAAATTGTTTTTTTCTTTAAGTATTTTTTTGTTGTTGCCGATTATTTTTTTTAAAAATCTTATTTACATTTTTATTCTGATTTGACTCACTCATTGTATATTAATACTACATCATGATTACTCTGTGTAAATAATTTATTTTAATCTAATTATGAGATATATATAAGGAAAATATTTTTTTCTTGTAAAAATGATATTTGAAAGTAATAATAAAGTATTTTTATTATTTATTTATTTACTTTCCTTTTTTCCAAATAAAGGTGGTATTGGTGTATTTTTAATGGGAATGGTTTGGCATTCCTTTGGTATTTGGAATGGTGAATATAGATATTATACTTGGATAGGTAAAAATTTAGAGCATCGCACCATTACACATGATAGCTATAAAAATATAAAGGCGTTAAATTGACAGTTTTACACTACCTCTCTAATAAAATCCTAAATAATGTAGTCGTAAACTTTTAACATGTATTAAAAAACATTACCTCAATAAATTTCAGTAATGATATATCTGCCAACATGTTTTTTTATTTTTATTTTTAATAAAATTATATTTTGAGTTTCATATCATATTTAAAATTCAAGTTTTATGGGAATTATGACAAAGTAAAATAATGACATAAAATAAAAAAAAATTCAAGCTTTTCAAAATCAAATTGCCCGATGGTTAACAAAAGGATTTCAATACCATCATTACGATAGCTAAATATTTGCTTTACCAATACCCAAATATTTATTTTTTTTCAACTCACATGAAACATTCAAATACCTTTATTTGACGTTTTGGTTTGTTGGAGCGATCTATTAATATTTTTAATAAATAAACCTTTGTCAAAATTAATATAATTGATTTATCACAACTTAGACATATCAGCTTTTACAAACTTCCAAATCACAAGTATTACAAAAGCTATGGCGCATGTCCGAATATTTACGCAACGCCAGAGCCAAGTTTGAATTATAAGATTAATACAAAACTAGAACGAGTTATTAATTTTTGTCTAAATACATAACGGGTTGAGGCGGCCGGCCTCCTTGTAGCGGTCAGATTAATTGATGGAGGACTAATAGGGACGTAATTTGTTAAAGAATAGAATAAATTAATGTTTAAATTTGTAGCTAAAAGGGTAGACTTTAGGAGTACCTTGCCGCCAGGTTCTTCAACCACCTTAATGAGCTATGTTTATAACGGTATGTCTATACTTTTCACAATGCAACGTTTTATAATGAAAGAATAACTGGAGGATCTACGGTCTTGTACTTAAATAAAGTGGCAACTCAGTCATTCTCTCTAAATTAATAGTTAATTGTCAATATTATAACTCTGGAAAAAGAGGGTCTTCCACACCTTCAATCCTTACAATGTATTAATAAGTAAGTATCTATCCCTTTGAATGGAGCAAGGCATTTTAAAGGAGAACTGACGATTAGTTATTTCAGTTCTGAAATCCTTCTACTAGAGCTTAAATAATATTTGCCCATAGTTTTCAGAAGTTTTCAAAATTTTATTGTCTAAGTAGTCTAAGAAGAAACGAGATGGGTCGAGTTTTATAGATTTTATTAAAATTATTATTTATTCCCAATAACTTCGCATGGGTCCCATTAAATCTTAGGTTCTAGTAACTTTGAACAGTGGTATCATGTTACATTTGATTATATCGCACTAGTATTTCTAGAGTGAAACAACTCAAAGATCGATGTGTTTTTGCGGTGAGTTATGACCATTATGAAAGAAATGGATAAATATCTCTTCATCACTCATCAAAAATGTATTAACCTTAGCTCAAGAGCTTGTTTGCCAGTAGGCACTTACAGTAAAGTCGTTTTTCCAAAAATATAGGACTTGAATCACTTTAGAAACAATAGTATTAAAATTAAATTATTTTTTTGTTGTTTAAGTAATAATCTGGAGGAATATTATTGAGAACGGTAAGCTATCCAATAAACTATAGCTTCAACATAGTCATTATAAATGTTGGGGCTAAATACCTTTCTTAAGAATATTATATACTTAACCTTTATGCAGAGTTGGTGCTACTTCTTTTTAATAAGAAATGTTCATTATACGCAGTGTCATAATACGCATGACACTGTATTATTTTCAAATAGATTGAGTTGCATCAGATAATAATTACGCTCGCATTTCGCACTGTAATTAAAATGACACTAAATAACTACATTTAAACATTTCCTGTATTTTTTTATAATTATTAGTGACAAGGGAGGTTTTTAAAAGTATTTATACTTGTTGCATAACAGGTTCGTGTATATCCATGAAAAAAAGGAGAATGTTCGTACAAATAATTCGTAGTGTTTTACAGAACTTCAATTTGCAGCATGAAACCTAAAATTATACTTTAACACAGTGATTTTTTTTTACTTTTACTTAATTAATTTAATTATTTTATTTTTCCTATTTATTTATTTTACCGAGGAGTAGGATAGCTCAGCGTGCTGAGCCCTTATTGACAAAGCCCAAAGGGATCTGGAGACCCTGCTGGGGCTCACCTAGCCACTATATAGTTGGCACTCTTAAGAACGAAAAACCTGACATATGAGTGTCATTTCGGTCGAATAAACTCCCTCCACAAAACTGTAGGCCTAGAATCAGTACAGTCTCTACACCAAATGGATCAAGACTCCCTAGGTTGTAGTGATGCAGGCTTTCTTTCTTTTTTTTTTGTGTTGCTTACAGCTTTAATACACATTCTTATTCGTTGTGTATTGTAGTATTTCTTCATTATAAAAAAATGATTGAGTGCTCCCTACTTTGTTTTGGACAAAGTCATCCATAATGACCTTTATGTCCGAATTATTGCCGGTTTGGCCCGTACACGAAGTCAATCTTTTCATAACAAACTTTCCCATTCATGCACACTAGAATGACACCTACTGATCTTTTCAATTTTATCCGAGGTGTCTGAGAATTAATATAAGAGTAAGGTTTTGGATATGGTCTGAAGTAAATATTGTTTAAAGCATTAGATATAATATTAAATTAATTATATTTACACTAAAGTACCTGAGACTCGTGAATGCTAACATAAAACTCTGCTACAGTTTCGTCCTATTGAAGACACTCTTATCCCCCACCCTGGAATGGTACGGTATTGCTCCGGATGACCTAGACTGAGATGAGTGAAGCGGTTCCCTATTGTTCCTTCGCTACAGACATTTGGCAGTTGTTAGCCCGAGCTTGGTCCTTAGCATAGCAATGAGCCGACGCCAGGAAATTCCTCTCGAGAGGAGAGCTGTAGCCGCTTCGTATATCTAAGTGACATCATCTATTGTACCATTCTTGGCAGCTCCTATGCACTTTTTGAAATATACTTTGATAGATCTATCAATACAATTCATCTCTTATTCCATCGATTAATATTTGTTGGGGAACAGACCCTCTTTTTATATATATATATATATATATAGCTAGCAGTAAATTATTTATTTTAATTAATTCCATTTATACTTATTTATTTTCCACCACTATACATGTCCAGAATATTTTTTTACGAAGAATACCCCTCTTTGATAGATTAATTGTGCTTTAAAAATTTATTTATTGAACTTTACAAATGTTGCAACTGAAAATCAGATAAAAACCTTTACCATTCCAACACATGAATAGTCTCTGTCCAATTAGAGCTAGAGATTGTACTTTTTCTTGAAGAACGTTTGTGCAAGGAAAAGGTCTGTTCTAGATCACGCTCGACCGCCAGATTGTTACCACTATTTTGGGTACCCACTTCATAGAGGGTGGGTGAGCCCCAGAAGGGTCAATTCCCATCATCTTATTATCAGCAAGATATTTAAAAAAATAAAACGCAGGTAATATCTTTAATATAACTAGTTTTCATTTATACAGTACATGTGTTTATATAAAAATGAATATATTAAAACGTATATTGTATAAATGAAGATATAAAGATATTACCTGCGTTTTATTTTTTAAATATCTTGCTAATGATAACGTATGTATATATGTGTAGCCATGTATAGAAATCATGTCCATCGTAAGCTACTAGTCAATTATTAAGTAGGTTTGGGAATTATTATTATGTTCTTAGGTTCAAATTCGTTGTTCCTTAATAAATATTGGATAGTTAAAATATTGACCTATTGGCCTATAAGAGAGAGGAGAATGACGCGGCAGACCGACTATCGAGCTCGCAGCCACCGGTGAGGATCGAAGATAGAGCGCTGTATAAAAAAAGAGAAAAGTGGAGGAGGTTTTGTTAAGGCCCTTTGAGACTATGGCACCTATAGAGGCAATATGTCTTAATGAAGAGCTCCACCTTCCGCCCCTTCTAACCCTATCTAATATAGGATATCTCTTCGCTCCTCCGAGAATTAACTCGTTCCGTACCTGCTCCGGGGGCAAAAAACAGTCCGTCCCGTGGAACGATAATTCTGGAACAGTATCTCCCGATCTATCTTTGTTTCTTCTGCGTGCGGTCTCCGAGCTGTGACCGTCAATTGTCTTATCCAATTAAATCGAATGAGGTGGAACAATGGGGAACATGTTGTTTACTCAGTACCAATAGGCTCAATAGCGATTTATAGCTACTTTTAAAACTATAGGTTAAGAAAATTGTTTGTATTTTTTTTTAGGTGTTATGTGGCGCAAAGTAAATGTATTGTCTCCTTGTTATACTTATTATCAGTAAATGGACAAAATGGCAGGACCATCTGTGGTGTAATGGTCAGTTCCACACCCTTCCATACCCAATATTGCGGGTTCATACCCCGGCAGCTGGCCCAAGAATTTTTTTAATACTGTTCAAAATCCTTGATATCATCCTCCGTAAGGCACAAAAAATAGAGATTCAGAGCTGGAACGATGTCAGATACATTTAAGGATGCCTATCCTAATTATTTCTGGATAGGAAACATTTAGGACTCCCAATGTATCATTGTCCGATTAGCCGTGATTGCATAAGATGATGGCTTACATTAATCTAAATATATGTTCCATCACCTTAGTGCGTGATTCAGGCAAACGCACTTCCTTACGCAGCCGTTTGTCTAGAAACAGTATTTACTAACCAAATCAAGAAATAAAACAAGAGAAGAGAAAAGAACTTTACCACTCAATAATTCCGGAATGCTCTTATTCAGGTTTCAGGAATTATTGAGTGGTAAAGTTCTTTTCTCTTTTCTTGTTTTATTTCTTGATTGATGTATACTTTATTATCATTTTACGATATTTTTGATTGTATGATATGTCATATTAACGTTTTCTTGCGATCAGGTGTTCGTTGTCTTTATTTTATTTATCTTTATTTTCGTTCAGTATATAGTTGGAGTGAAGAATGAAACTTGGTTGAGGCATTGAGAAAAACAATTCTTATATATTTATTTATTAAATGATTGATATTAGATCTCCTAAATATTGTCTGCATAATTTTATATTGCTAAAACATTGGCTGTTTTGTTGCCTATGTTTATTTTAGAGAATTAAGTGTTAGTGATTGAACAGCAGATTTTTGCTACATGATATTTTTTTGCCAATCAGCTGGTTTTTGTCCTCATTTTCATTCACTATGTGTTGGATTCAATATGTATATGATATTCAGGATGTCTTGGAATGATGTATTGACTTTAGTGATAAGCATTTAATTGTTTGTTTTTTATTGCTGATGTGAGCTACTGTGAGCTTATTATTTCTGCTATGATAATGTCTGGATTGGCAAAACGTTGTTTATTACTACTTGAGAGCATTAAGCCTTTGCGATTTGTTTGTGCCCTGCCTATTATAAACTATTATTATTAAACTATTATTCATGTGCTTGATAATAGTTTGAATTACAGAAACAATCTAGAACAAAAATTAATAGATCAATCAATTAAAGATTAATTACCTTAAAGTTTAAAGGTTGTAAATAAATATTTAAAGTAGTGCAAACAAACACCAAGTTATATGGATCAATGTATTTACAGATAACCAAATGACTCCCACTAGTAATAAATTCATGACTATTTACAACACTAATACCAAAATATTACTATAAAAATAGACAAAATAATAAGACACACTAATTAGATTCCTTCACTAGCTGGATGATATTTATGTCCCACAAATTTACCTCATCACCTTAAGTCGATCGGCTGTCGATACGGTATCCTCATAACCGTATCTACTTATTTCCCGATATCAACAGATTCCTCAAGATGTTGAGTGTCCTATCAACAGGTGAGATTTGTTCTTGAATTTCATTTTCTGATAAGTGCCATCGATGAAATGGATTCTTTTGATTCCTCAACTCATACCGATCCTATCTTAAGCAGGAGGAATGCAGACTCTTTTCTGGTACTAGAGAAATGTCCGTGATCTTCCAGAGTTCCATTTACGTTAGTCATTTCTGTTCCGTCTGAGTCACTAATCTACAAAGTCGGCGTATTTAGTAGAAAGCTTTCCTTAAAATGCATCAATAATAGGAACGTTTGCCTGATATAATCAATGGGAAAGAATTAAAACTTTTACATACTAAATGAGCATTGGCGAAAGTCAGTTTCGCAGATTTTGTACTTGTTTATATCCGCAACTCGATTCTCTTGGATCATTAATTATTTATGTAGTCTCATGTTATACGTCAGAAATCGGAAGTTCTGCGTTTCATACAAATTATACTGTAAAACCAATTCCATAGTTACCAGTTATGAAATAACATACTATATCAAAGTTGCCCTTCTTCATTGATAAGTGTTAATTACAAGTGTGGTTTCCTACAAGCATTTATTCATTTTTCTATCCAAGTTCATAAAGCTTTGAGTACTACCATAAGTACTTATGGTAAATTGAAATTTGCACTTTCGATGCGGGACCATATCTGTAAGAAATCTCAAGTGATGAAAATCACTGAATCTTGAGAAGTTAGGGCCAGTTTATTGTAATGTTCAAGCTGGTCTTTGTGAGCGAGGAGGCTCAATGGTCGAACGCTGAGTTGCCATGCCGATGGACCCGGATTCAAATCCAGATTTGACACGTAATTTTTCTAATTTATTAATAGCCGAGGAAGCTCCTTTTGGGTCTGAAGACCATTCAGGGGCTCACCAAAACTCTATAATCTACACCCAGAATAAGCCTGAAAAATCATCACCTTGCACCACCGTAGTCCTAAAAACAGTACTGTCTACTAAAAGCAGTCTCTACCATGTACTGACCCCAAGACTTTTCATGAATTGTAGCGCCACAGTTTTACGTTAATACTGTCAGAAGAACTAGATAGGAGAAATCTTTAACTACGTACGTAGAACTGGTAAGAAACATTCCAGTAAAGTACAAACATCCACCACCGCTTTCTCTAGGTGTCTCACTCCTACGCCCATATAAATGTACACGATATGAGACCTTGATAACCCAGATCTATTCTCCAGACGTTCCCTCATCCTTTTCGGTGAGGATCTGCAAGTAAAATAGGAATAAGAAGGGGAGAGGAATAAGGTGGCATGGAAATAGGAAGTAGCTTTTGGAAAATAAATCTAGTATTATTCCGGCTATTTAACAGTACGAGGAGTGTGTAGGGTCCCACGGGGATAGTTCCTGCCTTAGCCGCTCGGTTCTCTCGCGTCGCTGCCTCTGCTTCCATTCCTACCTCTTTGTTCGCTAATCTTATTTAGCCCCATCACCCGAGTCAGCTGTCCTCTTAGTTATTTACCCTCAGGGGATGAGTTAATTTATATTTGTATCGTTTATTCTAGAAATCAAGATCAAATCAAATATAAACTTATGTGAAATCTAATTTAATTAAATTATGAAATAAATCACTTTACTTCCTATATAAAGTGAGTATTGTAATTTCAAACGTTTTCGGCTTCAAGATTATCAATTATCAATTTTGAAAACACCTTAATCCGGCTAGTTCCTTCATGATACTTGTACTTACATACGTTGGTTCGTGCGTTCGAAACCCGCATAACTCAGAGGAGGTTAGCCGTTGAAAATTGAAATTTAGTATTAGGAGGTGAAATACTGTATAGTTATAGCTCTCTTTTTAGCCCCTAGTGTAGAGATCCTTGAAGCGGTACTATACTAGGTTCAATAAAAACAAGATTCAAAGCTCTTCAAATACGGAATATGTGACTTATTTAATATTATTTAAAAATATTGGCATACCGCAGGTTGTAAATTATATGAAGCATTTTCTTTTTAAATTTGATACAGTAGATGTATAAGCTAGCAGAAAAAAAAAAATTAAATTTCGGCTTTAAGCAATTATATTTTTAGTGTTCCAAAAATTACAAATGAATGGTCTTTAAATTTAAGCAGTCATATTCTAATGAAAATAACATATTCAATTTTAGGTATATTTGATAAGTGAAACTTGGATTGAACCTATAATACATACTACATCTAAACTCGTACTTATAAGCCCAAGATCGCGGATTCACAGGCAGGACGCAGATGGCCCTAAGACCTTTTTTTTTTAAAAAAAGGGAGTAAAAATCCTTGGTTATACTTTCCTTCAGAAGGGAAGTAAAATAGGAATCCCGGACCTATGACCAGGTACTAGTTTATGATTCCTATGATAATTATATCAGGATAGGCAAAATTTAGGTCTCCCACAGTAGCACCGTCCGATTAGACATAATAGTAACACAAAGCGGTATTAAATAAATAAATAGAACAAAATAAATATAAATATAGGTTATTAAATCCGTATTACGTAGCCGTTTCTCAAAGAAATAATATATCTTCCCATAAATAAAATCCTATCTTCCCAATTTCACACATATCCGTTCATCTCACATATCAGTCCAAGAAAGTCAAACACATGTCTAGCTATACGACTCACTGGGAAAACAGTAATCAATGTTTTAGGAAATCAATAACCTTTGTTGCATCTCGCAAAAATTGTGTCTGACTGCTTTATGATTGCGAAATAACGGATATAAGCATTTATATTTTTATATTTCAATTTCTTTGAACATTGGTGAACTATACTCGTGCCTCTAAAGTTTAATAGTTTAATATTTTCATGTATTTTTGCAACCTAGAAGAGAAGCGTTGACATGGCCTAAGTGGGGTTGACCAATGATGTAATTTAAGTTGAGTTAGTCGGAGGGAAGGAAAATAACTCGATATAAACTTTAAAATTTTATGCTGAATTGTTCTATGTAATTTATAAACTAAAGCCTTACAAGTAATTTGATCTTGGACTCTATTATATAGTTATAATTGTATTACAGAGTTTTTAGTTAACATACAATTAATGTACGTGATGTTCAGATTTATCCTTTAAACGACTTTACTGAACTAATTAACTGTAGTTTTTACGCGAAGATGGATTTTTAACTTCTTCGAAAAATAAACGAACTAGTGTTAATGAAGTGAGTTTTTATTTCTATCTCATAAGTTTGGTTAATATTATCGTCTTCGGAATTTTATAGAGGTCAAAACCCTTGAAAACGAATCGATGTCGTATGAAAAATTTTACAAGAAAAGTGCGACTAATCCAGTAATAGCGAAATCAATGTAACAATTTCCTGGAAACATTTAAGTTGGACTATCTTGCAACTGCCCATTATCCAAGCAGTCTTGAATAGTTAAGCTGCTCCTAGTCGATGAACCCTGGCCATGATCTTCTCAAATATTCAAAAGTCGTTTCCAAAACTTTTCATCTTAAGTCTTTATCTTATTTGTCGGACTGGATTTTTTACGGCCATTTTATTTCTTCACCAATTTTGCCAATGGGCCTTCCGAGTTAAAGGCCATATGGTAAATTATACGGTGCATTAAATAGATTTAATTTTTAAAATGATCTTATTATTTTTTTAAAGTTTATTTATAATAAATTTAAATTAATAGTTATTTAATTTATATAATGTTTGTATTATAATAATACATCAAGTAACTAGATATAATATTTGAAAAATAATCATTCAATCGTAATACAATTACTTAAACTAAATTTTTATCTTGAAACGAATGTAGTTGACTTGTCGAAAAGAAATTAAATAAATATCACTAGAAAAATTATTTGACTTCATATTTTTCTTTTAGTCTGCTAACAGCCTTAGTTAGACCCTGGAAGATCTGCACACCCTCCTTGGGTCCTGTAGCTAAAAAATGAGTATTCTTAGTTGGGGAAAATTCTGCAGTTAAATTTGGTGTAGGCCAAACCACTTCCCTAACAAATCGTTGGCTTAGAATCAGTCACTACCATGCACTGAACCCAAGACACTTCATAGGTTGTAGTGGTACAAGCATATTTTTTATGTTCTTCTCTTTAATAAAAATGCAAACAGAATTTTAAGCCACTGTAGCCCACTAGTTTCAGGAGAAACTTTATTTCGAATATTCTAATTCCTATGAATGATGTAACTAGATTCCAGTGTTATATATTTCAAAATGCAGTGATTTATCCCTTATCTCAGCTTATGCTAAACGTTCAAGAAGTTTCACAAATATAAAAGAGGAAACTATGTGAATATATAAATGAAGATAAAAAATATTTTCTTCAATTTGCGGGTAGTAATAAATAGTGATGATGATTAAAGCTAGAAAGAGTACTATTCGGGTAGTAATAAAGAGTGATGATGATTAAAGTAGAAAGAGTCTATTTAGAGCCAACTTAATTCTTCAACAACTGTAGAGTAATAAGGACCTAAGAATTTAAGTATCTTAACAGGTGATTTAAACAATGGAGATAATTGAAATTTTACTGGAATTAGGCACTAGTCTGTTTAAAACAATGCGTGTATAAAGCAAGAAGGAACAATCCTCTCTATAGTGGAAATGAGTGTTCCAAAATAGTATGGTAATGTATAAAGGAATGCCAAAGGATTGCTAAAAAACAAAAATAATTCTCACTACCGCTTAACAGAGGACTTATAAGAAATATAAACAATAGAACTTTGCTAATAAACGTAGGATAAGAATATTTAAATGCACGTATTCATGTACGCATTAATAATAGCAAAAGTTCTAACAAGACATAAAAGTACTCGTAAATATATCCTTCGATGTCATATTGTTGTAGGAGGGAATAAGTATGAACTTGTCGAGAAGTTTAAGTACTTAGGTTCTAAGCCAAATAGAAAAATGAAATTCAAGAGAAAAAAAAAGGCGCGATCAAAGGAAGGAAGTTACTGCATTTTTCGTTCTCGACACTACTAATCTCGCGTATTTTGCCAGAAATCTAGAAATCAGAATTTACAAAAACATTATCCATCCTGCTCTTCTTTAGGGATGTGAAAAGTGGCCGCTGACGGTGATGGGTGAATAACGTCATAAGATATTCGAAAATAAAGTGGGTAGAATATTCGTTCCAACAAAGGATGATACCCTGGACAATTTAGGACATTACACAACGAGGAATTGAGGAGCATGCAACCGGTTAATACTAATCAAGTGATTAATATTATTCCCGGAGATTGAGATGGACGAGTAATGTTGCTGACTAACGAATTCCTAAAAAAATAACAAGCACTGCTCCGACGGTTAAACATCTAAGGGGTAGAGCGAGTCGTTCGGGTTCGCTAAGCCTTGTTATTATTATCATTATTATTATCCTTTGCTATCATTCTCTCTCTGTCTCAAAGATGCCTGAATCGGCAAAATTCTAACGGGTATTTTTGCTTCCTCTTTTTAGTATAGTGACTTAAGGCTTTTTTGTTGGAATTTTTTCACTAATTTCTATTTCTCTTGATAAAAAAAATTAGGACAGAGTTATTACTAAGATATCCGCCATATGGTACATAGCAGCAGCGGTTCAGATATCATTGCTCTCACAACATGCTATTACCTCTCCAAGTTACGTAACAACAAAAGAGCGACATGTGGAGTCCAAGCCGGTAGTCGGGAAGCTGTAGAGCACCACGGGAGATTTAGAGTTGCTGTCAACGCTTTAATGCCTTGTAGAGAAATCAACTGTTGCTGTCGAATAATGTTGCGTTTCAACACAACTCCCCTATAAAATATGTCTCCTCCCTCCCCAAATATTTATGTTTATGTCTGGCTCTCCATTTTTTTTTATTTTACTTTTTATTATTCAAACTAATTCCCTTGACGCATTTATTTATAAATGTAAATGTGATGACAACATGATCTGACAAGAATATAATTCTTTTCCTGACAAATTATTTGAATGTAACTATAAAACATCAGTAGTAATTACCGACGGTCAAGATTAAGGTAGTTACGTCTAACCTCACCGCCTGTTCTCTCAAAACAACTAAATTTCTAAAATAAAATTTTACACTTTTATGGTAGCATCGGGACTATAAAGTAACGTTGAAAAATGTACTTAACACCTCAGTTAAATAAAATGTCCTCTCTAACAAGAACAAGATACAAAACATTCCAATACGAATTATCACAGATCTTTACCAGATAGAGAAATGCCTCAGTACATGGCAGGGAATTTGTTGTTTCTAAGCCAATGATTGTGCAAAAAGACTAGAATAAGACCTCTCTCAACTGTCAGGTTTTTACTCCAATCAAGAGTACCCATCATACGCAAAAGGTTTTTTGGACAATCAACGACCAATATCAGAATACATAATTTGTCTACCACACACGATCTCGAACACGTGGACCTATAGAATAGTAGACCGTACTCATTCAGGCAAAATCAAAATTATACTGGTGGGCTGAGAGCATGATCTAGAGCTTTCTATATTTTAAGTACTATTGTGCCATTTCATATGAAATGGCCGTTTTAAAAGGAAATGTTATCGAGCAAAACAGTAAAATATTTTTATTCAAAGTATTTTTCCTCATTTTCAGAAATCGTTATCAAATTTTCATACTGAGAAATGAAAAATTCAAGGTTTTGTTGATAAAATAAAGTTTAAAATGCTTTTTTATCTTGATAATCAGTTTAAATTTTTTTACACAAAGTGGAGTTGTCCAAGTTACTGAACAGATAGAAATAGCTCTAACAAATAATGGGGGTGTAGGAGGACTTCGTAATCCAAGCTCGTTGAGTTTCTTTAGTATGTCGTGAAACATGAGATCAGGCGTTGTAGGCTTTTAGTTTCCCTCTGATTAACCAATATAGAATGTTTGCTGCATTATATCAATATCCATGTAGTACAATGTGGATTTGATTGTTGCACCTCTGAGTAGAAAGGAGAAATTAATTATTCACTAAAAACGTTTGGTGGTAATGTTTCTAGCAAATAAACATTTGCAGGATCCCATAGGATCCATCTCCGGCAGCTAACAGATTAAATAAAATTCTTTCCAGCAGCGGGATATGAACCCAGAACCTTCGACGTGGCAACTCAACGTTGTAACACTAAGCCAATTCACCGCCACGAATTCTAATTTAAATATCACAAATAATGAGAAGTATACTTTACAGCCATTAAGACATTATAACTTAGTGCAGATAGAAATACCTACAATCCCTTTTGACCATTGCATGTCATCTCGGGTTACTACGTTCCTTATAGGAACACCCCCACACCCCCAACAGCACCCCGAAAGTATGGCCATAGACTCCTCTAGGAGCCTAACGCCGTACACATAGGTCGACCCAGAAGCAACCCCAATGATGTGCCTTGGAGTGGGTAGCCTCTTGAGGGTGGCTTTGTGCGTACGAGAGGGCTACACATCGCTTCTTGAACCCGAGCCACTCTGCGCCCGCTACCGCTTCCTTCACCACAGGGTAATTTATTCCTATTAGTAGCGGGGACGATTATCTGGGGCCAGCTGTGAGGGGCGCTTCCCGGGAAGTAATGACGTTTGAGGGGAGTTATGTGCTGAAACTGTGAAGCTCGATTGTAAATAACGATTTTATTAAATAATAACATTAATAATAATAGAATGGTCGGGGGTGCATTAATAAATTAATAACAAGAATATGTGTATACTAAATTCATCGGTAGGTTGGCAACACTAAATAACGGTTTTCTAGAGATAGTTCTGTTTACCCCGTATGCCAGAGATGGCAGAAAGGGGAAATTAAAAAGTTCTGTTAATATTTTTCAGTTAATCCCGCTTATATGTTCTATTATGTAATTACTTTTTTTTTTTGCAAAATAGTGATGGGAAAAGTGTAGAGAATAGTAATTATTTATTCGTATACAATGCAGTCGCCAAAGGCGTTGAAATAATTATTATGTTTCAAAATTATAATTACGATGAATACAATAAAAATATGAATTTTCTTTTTCTAATTAGGCATGAACTGTTACATTGTTTTCATTTCACTTATTAATTAAACTATATATTTCATTTAATCACAGAATCAATTATTAAATTAGACATAAAATGATACATCATAATTCTATTTTAATAGAATGAATAAATTCATTGTATTTAAATTAAGATACAAAACATCTTTTTTCATTTTCTGTGATATTATTCTTAAGGAACTTGTCTCGAAAGAATATTTCTGTTATTATTGTCTTCTTTTCTTCTTTCTTTATTAATTTTTTTCAGTGGTAGATTGTAATATTCCAATAAAGTGTTTATAAAAAAAAATTATCAATTTAACATATGAGTATAACTCTAAAATAGCTGCATATTCTTCTTAACAGTTATCTCATTAATTCGTTAATTTTGTATCGTTAACTAATTTTGTATTTCACCAATAACATAGAATTCACTTTATTTTATTTATATACATACTATTATATTATTCAGTATTCATTATATATTTTAATATATCATCACTCTTGCAATTTTACAATGATTTATTACCTTTATTATCTACTTCTCTATTCCATTATCTTTTATATTTCTTTCCATTCTCATTATTTCTATTTATACAGCTGATGTATAAAAATAATATTTACATTAATTAATAGAAGAGATTCTAAAATTTAAGCACAGATTTTGGTGTATTTCACAAACCACCATCTCATTAATTAACCATGATTAGTAATGGTAGGGTGCGTCTAGCGATTGAATTACAAAAATTAATAAGATTTTTTTTCCTTTTATCTGGGATCTGGGAATAATCATAAAATTATTCGACTAAAGAAATGGCCTCATCACACATCATCGTGGTCGTAAGTCAGCCGGAGGCACAAAAGTCTCATTATTTAGGAATGTGCAAAGAGATATTTAAAAAAAAAAAAAAAATGGGCAATGTTACAGATTCTCTAGAACTTGGCTTCAGTACAGAAGAGCTACTGACCTCGATGTCCCGCTTGATAAAGGCAAATCCGCAAAGGATCTCTTGTTATAATTGTTTAATATTATTTGCAAATAGCTGTTGTTAATAGTTTTTTTTTTTTTTTTAATATTAAGAACACTATTATTGCTGAGTAGTCAATATCAAAATAGAAAAACAATTGTATACCTAAATAGTATCATTTAAGAAAAGAAAAATGGTTGAGTAATTAATTTTTTTAATTTGTGAATTTTTTAAAAGAAATATAATATATGTGGTAAGTAAGAAATTCGAAACGATATTTTGTAATTTTAGCTGAAGTTAAATTAAATCGTTTCTATTTTTTAAGAATACCATGCTTAGACATTGTTTTTGTCAATATTTTTTTTTCTTATTTTATTTATTTATTGAAATCTATAACTCTGTTTATTAAAATTGTGGGTAGAGAGATTTATATATATTAGAAAATATGTAGAGATACAACTCATATGCAATACTAAAATAACTATTTTAAGCCAGATGGCCCCGATGCCATCTTTCCAGACGCTTTGGAGGATTAGCGGGAATCAAAGATCAAATAAGGATTCAAAGTAGAGTGGTTTGAGTCGAATCGAAAGCATTTGTGACATTAATTAAGGTCATTTATTACAACAAAAGTAAGAAGCATTAAAGATTTAAGATGAATTCTAGTTTAGAATACTAGTTACAAAAAAACCTACAATGGTTTTAATTGAATAAAAAAATAATATAACAGTATTAATAGGAATATGTAAAATTATTTTTTAATTTTTGATTAATATTTTAGACTATTAAAATACAATCGGAAAAATCACAGTAAATATAAAATACTTACTCGAAATTCATCAGTATTAGATAAAACGTGTCGAGATGTTGCTGTTTCTTTTGCTGTGATTAGTGCACCTGTACGGTTGATATGAGATATGTTATGTTAGATTGTCATGATTTTTTTATTTAGTGCATGCAGTGATACTACTTGGCGAAACATCTTTAAAGCTTTTTGTTAATTTTGTTTTTCTAATTTAATTTGTCTCTTTTTGAGTTTCTTCCAATTTTATTGATTAATACTGATTAATTTTAATTTTCCGAAAGGAATACGATCGGGAACAATATTGAAAGAAAGAGACTAGATAGTAAATATTTGTAGTCCAAATGAATAATAAAAAAAAATATTCAAAAAGGAAGCATTCGGATGGTGGGCAAGAACAACAAAGGAAATAGTCGGTACGATTTATTAACTTTCGATGTCTTGACCCATATTGTAGATCTTCATTAATGGCTGAACTTTAAATAAGATCCGGACAGTACCACGATAATCGTCTGTTCAAACATAAATAAACAATTATTTACTTTTACATTGCACTTATCATTTTTTTCTTGTGCATCTCATTGCGTAGTAGACTCAGGTCTATTGAGAGACTTATTTTAATTTCCGTGATTACTGGGTATTTGTTATTTTTAATTTAATTAGCATTACAAAAAAAAAAAAATCTAAAAATCATTTCCATAGCGCGTGATATGTGGTCAGGTGATGTTTTCCATTTGTGTTGAGGAAATAGTCTCGCATTTGAATGACAATTCTAGGCATAAATATGCGAAATCGGAACAATCGTTAGAATAATTGATAGTTGACTGAGAAAGAAGACGATAGTTTATAATAGGTAATAAGTAATATTATTTTTTAAAAATAAAACTCATTTATATATTAGATAATTTTCGTCTTGCTGTGAGTATACATCAATGAAGTATAAAGAATTTGAAAAATCATGTTTCAATCTTCCCTAGGTTCGAACAATGCAGAATTGTAATTTGAATAACAACCTCGAACTTCGTGAACGGAGTACAAAAAAAGGATGGTCCGATGCATGCTATTCCTGTCCTGAGGACTGTTAAATGTCTCTAGGTCAAGAATAGTCAAGAGTAATGCATGGCCTACCACAATCCTGTCCGCATCCAAAGCTGTACAAATGTTTAAATTATAGCTGATGCAATTTATTTACAATAATAAGGCGATGAGTAAAGATGTCTATCAATTACAACAAACTCTCATGATGGAAATCGATCTTGATTAAAAATATTTGTATTGGTAAGTGCATAATTAACTAATACATAAATTTACGCTTAACTTATTGGTGAAAATGATACATAAAAATATCTTAGCTATGAGTGTTCTGAATTTATTTATTTATTTTTTTTTTATACTACCATTGAGAAGTAATAATTAAAGTACATAACCATATACTTCTACAAACATTTGATAACTGATAGTATTTAAGGAGGAAATATATTAGAGTAAAAAAGAAGAAGGAGCCAATGAAACAATTTCTTAAATAGGTTTGAAATATTTATTTATAACAAATATGTCGACCGACATTAACAGGCTAGTTAAAATAAAATATAGAAATCATGGTAATGGGGGAAACAAATCAGATACAAAAGTAGGGATGATTTACATTATAAAATAAAATAAACGTAAAAATAAACTATTCAAGAGGAAATCTTTTACTAAAATAGTTATAAAATATATATTAACCATCAGCAGTTATTGATTTATGCTGAAGTTATTAAAAGTTAATAAAATCTAGTGTAAGAAATGTAGACTGTTGATGCACTTCTCTTAGCTTATGTTATTAAATTTTAAAGGATCTTTGAATTAAAAAACAAATTTTTAAAATAATATTTTTATCATCCGGTGACTTATTTCTTTTCTAAAATTGGCAAGCTAAGACATCCTAGGATATTGTAGTCAAAGGCCTAGCTGCATTCCTCTCGAATGGCAGTCCTACCCTGGTACGTTTCGAACTTCCAACCACTTTTGTAGTTTTCTCTTTGAGTCGACAAGACGAGCTTGTTCAGAGAGCTGTTAATTATAAACGTCGCTGTTAGTGATCATGACCCTCATTGCCCGGCAGGAACGGGGCCAATGCCGAGGAACCTTTCTAGTTCTGCCAGCTCTGCCAGGTGGATCGGCGGAATGATATGATTAGCAAGCGGAATCCAAAAGCGATTTGTCTCAACTTTCTTAGTAATTGTTTATAAGTAAAAATAAAGTTTAACTGCAGGACAATACAAGTTTAAAATACAAATAAAATAATCGGCTGAATAAGTAAAAAAAAAAACTGCTAAAAATCTATTATAAAATGATACATCATCCTTCTAACACAATATTAAGGAAGAAACTTAAATTCATAAAATCAACAACATTAAATTGAAGAAGTAACCACTTTGTAAGAAAAATATAAAGATAAACACTTCCTTATTTGTTTATTTGACGTCACTTTATAAGTCCGAAATTTTGCCTATTGTGGTGTAATTAGGATAGGGATCTTAGCACCGCATAACCTTGAAACCCTCATTTTAAGTCACTTCCGTAGTATGGCACAACCAAAGGGCTTTACTCTCCTTTAATAAAATAATAATTATAATTGAATAGTAATTAAATATGATTTTTCCACAGTTTCAAATTACCTTTAGTCAAAATGGTTGCGAAATCATGTTACACAACTTGATTTCACGTTCTCCTTCCTCATTAGTCTAGCATGGGCTCTGCTGGGAGTCCGAAACTGGAGAGCTGCTGCAGCTGATCGTATTGACTGGCGAAGGCTTTTGGAGGAGGTCCAGTCTCGGTGACGGGATGTAGAGTCAGCTATGTGAAGGTTAATGTTTTATGGGAATATTAAACGATTGGCGACCGAGAGGTTGGCTAACAAAATTCTCAACCTTGAAGAGAAATGGAAAGGGCAACTAACGTGACTTCAGTAAGTAAGGACTTAAACGCGGTAAACATTGGACCAACTTATTCGAAATTACCACTATTGCTCTTTCTGGAGGAGAACAAGATTTAGAAATAGAGTTACAGGTGTGAAGGATCCGCCAATAAAATATATGCCATGTGCAGAAGAATGTTTGAGGAGTCTTGCAGGAAGCTTACATTTATTTATTTTTTTTAATTCTTAACAACTATTCTGCGATGTGGTACCTCCTGGGGTTCTGACCGATACACACTGCTGAAACTCTATCGGGCATTAATATGCTCTAAACTAGACTACGGTTGCTTCATATATGGCTCTGCCCGTTTTCGGATCCTTAACAAACTAGATGTTGCACATCATACGGGCATTAGGATCGCGACTGGTGCGTTTAGAACTAGCCCTATCCTGAGTTTGTGTTCGGAAGAAGGAATAACCCCTCTCTTATTCCGAAGAAAAAAATTAGCAATAAATTATATATCAAAACTACGTTTTCAGACTGGACATCCATCATATCAATACATTTTCAACCCAAGATTTTCCAACGCCTTTAGAAACAAACCAAATTCAACCATCCCATTGACAGAAAGAAATTATTCAGCCAAAGAATTCCTTAAAAATATTTCAATAAACAAAACAGAACCTCCAAGTCCTCCTTGGACCCACAAGGCACCAAAAACAATACTCTCTCTCTCTCGACTAAACAAAAGCCATACCTCACCTTCCGAATACCAAATCAAATTCTCGAACCTCATCCAGAGTATGCCTAATTCTTTCCAAATCTATACAGATGGGTCGAAATCCGATATGTCTACAGCTTCATCTTTCGTTACCCCCAACTCTACCCATAAAATGAAACTTTATAATTTATGTAGCACCTACACAGCGGAACTTCATGCAATAGCCTCAGCCCTCTACCACGCCATGTCCATTGCTACCAACACAATAACCATAATAACTGATTCGTTGACTTCATTAAAAGGAATAAAAAACATGTACTCGAATCATCCCATAGTCCTAAAAAGTCACCGATACCTCTCTATGTTGGAAGATTTAGGAAAGTCGGTCAGCTTTATATGGATTCCGAGCCATGTGGGGATCGATGGGAATGAGCTCGCGGACCGGGCCACCAAGCAAGCACTCACCCTCCCAGGCCGAGGGGCTGCTATTTTAACGCCCTGGGAAATAGCTCTTCCTCTGAAAAGAGAAATATCGGATGCCTGGCAGTCCATGTGGGACGAAGGTCCACCATGCAAGTTGAAAAATGTTAAAAAAACAGTTAAGCCATGGACCACATCAAATCGCACTAATCGCAGAGAAGAAGTCGCAATAGCCAGGCTCAGAATTGGACATACAAACCTAACTCATTCACACCTGATAAGCAAGGAACCACCACCAAGATGCCAACACTGTGACAACACTCTTACAGTCAGCCACATCTTACAAGACTGTTCATTTTACGCTTCAAGTTTAAATAGATTAGGACTCCAACCAGAAATTTCAGTTTTATTAAACAACGACGAATCCAATATCCAATCCGTACTTAATTTTCTTAAAACCCACAAACTGTTAAATAAAATATAGAGATGAATAATTTCTATATAGAATATGTATATCTATATGTTTATGTATGTGTTTTTATGTATGTATGTGTGTGTATATTGATGTATATATGTGTATACTGTATGTATGTCATTTATAAGCTCAATATTTTTTTTTTATATTTTAACTAGTTCCTCAAATCTTGATAAAAACAAACGAATTTCAGGCGTTGATAACCCTGGGGTTTTACGCCTTAAAGCCCAAATAAACAAAACTATTAAATACGATCAGATTTTTTTGTGTATTTGATATTTTATGCTTTACTTTACATGCACAGTTATGAAATGTATAACGATATATTTTTCTTGTTGTTTTCAAATTATCATGTTATATAGATAATAGGTATTCTTAACTCCTATTGGAATAGTGTTAACTTTGGCGATTTTAATAAGCGATGTGCTCAAAACGGTATCAGGAAGAAAAAGTTTGTAATAAATAGTTTTATAGTTATAATACCTCATTTTCAACAAACAGTTTCTCAATAACAAAAAGTCAAAAACGAGGAGCCGAACAGGAACTGACATATGATAATGCGATTGCTAGAGACATTGCAGAGAGCAGATGCGTCACTTACCGAAGGTCGAAGTGACTTCATAAATACTTGAGGACTTGAGATGAAAGAGACGTAACAGTATACTAAGGCAATTAGGGGTCGTTAGGACCACTGGAGCAGTTAGCCCATATTGAAGGGGGCTGCGAATCGCTTAGGTTGGGTAGTTTGGGGGTGGGTAGTGCGAGAAGGGGTGGTTGTGTAGGGTCTTTCCCCTAGTGTGCTGTTCCTTCAAAATGTTTTTTTATGGTAAATATAGTATACTGAGGTAAACTAAACTTTTCAATAAAAAATATTTAGACATGACACAAAATCACTTTGGCATATTAATAACAGTGGGGCGGAGTGGCTCAGTAGTAGAGCGCTAAGTTGCCGTGCCAAGTGTACTGGATTCAAATTCTGTTGCCAGACATACTTTTATTTAATCTTTAAGCAGCCAGTGTTGGATCTATGGGAACTAGAATCCTCCAGAGGCTCACCCAGCCTCTATATTGTGTATACCCAAAACAGGGGGAAAATCTTGCGGTCGAGCGTTATAGGACAAATCATCTCCCTGCACAACCTTTGTTCGTGAAAACTATAATCTCGACCACTTACTGAACCCAACACCCTACCAAAACAGTTGACGAACACATATGAACAAACTACGAACGCTTTCAAAGAAAATTTATGGAACAAATGATGACGAATCTCATGCCTCAGGACACAGGCAGGAGACTAAAAAGAACGTGGATGAGGGATCTGTTATTATATTATGTTATTATATTATATTGTTATGGAATATTAAACCAATCCAAGGGAGAGCTTGATTTCTCAAGGTGCTGTTCTTCTTCATGCCTCTCATGTCAATTTGTTGTAACATTACTGACGAAAAATCTGCTGATTGTCAATTTTTAGTACTTGACAGGTGTGGATAAATCTATAAAGAGAAAAAAAGGAAAGTTTAAATTCAATTAAAAATCTAAAATGGGCGCTTCTTTAAAGATATAACATCTAGCATATACAATTTGATAATACCTTATACTGCTTGTAAAAACTTCATAATTACTTCTTAGACAATTTTGCTGTAACCCAGCACACTTAATTCTTATATTTAAAATTATTTTTAAGTGCAATAATCTAATTCATGAATATTATTATTTCAGGGACAACGTAACCCTAAGGCAGGTCTGGGACGGTGGAACGCTTCTTCAGCTTCTTTACTCCGGTTCCGGAGAACCTCTAGCCTGTGAAACGTCCAAAGGTCCAGAACTGGAGGGCATCCTAGAGGCTGCGAACCTGACCGAGGCCAGGAGAGATTGTCGCTCTGCCAATGTTCGTCATATAAGGATAAGGTAAAATAAGTTGTCAGTCCTTGTGAAGAAGTAAACTTAATTTTATTCATTATGGACAGAATATATAGCAATATAATGCAATGTAGAAGGAAGGTTCCATATTCGCATTACAAGATGAAATTGGTCAACATGTATGAGTGGGATATAAAATATATTTTACAAAAGATCAGTTTTAAATATTTAATCACTACTGACCATTTTTTTTAAAATATTTTAATAAAACAATGTTTAATAAACTACAAAATTTGACTAAAAAAATATATTATTAAATTTTTTATGATTTTTTTTTGTAGTTTCATCCAAGTTTAGGATACTTCAGGCCAATCATTAGTGCTTGTTCTTTGAATTTCTTTCCACCCAGTATCTCTTCTTCCTCTCTTGTATCCTACTCCTTTCTGGAGTTTTAACGGAGATTTTGTTCATTCTCTTCGTTTCCGCAATAGGCTCACATGTATGCTGCTGATGTAGTCACCACAGGAGAATGAAAACATTATCGGCCAGAGCTGTAGAAGAAAGAGCAGTGAGAATTAGGATTGAGAATAAATGTTGAAAACATTAGATATACAAAAACTCGAAACAGACCAGGGAAAGAAACGATATTGTTGACACAGGCGAAAACACGTTCCACAAGTGTAGCATATTCAAGTATCCGGGAGGAGTAGTGACGGAGAGCAAATATTTAGAAATTGAAATTAAGGGCAGAATAGTAGCAGAGATGTTTCTATGCCTTGCAAAAAGCTCTCGGATACAAAAGTATTTTCGAGAAAGCAAAGCTATTCGTATTATTTTACTGTAGTTCTTAAAATGTAACCATATATACCAGTAAAGCATAAATCATTATTTTATTTTCCGGGGTTTTCTGCATTGGGTTTTAAAAGGGCAATCATAAACCTGGAGGTTGCTGTTCTCTGCAAGTTTTCCCTTAAAAAAGAAACAAAACAGTTCGCAGTCGGAACCAATCAGGATTTTACTGCCATAACTTGTTTTGTTTTTTTATGAAGTCACAGGCAATGCAAGATGCTTCGCTAAGACATTTCCTTGATAAATCGAGACTATACAGGCTCTCATAGCCTGTGCAGACTCAACAAGAGAACAAGAGAACACGGAACTCGAGCGCTATTAGATCGCCTCGGGTCCATAAACTGGCCATAGAAGAGCGAGGCGATAACAACCGCAACTAAACAAGAAGTGGATGAGCCGGCACGTACGACCATCTCCATACCATCGCGGGATAGCTAATGTTTCTATTTCTGTCCTCATGTGTCATTATTTATATTACTTTATGGAATACCTTCTTCATAATGTGGTCTGCGAACACGAAATAGGAACCAAAAATGGTTTTTAATGATTTTAGAAATACTTAATAGAGTAATAAACTAAGTTTGTCTACATATTTACGTGTATATATAGTCCTAAATTTTCTCTCCTTAGGTTTAATTAGGATAGGGATCTAATAGGAGTAACTGACACCACAGAATCTAGGGACCGCCATTGCCCCATTCTGAGGTCGGATAATTATGAATTTTTTTACTTTAAAAATCCTAAGGACACCTATTGGGATGCGAACTCGACATTTTGGGCACAGTAGGTTGTTATCTTAACAATATCAGATAGCATTAAAAACCAGTGCATCTTTTGGCTGGGAAAATTAATAACAAAATTGTGTTTTTTAAATAACATTCTTCATGGTTTATTAGTCCTATAGTTTTCCAACTCATATTATAATTAAAGCTCATTTATTTTACACGAGGACTAATACTCGTACCTCTTGATCGGTCTATACTTCCTAAATCTTGCCAAAAGTATTCTATGTTATCTACAATTCACACAATCCTTTCACTTAAACATGTTCTGATGTTTTAACTAGTCATAAGCAATCCCTTGCCCTTTCTTATTGAACATTATCTTTAGTCAAATTGTTCTATTATTTCTTAAAGAAAATTTTATCTACTTTATTGCAGTTTATTTGCTTTGATTTTTGTTTTTAGAGGTCGCTTTCTGTTCATCCAAAATTATAATAAACAAAAAAGAACGTAAAATGAAAACAAAAACATCGTTCATGTTTGTTCTAACTGGCAATTAAACTCCAACATCTATAATTTAAAATAACTGCTTCTGAATTCCCTAGGCTTGCTACTTGTTCAGTAACACTCACACTAGTTTGCCTGTACCATGAACTACCCCATATGTTTGTAAAAATCGCTACCCCAGGACTCAGCTACCAGATGTTGCTACCTGGACAATGGTCACCAAGAGGACAGTTTTAAAATCGTTACGCTCTTTTAGATTATTTAAGCTTTTTTAGTTCATTTTTTTATAAATTTCAACTGGACTCAATCATATAATATATTCTTTAAATAGGAGAACAAAAAACCTATTTTTATTATTATTATAAAACCTATACAGTTTTATTTATTGAATTATTTATATTGTTATAATTATAGAATTTATGCATGTTTTTACAGATGAATGACTTATGGTCAAATTGTTAACCATATAATAAGTAAAAAATGAAACAATTAAAATAGAAGATTGAGAATGGCTTAGGCCGAAACGTATCTCGAAAATAAAGAATAAACATTTTTTTTTACTGGAAATAGGCTTTTTTAGTTTTAATAATTAGGAACGAATGCAAGAGCAATAAATGCCACATTTTCTAATATCCGAAGAGATGTGATTAAAAACAATTTAGAAATATTTAAATACAGTTGTAACTAATGATAAAATAAATAAGAAAATGATTTAAAAATAATAAAATAAAGAAAGTAATCAATAAATGTTAAATAATAAAACGATGTCAGTTTCGTTAACTTCAGACTTTTGTCTTTCTTGAACAGATAGATAAACCATTATCTGGTGTTGCGTTATACCCTTAATTATTCACTGTTAATGATCTTAATATCTTGGCTAGTAATATAGATAGACAGTTTCAAAGAATTTTTATACGCAGACTACACCTAGTATTTTTATTAAATACTTGTTCGCTCAGTATTAACGTGATTTTATTCTTGGGCACGATATATCTCCTATGAGAAGGTCAAGCATCCAAAGAAAGCTCTATGGCAAACTCTTTTCAATTTTTTTAAAGCTAAAAAAACATTTTTTAACAAAGAGTATTACTTAAATTAATTTTATTAACATTTAGGCCAAATGTGAAAGATAATTAAAATGAAATAGAAAATAAGTGTTCCTATCGTTTTTATGATTTTGCATAATAATTGGTAACCATTAGTAACAGAGCTATAAGCTTTTTCCTAATTTTAAAATATAAATATTTCCATTTTTATCAACACCAATGTGCACAACAGATTTATTCAACTAGAGGACAGAATCCGTATAATACTTATAAAGGTATTATAAGGACAGATATTCTTACATTCCATTTTTTCATCCTTCTCAATTTTACTTCGCGAAAGCGCTTTCTTTCTATCCTTTACCATCGTTGGAATCTCCACGAGTTACCTGACCGTAAGTTGGCTACGTTAATTGTCTTCTGTGCAAAAGATGCGAAGCTAATATCCTGAACTGATTACTAACTTAAGCATTAAAAGGGAAACTACATGTATTCAGAAGTTCATATTACCAATTGATTTATTAAGAAATATATTTTGGATATTGGTTGATTATAGATTCCTGTAATATGATGGTACAATAAACGAAACAAGATAGTCTTGCAGTTACAGAATCTTTCTTCTGATGATATGACGGATATAATATTTACTAGCCGTTGCTTAAAGATCTAAGTTAGATTTCTGTAAGAGTCAGAATTATGACTCTTTAATGATGTTATATTTTTTAAATTGTATTAATGAAATAATCCTTTTACTTGATTGTAGTTAATATAAGTAAACTTTTTTTATATAATAAAAGAAAAAAAATTATGTTTTCAGCTGTACATTTAGATTTTTCTTAAAATTTTATGGTTGGAAAAAAACAGTCCTTAATGAGTCAAGATTTAGATTTAACAACATAGTGTTTAGCGTGAATTAGGAACTGTTGTTTTTAAGTCAACGATTATGGTGAGAAGGGGCTCGGCCAAGATTATTTTCAACCACCAGGTTTTTCGCTAAAATCATTAGACTTTATAGGGACAAAATGAGTCTTATAAAGATCTCCAGATCACACAGAATGGCAAAAGCGCCATTTATCTGATACCTCGAACTCGGTATTAATAGATGTGTCTATCGGAGCCATACGCACTGAGCCCATACCTAAACTAAGCTAATGTTAATTATTTAATATAACGCAACTAAATATAAATTAATAACAATACAATAAATCAGAAAAATTATGTTACAGAAGAGCGACCAGGCACGGGAAACATCATAAGAACAAGGCTAGGCACAAGAAAGCCAAAAACAGGAATCACCTTGCTAAGGGAAGAAAGTATGTATCATGTCTGCAATAAATGTTACTAATGTATTTTATTTAAGTTAAAGGAGGCAATGAGTAAATATGTAAATAAATACAGAATATTGTGTTAAGTAATATGTTGTATAGTAGAAATAATTTTATTATTTTGATAAAAATATGCAACATAATCGATGCATACAACAATAGATTATTTTAACAATACAAATAAAGGCAGCTATAGCCAATAAATGTTAATGGAATTCTAAGCAAATATTTTTACATTTGTTAAAAATTACAACAACGTAAATCTAATGTAATTCTCGATTTAATTGTTGTCACCTGGAAGTTTTGGAACGAATCGAGAAATACAAAACTTGAAATGAGGTTGTGGCGCATAAGCAGGTGCTTGACCTAAACAAAAACGTAAAACACAATAAAATCGGGGGCAGAAATTACAGAGTTAGCCAAAGCACCCGATACCCAGGCAACGAATTTGTTTACTTCATAAGCTATTGTTCAATTGTTCAGCGGGAACAATTACTGCCAACTGTTACTTTAAAAAACAATAAAAATGATCGCCTTTCAATTTCAAATCATAACAAAAACAATATCCATTCATGTAATAATCTTTCCCTTCAAAAAATATTGTAGAATTTTGTATAAACCGTCCTCTGATCCAATGAAGGGTAATTTATAAAAATATTAAAACATATGTCTCTGTTGATTTTGTAATTATTATAATAATAAATTGTAAACTGTCTCTGTTCAGATTACACTGACAGTTTTATTACTCGGTGATTAGGCAATGTGGTCTCTCATCCAACTACTTTTAAGTTTTCTGCAGGAATTCTAGTTGAGGTCATGTCCCCTCATTATGAGTGAGTTAAGATGTATGTGAAAGTAAATGTGAAATCATTTGCAGTTTGAGTCTGTATGAGTTTGTTAACTGTTCGTTAAATATGTGTAACTGATACGTTTATGTAAGATACATGTTTCTATTTACAACCAGGCTTTGGTTATAGCTCTAAATGTTTTTGAACGAAAGTTTGAAGTGTACTTGTGTGAATATGTATACATATATTTTTTACTGTCCGTTATAACCCTGAAACAGACGAGTCTAATAGCTCAATTTTGGACTAAGGTTCAGTTTTATTGTTTTTAATAAAGCGAGTGTAATAGTTTTAGTGTTTGGTTAAGTTTTTTATATCTGACCTTGATATGTGTGTCATTCTTCTGTTAAATATCGCAAACAAATATCGAATAGTGTCTGCATAATTAGTCCATTTTCGAGGATAGGTTTCTTCCTGGTGAGTTAGATCAATTTGTCGTAATGGTCTAGTTTATCACTTTACAGGCTGGATGAACCATAGATGTGTCATATCCCATAGGTCCACAGCCGGAGTCGAGCAACTCAGAGCTCTACATACTGAGCCATCCCATTGCTATAACCATAGAATATCTTCTTCTTTGACTTCCTCTTATTCCATTTCAAGGGTCGAGTAACCATTGAATATAAGGAATTATATTCTAATAACCAAGTCTCGTAGGCCCCATAATGTACTTTGGGTGTACCCCCCCCCCCCCCCGCGATTCCAATTTCAGTTTAACAAGTAGGGAATCGAATATGATTCGGCAGTTACGATCTAAAGACAAACAAGGCCGACACGAAGCACCGACAGCAGATGTCATACTATAAACCACTCTCTTCAACAGAGACCCGAAACGGCAACAGGTATATAACGTCGGTGGCTCGTAAATCTGGCCACCTACGCGACGTCATCTCGCGTCCGATGATTGTTCTGATAGTAGAGTGACATCTGTTGACTCTGCAGTATCTTCCTCGGCCGATCTTATCAAAGGATGTCTTTATCGCTGGTGGATTGTCAACCCTTAGCGAAGTGGTTTTTTATATTTACGTGATAAAATTTTAAGTATACGGTAAAAAAAAAAATTTATTTTACGATCCCTCATTAGAAGATTTATTTATTTCCGGTATGTTTGCAACTACATGCAAGCTGGAATTTTAGGCTGTTTATTTTCATATTTACGCATCACCCCCAAATCATCATTAAAATTTATACTTTGAATACTATGATGAATAAATGTAATGAATAATGGTTTTATAAGGAAACTTTCAGTAGGTTGCGTAGAATGCAAAGCAATAGAAGCAATGGACGGTGATCCCTACAGTGAACTCAGCTAGCTTGTAACCACTCTATACATATGGATTAGGCCTTCGTCGATCAAATTCTAAAATTAAAATTTATTCCTTTCTGTTTCACCGACAGTCTTATTAGGTATGCGAATTACTCAGATCCTGTACGTTGGTTGTGTACCGTAATTCTATCATTTCAAACACATAATTGCATTATAACTAAGATTAATACTTAACATTATAAATTAAAAGTGATTTTACATGTATTAACTTTACATAGCATTAAATTCGAGTCAAATTCTGCCTTGAGTTGACTCTGGCTAAAACTTTTACAGAATTAAAACCGTAAGTAATGGTTACAACAATCGACGTATACAATCAAAAATTAAATTTTAATATAAATAAGGAATATGAATACTTTTAAGCATACAAAATAATGGGCCCGAGCAGAATGAGAAGAAATAGTACTCACGTATAACTTAAAATTCTGAAAATGTCCAACACGTGGATTAAAAAAACTAGTGGATTGAAGAACATTCTTCAATTAGGCTGGAACTTCTGAATTCTCCGATTTTTCAAGAATGACTAAATAGAAAAAAGGGTCGCAATTCGGGCGTAGTTAAGAATGAAGTAATGAATGTAGGAGAGAATGAAAGAGATATGGCAAATACAAAAGGACAGTTATAACAGATGTAGTCCATAGTTGCTCGATCCTAAAAGAACATCATTTTACGTCTCTTCCGAAGGACGGTAAACATAAAAAAATAAAAATAATCCCAGTGCCAACTGCTGGGTTCATCAGGAGTCCACCATCATGAGGAAAATGCTAACCACTACGCCATAGTTGACCCCTGCATCATAAGTTATTGACTAATTATACATTTTTATACAGAGCAGCTCACAATGACCGACATTTCTTGATCTGTTATTTATACGCGACTGTAAATCTATCACGAAAGATATAGCTCAGTACAACTCATCATTGTGTCACATAAAAATTCATGGAAAAGAAAAACAAAATGATAAAAAAAAAAATTGTATGTATAAGGCCAGAAATGATAGGTAATTTGTAATGTGGGATAATCAATAATAAAATTTGCCTTAAGAATAAGAAAAATTCACAATTTCAATAAGTGTGGTCTGACTAATTACAGTTTTTATGAAGAGTTAAGGATCAGGACAAATATTCCAAGGATTCTGAGTCTGACGAATCCAATAAATCATGATGCCTCGGTGACTACTAGATCCAACTTAAATCATGGCAATTTATAGTTTGCTCTCATCACAATGTCTATGACTAACACTCGCCTTCATGTAATGATGTCATATTTTGGTCATGACATCTTGAACTTCATTGATATACTTTTGACATCTAATGTGGAGTGTTATAAAGGTCCAGTAATAAAAAATTAATACTTGATTATTATAACATAGGATTTATGATGTATTTAAAAAAAGGAAAAAAGCACAAACGAATCTCTGGTATTAAATTCGTGGACCAACTATGAAAATCTCAAAGTAGACTTTAAACCGAGAAATTCAGGGCTGTTTCTGTAGTTCAGAGACAAACTGCATGTATAAATAATTGAGGAACATCTCTCGCTCTCAGAATACATCAGAGTTGTTCACACATTTAGTTTCCACTGTGGGCTTTATAAGGGTGATGGCTTGTCTGCAATTAACAAATACCAATATTAGCATTGTTGGCAATAACCACTTCACTAAGGTCTTTTATGTGATTTTATGACTCTTGATTTTGCACAATTATTTCCGAGTTTTATATATATATATATATTATTAGTTTTTTATATATATAATATTTACATTAAAAAATATATATAGCGTTCCGCAGGTAATCCATGGGTGGCTTGTAATGGTGGTAATACAAATAAATGTTACTCCAATAAAATGTTCGTATACCACTAATACCCCTGCAGAGTCTCGAGCCCAGTCTGTGGTAAAAACCGTACTCTTTCTATGACAACGGTTGCGCAGGAAGCTGATTTGTCCGAGTTCGCTCCCAACGACCAGTTTTTTCCCCAAATCAAGGTTACCCAATTTATTGAGTTGTACCAATAGATTCTGCAGATCCTATAGAGTCCATCCATAACTGTTAAAAACCTTAAATAATTTATCTGACTCAGCTGGATTTGAACTCGAAACTTTAAACACAGCATTTCAGCGTTCAACACAATGACCTACCCTGCTACCCAATAAACAATTACAATATAAATTTGTAAAATTTTGACAAACAATTTTAATAATGTGATATTTTAGTTGTATTTCAAATAAA
This sequence comes from Arma custos, assembly GCA_037127475.1. Lineage (NCBI taxonomy): Eukaryota > Metazoa > Arthropoda > Insecta > Hemiptera > Pentatomidae > Arma > Arma custos. Next base: position 82,907,671 of record CM073760.1, on the reverse strand, counting down.
CCAAATGAATACCTAATGCCCTAGTTTTGAGTGAAGAAAAAAAACTTTTGGAAGAAGAATGATTGTACTAAAACCTCGGACATTGCAGAGGTATATATAACTCTTAAGAATTAGAATTTGAGAAATTTTGATTTTACTTTGTTCGATTGAGATTTTAAATGTATAAAAAATATAGATGAAAAAATCTCATAAAATTATTCTGAATTTCTATCAATCTTAGATGTTTTTAAAATCATTTTTAAATGTTATTCATTCATTTCATGATGATATATTCATGAATCGTTATACCTCAAATTTTTAAATGGGAAGGATTTTATATTTTCTTGGGGAATCACGAAGTTTCATTATTTAATATCATAAACCAAGAGAAAATATTTCGTCATATCAACAAATAAATTCTAAACTGCCGAAGTCTATAAAACCTGGATATATAATTAATGAATCTTTACCTTACTATGTCACTTTAGGTAGTCCAATTAATTTAAAATTTCATAAAAGTCGGACATTAAATTAAGCTTGACAGTTAAGGGGGGACAAACTCGTTCTCGGTTCACCGTTATTCTTAATCTTTACAATATTAGCAGTTAAAAATTAATGCTTACACACACATTTAACCTTACTTATGATTTATTCTAGTGTTTAATTAAACATAGGTGATAAAATACGAGCTGTTGGCTCCACTAATGATATGGTATGTCTAAGTAAAATAAAGAACTGTTAAACAACAGCAAAATGAAACTGGTAATTTCGCGGTGCAGAAAATAATGAGGTAATGTTCATTATTAGTTACTAGTCACTAAATTGTTGAATAGTGCGATTGATAATCCGGAAAAATTATACCTTAATAATAAAAAAGAAAGTAAAGATATAAGTATAAATAATTTATTAAATCAAATAATAAAAAAATGAAATATTTCTCTTGCTAGTGATTGGAAAGAAAAGGGTGAATGCGTTGGTTACAGAATAATCCTCTTAGCGGCTCCATCACATTCTCTTGGATACTCTCTCGATATTGTAAAAGTAATAATAAATAATAATAACTTTAGTTCTAATTATTTATAAACACTCGTACACATTTATGAACAATCTTGAAAAAGTTTTAAAAAATATAAAAATTAAAAATAATGAAATTAATTTAATTTAGTGAAAAATGTAAACGTTTTGGAATGAAATAAATTACTTGTACTGAATAAACTAACTTATAAGAAAAAGGAAAAAAAGAGCAAGTTATAAATTTCTCCTAAGGTCTATTAATTGCGATAAATGTTTATCAATGAACCCAATAAATGTTTATCTGGCTGGCCAGTTGAATTAATATGAAAAAAATCTTCCTTATCTGACTCGATGTAGATTTTCGACGGCGGAGCGATTGAAGATGTCGATACGGCAGCTGTCCTCACTTCGGCAGGGCGAGCGAGACGTCAAAGAAATTTTCCTCGGCAGGGCGAGCGAAAATGTCGAGATAAAGACCAGGTCGATTTGCTGAGGTCGAATCGACGGTGAGACTTTAATTGTACTAACTGCAGGTGGTCAGCGAATTAGTCTATCTTCAAGTCCACAAATACAACTACTCTTGTTTATAATGTGCACTCTCTCGGGCTAACACTGTCTGGGTTGATACAGACGGAATAAACAATAGCCTATCTAATAACTTTGGGTAGGGACGTTACTAGATTACATAATAGATATAATTGTATTCAATGATATTTTGTTATACTTCTTGCTTTATTTTATACTCACTGCCTCCTTAGACTTAAACAGCTTATGTTAATGTTTATAATTCTGTAACTCGGAGGTTTAGGCATATTATTATTAACATTATGTAATGCCTCACTAACATTACTGAAGATCAGTTTGGTACTTTTTAATTAATGTAGTTAACCTAAAAGATTTATGTTTGAGTGGAAAATAGTTGCCTGAATAATTCTATTGATGGATTGAATTTGCCAAGGGGTGCAGTCAATGATAAAACGAAATAAGCAGAACTTATTTAATTTTGCTAACGTTTCGAACTACCCTTTAGGCCTACTTTAGGGCAAATAACGGGAGCCTTGGCTGTGGTGACTTGTCAAACTAACATAAATCAGTTGACAAGTGTTAGTTTGACAAATTACCACAACCTAGCCACCCGCTATTTTACCTGAAGATGGCCTACACCGTAGGTCGAAACGTTAGCACAATTAAAAAATAAGTTCTGCTTATATTGTGTTATCATTGACTGCACCGCCTGACCAATTCGATCCATTTTTATAAAGATTTTTACAATATCTTATATATCTACAGAAAATGAAGAGGTGTAACTATAAATTTGTACTAATGCTAAATTAGTGAAGTATGTGCAAATTATCCTATTCCTTCGAGGTATAGATACGTCCGTTAAATTAAATAATTAAAGTGATGACGCTTTGAATATTTATCTGGCAAAGGAGATGTTTTTACACTTTCAACTTTATTCATAATCCAAGTCTATTCATACACTTTATTGATAAAAACATTTTCAATAAAACATGTTCGCTAAAGACATCTACTTTTAAAAAGATAAGAAATAAACCTGTTGAACCTCCTGAGGATCGTTGCCGAAGGACATAGGCCAGGAGCAGTAAAGATTTTAATTTATCGCCAGTCTACTTGCCTCATAATTCTGGCGGCGAATGAATAAAGTCCTCTCGGAGATCCTGAAATATAAATGTAGAAATTGACACAGGTAATAAACGTCAATTATTGAGCATTTTATGATAGTTTCGGCGAGGGTGGTAGATGTTTTAATTGGGTGTAGTTCGGAAATCCAAAACATGCTGCACACGGTTCTTGGTGAAATAGCATTTTTATACTTCTGGGACCACTAAGAGCTTTATGGCTCAATTTGCATATCCATATGTTTTATATGTTTTAATTAGTATATTTTTTGATTTATTGTTTATTGATTTTGTAACGTTTATGGATTATTTTGCAAATATTTCTTTTAAAATAATAATTACATGGTATTTACACTCCTAAGTTCAGAATAGATTAATTATTAGCACTACAACTCATGAAGAGCTCTACTTATTAGAGACTGTACGTTTTCAACGGCAACGATTGTATAGGGAGATGATTTTTCCAAGATCACCCTCAACCATCAAGTTTTCCCCCACTTTATGGAGACTGTGTGAGCCTCAGGAGGGTTTTGAGATCCCTAAAGCTACGTCCACACTTTGAGACATTTGCTAGGCAATAGACGAGACAAACCTTAGTCCGTCTCAGCAACGGTCTAAGCAACCGCCTCAGCAACGGTCTAGGAGCAGCCGGATTAGTCTTGTCTAGCGTCCACACTACTATTTCAGTTTCTAGACCAATCTTAGTCAATACACCATGAAGACTATGCATGCATTGCTTGGTGAAAAATGAGTTCTTGTTTTATGCTTATTAAAAATGAAAGAATGCGAAAACGTAAACGTTATTAATAAAATAAATAAAATAAAATATGGCAATACGTTATTAATCCACAAGTACTGAAATAGTTTTACTTACGCTATTACACTGGTGTTTGGTCATACGGTTTACCTAATTTAAAAATTCATTAATAAATACAAAATAAAACACTTTTATTTATACTTTTTAGTTATTACATGTATCAACCTTCTTGCATTTCCCAAAATCAACGAATAAATGATATTTTTTCAAATTTTAGTAAAAAAAAAATAAATGCGATAAATGAAGGAATGGTGAAAAAAACCTATTTTAAATCTTGTGTATTCATGAAAAATTAGTGCAGCGTACACGCGTTTCTCAAAAAAAAATATTAAAAAATTACAATAAAAATTAAATAAACATGTTATATATGGTAGAACGGAATTTTTACATACAGCTTCTCAAGAAACTCAGAAAAAATACAAAATTACATTTTAAAAGTGACAAGATACATAAAATTATACTTTACGGTTTATTTGGAACAATTAATCGGTATCACAGATAATTGCATTTAGCACAGCTTTCACGTCCAAAGCATTATTCAATTCAAAAAAACTTTTTTTCGGCAACAATGACATAAAATAAGATAGCGCACTGAAATAAAATAAATATGTTCAAGAAACATAAAAGTAAAAACAGATGCAATGTTTAAAGGTCACGCTTATCTGGCATATAAAACTCTAACTTCAGTAATAGTTTAAATAAAGTGTAAATTCAATTTATATGCTAGTTTAAATTGCCAATGAATTGCCAATTTTATAGTAAATAATTAAAAATAAAATATTTTTAAGAAATGAATTGAATGGACGCGCGTATTCCTGAGATACAAAACCTTTTTTTAACCTAACTATTTATTGTAGGAATTTTTGGTCAAGACTGTGGTAGGATTTGGTCGAAAGAAGAAAGTTTATTCTCGAGAAAATCAGAAAAAATACAAATTTACATTTTTATTACATTACATTTGCTTTTGTTAACGGCGGCTTCAACTCCACTTATGATTTTCTCTACCGGTATGAATCTCATTTCAGTCCTGAGGAAGTCAGCAGCATGGCTGGCGAAGCGTTGGCGAAAAATTTAGCAACACAGTCTAAACCAGTAGAAACCAATAAAGTCTTTTGTAATTAAATAATTTATTAGCCACGTCTGGATTTGCACCGCTCTCTATATAAATATGAATACAATAATAAATAAATCTGTACAAGTATGGCTTCTAATCACATACCCCACAGATTTAAATCCTCTTGTTACTACAAAATGAGAGGACTTAAATGCTTGTTTAAAGAAATGGTTATTTATTTGTTATTATTTATCTTTGTATATTGTACATTTTATTAAAACTTAGTTCTATTGTCGGAAAAAATTCACCTATAGATTTTCATGATTCAATATAAATTTCAGTAGCACTGTAAATAAAATACGTTTATGTAAAACATAAAAAAAATAATCGATTGATGGATTTATTCGCACAATAATTAAAATCATATATTAATTCGTAGCTAATTAGAACACAATAATAGGTGGTAATTAATTGTTTAATGATTGTACAAAGCAATCCACCTCCAACAAGATGAAAGTGATGTTCATACACCGATCATCAAGTATTTTGTTATCAGTGCAATCAAGTCTTTTATAATAAAAATAAAGCAGCTAATGCGGGCAGAGTGGTGAGTCTCATCTGTAGATACCAAGTTCGAGATCGGTTGTGGCAAAATTTATTAATTAATTAATTAATTGATTACTTTATAAAATTGATTATTTGTATTCTGTTAACAATTGTGGGACAACCCACTGGGATTTGAAGACCCTTCCAGGGTTCATTCAGCTTCTATAAAGCTTAGAAAATCATTTTCTTGCAAAACCATATAACCGTAGGCTTAGGAACAGTACAGCATGGGTCATATTCTGAAGACAAGGTTGTAGATTTTTTTTATTGTTTATTGAAGGTATCAAACCTGTTCTACTCAGACTTATTGTACATTAATATCACACCTCCATTTAAAATTGACGACAAGATACAATACACCCTCGACAAGGACTAACGTGATGAATAGACTATGAATTGAGTAACTTATATAACAGAATCGGTTTCCATTAAGATTCTAGACACTAATGCATGTAAGAACGTCTCCATTTGCCAATAAAACACTCATTTTATTTCTATGTAATGTAAATGTATGGGAGTAGTTTATGTAATGAACATATATAAGGAATGCTTACAGCTATTTATTAGAATGAACCTAGAGGAATGTAAATAAAGAATGCACGATTCGTTATGCGCTTGCATTAGCAGTTTTCTTCCCGCCTTTCCTAATTAGGATTATTGCATGCTAGCATATTTAAATTCTTCTTTAGTACTTTTTGATTATTTCAGCACATTGATAGCTAGCAAATAAATTAGTGAAATATATATAATATATTTCAGATAAATTATTCATATTTTCTTTAAATTTATTTTAAATACTTTGAGAAAATTTTAAGTCAGTAGAGATCATTGAACTTCTAAATATATTCACGGGATAAGAACTCAATGCTTTTACACCCCATCTATCCTATTATATCCTAATGATTTTTAAAGATAAATAATTTTATAAACTATATGCTTATAATTTATATGAATTTTTTTAAAGAAACAATGTGATCGAAGCTAAATTACAAAAAAACTTAAATAAGTAACTTTAAAAAAGCAAAACATGTTTTGTATTTATTTTTGTACCGAAGGAAAAGTTACTGTAAATATATGAGTCGTGATTGTACTAATTTTAAATACAAAAGTATTAACTTATTGAACAATTAAAATAATTTGTATTATACTTTAAACAAATCCTTATTGGTCCATATGATTTTAATTATATTTGCAATAAAACGAATAAGTAAAAACTATTTAATTAAATATGAATTAAGAATAAAAATAAATTAGTTTAATAAAATTCATACATTTGAACTATAATTAAATTGATTATGATTGGGACTGTTTTTTATCCAATCATTAAAAATAGAGTTATTGTATGTAACGTTTTGTCCAAATCTAGCATTGTTCATAGAAAATGTTTATATCTGCATTAAAATGATAGTAAAAATTGAAAAATCTTTGCTAATGCCGTTCCTCGGATGGGACGTAAAATGTCGGTGCGGGAACTTGGCTCCTCGGTAAAAATCCATGTCCTTATTATAAGTTGATACACAAAATTCAGGACTCTCATCGTAGCATCGTCTGATTATCCATAGTGCCATTAAAGTGGCATTAATTTAAACAAGCAAACAACAATTATAATATATATAAAAATAACGATTGTAGCGTATTATAATAATTTAAAAAAAACTGAATATATTTTATTTATCTCTGTTAAGAAGTCTAAACATATTGTCAAGACTATTATCCCTGCAATTAATTAACAAACAATTTGTTTAAATTTTTTGATTTTAAAGAGAAAAGATATGCCCCGGGTCGGGATTCGAATCCGGATCCTCTGTCTCTCCGTGAGGATCTCTGTCACGGAGAGACATAGGATCCGAGTTCGAATCCCGACCGGCCGGGGGCATATCATTTCTGCTTAAAATAAAAATATTTAAAAATCAAAACAATTGACCAAAAATTATAAATTTGTTTAAAAGTTTGAAGAGCCCTGCTAACATTGTTTGTAGGAATGAAACTTGCTTTGGTAAGAAAATTAGTAATAGCTTCATATCATCAATTTAAGTTGATATAAGCTCTTTATAGTGCCCCATAAAAAAATCTGTTCTGGACAAAGTCTATTCCTAACTAAAAACCTGAAGACTTGTGCCATCAAGGCAACTAACCCGATCTGTAAGCATTCCTTCCTCCAAATAAAATACTGATGATGACCCACGATGAGCAGCCGCAGCTGGAAGCAGGCCTTCATGACACCGGGTACGAAGTGGTGCGGGCCGAACAACAAGGCACGGACGTACGACGATCTGGGAACGCAGTGGGAGGCGGACCGCTGCTGCAGGAAGCACGACCAGTGCCAGAGGTACATCCTCGCCCTCTCCCACGGCTACAGCAACTTCAACTTCAGCCCCTTCACGCTGAGCCACTGCACCTGCGACAGGAGGTAGGTCTGTCACCTTAAGCTTCATTACATCTACTATTTTTTATTCTCGACCAAAGAGTCTCGCGAGACTTTGTAAAACTGGAGTACTATGCCAGTTTAATAGGAGCCCAAACGCAAAGGTCGTTTAATTGTTGAGGCAATAAGCAAAGAATCTAACTTACCTATACTTTTTTTAAATAAGAACCTGACCTCTTTTCTCTGTTATATGAGGAGGAAATGGATTTTGATTCAAATGCAAAGTATGGAATGTGAAAAAAAACTTTAATGCTTTTTTTATCTGTAACGGTTGCTTTAGTATTGATAATTGAGTTAAAATTCATGTACAGTCATATGTAACGCGAATAAACGACGTATAATGACGTAGGTAAAATAAATCTATATTTACTATATGCCCTGAATTTGAATAAACCTTTAAACAGTTTTTTCACTGTCTAAAAAAATAATAATTTTCACTTCAGATCCTGAAAGCCTGTATCGATGATAAATGTAACACTACTAAAGATCTACTAGATGATCATGGAGAAAAATGAACAGAAAGAAACTTCATTCAAATTTGCTAGATGCGCAATTGCGCAGGTGCAAATAAAAAAAATTTTTTTTTTTTTTTTTTTGATTATTTTATTGAGTTGTACAACTGTAATACATACAACTAGTACAATTGCTATGAGAGTAAATAATACATGATAGGACATGTAGAGATACTACCCACTGGCTGCACTCTAATAAAGTTCTATAATAGAAGGTCCCGAGGCCATCTTCTCTTCAGACGCCTAGGAGGATTGTCCGGGATGGAATTGGATGCAAGGATGGAAACTAGTGGGTTTAAAGTTTATTGTGGAATGATAGGTATCTGGAATGGGCTAAATCGGTAACATATGGAACGTTAAGGTCATTATGGATGGTTTTATTTGTGACAAAATAAGGAGCGTTTAGGATTTTGCGAAGGATTTTGGATTGCAAGGATTGGATACGAGAGGAATTCGATGGTTTGGTGGAGCCCCATAGTTCAATTCCATAAGTCCATATAGGCCTTATAACAGTCACATAAATAAGTCTTTTGTAATTGATCTGAAGCTTTGAGCGCTTATCCAGTATGTGTTGAAGTAGTCGGAAACGTCTAGCTGTTTCTTGTCTTTTCAATCTTGTGTGAGGGTTCCAAGTAAGACGCTTGTCTAAGTAGAGTCCCAGGTAGCGAATCTGTTCAACAGGGATAAGTGGAGTACTATTAAAGAATACAGTAGGACAGGAAGTCATGGGTTTTCGACGAAGGGTAAAGGTAATTTGATGGGACTTGCTGGGATTGATTTTAATTCTCCAATTCCGACACCATTCTTCGAGGTTTGATAGGTGTAATTGAAGGGATTGGGATGCAATATATGGGTCGTTGTTAACTGATAACACACATGTGTCATCAGCATACGTGGAGATGAAGGTGTTAGGATGGGTTGGAATGTCAGCTGTATATACTGTGTAAAGGATAGGACCGAGGATGCTACCTTGAGGAACGCCAGCAGACTGGGAATAGAGGGATGAGTAGGAACCTTTATGACTTACTTTAAATGTTCTGCCAGTTAGAAAGGAGCGGATGATTAAAAAGTATGTAGGAGGAAGGAATTGTCGGATTTTGTAAAGGAGACCTGGGTGCCAGACTCGATCAAAAGCCTGTTCTACATCGAGAAAGGCTCCTGTGCAGTACAATCTACGCTCCAATGCAGAGGAGACAACATCCACCACACGATGACATTGCTGGATAGTGGAGTGGGATGTTCGGAAACCAAACTGGTGGTCTGGGATTATGCGGTTACTATCTAGGATGGGATAAATACGTTTTAGAATGAGTTTTTCGAGGATCTTTCCCATTATGGGTAAGAGGGAGATAGGACGATAAGAGGATGGGAGTTCTGGAGGCTTTTTGGATTTTGGGATCATTTTTACTATAGATAGTTTCCATGTATCAGGAAAATAGGTAGTACGGATTACAGAATTATATATGTATGTGAGGAATAGGATAGCCTTTCGAGGAAGGGATTTTAGGATGTGAGCTGTAATAAGGTCATGTCCAGGAGCCTTACGGGAAGGTAAACTATGAATAATATTGGATATTTCTGACGGATGAAAAGCCTTAGGTGGCAGAGACATTTGGAGTGGGATATCCAGTTCTGCTTCAATACACTCAATGTGAATAGGGTTGAGGATATCAGGGTGTGGATTAAATGTTTTGAAGAGGTGTTGAGCGTATATGTGAGATTTTTCTTCATCAGATCTGGACCAAGTTTGATTTTCAGTAAGGAGAGGATGATTAAAATCTTTGAATTTAAGGATCTTTTTGGCGGTCGTCCATAGTGATTTGTTAGTAGTCGTAAGATTTTCAGTCACACTAAGTAAATTTTGGATTTTGAAGTTTCTAATCTCCGTTTTCAGTTTGTTAGTCAGTTGGGTGTAATACGTTTTATCTGATGGGTAACGAGTCCTATGCCACTTAGATCTTGCTCTGCGTTTTTCGCTTAGCAAGATGCGAAGGTGCTGTGGCAGGTTAGTCTGTTGTGTGATATTATTTCTGTTTATGGTAGTGTTATCTCTTATACTTTGTGTTATTGTTGCTGTAAGTATTTCTATTGCGCTGTCAATGTCTTGTTTAGTTTTTAGTGGAATCCGTAAGTCTAGTTTGCTTTCCAAATCGTTATTAAATTGCTCCCAGTTAATTCGTCCTGTAATCAATGAAGGAGAGGAGGGCTTAGGAATGAAGGTTGAGTGTAATGAGAGCAGAACTGGACTGTGGTCTGAGGAAAGGTCATCCAGGGATTTGATTAATACATGGGAAGGAGAAATCTGGGATGTGACAAATATATCCAGGAAAAAAAAAAAAAAAATTAAATAATAATAATAAATACTAAAGATCTTGAAGAAAAAAGTTACCGTATTTCTGAAAATAAATGAAAGATAATGTAAAACTGGGCTTCAAATCCCTTTTGTCTATCCCGATAGGTAGCGGCATAAACATAATGTACAGTATAAACATAATTATCTAAGGTCACAGAGAATTACAATGTTAAGTATCAATATTTTCCTTCATATCTACGTCTATTGCGATAATCTTCCAAGTCTTCTGCATTTTGTTAAGCCTTAACTGAATTTTCCCGAGGTATACGAATATTTTTTGTAGGTCGGAGGGGGTTTTGCTCTCCTTTAGGGGTTTCCGTCCAAAACAAACCTGACGGGTTATTACTCCCGACACGATTACAAATACCTTTGTAACCAAATTGGAAGGGTGCACTCAAACTGACACCGAAGCAGTAAAGATATCGCTAAGGTAGCCATCACGAATTCAATTTCGAGATACAGGTGAGAGAACCATTTTTTCCGATCATCCAAATTTCAGGAGGACTATTTTTTCGACTTATCAACTTAAACCCTGTACTAGAATTGAAACAATTGAGAAATTAATTGCTGGTTATTTCTGTTGATAATGACGCGATTATATGGTTTTAATTTTTAATTTAGTAGGCCATTTAATTTTTAAAAATAGTATTTAAATCGAGTTGATAAATCTTTTAAACTAAGATATCATAAATCTTGGATATTTATCGTTTGTGAAAAACTATTTAATTATAATCATTCATTTTAACAGAAGTTTTAATCATAGATATCTCACCGAGATAAACATATATAGTATTATTGATATTTGATTATTTCCAATTTATACATTAGTTTACGTATGGTTAGTATTCTATCTAAATACCTTCCAAGTCGGGGTCGTTTAATTAGCGTATCTGCCGCCAAAACAGGTTCTGCCTCGCAAAAACTGTTGATGGCGCCGTTGGGGATGGACCTGCGGAAGACATCTGTTGGCTTGGACTTGTTCCAATATCGTCGGCAGGGGTGTCTTTAATCTTAATTTATTCAGAAGGGACAAATTTTTTTTTTTTTATTTTACTACCGAGCCATAATTGGGTGACTTTATTCCATTTTTTTTATTGATTTAATTAGATTATTCATTTTGGCATTTGTTTAGGAACATGATATAAGAAAAATAATTTTCTTACAAGCTCATTTGATTCTCGATTAACATATCATACTTAATTTACAATCTCGTTTACACCCCCCAATTATAACTCTTGAATATGCCATCAAGAGAATTGCAAAAATTAAGTTAAATTAACCTTATATTATCCAATACGCAAATGTTGCAGTTATTTCAATAATATCATTATTGAATTATCTTATTCTTCACCTTGTCCTCCTTGACAAATTTCCTTCACTTTGATCGACCGAAATAACTCTCCTCCATGTTCTCACCCCTAGGAGCCTAAGTTCTACTTCCACACCGTCCAGCCATCGCAGTCTAGGTCTGCCTTTACCTCTTTCTATTTATTCCATCTGGACGTCCCTTCAAGAGCAGCTTTTGGAGATTTGTTGTATCTATTCTATGTATTCTTGCAATTGTAATACAATACATCACGTAGGGTTTTCCATTTTGGTCCTTAGTTCGAAACAGAAACTAAAAAAATAAGCTTAGTTATTAATAAGGAAAAAATTAAATACTTAAGGCCACTAAAAAAGACAATTTTAATGAAAGAAGAACGTAAGGATTTTGATACGCAAGCGAAATCTCTCAGCCTTTAGGCCTTTTAAGTGCCTTGGTGGAATCGCGAAGTTATTATCTGGAGAACATAAAAGCACGAATAACTGCGGGCAGATTCATCTGTTTTCTCTGGAGTTCATAGTCTTTTGACATCAAACGGCAAGATAAGCGGTCCGCAATTAATATCAAGTATTTAGTAGTAATTTTTTTTTTTTTGTAAGATGAATAAAATGAGCAAGTACCCAATCGCACAACAATAATAATTAACAACATTACTATGTATACACCAAAATATACAAAGTTTCTAAATATAACAAAATGAAAAGTATTCTCGTAGTTTTTAGCTTAAAATGGGGTTGTAATTTAAGCAATGACTTCTTATCAATCCTATTCCTGATTTATCTACTTTTCAATGATTTACTCAATTCCGCTTCCATAAGTACAAGTAATGAATATATCATTTTTATTTATTTCAACTTATTCAATTATCGGTTACTCAGTAAAGAAACTAACTGAGAATGCCTACTTGTTCACGGGGTAACAGAGCCATCAACGTCTTCGGTACTCCTTGATACTCGAACTGACATAAAGAGCCTCCGTGACTCAGCTCCCAGTACCGCACGTCACTCGCAGACCAGCTTTCATCCGACTATCTCCTGTCTATCTTGCACGAGCATAAGGGAGTTCTTGTGTCCTTCCAGGAGTGTGGGCTGAGGGCTACTTACCTTAGACCCGATATTCTGAAATCATTCCGAAAGCGTGGACATCAGGGTGAATTCACTCATGTACTGTCCATTTATTCCCATAGTAGTTTCAATAAGCTTTTATTGCTCTTGTAATATTAAGAAAATTGTTTTGGTAACTGTATCAATGAAACAAACATTCTGAAATTCTTTTTAATTAACATTTAGTCTCCTGAAAGTAACAGTACCTACTAATATTTGAAACATGGTAATATTGCAATCTGTTTTGTTAAGATTTTCGGGAAAACTCTATCGAGTTCTTCAACTATCAAATCAAAGGTCTACCCGATACTCCGTTAAATAAATTGACAGTAAAAATCTTTAATCCTCTTCCTGAAAATTTCCTAGTTACACGTCTGGATGTTTACTAGGAAAAAAATATAGTAAAATTAAATACTGGTAACTATTTATTGCAGATAAATAGTGCTCCTTCCATTACATTTTATGTCCATTTTATAATAGAAGGGTCCACTACTAATAAGGTTAAAAAAAATTGTTGCTGCTGCATCAAAAGTCTAAGTTGCTACGATTCATTAATTTCGTTTTCACGATTTAATTGATTAATTCTAATAAATCAAAACTCTTTGATTTTAAAGAATATTTTATTTCGTCTGGCATAATCATTAATCTATTAACTAAACATTGTAAGCTGTGTAACCAGTAATAACTGAGTACCAAACACAATATTAGTGATATTAGTATCGGGAAGAGGTAGTCAACTTAATCATAAACCACTTTTCGACTAAATATTAAACTCAGTTTTAGTCGTGAAAAAAATGTCTTTAATATATAAAAATAAACTGTTATGTTTTATTCGTGTTATGCCCGTGCTAAACAATTAATATTTATTACAACTATTTAATATAAATCTCAACACCAGAATATATAAATTCAATCTCAACAATTCAATAAATTATATACTTCATAAGCTAATACAGTATGTAGAGCACGGCTCATTAAACATTTACAGAACATATATCCTGGGCTTTCACTTTAATAACGCAGTATATGATGCCTGTGGTTAATGCAAGTGATAAAATTTAATGGGAAGATCATTAACATTTAATTACCATGTCGTCATGACAATTACCTTATATAAATATATAGTAATTTACAACTTAATAACCTAATCAACTGACAAGCATATATTCCGTTACGGCTATAGATATCGATTGTATAGTTTACAAGCGGTCTATAAAGTCAATTGCTATATATATATGTTTATATAATATAATATATTGCCTAATAAAACATGATCTCAGCCAAGCCAATATCAATTTTCTTGTTCACGCTATCAGGAAATTGACGAGCAACATAACTAATGTATTTAGTATCATTTTACAGACTTCCTCACTGCATATATATTTAGTAGTTCACAAAAATAAAAGGAGTTAGTTGAGAAACATAAGTCACTGCTTGATATTGAATTCTTTCTCACACCCACACAAGGAGTCAATCCGAACCTAAAGATATACCTAGTCTGACCATTTAGAAAACGGCCTTTTTCAGAACCGCATGTGGGGCTGAGGACGAGTGGTGGTGAGAATGAAATTCCAAAAGAATCAAAAACACAATAATAAGTCAAAAATGAAATCCAAGGGTAGCCCGGTCGAATGCAAAACATCAATAATAACTCTAAGACATAACATTATGAGAAAAATGGGTCACAGTTAGGACAAAGGGGGAGTGATGAAAGCTAGATTGTCGAGGAATTGGCTTGGTTTATCAATGCGCAGCCCAGAGGTTACTTTTGCGCAGGTTGGTTACTAAATTGTCAGACAATAGCTAACGTGGAAAATAAACATACTCAGTGGAAACCATACGGGGTAATTTAAGTCCATAACTTGCCAGAAGAAGAATTAATCACCTAAGATAAATGAATTGTAATGAATATGAACTCAAACCATTTTTTGTTGTTGTTTTTTTGCAACAGGAATGTATTTTTTACTCTATAAGCAATATGTTTTTTTTTTAGATTTTATTGGAATGAAATATGGAATTGGTAGTTTTATAGATTTTTACAAGTTAAGTTGTGTTTGATATTATTATTCTATAAATACAAATATGGATACATTTCTTTGTAGAGACGTGTATAATCTGTATAAATTTTTTTACGGCATTGAGTATGGTAGCCTCTTGCTTTATAGATATTGTAAATACTCATTCTCCTTACAACTGCATCTTGAGAGAATGCGATAGAATAATGTATCATATGTGCTATGCATGTCGAAGGCATTCTTTGTCCATAATTATTCATCTGCCCATGTAATGAATCCGAGGTCACCGAAGAACGGGGAGCTGATGAGGATGCCAGGCACCCTCTGGTGCGGAAGAGGGTTCTCGGCGAGCCGCTACGGGCAGCTGGGGCCCTTCTTGGAGGCGGATCGGTGCTGCCGCCGCCACGACACCGCCTGCCCCCACTACATTGCCGCCATGAGCCATGGCTACGGCCTCTACAACTGGAGGCCCAGCACCCTCATGCACTGCTCCTGCGACAGGAGGTAAGTCTGGAGCAGGGGATTTTTCAATGTTGAGAAAAGCAGTAATTAGCCATGCCAATGGGATGAACTAGGAGAAAATCAAAACTGGAAGTGGTTGAGTTTCAATAAACGGTCGCAGTTACTATTTTCCAATTGAACCTATGGTTGTCAAAAAACTGTTCTTTTGTAAAATATATTCTTCATGACTACTTTTCCCATGTCCATGCAACTCTTCCCCTAACACCTTTACTGGGATATCTGTCACCAATTTTGGCTCCATAGAAGAAAACTTTGAAAACTTTACAATTCCAAAATGCAGCTCAATTAAAATATGATGCTCGTGAACAACTATAACTAATTTTTATTTATTGTATCAAATTTATTATTTGTAGGAAATACCTTCACTATGATACAGTTCAATTACCTATAATCCTAAAGAAGAAAAATACAAGTGTAATATACGTTAAAGTAGTGGTGTTCATGAGATGGACGATTAAATGCATTGGATTAGGTTCATTCGATTCCTCATGCAGACAGCATTTATCATGTCTCCGTGCTAAGACTTGCCAATAACTCACCTCAAGTCTGGTATGCGTTTTCTTGGAGTTAAAGTCTCCGATAAATTCCCGATTCCCATTCTGCAGTCTCAACTAGCTTTTTATTATCTCGGCATTGTATGGTATAACGTAAAGCATAACGTCATAGTTTTAGATATTTCTTGTATTTCTGGAATTTTAACGAACCACGATAAAAAAAACAAAAAACGGTACCTCTTGAACCAATGAAAAGCCTAGTAGAAACGGCATTGCTGCTAGCCAAAGGCTGTACTGGGACGTGGTTTGTTCGAAATCACACTGGATCGTCAGGGTGAATTTGCACCACCCAATTTTGCAAGAGTAATAATTTTATAGAGGCTTGATGAGCAATAAGAGGTTCTGTAGATCCTAAAGCGTCCATTCGTGGTTGTTAACAGATCAAATGATTTATCTGCCACAGCCAGATTTGAATCAAGAACCTTAAACATAAGAACTCAGCACTGTACTCTGCTCCCCAAATAGTAAAATAGTATTTATAAATTAACATGTCTAGAATTTATTTAATTTTTTTTACGAGATGTATAATCGAGACATCGTTAACATTTTTTCTATTTGATTTCTATATCAATGAAATTAATTAAAGTAATTTAAGGTTAAAATACCCATGTACTATCAAATGTTCAGTCTAGCAAATGGAATGTGTACTTTTGAAAAACAAGAAAAGAGAAAAACAAAAATAGGCGAAACCAAAAATTCGTCGGTAAACTCATAAATATCGCTCTGAAAAAAATATCCTAATGAAATATATCTTACCTAAAAAAAATGTAAGCAATAGTGGTGACTGTTAACGCGCATGAATTCACAAAATAGTAACAGAGTATGCACTGTAATATTATTGTGTCACATCGTGGCATAGTCGTAGATTTACTGCGTTAATAAGAGATTTGAGCCTTTTAGCAAACGTTACAGTTAATACAATAAATGTTTTATTCCACAGAAAGCAATAGTTAATTAAACACTCATTGGATAAACCATGATTTTATTAATGTAGACAATTTTTTATAATTAGATTATATATTTAAAGGTTCTATTATTGGTCAAGGTCAGTTCAATTCATCTCATCAGACCAGAGTTATCGCGTTTACGTCACCCATTTTTATTCTATTTCGATTTTTTCATTTAGTCTGATGTGATTTTTATTTCATATTACAAAATGAAATCTGATTTTCTAAACTTCTTTTTTTTAATTAAGAACATATTAGGAACTATGGATCTTATTTATTTATTACTTTTTTACAATGACCCACTAATCATTACGTTTATTTTACCTGTTCTTTATATTACTTATTTGTATTTCCCCCCTGAAAGATGAGCATTTATAAATATTTGGGTATATAATTATCTACTGTTGCTTATATATTAGGTAAATCGCTACCATGCATAACATTGAACATGAGATCTCACTTGACAGATGGAGAGGATATATCCGTCGGAGGCGTGGCTTACACACGTATCCATGGTAACACTTCTTTAGGGCGTGGCCCTTTCCAGCCCTTCCGTTGTATTCCTCTGTGATTCTACCCTTATTTTGTTACTAAATAGATAAAAAAATATCCACTTAAGTAATTATAAATTTTGGATCTAAAATGTCTAGATATTATTATATATTACTTTATTGCTAACTTTTAGAGTATTATTGCATAGACTTATGTCAATACATAATAAGTATTTTCATAGTAATGTTTTATATATAATAGGTATTAATATATTTATACTTTTACCTGTACCACTATAACCCGTTTACGAGTCTGGGGTTCAGTACATGGTAGAGACTGTATTGTTTCATGGGCACCTGTTCTGCAAGAAGGTGACTTGTCCTAGATCACGCTCAACTGTCAGATTTTTCCCTTATTTTGGGTACCCTATTTTTATAACATTTTACAGAGGCTGGGTGCACCCCAGGAGGTCCTAGATTCCATATGATCCATCTCGGGCTGCAAACAGAATAAATAAAAGTCTTGCCTGCAGCGAGATTTGAACAAGGATTTCCGGCGTGGCAACTCAGAGTTCTACCACTGAGTCACTCCGCTCCCTTTATATACTTATAATATAGATAACTATTTACATTAGTATATCAGTAGATCTGATCTTCCTATATGGATTTTAAGGTACGGTTGTTGAGGACATCATTCGATAAACGTGGGTATTGTAAAACATGGATGGTCATAATTATATTCACAATCCAAGCATATTTTTCTTGAAAGTAAAATAAATACTTTAATAAGTACAATTTAATTTAACATAAGGAGAGATGATAATGAAAACAGGATGTATTTAAATTAAAACAGATATTTTCAATCGTATTGATAAATTCGAAAAGGTTTGGAATTTCAAAAAATCTTTCTTATAAGTAATTTGATGAGTACTTGGAATTAAAATGTAAACTAGAATGCAACTTAAAAAAAAAAAAAAAACTAAACTTCAAGCCTTTAAACTCCTGAAAAATAAATATTCAGAGGGCGTTGAGACATCATATTTCATGTATCATTCTGGATATTGAGCGTTACTCCAAGATGCTGAATAAAATACTTAGCTACTTCTTATTCTTTAGTCTGTTTGGATTGTTGATATAAGATGTACATCATTATTAGTGTGAAAATTTAGGGTAGGTATGCCCTGTTGATGTCTTTAACTGACAAACCGTTCACTGAATAATTATTTTTCAGTAATTTGGAGATTTTAGGCGTGGAACTTTCAAATTGTCGAACAGTATTCTAATACTTTACTCTAGCCCTTTTGAGTTTACGATTGTTTCTACTAAGATTTCATTATAAAACTATTTAAAAAAAAATTATAATTTATTAACTGAAATTTACTATTGTATTATAATAACAATAGAATGGTATGTTATGGTATGAAGTAAAGACATGACTGCTGAGTCTACTAGCAGCACGCTTAAATTATTTTAGAGACTTTTAGAAACTTCTTGTTTGGCATTTGTTAATGTCTTAACAACATGGATGGCGAAACAAAGTACATAAGTAAATATACTTTTATGGATTAAGAGTAAATATAAACACAACGCCTTGTTTTCTCCCCTCTGTCCACAGACTCTCAGAACTAACCCACAATAAAAAAAAAAACAGTTAAAATATTTATTCCTGACGTTATTAGATCTGAAGAAATTGGTTATTAGATCTTTGAAATCGTATTAGAGTGCCAAGATCTAGGCTGTAGATCATAATAGATGCTCCTCAATTACTACTTTCTGGATAATTAAAAATTATTAATGTCAGTAAATAAAAAATAATAGTAGAAAATATTTATTTGAGAAATTATACTACGGGATTTGGCACATAATGCACTATTTGAACATTTGAAAACCTCCCCTAAGGGATTCACGTGGAAGTATGTACGGAGAAACCTCCCATTGAAGGTGTAAATAAATATAGGACAAAATTTAAATAATATATATATATATATATATATATATATATATATATATATGTGTGTGTGAAATCAGCCTTATAATATTTCATTTACATAAGTCAACACTAATTCATATATTTACAACCGCACGAAATAATTTCCATACTATTGCCTGGTCAGCCTGGGTGAGAATTCCTCCTCTCAGAGCTACCTGGGCAGAACAAACAGACCTATTAGGCGTTAGTGAATTACTAACTAGTAGGCATCTATTACTGACTACCTTAGTAGTATAGTAGGCACTTAACGAGACTAAAGCAAATATTCTGCAGTTCCCACAGCCCTGTAGAACACCAGATGTGGCCTGAGTCAACAACCATTCCCTGTCTTCCAAGATCTGAGCAAACAGTCACTTGATATCTTACACTGAAGTTTCTTTGTCTCTTCCTTTGATTTCTTTAAAATACTTAAAGATCCTCAGTGTCTAGGTGACACAGGAAGTAGCTTCGTTTGAAATAATGCCCGTTTAGATGTCTTAAACTAAAAATTTGTTGTAGGTAATAAGAAAGAAATGTTAGTTTTTTTGAAAAAAAAATTAATGATAGGATTTTGACTGTGTGAAAGAATTATAAAATTGAATTAATCGCAGAAATCTTAATCTTAAAAAGGAAATAAGAATATAACTATTTTATATCGCCTCACTTCAACACTTACTAGACAAACGCTTTAAGGTCCCCACTAATTACAAAAGACTCATATACATGATATGGTATATTATTGGACCGATTTCGAAGCCATTGAATTTCTCTTGTATCCAATAGTTACAATAAAAAATCCTCAATGCTCCTTACTTTGTAACTTAATAGTTATCCATAATGACCGCAATATTCCAATTGTTGCTGATTTGGCCCGAAACCAATACCAGTCCTCTCATGAAAAATTTTATTTCCATACAAAACCACTAGTTTCAAGTTTCTAGCTACATTTTCAATAATCTTCGATAATCCTCCGAGGAGTCTCAGAGGAAGATGGTCTCGTGACCTTTTAAGTTAAATTTATAATTTGCGTGATGCGAATAATCTAATATGACAAAAATGACAACGTCTGAATTTGAAATATGAATAAAATAAAGTTGAATTTCGGGAATTTTCACAAATAAAAACAGCTCGGTACCATTACAAACCATGGGGTTCCTTACGTGGAAAAGACTGTACTGCTCATCCCCCAGGTTTTCCCTCCCATTATTGTTAACCACTTTATATAGGCTAGGTGAGCCTCTGGAGGATTCTCCAGATCCCAAATAATCCATCCCCGAGTTTTAACACTTTTAATAAATTAACTGCCACGGTCGGATTCGAACCCAGGGCTTTCGTCTTAGCGACTCAGTGTTCTACCACTGAGTCAACCTAATTGCACTTAGTCTATCAGCTCCTTTTCTGAACGAGGATCTCCCTCAGAAACACTAGACAACATTAACGATGTTGACTGCTAAATGGTGATAAGAGCCGGTAGCTGCTGGGCGGGCGCCGAGATTTCGTGTTGACAAAGATTTGCCTTATCAGCGGTCATATATCAGCCGGGGTGTGAGTCCCTAATCCTACCAGTTCTCTCGAAGGAGGTGTGAAGCGGAAACAAGGTCAGGCTGGAATGCTGGTGTCACTGTCTGATATCTATTGCTCCACCATCTTTCTTCCGCTTTATCTTCCCGTTTTGTTTTGAGGTATCGATCCAATATTCCAACAAAATGAGGCGCTATATACGGAATTAACAGGAGGTTTACCGGATATTCAGACCATCCTAATCGATGGAATGCTCAAAGATAATTTTCGATCATATTTCAGTGACTTATATAATTTTTCTCGGAGGTACTATTTAAAAAGAAATTATTTTGGACAACAAAATATGAAAAAATTGCTGTCTGATAAATTAAAAAAAGTTAAACTATGCTTAATACTGGTTAATTATTGATAAATTTTACGATCAATGTATCACTATTTTTTATGCTTTAAATTTAAATGAAGCAATTAATTACTACAATCCTGTTATAGGGTGATTTTGTAGGGCATGGAAACATCTCTCAGGTCTGGAATGACTCTTGAAAATTGAAAGGTGAATATTAAAAAAAATTATGGCCCAAGAATATCAATATAGGGCAGCTATAGATTAAGATCGAATAAAGAAATATACGAAAGGAAGAGGACTTAGAAATAACTATGAAGAAAAAACGGCTAAGTTTCTATTGGCTCAAGGTCCGGATAAGCACCACAAAGTTCTATAAGCAAAAATTCAATAATTTTTAGAATCTGAAAAGCCAGAGTGGCTATGGAAAGATTTGGAAATACCGATGGGGGCTAACTGGAAAAAGAGATATATTCAGGATCACGACTCAATAAACATTAAGGTACTTGTGGACTGAACGAAGCATGTGGATGAGGGACGGTCGGAGAAGAGAAGAAGACAGCTTTCAGAGAGAATAGTGAATATTAGAGGAGAAGAAAGAAAAGCGTGGTCCATTGTTAGCCGGTTCGCAATAAAATAACACAATTAATTATATTTATAATTTTATAACAATTATTATTACTACTCGAATAAGAAAACAAGTTCTGCCAACATATAGATAACACAAGGGAACAACATTTTTGTTGCATGAAATATTTTGACTAATATTCTACTTCCTCGAGGTGCTGATTTAAGATCTGAAGTCAGTTTGTTTGTATCAGCTTTACTTTTGGGGTTATAATTATAAACTGTTTTTTAAGATGAAAATATTTTTTATTAAGAAAACTATTAAAAAAATTACCACTACATATCAAAAAATTTTCTTTTGTAAGATTTTCTGGCTTGATTCGGTTCACGGGGGCTGTTTTTAATGCTCCAACAATAGTCCGCCATCATGTGAGCATTCCAGTGACCTTGGTAACGTTCCTCCATAGTTCGAATGTCCTGATGGAACCGTTCCCCTTGTTCTTCACTCAGATCACCAAGATTTTCAGGGAAACGGTCCAAATGGCTGTGGAGGAAGTGTACTTTGATGCTCATATTACAACCAAGCTGCTGGAAGTGTAACAACATTAGTTCAATATGCTCCGCATAGCTTTCTTCCTTTTTGTTTCCCAGAAAATTTTGAGCAGTCCAAACGAATTCATTCCAGGCATTTTTTTCAATATCAGTCATGTAACTAATAAAGTTTTCATCCTTTATCAACCTTCTTATTTGGGGACCATCAAAAATTCCATTTTTAATTTTTTCTTGGCTCAAATTAAAGAACTTCTTAGAGATGTATTTATAGCAATCACCACCCTTGTTCAAAGCTTTGACAAATTGTTTCATGAGCCCTAGTTTGATATGCAAAGGTGGCAGTATTATTCGATCCGTGGGCACAAGGGGCTCATTTATTACATTCAGTTGTCCCGGAACCATAGATTGCCTGGAAGGCCAATCTTTTCTAATCCAGTGCTCAGACCTAGCTCTGCTGTCCCATAAACAAATAAAACATGGATATTTTGTATATCCACCTTGTTGTCCAAGAAGAAAATTCACCATTTTTAGATCAACACTTATCAACCACTTTTGTTCGTTGTATTTAATTCTATCCATTACAGAAGCTACAGTAGCATATTCTTCTTTGACTGTAGTTGAATGTGCAATCGGTATCGAACCCAGCTTATTGCTGTTATGCATAAGTACACATTTCAGGCTACGTTTAGAGGAGTCAATAAATAAACGCCATTCATTTGGATCATACTTCTGTACTCCCATTGCTTTCAATAAACCAGGAACATCTGAACAAAAAGCAAAGTCGTCATCTTTAGAAAAGAATGACAGCAATTCTGCCTCTCGGTTACGATAGTATGAAATTCTTGTTTCTGGGGTTAAAAGATTTCTTTGCTTTAATCGAGAAGCTAGAATCTCCGATGTCTTTTTAGAAAGACCAAGATCTCTGATTAATGCATTGAGGTCTTCCTGATTAAAGAGCTGGGGCTCAGAAGTAAAATCAGGGTAAGAATCACTTGTCCGACTTTCATCACTTGAAGAATAGTTTTGTTTTTCTATATCATGATCATTTTGTACAGATGAAGAAGCTTGGGGTACTGGTGCATCGCCAGAGAACAAGACTGGTCGAGTAACAGATAACAAGTTTGGATAAGACCATTTCGACCGGTTATTTTTATTAATTCCATTAATATCAATCACACAAAAATAACAATCATCTTGATGATTATTAGGTTCCCGCCAAATCATTGGTGTTTGATACTTAAAATGGGGTCTTTTCTTATTTGCCCATAATCTCAAAGACTCAACACATGTTTTACATACCATATGAGGGATCCAGTACTTGTCACGGATGTCCAAAGCGAATCCAAAGTAATCAAAATATACCTGTGTTATAAACTCTGACACACTTAGCCTACAATTTTTGAATGTATATTCACCACAAATGTTACAGAAATAGTTTGGATCGTTTCTACAGATATTTCTTAACTTGGACATTGTTATTTAACACAAGAGCACAAACTTTTTCACTAAACAACTCAGTTGAATTGAAGTTTGAATGTGACTAGTACAAATATATGTCTATCAGCTGTTTGCCAAAAACAAAAGGTGCTGGAGAAAAACTGAGGCTAGATTTGTAATCACCAGCCTCTAATTAGTAAACAACAGGCCTAAAACTCCATGCAACAAAAAATTAATAAAAATTTGTTCCCTTGTGTAATCATCGCATGACTTGTATCGCCTCTAACGGTGCAGGGTGAACAGTTGCAATGCATTTTTCTGTGACAATACATCTCTGGAAGAGACGAAGTTGATTTTTACCATGTCACATCTCTACTCTACCACTTCTCTCCAAATGTAAAAATCAAGAAGCTCTTCAATGCACCTCCATCAAGCTCATCACTACAGTCATCCAACTATTTTATTCTCATCTCACGGAAGAAGCCTCAGCTGCCCTGGGGCGCCTATCGAACCCATAGAACGAATGTAATCCACATTTTCATGCATTCTCGCACACAACTGCTGATATCTGAGATAAATAACTTTTCTTTTAATTTTAACTCCTTCAGAGTTTCAAAAATAACATAGAAAGAACCGATAATCGACTAAATATGGTATCCTTGCTATTTTATTAATTAAGGCATTAAATCATGTGGAAACCAATATTCCTTTCATGTTATTTAAAACTCTTGTATATGTATAAAGATCTTGGTAGTTCGGCATTCACTGACAACGAACAACAAACTAATTATAACATACAACTGATACTTTTTATATTTCATGGAAGTAAAAATGGCAAATCAACTTGTAACTCACTATTAAATGAATTGCGATTGAAATTAATCTCGACGACTTAGTTAATTAATTAAAAAATAATCTCATTTAGTCAGAAGCGAGATGTAGTTAGGAGTCCAATCGATTCGGTTAAGACTTAAAAGGATCTGCTGATTACAGAGTTATTATGACCCAGCTAGCATATCTGACTTAATGACTTATTGCTAACTTGTAATAAGTTCCGGTTTCACTCACGGCTTGTCTTTTAGGTTCCTTTTCTACTCTTCTTTCTCGAAATTTTCTTCAATTTAATAGATTCCTTTCCTCAAATGTTGACAGTATTCGGATAAGTGGAGAATACGAAACAGAAGCGAGACATTCAGGTTGTCCGTGACATCGCAGACCTAGAAGATATACAGTTACAACCTTGTAACGGTCGGACCCGGCATATAGTCAGCGTGAAATTGGAAGAATCGTGACACTCGGCTCGTTAAAATGGAATACTCTAGTATTTCTTCTTTTGGTACAATAGTATTACGAAAAGGTTCTAGAGAGGAATTCGTATGATTCAATATTATAGCTGCGATCCATTCTTCCTGGACTTATATTGAAATGCAAGGAAGATATGCAACTAATGTTACAGTATTACCTGAAACGGTCACGGTTTAAAATTTGTGATCATTAACATTATAATACGAAGTTTCTATTTAAAAGGATCTAGTATTTGGTCGTATCAAATGAAATGTCCCTTTTCATTATTTCTAAAATTCCAAGTGGAATTGGTGGACTTCTATTGCTCTCTTACACGACAACGCCTGATGTTACAAGGCAGACAGTGAAGAAACTAAACGAGCAGGATACGAAGTCCTCCCACACCCACTTTATTCCCCTGACTTCCATCTGTCCGATGGAGATCCATCGGATTTCTTTAAGCGTAAAACTTTGGAAAATGATTCGTATGAGCATTTTCAGACTTTTTTTTATCACAAAACCCTGAATTTTTCAGTTCTAGGGTTTAAAATTCGATAAAACGTTGGGACAATGTATAGAAAACCAGGGTAAATATTTTGAATAAAAATATTTTCATTGAGTAGAATTATTTTACAAAATATAATTTTCATATGAAATGACATTAAAACACCTCCACCACGCATCTCCAAATAAGCTTATGTTGCAACATGAATCGCAATCAACTGTTCAATGTCCAACAATAAACATCGCCAAGCTCACATATTATAAATACATACTTATAAATTTAACATAAGAGAGAACGATATCATTTAAATTGCCGAGACCTAACGGTGAACCAGACAGAAGACGGAGACAAATAGCCGGACTTCAGTATTCCGAAGACAGGCTCTGGCTATCTGATAGACGCTTCCCGCTGTGGCATAATCTACATCCACGGCTATCTATATCTATATTGCTATACACTGGGCCACACCTTCGGATGGGCCATGATCGGGAAGTCATTGCTTAGTGTTTGTAGGATTAATGTTAATTATATACAACAGAGCAAATTGTGGTTTCTATTACCGATTCTTCAATTAGTGTTCTATGGAAGATTAACTAACAAAGTTACGTGGATGAGATATCTGTTATCATAGGAAATTTAATCAATCCGCGGGAGAGGTACTACTGGGTATTGTTCTTCTTCATCCTTATCATGACATTTTGTTGTGAGTTGACTAACAGGCAATCTGCTGATTTACATTTTGTTTCACTTGAGAGGTGTGGATAAATTTATATAGGGAACAAACACTAATGCACTTAAATGGGGTATCGGGAAATCACGAATTCCAGTTGTATATATTTTTAAATTACCTCTTTAAAGAAAAATAAAAAAAGTAAATATAAAGTCTACTGAATCGTACTTGAAGCTTTAAGGTAGCTTAAGGTCTTTGCAAAGATAACAAAGATGCAGAACTGAAAGAATGGCTGGGAAAATTGAATAACTTTATGAAACTCCTTTATTATAGGCAATGAATAATTCAGCTTCAATTGAATTTCTTAAAAATAGAAAAAACTAACCAAACTGGTTTAAGGAGGAAGAAGAGGGCATCAGAGAACTGTGGCTTACGAAAGATATGCTGAGGGATGATAATTAACAAAATGATGAGATTGGCGATAACGAAATGGACGATCGAAATTTCCGATGTAGAAAGGAGTAGAAAAGCAAAGTGGATGAAGATATACAGGGCGGAGGGAAAGTCGCGGATCAAGCATTAGCGATTGATTCGGAGTACCTTAAACTTGGGTGAAACTGTACTGTAAAAAAAAAAAGTCATCATCCTGAGATAATTTTTAAAATATTTAGTGGAACATCAACAACAAATTAGTGGGCTTTTGTTACTTTTTTTTCACTTGTTTGATAAATTGTTATTTACATGGATGTAGTTAAAGAAAATGAATGAACCAACGATACATTCCCTACCTTAGAGAAGCTGTTCAGGGAAGGTACAGGTCTGAGGGAAAACCTGATACTGCTGATGAGTGCGACGAAGATGGGAACGACTACCTAAGCTTAGGGTTTCGAATGCTACCTAAGAAACAGTCTTGATGCTTCAATGCACTTAAACATCCCAAGGGGTTGGGCATCTCTTTAGTTGGTACGGCGTTTTGCTTAACCGCTATCGATTAAGTACTTGTTTTCACAAGTTGAGTAGTTTTCAAAGCTTCAGTAAAAAAATTACACCGTTTATACCTGAGAGAAAAAAATATGCAGATCATCCCAATTCTGTTTTGGCCTCATACTTATTCCATATTTTTTTCCCTTTCAACGTAACCCTGTGAAAATACCGTTTATTTATTGGCACGTTTCAAACGGTTGTACGTCTATGAAATCGTATCGCCGCTCCGGAAGTATAATGACACAACTGCAAAAATTGAAATTTTACAGAACAAGCAAAAGAAAAATAATTCCAATTTGTCTTACTAGAATGGCCTATAGATACGGTTTAACTCTTCTATTAGAATAGTTTATAAACATCGTGGATTATTATTGCAACTTTTAAGTTATTTCAATTTATAAAATAACAAATACCAGTATCACAGTAATCATTACCATGTAAATACATCATTATTCTTCTGAAAATGCATCACAAATTTTACACTTTTGCGTTATAGGAGTAAGGAAACCGAGTAAAAATATGACGAAAAGTTTATTTGAACAAAAATTATGAAAATTATAAATCGATTTAACAAAAAAATTATAGAAAAATTATCAAAAATTCTTTACAAAAATTATAGGAAAACCTGTACCAAAATTTAATTTAATTTAAGACTATCATAAAAGGGTTTGTAGAAAGAGGGAATAAT
The DNA here is from genome assembly GCA_037127475.1 of Arma custos. NCBI lineage: Eukaryota > Metazoa > Arthropoda > Insecta > Hemiptera > Pentatomidae > Arma > Arma custos. The sequence goes on along the minus strand of CM073760.1, from coordinate 82,879,795 downwards.
ATAATTGTTCATCAGACTAATTAAGTCTTTTAACTTGTTTTCTAGAATGGAAATCTTCTTGGTGTAAGCAGACATTAAAGAAAGGCTTTCTTGATCAGATGATTTTCTTTTTTTAAATTTGACCTCTTTCTAATCTACTTCCTTAAAACTATTTTTATACTGAAAAATATCGCTTCCCTTTTCAAACCTAATTTGTTTTATTTCAGAAACCTTAAAAAAGTTTCCCTCTGTGTCCTTCATAAAATTAAAGGCCATCTTGTCAGAAAGTAACTTAAAATCAAAAAATCATTATAACCCATTTCTTTAACTTTTAAGGGCTCACTCTTTTTTTTATATATTTCTGATTACCGAAACATATTGGTCAGAAACATAAATTGGTCCAGATCTTTTGGTCCTTTTAAAACCTCTTTTAATGACAATATGCACTGCATCACCCTCGTTCTGAGTGTGACCTCGAATGAGGTATTTATGAGTTATAGAATTGACATCTAGATGTTCGACAGCAAACGAGTACATTGCCATCATCAACCTGCAAATTTAATAAGCAAATTAGTAGCCAGCCTTCCTTACTCAAAAACCTAAAAAAAACAACAACGGCAGTTGAGTCGATATCGTTCCGGACAACGGAGAGCACACTTAACTGAACAAATGAGTCGTTATTCTGCCAGAGGGAAAGGTAAATAAGCATGCATGTTATAACGACCGGTCTTCCCTCCAGTAGCAACTTTCATAAGTACAATTATGTCGATTTACAAACATCTAGTAAATGCATTTATGAGCCCGCCAAGACAAAAAAGTCAATTTCACAAAATTCTACAGTTGCGTCATTATACTTCCGGACCAGCTATATCATTACATGAAAACCAAAAATCCATACAAAATTTTATAACTAATACTCTGTTACATTTCATATTATGAAATACTCAAAGTAAAATATTTTTTTTATAATTGTTGGTCATTTTTTTGAGTTTTAAATATTTTTATTTTTAAAGAGAAAACATAAAATAATTTTTAATAAGTCGAGAAAATAGTATGTGGTTGATCTTGCTTGAGGTATTTACAATCAAATAATTTGAGAACTGACTAAACTATTCCTTAGCGGAAACAAATTTTTTGCTCGTATCCATATCACTTTTCTTAATTGTTCTGTTTATCTGTCGGAGACACTTAATATTGATAATATAATTATTTATATTTAAAATATCGATGCTCTGAATTGATTCGATGTATCATAAAGCGATTGATATCCAACTTAGAGAACGTTTCAGTATCTTTGTAAAATAGTCAGTAGTGTATATCCAGAGTCAGATGGTAAACATTAATGTATAGTATTTATCACAAATTATTGTTTTGATAATAAAACATTTCTAAAGCTTAAAGCTAAAATATAATCTGTAAATTTCACTTTTTTTTTTTAATATTCAAACAAGCCTTATTTAGAATGAATTGGCCTACATTATATAAAATTCTAAAATTAAATCGGCAAACAAAAAAATTAAATCCAATCAAGAATCCTAAACGTTCTAGCTTAGTAACTACCTGAACTCGAATATGCCAATAAATCTGGAATGAGTACCTTGGCGCTAACAGGTCGGTTAATGCTTATGCAGCTGCTGACAATTCTAAGAAAATGGCTGGTTCTTTTATCAAGGGCAAAGCACCGTCGTGTGCATTTTTCTTAATCAGGCGCTTGGCTGAAAACTTTCTTTTCTTCTTCCTTGAATCCTTGATAGTCGGAGAATGAATCAAAGAAACAGATAGTCTAAGAACTGCATAGTATATTGAAATACAAAATATTATTGTAAATATAATATTTGAATAGTCAACATAAACAATAAACAATTGCAATATCATATTAGGATTATTTACTCCAATTTATTTATTTATCCAATGCATTTTTATTTTCTTCAAAGAAAGAATAATTCATGTTCGCATGTTTTCAAAAAAAGTAATACGTAGTATTGTTTGGCCTTCAATTTGTTGTTCTTGAATTCAATTTGAAGCCTTATTATAAATTATTTCTTAAATAAATATGATGTTATTTTCTTCATAATTTGAATGGTTTGCCTCTGAGTGTATCGTCGATACAAATGCAATGTAGCGAAATTGAAAAATCACTTTCCTGTAAACTACGTCAAATGAATTTTACTCATGTTATTAGAAGTTGCTACACAATTATACTTATACAGATTACTCTATATTAGTTTTATATGAATTATTGAGTATTGCGATGAACAAATCGAAAACCATGTGTTTTTTCACATTCAACTTTGCATTTGTATCGATGATATGATGTCTCAGGTGGGTATCTTTTTGGACAACAACTATATGATGGATGGTTGGTGAGTTTTATATGATGCGATTTTGTTTGTCTATGCACTGATGATGGCTAAGCATTGACTAATTACTTCTTCCGGTATTTGAGAGACTTTAGGTTTTGTCTTTAGTATTTCTCCGATTGCATTCTATTAATTACACAATTCCATATTTTGAGTTGTTGCTCTCCTTTTCGGATAGTTTTTTTTAAGTAAGAAACTTTAGTGAGGACGCCTACCTCTGAGTTTCCATGCCTAATACGATGCTATAGCCATGTACTAATACATGAACGTTAATACACAAGATCCCCGATAAGTCGAAAATTTCTTCTATTTTGGACGATGGAAGTTTTAATGACGGTACTAGACTATCCTGTAACAATAGCCTAAAACTATGAGGCGAGGACGATCAACACGAAGCTAAAACACATTGTCGTGACCCGAGGCAGAATAAAAAAATTTCCTCTATGTAACAGACCCTTTATACTGGCCCCTTCGATATAATTATATCGATAATCCATTGTTCTCTATTGACTTAGTCTTAAGTGAATTCCAGATCTCGGAGATAGAAATGTCGCCCACGAGCATGGAGCGATGAACGACTATCAGCGGTAGTCATATTATGGATTTAAAGAACTATTATTAATTTGTATTACCATTATTAAAGTTTTTTATGTTAATTAAATACATGACCTGTTTCCTCCTTTCTTCTTCTTTCTTCTCGTTCCTGCTTTCGATTTTGTGGGATATCATATTTGAGGCATTCGCTATTCGTCATTCGGGCCAATAAAAGAAAGGACGTTTTTTTTTTATACTACCTCTGGCCATAACCATGCGTTTTACCTCCGGGTATCGAAGAACTGTGGAATAAACAGCAAGCATTGATTACACAAGGGAACAACATTTTTGTTGCATGAAATATTTTGACTAATATTCTACTTCCTCGAGGTGCTGATTTAAGATCTGAAGTCAGTTTGTTTGTATCAGCTTTGCTTTTGGGGTTATAATTATAAACTGTTTTTTAAGATGAAAATATTTTTTATTAAGAAAACTATTAAAAAAATTACCACTACATATCAAAAAATTTTCTTTTGTAAGATTTTCTGGTTTGATTCGGTTCACGGGGGCTGTTTTTAATGCTCCAACAATAGTCCGCCATCATGTGAGCATTCCAGTGACCTTGGTAACGTTCCTCCATAGTTCGAATGTCCTGATGGAACCGTTCCCCTTGTTCTTCACTCAGATCACCAAGATTTTCAGGGAAACGGTCCAAATGGCTGTGGAGGAAGTGTACTTTGATGCTCATATTACAACCAAGCTGCTGGAAGTGTAACAACATTAGTTCAATATGCTCCGCATAGCTTTCTTCCTTTTTGTTTCCCAGAAAATTTTGAGCAGTCCAAACGAATTCATTCCAGGCATTTTTTTCAATATCAGTCATGTAACTAATAAAGTTTTCATCCTTTATCAACCTTCTTATTTGGGGACCATCAAAAATTCCATTTTTAATTTTTTCTTGGCTCAAATTAAAGAACTTCTTAGAGATGTATTTATAGCAATCACCACCCTTGTTCAAAGCTTTGACAAATTGTTTCATGAGCCCTAGTTTGATATGCAAAGGTGGCAGTATTATTCGATCCGTGGGCACAAGGGGCTCATTTATTACATTCAGTTGTCCCGGAACCATAGATTGCCTGGAAGGCCAATCTTTTCTAATCCAGTGCTCAGACCTAGCTCTGCTGTCCCATAAACAAATAAAACATGGATATTTTGTATATCCACCTTGTTGTCCAAGAAGAAAATTCACCATTTTTAGATCAACACTTATCAACCACTTTTGTTCGTTGTATTTGATTCTATCCATTACAGAAGCTACAGTACCATATTCTTCTTTGACTGTAGTTGAATGTGCAATCGGTATCGAACCCAGCTTATTGCCGTTATGCATAAGTACACATTTTAGGCTACGTTTAGAGGAGTCAATAAATAAACGCCATTCATTTGGATCATACTTCTGTACTCCCATTGCTTTCAATAAACCAGGAACATCTGAACAAAAAGCAAAGTCGTCATCTTTAGAAAAGAATGACAGCAATTCTGCCTCTCGGTTACGATAGTATGAAATTCTTGTTTCTGGGGTTAAAAGATTTCTTTGCTTTAATCGAGAAGCTAGAATCTCCGATGTCTTTTTAGAAAGACCAAGATCTCTGATTAATGCATTGAGGTCTTCCTGATTAAAGAGCTGGGGCTCAGAAGTAAAATCAGGGTAAGAATCACTTGTCCGACTTTCATCACTTGAAGAATAGTTTTGTTTTTCTATATCATGATCATTTTGTATAGATGAAGAAGCTTGGGGTACTGGTGCATCGCCAGAGAACAAGACTGGTCGAGTAACAGATAACAAGTTTGGATAAGACCATTTCGACCGGTTATTTTTATTAATTCCATTAATATCAATCACACAAAAATAACAATCATCTTGATGATTATTAGGTTCCCGCCAAATCATTGGTGTTTGATACTTAAAATGGGGTCTTTTCTTATTTGCCCATAATCTCAAAGACTCAACACATGTTTTACATACCATATGAGGGATCCAGTACTTGTCACGGATGTCCAAAGCGAATCCAAAGTAATCAAAATATACCTGTGTTATTAACTCTGACACACTTAGCCTACAATTTTTGAATGTATATTCACCACAAATGTTACAGAAATAGTTTGGATCGTTTCTACAGATATTTCTTAACTTGGACATTGTTATTTAACACAAGAGCACAAACTTTTTCACTAAACAACTCAGTTGAATTGAAGTTTGAATGTGACTAGTACAAATATATGTCTATCAGCTGTTTGCCAAAAACAAAAGGTGCTGGAGAAAAACTGAGGCTAGATTTGTAATCACCAACCTCTAATTAGTAAACAACAGGCCTAAAACTCCATGCAACAAAAAATTAATAAAAATTTGTTCCCTTGTGTTATCCGTCTTGAGTGTGCAGAAATAAATTGTAAATCAAATCAGAAAGCATGTGGTTTAGTGAATACCCAGGTGGTGGCGTAATATTTATTTATTCTGATACTCATTTATCTTGTAGATATTACTTTGAATTTTACTAAACAAGAGAACCCCAGTGATAATCCTAGAAATACCCATTGACGAGTGGACAGACGGGGGTGATATCCTCAAAAGTTGGTTCATTGAGGGAATGCTATTCCACCGGGTTTCGAAATTTCTCAGAAGACATGGGGAATTTCGGACCAAACTTTATGTCTACGGGAAGGATATGGACGCTTTATGTCTCTTTATCGACATTCCGGAGTGCGCTGAGCATATCGGTCATAAACAGCTTATATGTCAAAATATCTAAATTGTTGGGAGAAATTATAAGTCGTCTCCGAACAACTTATTTCCATCTCGGGAGAAGAGACGCTTCTGGAAGACATAGGATATTGGAAGCTTAGAATAAAACTTAGAAAATGGAGAAAACTAAAATAAGGTTATAGACAATATTATCTAGTACGCATCTTGTTTAATACATTAATATCAAAACTCGTGTCCCATAAGGGCATAAGGGAAGGGCACTTTGTTTATGAATGCAAGGAATTATTAAGTGAGATTAGAAGTTAGTTAAAAACTGAGCTACTATTTGTATAACTATTTTATTCAATATTTCTGCCATCATTAACCCTCCAATGGCACGGTGAGCTGGGAGGACATAAATGGTACGGTGGGGTCCTCACATACCCCAACTTTATTTTAAGGTTTGAGGTGCCACGACTTTATTCTTCATAAAAATACATTTTCAAAGCATTCTGGGGTCGGCCCTAACCCCACCGTACCGTTTGAGGGTTAAAAAGTAATTCATAATTGCAAACTAATTAATAATAATAAGCTAGTAGGTATGCTTAGTTTTGTCATCCTTCAGAAGGGAGGTAAAATAGCGTTCCCCGACCTGTGCAGTGTCAGGCAGTTTATCCTGTTACTTGGATTAGCAAGTGTCCACACAGTAAACAAAAGCGAAATTAATAGAATTGATCATAGTTTTTCTCAGCATTCAAAGTCGGATTAATAAACTCTCTTACCTTTTAGTTCTGAATATTTATCATCAATAGATACAAATCAATAAGGCAATGAAACCGAGAAGAAAACGATAGATCCTGGGGATATTGTGAGAGATATTAGAGATGTTGGTCACAGATAATTCGGTCGAGATATTGGCTATATAATGTGTGAGTGTAAGTGTGCTTGTTAAATCAAATCGCATTTTAAACGTAATGAATAATGTTCTATGCGCTTGTTTCATGATGAATAAAATTCCCCAACATTATTCATACCGAATAATACCGTTGAGAATCTTATAGAATAATAGTACACGGATTATCTACTCGTGACCACTTTAGAGATATTATCGAAGTCGTTGCCTTTTCTATTGTTGCCGCTGTACTTTCTTCAGTGCGGTATGCACAAGACTGTCATCAGTATTTTCTTATTGAGGTAATCAAATGCATCAAACATAATTAATCCCATTGGTATAAAGAAGATGCAGTAAAAGTCAGAGCATTGGGAACATAAACATTTATAATTATCATCAATAGACTTAAAAAATAAAGAATTGCAGCATTCAATAACTCGCTGGAATCTTATATAGGTGAATTTTTTTAAAATCCTTTTTTTTAATTATTTGATTGACCCAAGAACTTGTAAAGTGGGCATCTTTGCATATGTTGATATATTATTGAAAATTTTAAGTCCTAAGATCATACAAGACTGAGAAGACAAGAAACTGCTCTACGTTTTCGTCTGCTTCAAAATGTACTAGACAAAAGCTCTAAGCTTCGAATTAATTACAAAACGCTCATATACATGACAGTCGTTAGACGTATCTCTACTTACGGATTAGAGCACTATAGCTCCACTAAGCCATCGAATTCCTCTCGTATTCAATCCTTATAATCGTAAATTGTTATTCGAGTATACATTTGCTAGTTTTTCTAATTGCTTTTATCTCGTGCCATAATTTATCTTTCATTGTAATTACTTGATGTTACTGTTGTAAACTTCAATAAATAACATTAAAAAAATTTATTTTTTATTATTTTATTTTTTTTAAATAATACATTAAATAAAAATGTGTTTCCTATATGAAGATTTTAATTCTAGAAAAAACAAAACATATTTTTCGATTATTATGCTATAGTAATGCATTATAGCACGCCTGTTTTCGAGGTGAAATTGATAAATACGACAGAAGATCAACCACAGAAATCCGTGATAGAGTGAAGTTGAACGTACCCACTCAAGTTGAAGGTTCTTTATTCCCTGCGTACATACATATCTGCGTTGCCTGTTTAGTATTTTCCGAACATACTGAGATTCTCTGCAAGACAGCGTTTTGGTTGAAATAGATATGATATTGAACTTGATAAATAATGGTGTTTGTGTGTTTTTGATGATCTGATGATTTATTGAAAGTAATTTTCTAGCCGAATGTTGCTGATCTATTAGTAGTATAACACAAAATCAATCTGTTAAAAAAAAAATGTAAGAATGGAAAATACTTGACTGGATAATTCAAATGATAGATTGAACAATTCAATCTATCAAACAAAAATGTACGTGTAATTTGGACAACCATTCACGATAATTAATCAAACATATAATTTCACAAATTATAAACCGACTTTTTCATCATAAAAAAAGTTAAATTTTATGCTAAAACAAGATAATCCTAATTACTTTTGTAATTAATGTAAGGTAAATTCATAGCTTTTCATAATGTTTATAATGGTTGTGTTTGCGGTTAATTAGGCTGAAATAATTTTTTTATATCTTCTTGTACATCATAAAATAGCTCTAGAATTCGGTTTCCTTATAAATCAATACTAAGACCCTAATAATAATTATTCGCTGCCCAGTTAAGTGTAAGAGACTTTTTTGAGAAGTATTGGGGGTTTAGCAATAAAATCTTGAATATATATTCGAATGAATATATATTCATATATCTACAGCCCCGGTGAGTAAGTGGTTAAGTCGGATTTTGTCCAGAGAGATTTCAGGTATCGTTATCATCCTTTTTGGCTTAAAATGGAGTTGTAATATAAACAACAACTCCTTTTGAAGCCAATGCCTTACTTATCCTCTTATTCACTACGAAAATAACTCGATTCCGCTTAATTAAGTACAAGAAACTCATTTTGGACCTAACCACTTATTCACCGGGGCTGTAGATACACAATAAGTAATTATATTTATGAAAAGAGCATTTAGAACTCGACAAAAAATCGTTAAATATATTACTTAATATACATCTATAGTGCATAATAATATACATCTTAATCAAATAATATGACTAACAACTCCATTAAGAAGAATCCTATTTACTCGATAAATTAACAAAGGTTAATTTCTAATGTCTGCTATAATACTGATCTGTTTTTAAAAATTATTCCGAATTTAAATGGGTCGTAAATAAATAAAGTTTGAAGATTAAACATTATTCTGTTTATCCTCAACATTTTTGTTCTGCTTCTGTACCACCAACAACTTCTGCTCGCCCAACTCCGCTGTTTAAAATAGACCTAGTTGGAAATGCTTATATCCTGACATACGACCCAAGACTGTTTTTAGCAATAAGTAAACAATACCGAACAGTTTGGAAAACATAGATTACGCTGTGTCAACAAATAATGGCACTATTGTAAATAAATCTGAAGTTTATTTTCTTAAGAGACTAAATGCTTGTTGTTGGTGTGAAAACTAATGTTATGTTGGCAATAAATTCACAAGCTTTTGATTTTTTCGGAACCATATCATCGTGTAAATACACAAATATATCCTGCTATATTACGTTAAGGCATCAAGTGTATGTAGGAATAAAATTGTAGGCAATTTAGGGATTTTTCTCACACCATTATTCCAATTCAACAATAAAAATGCAATAAAGTTATTGCATTAAAACCATGGTTCGTTATTTGGAAACAAAAACCTATACATCGTCCGAATATGTTATGATAGCTGTGATAAGCTATAGGTGCAATAGGGTGCACTATAGCCCATACCATATGAGGGTAGATCCTATTAACTAAGGAGAAGTGGTAGCAATTCAAGGTATTATATGATTGAACATTGCGTCTCATTTGGACAATATGGCAAGCAGAATTGAATGGACGGAACCGAATAGATGGGGTTTTACCTGTTAAGATCATGATGGACATAATAAGGAGCATTGAGGATTTTACGAAGGATTTTGGATTGTAAGGATTGGATACGAGATGAATTGGATGGTTTAGCAGAGCCCCAAAGCTCAACTCGGTATGTCCAAATAGGTGTGATAATTGTCATGTAAATGAGTCTTTTGTAATTAATTGGGAGTTTAGAACGTTTGTCCAGTAAATGTTGAAGTAGGTGAAAACGTCAAGCAGTTTCTTGTCTTTTCAGTCTTGCATGAGAATTCCAAGTGAGACGTTTGTCCAGATGGAGTCCTAGGTAACTTATCTGTTCGACAGGGATCAGTGGAATGTAAGACGAAGAGTGAAGGCAATTTGGTGGGATTTGTTAGGATTTATTTTAATTCTCCAATTTTGACACCATTCTTGAGGGTTTGAGATATGGGATTGAAGAGATTGGGATGGAACATCAGGATTCTTATTTACTGATAACACACATGTGTCATCAGCGTACGTAGTGAGGACAGTGCTTGAATGGGTTGGGATGTCAGCTGTATATATTGTGTATAGGATGGGACCCAGGATACTACCTTGAGGAACACCAGCAGACTGGGTAACATGTTAAAATTAGACAAAAGAAAAATTTAGCACTCTTTTTTATAATAGATTCTACTTAATATGTTTGCAGCCGGAAATGGATTATATGAGATCTAGAAACCATAGGAAATAAGGGGGGAATCTGGACTTTTACAGACTTTTTCGACTTTGCCTCATTTATTTATTTGTTCATCTTGCTTCGGTATCTTCTCCTATAACAGAAAAAGTGTTATTGAAACCAATGCCACCTATAATAACCACATAGCCCTTTATTTACTGTTTTATTTTCACCTAAGTATATTTATACTAAGCGACTCCGCTGGCCTCAGTGGTAGACCTGGGTTCAAATACCGCTCGCTGGCAGACCTTTATTTCAGATGAATCCTATGGGATAGAACCCTTTTGAGGCTCGCCCAGCCTCTATAAAGTGGGTACCCAAGATGAAGAAGAAAATCTGACGGTTGATGATGATTTAAGGCAAAACAATTCTCTACTCAAGAAATAGTGCAGTTTCTACTATGTACTGAACCGTAGACCCTTCTAAAACCCCCTTTAAGATTCTAAAGCAGGTAACACTGAACCAACGGGAAATCGCAGACAATAGGGTTCGGTCGTGGAGCCTTATACAGTATCGATGGGATGGGACGAAACCACTCTCGATACTAATACTTATTGTATTATCGCTGTATGGAATAATTCCTGTAGCAAAAAATAAGTAATGAGATGTACACAGTTGAGCTTTTACATCTCCTCTTTTTTCTTGTTCGTTCAAATGACTCCTAAAACTGAAAATTTCCCTTTCAGCAGACTGCGTGTCAAATATTTCCAATAATACTTAGTAACAAAGAAGGGCAAGGGATGGCCGAAAGGTTGAAGCTCAGTACCGAGAAGGGCCATATTTCTTCTGGACAAAGGGAAAACAGATGTTGCAGTAGTTGGAATAATTTTAAAGAACTAGCGCCTAGGCACTTTCACCCGATCCCCATAAATTTTTAAAAGGCACCTGTCAAATAGTTACTTTCTTTATTAATAATTATTTTATTACTTGTTATAAAATAAAATAATTTAAAATTTACATATAATATTACTATAATTGAGTTCAGACTGTAAATATAACTTTTAATTTAAATAATATTAATGCTTTTTAAATTCTGTAAGATAAATATCTATATTTTTAAACAAGTTTTTAGTGGACATATATCTTATTTTACAGTTCTAAACCGGGATGGGCCGTAACGGTTATGCCTATTTTCTTAAAATTTAAAAATTTCATTATAATGTTTAAAAAATTAAATTTATTATAACCATTCTATATTCGTTTAGGAATATGATATCACAACGTTCAAAATGCTTCAATCCTCAGAAGTCCGATTTAGTAGGTTTTGAATTGTTTAACTTTGGTGCCTTATTCAGACCAAATTTTTCGAGCAAGTAAATCACTAGTAGGGTAAAATATCATAATTGACTATCACTCACTACAATATCAACTTCTTTTTTTTAAATTCAATATATAATTTATATTGAAATTTTCAACAATACATCAAATAAACAGAGTGAGAATATCTATAATGAGATGAGATAAAGGCAAGTAGACAATTTACCTACTAGAATAACAAATTTATTACAGGAATTGAAGAATTTACTAGGTCTGAGTGGGAAAAAGTTTATCATGAATGTATTGATATCGGATTCAGGCCAAATCACCAATAGATGGTTCATTAAGGTCATTGCGGATGACTTGTTTCGAAACAAAGTAAGGAGCATTGAGGATTTTACAAAGGATTTTGGATTGTAAGGATTGGATATGAGAGCTATTTCAATAGTGGAGCCCCAAAGCCTTATTCCGTAAGTCTAAATGGATCTTCAAATAGTCAACTAACTAATTAACTAACTAATTGAGAGCTTAGTACATTATCAACTGACACTTGATTTGGCATACTCTGAAACGTTGGAGATGTTAAGAAAGTCTGACAAATGGAACTAAAACAGCTTAGTTCAGTATCAATGATACGTCCATGAACAATAACCAACAATACAGAATGACATGGAACGGATGAAGATGAACAGTACCCAGCGGTATCGATCCTGTTGCTTGATTTAATTTCATTCATATTTATTTTAATTCATTGGTAAAAAAACACGGTTTTCAGGGCTTTGGACGATGATTGCTTAACGTGTACAAATGATCTCTATGGAATTCCCGTTCGAAGAGAATCGAACCCACTCAAGCCCCTAAAGCCTGAGATGCTAGCAGGCCTCGTCGGCATTAGTAGATCAGGGAACCAGTCGAAACACAAAGCAAGTGTTCGCAAAAACTTGACTCGACCCTTTTTTGGGGGCAACCTTGCTTGCGTTGTTTATCCTCTTTTTTAGCGGATATTCCTCGAGGAAAGGCGGTGTAGGTAATAAAGCGAGTGCAATCGATTAGTTCTCTTATAACTGCGAAATCGATTCCTGCCATAAAGGTGCGGTGAGGTAGTCCTGCCGAGTCAATAAAAAGGATCGTTAAGGTTTTTTTATGTTCTCCAGCCCGTTTCAAGGTATTTTCAACAGTCGATTCTCTGTTCAGCCCCAATCAATACTAATTGAGAAATTTCGTAGATTAATATATTTATGAAATCTATAACAATATTTAAAAACTTCAAAATAACGTTCGTAAAGATTGTTATGGTCATTTCTGTGAAACAAAAATTGTAAAAAGAAATAATACGGCGACGAGAGTCGATAGTATCAGAGTAGCTCATCAGAAGACAAAATTTCGTTGATTTTGAATTGTTTATCATAAAGGCATTTTTCACGCCAAATTTTTCGAGCGTAAGTATTCTATTGTAAAACACTAGCTGGCATTCAATACTTCAAATATTTAAAAAAATGTATTAAAAAAATTCTTAATAGTTGTTATAATAATTTTTGTAAAATTAAAATTGTAAAAAGTAAAGTGACTTGAGACAACTTAACTAAAGATAACTATATTTTGTTAAGTTCGACATAACATCACTGTAAAGTTTTATTTTTTTCCGAATGTTTTCTAAGATGTTAAAGTTTAAATATAAAATTCAAATCCACAATTTAATCACATCCATTGCGTTCATATTGATTATTTAATTTAGTATTTTTCCGTACTAGTCCCTGGCTTAAGAGGTAATAGCGTACAAGGTATCTGGAATTATTTTCGCAATTTCGTAACCAGTCCGAAACTGTTAATTTCTGGATTTTTTACTATGTTCTTCTAACGAAAGGGAAAAATTAAAACTTTTCTAAGATTAAGGAAGCGGGATTTATCATGTTAAAAAAAATCTGTACCTCTATAACACTCCATGGAGGGTCTTTGGCACATGTTACTATTTGTTTAGTATATAATAAATAATGCACTGCTTCCAAGCCCAAGTTTCTACAGGGAGGATTAGGCTAAAACCATAATCAACTGCTAGGTTTTCTACAAGGGTATCCACTTTATAGAGCATGAGTTAGCTCCAGAAGGGTCTACCAATCCCTTAGAGTCCATCGAACAGATTAAATAATTTGTTTTCACCACCGGGAGTGGGACCAAGGATTGTATAATGTAAGGACACTAGTAATGTGTTGGATATCTGTATCCGTATCCGTATCTGCGGATATCCGCGGAAAAAGAAAGATCCGTATCCTCATCCGTGACTTTTTTTTTAATAAATCTTTGACCTTATTAATTTTCAATACATAGATGAAATTTTATATATGGGTATTTTATATTCACTGAAAAAATCTAAGGTACATGTTAGTGACCCTATACACAGCAACTTTTGTTCTGGCCAACGTCAAAATGGAAAAAAAATCTGCCCTCCATTCAAATGACCGATCAGCTGATCTTGGATTGTATGGAAAAACGCACCTTTTTTTTTTGTTTTCGATGTTTGTCCAAAACAAAACGTACCTAAGAGGCTTTCAGTAAATTAAAAATAACCCTGAATAAAGGTTATTAGGTAGCAGTGAAAAACTATTGACATTTAACATTTGAGTCAGGCAATCCTATCAAGGTTTAAAGAAAATCTTCTTTGTTGACAATTTTATAAATCAGTACCAAACACAAACGTTATCTATGCCGCCCAGTGCAAGTCGAAAACTCGAAACATGTACATAACCTACCGTCCTGTCTAACACACACAGCGTCAATAGGCGACAACTATCAAGATCACGGACATCGATTGAGTAAAAAATTTAAGATCCGCATCGATTTTTTTTTCAGATTTTTTTTCCGTATCCGCGGATCTTGACACCAAATATCGGTAACCAGATCCGTTTCCGCGAATAAACTTCATTAAAGATCCGGCACATCACTACTCTACCCACTGAGGCTACTACTCATGTCCGATGAGGCTATCTATGCTCGTTATTCCTGATTCGCCAGGTGCCATTAGAGTAAACTGGACCAAAAATACGCACACACACTTCTAAAAAAAACGCACACCAGTTTGAAAAAAATAACCCGAAGGAAAATCATTCCGGACCCTGCAGTATTATATCAATCCTACTTTTAAGCTTGTTTTTACATCTTTAAAATGTTTGCCAAGAATTTTAATAAAATCATAGTAAACATTTTAGCAAGTACGCGTCAGTAATAGTCAGCGAAGCCAACGGCAATCACAAGTAAACAGTTGAATATTGAGATATACAAAATGATCCCTTTTTATTGGTAATGGAGAGCACTCCACAGATTTACATAGATATCCAGCCAGGAGGGCAGGGGAGGGGGTGACTCACAAAGACGCTATAACTAATCCAATCCACTCTCCCCAGATATCACTGGATAATCCATTGATATATGATCCTGGATATCTCGGCGCCCGTCTCAGTGGCTGCTCTAATGGTGCCTGTAGGGTCATTTGCTGCGCTACTAATGAACTGTTGAGGGGTGCATTGTCTATTGCCCTGTAGGGGTGTCGCTTGGCTCTGTCAAATGGAAAACGTTTAGGGATAGTCGAGATTACCAGGAGATAGCATTTTACTCTTGAACTAAGGATGAAATATAATAGCTAAAACTAGGTGAAAACATTTTTGTTACCTGATTGGTATTTGCACTGGTGCCCAAAAGAAATGAAACACAAATTAATTTAATAAAAGTTGAAGATAAAAAATACACACATACCACTACAGCCTAGGAAGGGTTTTGGATTCAGTAGATAGTAAAGGGACTGTACTCTTCCTAAGCCAAAGGTTGTTCAGGAAGATTATTTGGACGAGAACGTGTGGAACCACCAAGTTTTTCCCATATTAGATATGTTGAATTCGGCTGTGGCAGAATTTATTTAAACTGTTAACAGCCGGGGAAGAATCCTTAATGAAATCGAGACCCTCTAGGAGCTCACCGAACCTCTATAAAGTAGTAGCAGGAAAATCTGGCGATTGAGCGAGATTTATGACAAATCAAATGGCTGCACAACAGTTGTACAAGTAACAGTACAGTCTGTATCACGTGCGATCCCAAGAATTCATGAGTTATAATGGTACAATTTTTTATTTAATTTATTTTTTTGTCAATGGCGTCTTGAGATTCTAACATAATTATATCATTGACATGGTGTTAAAACAAATCTATTATATATCAGCTAATATTACTTAATCCAGATCAAGTGCAAATTAATTTAATATCATATTACTGAGAGTAATATGTACCCATATCTCATATATCACCACTACAAGTTTATTATGTTCACAACTGTCGTATCAGCTCTTCAGAGTTTGCAGCTACATAGAGAACTCATCCCAGTTGATGGACTTTGAAGTGGCAGTGTGTAAAAGAAAACCTAACGACTAAGTCGGAACTTGAAAACAATTAAAAGTGTCTGGCCTGTGGAGTTGAGATAAGCCCATCTCATTGCCAGTTGGAAAAACTGAGCCTCAACTTCTAGATCCGATATCGATACCCCCTATCGCTACCCTTCCTCGGCTTAGGGATTAGGGACCTTCCTTGACTCCTCAGTATAAAATACCATGGAGTGTTTCCCTAAACGAGTTACCGCTATTAACACCATTTTTTTATCATTATCCTGAAAATTATCATCAGAATTATCAATTTTTCATATCCGAAATCAAAGTAGTATTTTGTGCCAAGTACTAAGGCATACATGTCTTAATCCTAGTGAAAAGCACATGACTACTCTGGCAGAGTCAACTTTTGAATCTTTTATCCGCGGAAAAAGAAAGATCCGTATCCTCATCCGTGACTTTTTTTTTAATAAATCTTTGACCTTATTAATTTTCAATACATAGATGAAATTTTATATATGGGTATTTTATATTCACTGAAAAAATCTAAGGTACATGTTAGTGACCCTATACACAGCAACTTTTGTTCTGGCCAACGTCAAAATGGAAAAAAAATCTGCCCTCCATTCAAATGACCGATCAGCTGATCTTGGATTGTATGGAAAAACGCACCTTTTTTTTTTGTTTTCGATGTTTGTCCAAAACAAAACGTACCTAAGAGGCTTTCAGTAAATTAAAAATAACCCTGAATAAAGGTTATTAGGTAGCAGTGAAAAACTATTGACATTTAACATTTGAGTCAGGCAATCCTATCAAGGTTTAAAGAAAATCTTCTTTGTTGACAATTTTATAAATCAGTACCAAACACAAACGTTATCTATGCCGCCCAGTGCAAGTCGAAAACTCGAAACATGTACATAACCTACCGTCCTGTCTAACACACACAGCGTCAATAGGCGACAACTATCAAGATCACGGACATCGATTGAGTAAAAAATTTAAGATCCGCATCGATTTTTTTTTCAGATTTTTTTTCCGTATCCGCGGATCTTGACACCAAATATCGGTAACCAGATCCGTTTCCGCGAATAAACTTCATTAAAGATCCGGCACATCACTACTCTACCCACTGAGGCTACTACTCATGTCCGATGAGGCTATCTATGCTCGTTATTCCTGATTCGCCAGGTGCCATTAGAGTAAACTGGACCAAAAATACGCACACACACTTCTAAAAAAAACGCACACCAGTTTGAAAAAAATAACCCGAAGGAAAATCATTCCGGACCCTGCAGTATTATATCAATCCTACTTTTAAGCTTGTTTTTACATCTTTAAAATGTTTGCCAAGAATTTTAATAAAATCATAGTAAACATTTTAGCAAGTACGCGTCAGTAATAGTCAGCGAAGCCAACGGCAATCACAAGTAAACAGTTGAATATTGAGATATACAAAATGATCCCTTTTTATTGGTAATGGAGAGCACTCCACAGATTTACATAGATATCCAGCCAGGAGGGCAGGGGAGGGGGTGACTCACAAAGACGCTATAACTAATCCAATCCACTCTCCCCAGATATCACTGGATAAAAAAGAATGAATATTTATATCCAAAAATAATTTAGGGCATTAGAATGCTATTAAATATGACAGTAAAGCAATATGAGGAATATGGTTTGATTTAAATGGATATCACACGCCAATGGATCCTCATCAGATAACAAAGCCATAAATTCAGTCCGCGGAGACCGTGCTGACACACCCTGTACACAAGTTGGCGCACCTGCTGTCTCAAGGCCGTAGGATGGCTGATATGATGATAGCACTGACCACGGCCAACTAGATGTCGTCTTCATTTCAGCGCCCCATCGGCCACTCCTAGTGTATGAGGATTTGGTGTCATATTCTCAAAACAACATATAACTGAACCATTAGTATTCCCCGCATTGAATGGGGCAGAAGTCATCCAAAAGAATTAGAATGCTCAAGTTTTATGAGCGTTTGGCTGGCTACAAATTGAAAAAAAAAGATATTTGTCGGATATCTCGTAGTATATGATAAAACAGAAATAAATACTGTTGGTATCGAAACGTTTGATTATGATATAAGTGGACAAATAAGTGTTGTTTTAAGGAAGATGAGGAGCAGGGTGACCTCTACAAAATCGGTGCTTAAAGTGGAAAGGAAAGCCAGGCGATTGAGTGTGATCTTGACCATAGCACCTCCCTGCACAACCTTTGTCTTAGAAACAGGGCTATATTGATACGTTTTTTAAAGGAAAGATGTGAAGATGGGATGGATGGTAAAGAAAAATATGGAACCCTAAACTTAGGTACAGTAATATGAATGACGAGAGATTCGATGAAGGAAGCAGTTATCTCTGAGGGAATATATAAATCAATAAATTCATATCTTCTATTTAAGGAGTGAACATAGGGACACTAGAGTCCCTCATAGTCTTATCAGAATAAAGTAGATTTCGAGAAGTTTTCAATTATTTTCACTTGAAGAAGGAAGACTCCAAGAAAATGTTAACTTTGGATAGTATGTGATCATGCAAGATATGAGACCACTTTGAAAAATCTTAGATGAATGTAATGAAAAACCTTCAAATGAGAACTTCCATAGTTAAAGCAGAACGAAACATTTTAGGATAAGATATTGTTATTATAAAATAGAAATCTTCCCAAATACAGCTAGAATTAGCGTTCCGAAATCATGCGATTATATAAACTTTCAAGAATACAACATGTAGTCAGCGAAGAAGCTTAGGGTCAATTTTCAAAAGTTTAATGCTGAACCAATTACAGTACCATATAAATAAAAACTTAGACCTGTACTACTACAACCCATGGAGGGTCTGTCGTTCAGTACATGCTTAACTGTTTCTTGGACAACATTTGAGCAGGGAGACGAATAATGCTAGAACATACTCTCCAGATTTTCCCCCATATTTTTGGGTCCACACCTTATACAGGCTAGGTGAGCCTTATGATGGCCCTAGATCCCATAGGATTCATCTCCGACTGTTAACAGATGAAATAAAAGTATAGCAAGCGGGATTTCAACCAAGGACCTTCGGAACTGCAACTCAGTGCTCTACCACTAAGCCACTCCGCTCCCTTAATCTAAACATACCTAGGTTAAAATAAAACACTGAGTAAACTATGGTTATAATAGTAATTGTGTAAGCCTTCCTATATCGGTGACATTGAATTCAATAACACTTTTTCTGTTATAAGAGAAGTTACCGAAGCAATATGAACATAAATAAAAGAGGCAAAGTCGAAAATGTCTGTAAAAGTGACGACAGAACAAAGTGAAGATGTAACAGGGGCGATACTAAGCAGTTAATTAAGAGGGCCTTATCTCCTTCCAGGCGACCGGACACCCCTCGCTCTCTAACAAATGGACTGGCCCAATAAATTCACAAGGTCAGGGGTCCTCAAGGGTCATTCAGGTCAACTATTCACTGTGTATATGTTTATCTTGTTCCCAGTGTATTGAATATTAGTCGTATAGCAATACCAATACAGTGTATTGGCCATTCTTCACTAGTAGAGAGATGTACTATTGATTTTTTTAATACTTCAAATAGAAAAGTAGAAAATTTAGTAAACAAACTGCGGCGGAATTTGAGGATGGCAGGAGAGGTGTGGTTTGCGGAAATGACTTCCCTTCACACCTCTATTCGGAAAAAACGATCCAAACCACAATAACAATAAAATGTACAAAAAAAAAATGTTGCCGAAAAAAGCCCAAGGGTAGCCACGTCGGACTCAAAACAACAATATTAACTCCTATATAATGCAAAGATATAGGATGTACATGTATGACAATAATAACAAACTAGCCACCATGAGGACGAAGGGCGAGTGAAGAGAGCTAGGTAGTGGGGGTATGCTTCCCTATGCAGGTCCTTTACTAAATCATATTGACTATAGATACTGCTGTAAAATTATTCCATCTTAACTCTTAAAACTATTCTTGAATCATATAAATGCTTGAACGGATTAGAAAACAAATCGAAATATTCAAATTTTGGAGCGTTCTTACTACTCTTATTGTTAAATTATTGTGAATAATTATTATTCTTTGTAAAAGAAAAATATATGTGTGCTTTTGGCACACATAGCACAATCAAATTAGATCAAAGAAAACCTCATATTTATGCTTTTCATAATTGCTTACTAATAATTGGACATAATTGTAATAATAATTAATAATAAAATAGTGGACATTATTGGCTCTGAACCATTATTCAAAAAACATAAAGATCCCCTGTTTAATCAAATAAGTATGATATTCAATCAATGTTCTCATTTTTGTCTTCTTGGATAATAATTCACAACACACATTAATATCATCTTAAAAAAAATCTATTTAAAAAACAACATTTATAAAGAGTCAATGTCTTAACCATTGTTGGAATCTGAGACACTGAAACCTCTATTCTGTATATCTGGGCCATTCAAACCTACTCCTATGGTTAATTTTTATTTAAAAAGAGCACTGTATGCTAATGAACATTTTTTTAAATTTCATTAATAAAGGCACCATTCATCACCTATCGTCTTTACTCTTAGTGACCCCTAGGTTTTTTTACGTGCTCTTGGGATGGACCAAGATAAAACCACAAGTGATGATTGCTAGGATGTCCGACAAAAAACCTCTTGATGAAATATGTCCAGCGAACAGAGTATTTGTCTCTGCCTAGAAATAATTTTTCTTTTAGGTCGTTTAGTATGTGTTATCATTCCATTGTGATCGTAGGGAAGCCGACTAAACTTCCCTGAACTGTTATCGAGTGATGGATTCAGGTAACAGACAGTAAAATATTTATTTCAACGTCTATGCACTAATCACCTCACCCCAGGTCATGACGCCCACGGTAGGAGATAAACCAACATTAAAAACAATTTTTACCTAATCGACTACCAAGATTAAATTAACCTTACTCTAAGCTGTTCCTCTGCATCTTCAGAGGTTAAGCACCTGATTCCTTGAACCCTAAGCTGCCCAAGCCATCACCCTCTTAACAACGACATTGGCATTGAGCTAGTATACAACATACGTGCACAATAGCCATTGTCTCCGGAGGGTCTCATTGCTGGCAAATATTTTAATTGCAGGTGCACAGGTGGGCTGCCAATATGGTGTCGTGATCCACATCGATACATCTCAAAGGTACCTCATCTGGATGCATGATATTCATGCTATGAATACTTCTCTTCAGGTCTGTACAAGTTGATATCAAGGCCGCGGTTTGGTGAATTCTTGAACGCTGCCATCTGTCCTCATATGCAGCACCACAGAATAAGTGAAGTGAATATATCCAATTTAGCCCAAAATGAGTTAATTATAATAAAAGAAGCGGTTAGTGGCATTCTTGAAGAGCATACCTAGGCTAGGCTTGTTATGGAGTTATTACTTACATTATAACTCCACTTCAAGCGAAAAACTACAATAATAATACGATTCCGGTTCTAATAGTACAATTAAACCATTTTGGATAAAATTCGACCTAACCACATATTCGCCGGGGCTGCAGATATAGGGTGGCCGAGATGGTTGATGTGTCACCACGGAGAGGTGAAAGTCCCGGGTTCAAGTCCCGGTCCTGGCCAGATCTTTTCTTTTCAAATAATATATATGTTTAATTTTTTTATTAATTGTTTTAATTTTTAAATATTTTTATTTTGAAGAGAAAATATTTATTTATCTTGTTGAGAAACTAAATTCACTTCCTGAAATCTGCTCAAACATTTATTTAAAGTTATACTCAACCATTGAAGCCTTGAAGGCCGGATAAGAGGCGAACTTAATACAAGTCGTGACGTAATAAGCATCTAAGTCCCCTATCGCCCGATATCAAAGACCAACATCAATTACTAGGTTGGTTTCAAATTAATGGGACCAACACTGCAACCGACGCACCCTCCATAGGATCTAGTTAGTGTGACTGTCCAACGTTAGTCGCACAGTTAAATCGCCTGAAATGACCAACTGTTGGCTTGTAGACAAGGGGTAGGGTCGCCACCATTGGCATTATCCGGTACATTCAATCGGAAAAAGAATAAACGATTTAGTGAAATATGTATATGTATAAACCTATATCGTATTGCTGACAAGTAAACCCACTGAAGAGGTAATTATTGGTCTTGAAATTGACGCTATTCATCTCATTTCTAGCAATAGTTCTTCCGACCAGTGGTTCTGGATTATATATTGGATTAGTACAAATATAAATAAATTTGAAGTTGATCACATAATACCAGATCACCAGTTTGGATTCCGAGCATCACACTCCACCATTCAGCAATGTCATCGTGTGGTGGATGTGGTCTCCTCTGCATTAGAACGTGGATCATATTGTTCGGGCGTCTTTCTTGACGTGGAACAGGCTTTTGACCGAGTCTGGCATACGGGCTTGCTCTACAAACTCCGTAAATTCCTACCCCCTACATACTTTCTCATCCTTCAATCCTATCTCACAAATAGAACTTTCAAAGTAAACCATAATAATTTCTATTCATCCCTCTTTTCACAATCTGCTGGTGTTCCTCAAGGTAGTATCCTTGGCCCAATCCTTTATACAGTTTATACAGCTGACATCCCAACTCATCCTAATACTATCCTTACCACGTATGCTGATGATACATTTGTATTATCAGTCAACACCAATCCAGTTATTGCATCCCAAAGCCTCCAATCCCATATCACTGATCTTGAAGAATGGTTCCAAAACTGGAGAATTAAAATAAATTCTCAAAAATCACATCAAATCACTTTTACCTTACGTCGTAAACCAATGACTTCCTGCCCTACAGTATCCTTTAATAATATCCCACTGGTGCCTGTAGAACAGATCCGATACTTAGGGTTGCACCTCGACAAACGATTAACCTGGAATCCTCATACAAGACTGAAAAGACAAGAAACCGCTCGACGTTTCAGGCTACTTCAATACTTACTAGACAAACGCTCTAAGCTCCCAATTAACTACAAAAGACTCATCTACATGACCATCATACGACCTATTTGGACTTACGGAGTAGAGCTATGGACTCCACTAAGCCATCGAATTCCTCTCGTATCCAATCCCTACAATCCAAAATCCTTCGCAAAATCCTCAATGCTCCTTATTTTATTAAGAATAAAGTCATCCATAACGACCTTAATGTCCCTTTTGTTGCTGATTTGGCCCGAACCCGGTATCTATCCTTTCATAGCAAACTTCATTCCCACTCAAACCCTCTAGTTTCAAACCTAGCTTCCTCTTCAATTCCCGATAATCCTCCGAGGCGTCTGAAAAGAAGATGGCCCCGTGACCTTCTTATTTGAACTTTGATTTGAGTACTACCAGTGGGTAGTTTCTCTACTTGTCATTCTCATGTCATTATGTAACACGCATTCTATTTACTTGTTGTATAATTGTAATACAGTTGTAAATATCAATAAATAAATTTTTTAAAAAAAATTTGAAGTTAATTTTTTTTTCTTAACCCCTTTGGCTTTTATTAATATTTGAAAAATAACATATTAATATTACTAATGATACATTCTATCTCTTTTACTGCACCAGGTGCATTTTAAGAGAGGATTGTCTGAAGGATTTTCTGAACATTAATTAAATGGAAGGAGTGGGAGATCTAGTGATGGGGCTCACTAGTTTTGTCTGATTGGAGTTGAAGTTAATTAACATTTAATTTGATATTTATCAAGCCAAAATATTTATATTTGTCGCGATGATATGAGATTCCATTATACTCACAGGGAAATATGACCGCTGTGGTCTGTCCCTTCTCAATTTCTACTTCCTCTTATTGGTTCTGCTAAACATTGTACTTTCCACTCTCAAGATAACTCTAGTTAACAGAGAAATTACCAAAACTTTAGGCTTTATTTAATATAAGGCCATGTTTTATACATAACATATAAAATATGGCATATTCCATTTTTCATCTCTTTAAATTTCGAAACATTTTCATTTTCAAATAAGTATAAAGGATCATACTTGTGAAAAGTAATTATAACAAAATATATCTAAAAAAATACACAATACATTCATTCATTAAGAACCTGTACTACTACAACCATGGAGGGTCTTGGGTTCAATACATGGTAGATACTGTGTTATTTCTAAGACAACGGTTGTGTAGGGAGGTGATTTTTCCGACATCACGCTCAACCACAAGGTTTTTTCCCTAATTAATAGAGGTTTGGTGAGCCTAAGAGAGATCTAGGGAATCTGTAGGTCTTTAGATACCACACGGTTCATCCATGGCTTTTAACAGATTAAATAATTTATCTGCTACAGCCGGATATGAACCCTGAACCTTCAGCGGTGCAATTCATCATTCTACACACTGAACAATCACAATTCCATTCACTGAGGTATCTGAAATAAATATACATGTAAAGATCATGTATTATCAAAATAATTATATGCAGACGTCGCTACAGGTATTTTAGGTAAGCTTTTAAAATGATTTATGTATAATTATTCAATGCAAATGATACGATAGCCTCCTCCCTCAAAGAGCTGAAACATAGACATTTACGATGGTGATGGACTATAGAAGTGCACTTGCGGAAGAGATAGGCCTTTACAACCCAACAGCTGATCTTTATAGCCACCTTCCGCCCCTTATCTGCAATAGTATGTTCTATAGTTTTTATAATATTTATCGTCCTGGTGGGGGATAACGTCAGGATGTTGAGGATGTGCGGAGTTGAGGAAATTTGAAAATCACTGGAACATTGGACTGCTAAAGTTTTTTTATTTCAGATTTGTATTTTTTCAATTATATCCTATCTTATTAGAAACATATAAATCGTAGACGACGATTTCTAACGAAAAAACCTAGATATGTAAAAGCATACTGTAAGTATCAACACCCATTTCAGTCATGAAGCACAGAATGCATCCATATTTCGAAATAATTTGAGCTTCTTATTCGAATGCTATAAATAATTATACAATGCCACTAATTATTGAGTTATTACTTTTAAAATTAATAATAATAAGGCTTAGCAAAGCCAAAGGCTCGATGCCGATACCACCAATCTCTGCTTACAAATTTCCATCCACGGACCACTCTACCCAAACAAAAATCCGCCAGATCGCTCACTTAACGCAATCCTCTCAACTGCCTTCCGTTCATCCCTCATACGTTTATCAGTCGGCAAATATCATATTAACATTTTAGGAATTATTTCGTTACTAAGCCCATATTCGTGACGCTATCACTTGAATAATATTAACCGGGTGTATGCTCAGCAATATTATGATATCTGTTTAATCTTCTATAATCTCCAGTGGTCTCATATTTTTTTGGATCATTAATAAACTAATGATAATATGATTTTATTATGATAGATGATTTTATTTTGTATTTTATAGATTCAGCCTTTTTAACACTTTCTATTTGTTTGAACGTTGACAGTTTTACATTGACTTAGAGATCAAGAGCAGTATAACCGACAAATCAGAAGGCATTTCTATTGTGACAGTTATTTTACGTTAAAATACTTCAAGCCTTTGGCCACACTTTAAGTGTGAGACTAATTACATTATGAAGTCTGGGGAGAAATAATTAAGTTATCATTATTTCGTATTAATCCCAATTTGGAAAATAATGAGAATAAAACAATTGGAAGGAATTGAACCGACAAACAATTAAAACAGGCAGTCGTGAGGACTGCCAACAGAAGTGAAAACTCAAAACTTTCGAAAACCTGTGTTCTTTTTGGAATTCTCAAGTCAATAATAGTCTGAATTATTTAAATTTCAAATTTATAAATTTAAATTATTAGCATGGAGTGTTGGTTTTCACGTGTAATGACACTCGGAACAATAATTACATACATTTTCAAATAGTTTACTTATTTATCAAAACATATGATGGGCTCCACAAGCTCAATACAAAATATCGATAGTAATTAGTATGTAGTTATATTATTTATACATTTTATTTGTATTTACATAAATATTAATAAACTTTATTTATATTTTTAGCAATGGTTAGATCATAATCATATGGAAATCGTTTACTGGATAGTTCTTAGAAGAGTTTAAAATGATCGGTAATGATTGTAATTTCAATCATTTCATAAAACAAGACATTTCATTATGACAAATAAAATCTTTAAGCGAAACAACAAGCTCAAATAGATATCTATGTTTTAGTATTAGTATCGATCGCACAACTATTAAACGACCTTTAAGTCTAATAATATGTCTATAAGAATATTATTATTCTTATATCATTGGAATTCGAATATTTAAACTAAAGCTGAATACAGGCAGCTAGGTGGCGCCAGTCTTGCTCAATACGTCAACAAGTCGCTAAACGCGAATAGTTTTCACTTCAAAATATAGTCTGATTATAATTTTAATATAATTATTATAAATTTAAGTATTTTTATTCATTTTACAATAAAAATGTTATTTATTTTTTGCTAATTGATTCAACTGTTTTTAAAGGTTTCGAACGTGCTTGAAGATGTCAGGTTCGACGGCTTCGAACTTCGTCGGCAAGCTGTTCTTCAACTTGGTGCAGACGAACTGCTTCGTCCTCAAGACGGAAAGGATTTGCGTGGAGAGGAACTGGTGGGGCAAGTGCCAGAAAACGGAAATGCGCAAGCTGGCGCACATCAAGACCAACATGGCCTACTAGATCTGTGGTGTCTCAACGGCATCCTACGACTAATTTTTTTGGTGCTAATATAATTTATCGTTTTTATTGCCTAAGTACTTAGGATCTAATTCCTTTTAACTTTAAATTTTATTGTTATGTTGATTTTTATTTATTTTTAACGAAACATTTATGATTTAGAAAATCACAAAGTGATACGATCGACTGTAAAGGTGGAGCTATTCTCTATTCCGCGATTAGAATAGCGATGCTTTTTAATTTGTACAGATTATTAATATTAAGTAAATAAAAATGAAAAAAAAGAAAAAAAAAAGATGGTGATTAATTCACAAAACACAAAATTGTACCATAAAATGAGATATATATTAAAATATACTTTCCTGCTAAGACCAACGAATTTGTTGACTCATGTTCCTAAGAAATGAAAAAAATTATCTTAGATCTTTGAAACAAACTTGTAAACTTAGCCATTTGGAGTAGACAACAGGTAACTATATCTAAACATTAAAACTTTAATTACAAAGGCCAAAGATAAAAGCCAATATTTCATAGATACATAACAGTATTTTTAAATAATAATAATTAGCTACTTAAAGTATAAGTTTTAGCAGTTAATGATGTATGTTGTCATTGTCTGTTATTATTTATATAATATTCCAATTGTAGAAATTGTCCAGAGTTCTGTGCAATGTAGATAATAATTTTACTTTTGTAAATAATAAAGAATATATATATATATATTGTATTTATTAAAACTATAATTAAGTTGTGTTGTTAAGTTTTTAACAATTGTTTACATAAAATAAATGTGTAAATTTTTTGTGATATGATGATACATATAGTTTGATACAGCTCATTCAAAAAGCAATAAAAATCAATAAGTAGTTAATAAGTGAATTGATATAACTAAAAAAACCATATCACAAACTCAAAATATGCTATTATTCACTTCAGGTGTAATATAATAATTATTTGTATATTTTGCTAAATATTCCACAATGATATCTAAATAGTTATTTTCTTAGTCAGTCATGAGGTTCTG
The DNA here is from genome assembly GCA_037127475.1 of Arma custos. Lineage (NCBI taxonomy): Eukaryota > Metazoa > Arthropoda > Insecta > Hemiptera > Pentatomidae > Arma > Arma custos. Next base: position 82,852,270 of record CM073760.1, on the reverse strand, counting down.
TAGCTTGCACATTCCTATATAAAATATTATTTTGTCATTGTTGAATAATGAATAAAACTAATATGTAAATATGAAGCAAATGCCTGTGCAGTTTAACTCGAATTACTATAACCACCCCAAGAATCCTGCTTACTCGTGATCTCAAAGACTGTGATTTGCCTTCACAAAAACACACTGCAAAGACACAGACTAAATGTGGCAATAAATTATAATTGACAGGATACGAGTAATAAAGCATAACATGCAGAGAAGAATATTTTATGTAGAATATTTTATTTCTGTTTAGAAAGGGTAAGAATAAAAAGTAAATATTAAGTTTCCTGAAATCCCAATATTCTCCACATTATATTGTCACAATAGTATATTTATTAAATAAAAACATATTGGCTTAAACATTTTAATTTTTTTTCAAATCATATCTTTAAGATAACTGTGAATAAATTTATTTTATTTATTCTTTCATTTTCATTTGCTCCTGTGCAATAGCGCATCCAGCAAATTTGATCCAAGTGTTATTCTCTTTACTTTTATACAGGAACATCAAGTTTTGGAATGGAAATATCAATAGTTGAGTAGGTCTCTTGGCCAATGGTTTTTTAATCTTTTCCTACCAAGCCCAGGTAATAAGGAGTAGGAAAGCGGAAGAACGAATGGATTTGGGTGATTTTGTGTCGATGATTGGAATGTTATGTATTTGTCATGGATATATGATTTTATAGTGGGAATGTTCATGTCGTTGTGTATGGTATGATTCAAAATATACCATGGAGCATTTAAAATTTTTCTGAGAATTTAGGACTGTGCTGTTTGTAGCTAGTATATATGGACTTGTTTTACTGAACCCCAAAGTTCTGCTCCATAAGTCCAAATAGGTTTTAGTATACAGTTTCAGATAATTTGTTTGTTTCGTAAGTAAAGTAAAGATCCAGAAGATGTGATAGTTGTGTGTAGCGTCTTGTCAGTTCTTGTCTTTTTAATTTTCTATGTACGTTCCAAATAAGTCTTTTGTCCAAGAATAGTCCGAGATAACTTACATAGATTTTAGTAGGTACTTCGTCGTCGTCAATTTTGACTGCTTGACATGAAGCTTTGTGTAGGGAGGAGGCTTTCATGGCTTGATTTTGAGGTGTTTATTCTGATTTGCCATTTGTAGAACCACTTTTATAAATCAAATAAATCAATTTTAATCTGCCAATTTAACCAATGCTTTAGGGATTTTAATCTAATAATTAAAAAGATAGGCAACTTAAAATATAAATAAAATAGAGCTGCATTATCATTAAAATGTGTCTAGTCTAGTAGCTTAAGTTATCATCATTAAGTTAAATTTTAGATGTGATTGCTAAATATACATTTTGTAGTAATGACTATACATTTTCAAATTTAAGTTATTTAATATAAGAAGACAATGAAGATTGACAAAAAAAAAAAATTAAATTTTACAATTTTACTAGAGTAAGAATTCTTCTTGTATTTTGATGTATTTAGTATTTAAATTTTTCTTGAGAATACATCATCTACAGCAGATCTAATTGATATCTAAAATTACAAGCAGGCATATTAGCACATAAACAATTGGAATTTGTCAATTCACAAAAACCATCCAAGTATTGCTTTATTTAAACCTTGAAATTAGCAGATATTCTCAAAATCCTAAATAAATCTGTCTCCAACTACAAACCAGTTGCTTTTCAGATAGAGCAATAAACCTAAATAGATAGTTTTTCAAAGACCATCCTCATACTCCACCATAGGCGTAACGAGGGGGGGGGGTTATAGGGGATGTAACCCTCCCCCATTGCTTCGAAGAAATTTAAAAAAAATTGTAAGTAACAATTTAAAAGAAATCAAAATTTGAAGGATTTTACTTTTTCAAAGTTATTATTGTGGGATTACAGAAGTAAGAGTCTATAATGTCAAAAACACAACAAAGAAAGTGCAAACACAGTTATTTTAATGAATAAACTGTTTTTATAAAATAAATAACATTTATAAAAAATTATAATCTATTTATTTAATTTGAAGCTACATGATTATAGTATAATATAAATTATACCTATATTACGAGGCATCTTTCTTGAAGGGAGTAATATGTTGGAGTGGTTGACTGGTGGGGATTAACCCCCATGATTCAACTCTAGTTACGTTAATGTACTCCACAGCAGAAAAAAAGGAATGGATTATGATGAAGATGAATGCTATCCCAAAAATGTTATATTTTGAAAAGAATAGTTTATCTGAATAAAAAAAACTGTACAGCAAACTATGAAAGGTATTAGGTTCAGTACGTCGTACAGACTCTACTGTTTATAGCACAAGGATTGCACAGCAAGGTGATTTGTCAGATCATGCTTAAATGTTAGGTTGTCTCCAATTAATGATAGTCATTATATGAGGAGTGAGTGAGCCCAAGGAGGGTATATAGATCTGTAGATCCCACAAGGTCCATCCTGTCAAGAGATTAATTCCGTGGCTACTAATAGATAAAATAATTTATCTGCCATAACCGGATTTGAACACAGAACCTTCAGCATAGCAACTCAGCACTCTACAGACTGAGCTTCTTCACTCTGTTTATCTGATTTAAATCTTAAATAGGCTGAAAAGAAAAGAAACTGCTCGTCGTTTTCGCCTACTTCAACATTTACTGGACAAACGCTCTAAGCTCCCAATTAATTACTAAAGACTCATTTACATGACAGTTATCAGGCCTATTTGGACATACGGAGTTGAGCTTTGGGGCTCTACTAAACCATCCAATTCATCTTGTATCCAATTCTTGCAATCCAAAATCCTTTGTAAAATCCTCAATGCTCCTTATTATGTCACAAACAAACTGATCCATCATGATCTTAATATCACATATGTTACTGATTTGGCCCAAACTACCTAACCTTCCATGACAAGCTCCATACACACTGAATCCGCTAGTCTCTCAACTTGATTCCCACACTATTCCTGATAACCCTCCGAGGCGTCTCAAAAGAAGATTGCCTCAAGACCATCTACTATAGAACTTTATTGGAATGCTACCGATGGGTAGTTTCTCCACAAGTGTTTTTATATCATATTGTACATATTAGCAGATTTACTTATTGTAATATTATTATAGTTGTAAATTTCAATAAATAAAAAAAGAAAAAAAAAAGTCTTAAATATTTCATATTAAATCAAATTAATCAATAAGTTTTAAAATTATGCAAGCAATAACATAGTGTTTAACAGGTAATGAAAATAGGTTATCATTAATGTTATTTTAAATCTGCTTACCTCTTTCAGATGTGCGCTCCAAACAGTTAGATCATAAGCTTCAATACTTATTTATTATCTGAAACAGAAACTGAAATAGTCAATAGTAATCAATAATTGATTAATAGTAATACCCATAAGATCCAAACAATCCAAAATCCTGTTAATATAGGGTTTTTAGCTAATAAAACAGACAGATTGAAAGGATAAAAGTGTATTCAATAGACACAACATAACACCTGGTCTCAGCACCAACAGACAGTTTTTTTCCAGGCAGTGCATACATGATCATCAAAATAAATTTACCATCTCAACACACCCCCTTAAATTTATAATTACACATTAGATGCACTACATTACAAGACCCGAATTTTTTACACAAGTCACATGCTTATCTTTACTTAATGGTTTAGTTAACATATCGGCCCACATAAAATCAGTTGAAACATGTTTGATAGAAACAATTCCATCTTCGACATGTTTTCTTAGAAAATGATATCTAATATCTATGTGTTTTGATTTAGGATTAGTAACAGAGTTCTTTGCAAGTTGTATAGCACTCTTATTATCACAATGAACACTAAAACACTTATTGGCACTTTCAGGATCAATTTCTGACATTAATTGTCTAAGCCATAACAGCTCCTGCACTGTAAATGATAGAGCCATATACTCAGCTTCACAAGTAGATAAAGCAATGGTTTTTTGTCTTTTGCTAAACCAAGAGATCAAGCTACCTGACATTTTAAATGAACAACCAGTCACAGAGTATCTATCATTCAATTTGTTCCCCCAATCAGCATCACAATAAGCTGTCAATTGATCATTACTCTTTGAAGAAAACTCTAATTTGTAATTAATAGTACCTTTTAAATATCTAAAAATGCGCTTTACAGCTTGCCAATGACTTTTATTGTGACGCTGATTGAACCTACTGAGAAGATTAGTTGCAAAGGATATATCTGGTCTAGTCACTTGAGACAAGTAAAGGAGGCTACCAATCGCTTCTTGATAAGGGACAACCACCTCTTCACCATCGTCATCTGCAGGTTCCAGATTCAGTCCAGGATCAAGAGGAGTGGACACTGGGTTGGCTTCACTCATTCCAAATTTCTTGATTATTTTGTTACAATATTCTTCTTGTGACACCCAAATTTTTCCATGTTTCCTATCTCGGGTAATGTTCATACCGATACATTGATTCACTAGGCCAAGATCCTTCATATCAAAAATTTTTGCAAAGGATTCCTTTATGTTCTGAATTAATTTTGAGTCCTTTCCAAAAAACAAAAGATCATCCACATAAATAGCAATGATGACAAAACTCCCATCACTTCCGGAGTAATAAATGCAAGGGTCTGCTTGTGATCTCTTGAAACCAAGTTCGCTTAGCGCTTCATTAAGTTTCCTGTTCCAGTTTCTCCCGGCTTGCTTCAGACCATATACAGCTTTCTTGAGTCTCCAAACCTTGTCTTAAAGTATGGTTAATTAGTACATTTCAGTAATCATTACATTAAAAAATAAAAGTTTCGACTAACATTTCGAAGTATTGATGATATAATTTTTTTAAATATTTCAAATGAAATATTTAAAAAAATATACCATACAACCATAAAATAAATTATTATAGACGATATATATTTGTTTAAATGTTCATTTCAAGATGAATAATTACCAAAGTATACACATTTCCCATAATTAAATTATCTTTTCTGTAGCTCATGATAACTTGTATTTTTGGAAAATTGTTCTTAATAAGAGTTAATAATTATTGTTGAAAAGAGTTAAGTCAGGCATTGGCTTGAAATGGAGCTATTGGTTATATTACAACTCCATTCCAAGCAAAAAACTACAATTATTATAATATTAAAGTTTACAATTGTTATACTGAAGTTTACAATTGTAATATTAAAGTTTCCCATCAGGCTCAATTTCCTATTATTTAGCTTATATAGTTGCTTTTTTGTTTTTTTTATATTGTCTCATCTTAATTTAGTTCCTTGGAAATCAGTTTGTTTAGGAACAGTCATATTATCACTTAGAATTCATAATTTATATTAAATGGCTTACCTATTTTTTTTCCAGTTTAGCTTTATGTTCTAAAAAAGGTTGAAAACATTCCTTACTCCCACTCCTATTCCATCTGTGTGTAAAAAACTGTTTATCTGCTATATCTACTTGTTGCCTGCATGCACTATACCTCTGAATGCATCTTATTCAAAAAGCTTTTTCCTTTTTAATTATTAGTTATGTATTCTAATGACAATTAACTTACCCCTCATCAAAACCTAGCCACAGGCTTATCTTTAATTTTGATGATTGCCCTTACACGGTTTAGAATATTTAAATACCTATTTTATCTATAAACCTGGTGTCCAGTTAAAATTTTATTTTTTTTATTGTTGAAGATTACTCACTTGAGATCATAAATTTGACCGCTAACATCTGAGCCCTGATGTACAATTTAAGTAAGTAAATTCTGCACATATTTTTTTTCTTTTTTAATTTGTTTGTTTTATAAATATGGTTTTATCTATTAGGAAGTGTACAGTGTTAACATTATTTGTCCATATGGAACAATGAATTTATTTTGATGATGACTTAGATTTTTGGTTGTTAGAATGGAATTTAAAGTGCAGTTGCTATAAGCAGCATTAACTTTCTATAAAAAAAACATCTATATTACCCAAAAACATCTATAGTATGTATTTTACAAATATTACACACTTTACTATGTATATGTGTGTATGGATGTGTTATATACCTTTTAAAATATATACTTTGATATGTTTTATTTTTTATAGTTTTTTATTTCAAAGCCAGGTTGATTTTTTTATTACTGACAAAGGAAGTCGTAACTAGTTTTAAAATTTATTTTCCACATAATTCATCTGCTCTGTCTAATTAATTATTTAAAACTTTTACATATATACAAACATTATTTCATCTAACATTTGACATCCAATTTTGCTGTTCTCGGCACAGAGCACATTTTATTGGAAATAAATGAGAAATATTGTGGGGAATTGGAGTGATCAATTTGACTTCTTAAATTCAAACTTGTTTAATGCATACTTTCCAATGAGTGTGGTTAAGAAATAGAAGCCTTTTGAAGCCCATTTTACCTTTTATCCTGAAACATTGAATAAAAAAACAAGATGCAAGATGAATATAATTGAGACGTTGACATTGAAAAGGAGGTAAGTGCCAAAATTGCCAACATTTTTTTTTTTCACTGACACGGTTCTATGCTCCAAGTCTATGCTCCAAGTCCAAGCGTTGAAAAGGAGGTAGGTTCCTATCACCTCCTGTTTAGTTTTGAGCAATGTCACAAGATGCCTCTGGTGGCAACAGAATGATTGATAATTCTGGGATAATTCTGTTTCAGTGAAAAAAAAAAAATGTTCCGCAATTTTTGCACTTACCTCCTTTTCAATGTCGGCTTAAAGTATTATTTAAAATGATAAAAAAGCTACCTTCATAGAAAGAAGTGGTTGTAACTATGTATTGAAATATTCCACTAAGTGTACACCCTATTATATATTAGGGCTATCGAGGCCACATTGGTGTCAAAGTTGCAAGGGATTGGGCTGGATATGATTAGTAAAGATCATGGAGAAAACAAAATGAATTGTTGCCATTGGAGTTTCAAAAACTGGGAAGAACACAGTTGACTTTATTTGAAACAACCTGCTTCTATCAACAGTCAAATCACAGAAACCAAAACACTAAAAACTTTTGAAGTATTTTGGAATGAAGAAGTTTATAACATTATCAATGTTTTAGGTATGAGAAAATGAAGTAATGGAACAGCCAATGTATCCAGCAAATAAGAGATATTGAATAAAAAGGTGATCTATCACAGGATATCATTGATTCCTGACAAAGCCCATGGAGTAATGCTTTATTGAGGGTTAGATACCTACCTGGAGGTAACTTTTGTTTAAACTTCCACAACGCTGACTCTATTACTAAGCCTGATTGGATCCAATTACTTTCTTAATCAAATAAGGGATAGTCATTCTTAAATTGATCAGGTTTTTATCAAATCTCCTGGGTCGCTTAAGCAAAAGGAATTTTCTTATTATTATAAGTTTGGCAGAACAACAAGTTGACGCATCCAGGCCTGTACAATCAGTATCCATAGTAGTCCCTGTTAAGTGGTGCTGCCATCCAGTTGTGGACTCCCAGATTTCTTGCATATTCAGCCACACAGTCAATACAACACAATTGGGGTTAGCCAATTCTCCTCCACACATGGATGATCTCCATCAGCAAACTCTTTGTGATTTCCTCCTTAAACATATGCAGGCCACGTGCCCTGCTCATCTTAACCTTGATCGTTTGATAACATTAACAACATTAGGCTCACCAAAGAGATCATATATATACGTTATTTATTGTTCTTTTGATAGATTACTCTTATATATATATATATATATATATATTATATATATATATATATATAATCCATTTTTCCTTCACTTACATTTCCATGAACAAAGGCAGGCCCAAATATTTTTCGAGGCCTGCATTCGAAGACAAGCAAAGTTCGGTATGCATATTTTGCCATTTTCGATATTTCCATTGTCTATGCATAACCACTTAGTGAAACAGGGTTTTGTATATAATGAATTATCATAAAAGGAAATTTCTAATGACTTAAAATTATCAATAATATGTCAACAAATGCAAACATTACCAACTTTACAAGGTCTTGAGTCTGTTATTCAAGCATTAATAATCAAACAAAACATTTGTAATGCAATCTAAACTTGTTTGGATTTGTTGAGATGGTAAATTTATTTTGATGATCATGTATGCACTGCCTGGTAGGGGTGGGCTAAACAGTGAAATCTTAATAACACGTTATGGCATAACTGCTACCATGTAATAACGTGTTCCAATAACACGTTATTTGAGTAACGTTTTATTTCATTAAAGAAAATCATATATAAATTTACATGAGAATAGAAACAGACGTAGCCAATAATGGCTAATTGCTAAAAAAAAAAAAAAAAAAAAAAAAAAAACTGCCTTAGACGTTATTCATGTGCTGTTATCTAAGTTATCGATTCAGTTATCGGAACTATTAAAGAGTTATTGGCTTCGTTGCCTATTTTTTGCGAATATAGAAGTATTTCATTCACAATTACTGATTGAAAAATTAACGAAAAAATCGGACTTGCTAATTCGCACAAAAAAATGGAAAAAATGTCAAGTAAATATGTTTTAAAACAATAAAACTGGCTTAGATGCTAGTCATGTGGCGCTGCCAACGTTATCGAATCCGTTATCGGAACTATTAAACAGTTATTGGCTTCGTTGCCTATTTTTTGGGAATATAGAAGTATTTCATTCACAATTACTGATTGAAAAATTAACGAAAAAATCAAACTTGCTAATTTGCACAAAAAAATGTCAAGTAAATATGTTTTAAAACAATAAAACTGGCTTAGATGTTAGTCATGTGGCGCTGCCTACGTTATCGAATCGGTTATCGGAACTATTAAAGAGTTATTGGCTTCGTTGCCTATTTTTTGGGAATATAGAAGTATTTCATTCACAATTACTGATTGAAAAATTAACGAAAAAATCAGACTTGCTAATTCGGACAAAAAAATGGAAAAAATTCAAAGTAAATATGTTTTAAAACCATAAAAATGCCTTAGATGTTAGTCATGTGGCGCTGCTTACGTTATCGAATCCGTTATCGGAACTATTAAACAGTTATTGGCTTCGTTGCCTATTTTTTGGGAATATAGAAGTATTTCATTCACAATTACTGATTGAAAAATTAACGAAAAAATCGGACTTGCTAATTCGCACAAAAAAATGGAAAAAATGTCAAGTAAATATGTTTTAAAACAATAAAACTGGCTTAGATGTTAGTCATGTGGCGCTGCCTACGTTATCGAATCGGTTATCGGAACTATTAAAGAGTTATTGGCTTCGTTGCCTATTTTTTGCGAATATAGAAGTATTTCATTCACAATTACTGATTGAAAAATTAACGAAAAAATCAGACTTGCTAATTCGCACAAAAAAATGGAAAAAATGTCAAGTAAATATGTTTTAAAACAATAAAACTGGCTTAGATGCTAGTCATGTGGCGCTGCCAACGTTATCGAATCCGTTATCGGAACTATTAAACAGTTATTGGCTTCGTTGCCTATTTTTTGGGAATATAGAAGTATTTCATTCACAATTACTGATTGAAAAATTAACGAAAAAATCAAACTTGCTAATTTGCACAAAAAAATGCCAAGTAAATATGTTTTAAAACCATAAATAAAACTGCCTTAGTCGTTATTGAAGCAGCGACATCTATTAGACGTTATCGGAACTATTAAAGAGTTATTGGCTTTGTTGCCTCTTGTTTTTGCGAATATAGAAGGATTTCATTCACAATTACTGATTGAAAAATTAACAAAAAAATCAAACTTGCTACTTCGTACAAAAATGGAAAAAATATCAAGTAAATATTTTTTAAAACCATATAACTGCCTTAGATGTTAGTCATGAGGTTATCGGAACTATTATGCCAATATGAAATATAAAATATATATGGAACTATTCCTGCATTTCCTATATATGGAAAAGCATTGACAATGCTAATAGGCACCATAGATTTGTTTAAGAGGGTGACTAGTTATTATAGTATGAACACAAAGTAGCAAAATACTGTAATAGAGATTACTGTACAACAATAAATTATAAAATGCAATTGATGATGAAAGGATATAATGAATTTAAAATACTAATATAATGATAAGCTTTTATTAGATAATGAAGTACAAAAAGGAAGAACTACAGATAATTAATTAATACTATAGCCTAAATAATTTTACTATAAAAAAAATAAATAGTTTCTCCAAATCAAAAACAATAAATATGTGTATTATGAAGTTCGTTATGAACATCCACAAATTTAATAAACTCAATAAACAACAGAAACACAAAATATAAAATTGTTAATATTAATCAATAATGCATAAATTTGTTTTATGTTAACAGGGATATATACTGATTTAATGTAGAACATTTATATATACGACTATACCAGTACATTACAGAAGGTAAAACAGGTATTTGATCCTATTAAAGATCAAACAGAAAAATCTGCCAGCAGTATAGAACTATATTCGCTCCTTCAAAAGAACTACATATAACATAAACTCAAAATTAGGCATTTTTTAGTTAAGCTTTCAGAAGCAATTGTATTGATTGATTCAGAATTCAGAAAGAGCATTGTATCTGATATTCCGTTTCCAACATTTTTAATAAAGTCATATTTTGAGTTGTATTATGTTTGAATTGAAGTTTTATGGGAATAATGGCATTGAAAGAAAAAGTTTCAAGCTTTTAAAAATTTTCTAGTCGTTAGTAAAAGAATTTTGTATCAATAAAAAAAAAAAGGTGGAAAAATTACAGGCATCTAACTTGTACATACGACTCTTCGTAAAAATAATTACTCATTATATTTTGAAACATTCTAAATAATAAAACAACAATTGTCTCGATTTGACAGAAACCTTTTTTCTGTTTCACAAGGTTTATCATTATTAGCTCTTGGTTATAATGAAATAAGCAAATGAATTAAAATAAACAATAATTTAACACCTATAGCTTTAATTGGTTACACTTAAATAGTCATAAGTCGTAGAAGACAGCATAAGAGGCACTGTAATCTAAATATATTCACTTCGAAAGAACCGACCACAAAAGTATGGTTGAAGCCATTACTGGGAACTCTAAACTCAGGAAGATTCTTCAGGGTTTGGTACTAGGCTAGGACCTTTACAGTTTCTAAAACAAGCACAGAAGTTTTATTCGACTGATAGACTATTAGTTAACAAATAGATTAAAAAAAATAATAAATTAAGCTTATTCATTTAATGATATTACCATTTTAGCCACTCTACTCTCAAAAACCTAACTTATTTTTAAGTACATACAAAGTTTATCTTTAAGTGCTTCTCACTTTCTCTTTACCAGATTATTATAACTATATAAAGCTAAAATGAATAAATACTTAAATAACTATCCAGTAGACAGAATAAAAAGGAAGCATAAGCTCATCTTAATGATTCATTTAATACATGACTATTGCTGCAGACATTACTTGCGATTACGTCATGTAAACTGTAGTAGGAGCACTTGAAGAGTTACGGCAGAAGTTCAGTGCACTCTGATCTAATTTTAACAATGTCACAGAATAAATTAAAATCTTATAAATACTTTTTATTTTAACTACCTTTTTATATACAGAATAAACTATCTTTAAAAACCTGTTTAATAGTATTAGTTGATTTTGTTTATGTATTAAGGATATGGTCTGGGTGGAAGTCAGAAAATATTCTTTTTAACTTCAAAGACTTGTTTTTAAATTTCAGAAAAATAGTTAATAGCTATCAATATAATTAATATTTAATTTTTACTAAAATAAACATAACAACAAATTTAATAATTAAGTTTTAAAAGAAAAACAATTGTATACCTTACTTTCTGTAAACATCCAATTTTAGGAATCAAAACTTCTCTGTAGACTGCCTAAAAATTTCTTGATTATAATTCCATTTATTAATAAATTAAAATGAGGTCAATCTAAAGCATTTATAAAATGTATTGATTGCACCCCCCTCACCAATTCAATACATCATTTGAATTATCCAGTTTATTATATATAGGTATTACATAATTGTAAATGTTATACTTACTTTTTTTTATTGAAAATAATATTTGTTGCACAACTGTCTCTCTTCATTTAAATTATTCTTATAATGTCAAGTTCTTCTCTTGATTGTTTAAGGAAAGAAAGAAAAAAGGAAAAGGTGAGGGAAAAAAGACTTTAAAAGTATTATAATTTTAGAATGGAAAAACTTGGCTTTCATTTCTTTTTTAATGTGCAGTAATACAAGTGTTGTTTAAGCATTACAATCTCGATTTAAAATTGAAAGTGAATATAAATATATCACATAATATTATATATTAAAATAGTTTCATAAATTTTTGTAAGTAGGTGTACCTTATTTTAAGGAAAAAAATATTTTTGGTACAACTGTCTCTCCTCATTTTAATATTTCTTCAATCTGTCTTTGAATCCTGAATTCCAATCTTTCTTGAATCTTTTCTTTGTGTTAATTCTGGTTTTGCTTGAGTCATTGTATTTATTATTTTAAATCTCCAAATGTGTTAATCATGTGAAGACCATAATATAGTACTGCTTGATATCTTTTTAGAATTTCTTCATGATGCAACTCGCAGCAGTTGAAATTGAAAAAAAAATAAAAAAAATTAGAGAAACGAATTACAAGCCTTTCCATTAGCTCAAAATTACACTAAAGAAAACAAATGAGCAAAAAATTACTTTTTTTCCCCTCATTTTCCTTCTTACATTGGATTCCTAAAATTGGATGTTTACAGAAAGTAAGGTATACAATTGTTTTTCTTTTAAAACTTAATTATTAAATTTGTTGTTATGTTTATTTTAGTAAAAATTAAATATTAATTATATTGATAGCTATTAACTATTTTTCTGAAATTTAAAAACAAGTCTTTGAAGTTAAAAAGAATATTTTCTGACTTCCACCCAGACCATATCCTTAATACATAAACAAAATCAACTAATACTATTAAACAGGTTTTTAAAGATAGTTTATTCTGTATATAAAAAGGTAGTTAAAATAAAAAGTATTTATAAGATTTTAATTTATTCTGTGACATTGTTAAAATTAGATCAGAGTGCACTGAACTTCTGCCGTAACTCTTCAAGTGCTCCTACTACAGTTTACATGACGTAATCGCAAGTAATGTCTGCAGCAATAGTCATGTATTAAATGAATCATTAAGATGAGCTTATGCTTCCTTTTTATTCTGTCTACTGGATAGTTATTTAAGTATTTATTCATTTTAGCTTTATATAGTTATAATAATCTGGTAAAGAGAAAGTGAGAAGCACTTAAAGATAAACTTTGTATGTACTTAAAAATAAGTTAGGTTTTTGAGAGTAGAGTGGCTAAATAGGTAATATCATTAAATGAATAAGCTTAATTTATTATTTTTTTTAATCTATTTGTTAACTAATAGTCTATCAGTCGAATAAAACTTCTGTGCTTGTTATTGTGCTTGTATTAATTAATTATCTGTAGTTCTTCCTTTTTGTACTTCATTATCTAATAAAAGCTTATCATTATATTAGTATTTTAAATTCATTATATCCTTTCATCATCAATTGCATTTTATAATTTATTGTTGTACAGTAATCTCTATTACAGTATTTTGCTACTTTGTGTTCATACTATAATAACTAGTCACCCTCTTAAACAAATCTATGGTGCCTATTAGCATTGTCAATGCGTTTCCATATATAGGAAATGCAGGAATAGTTCCATATATATTTTATATTTCATATTGGCATAATAGTTCCGATAACCTCATGACTAACATCTAAGGCAGTTATATGGTTTTAAAAAATATTTACTTGATATTTTTTCCATTTTTGTACGAAGTAGCAAGTTTGATTTTTTTGTTAATTTTTCAATCAGTAATTGTGAATGAAATCCTTCTATATTCGCAAAAACAAGAGGCCACAAAGCCAATAACTCTTTAATAGTTCCGATAACGTCTAATAGATGTCGCTGCTTCAATAACGTTTAAGGCAGTTTTATTTATGGTTTTAAAACATATTTACTTGGCATTTTTTTCCATTTTTTTGTGCGAATTAGCAAGTTTGATTTTTTTCGTTAATTTTTCAATCAGTAATTGTGAATGAAATACTTCTATATTCCCAAAAAATAGGCAACGAAGCCAATACCTGTTTAATAGTTCCGATAACGGATTCGATAACGTAGGCAGCGCCACATGACTAACATCTAAGGCATTTTTATGGTTTTAAAACATATTTACTTTGAATTTTTTCCATTTTTTTGTCCAAATTAGCAAGTCCGATTTTTTCGTTAATTTTTCAATCAGTAATTGTGAATGAAATACTTCTATATTCGCAAAAAATAGGCAATGAAGCCAATAACTCTTTAATACTTCCGATAACGGATTCGATAACGTTGGCAGCGCCACATGACTAGCATCTAAGGCATTTTTATGGTTTTAAAACATATTTACTTTGAATTTTTTCCATTTTTTTTGTCCGAATTAGCAAGTCTGATTTTTTCGTTAATTTTTCAATCAGTAATTGTGAATGAAATACTTCTATATTCCCAAAAAATAGCCAACGAAGCCAATAACTGTTTAATAGTTCCGATAACGGATTCGATAACGTTGGCAGCGCCACATGACTAACATCTAAGCCAGTTTTATTGTTTTAAAACATATTTACTTGACATTTTTTCCATTTTTTTGTGCGAATTAGCAAGTCCGATTTTTTCGTTAATTTTTCAATCAGTAATTGTGAATGAAATACTTCTATATTCGCAAAAAATAGGCAACGAAGCCAATAACTCTTTAATAGTTCCGATAACCGATTCGATAACGTAGGCAGCGCCACATGACTAACATCTAAGCCAGTTTTATTGTTTTAAAACATATTTACTTGACATTTTTTGCATTTTTTTGTGCGAATTAGCAAGTCCGATTTTTTCGTTAATTTTTCAATCAGTAATTGTGAATGAAATCCTTCTATATTCGCAAAAACAAGAGGCAACAAAGCCAATAACTCTTTAATAGTTCCGATAACGTCTAATAGATGTCGCTGCTTCAATAACGTTTAAGGCAGTTTTATTTATGGTTTTAAAACATATTTACTTGGCATTTTTTTGTGCAAATTAGCAAGTTTGATTTTTTCGTTAATTTTTCAATCAGTAATTGTGAATGAAATACTTCTATATTCCCAAAAAATAGGCAACGAAGCCAATAACTGTTTAATAGTTCCGATAACGGATTCGATAACGTTGGCAGCGCCACATGACTAGCATCTAAGCCAGTTTTATTGTTTTAAAACATATTTACTTGACATTTTTTCCATTTTTTTGTGCGAATTAGCAAGTCCGATTTTTTCGTTAATTTTTCAATCAGTAATTGTGAATGAAATACTTCTATATTCGCAAAAAATAGGCAACGAAGCCAATAACTGTTTAATAGTTCCGATAACCGATTCGATAACGTTGGCAGCGCCACATGACTAGCATCTAAGCCAGTTTTATTGTTTTAAAACATATTTACTTGACATTTTTTCCATTTTTTTGTGCGAATTAGCAAGTCCGATTTTTTCGTTAATTTTTCAATCAGTAATTGTGAATGAAATACTTCTATATTCGCAAAAAATAGGCAACGAAGCCAATAACTCTTTAATAGTTCCGATAACCGATTCGATAACGTAGGCAGCGCCACATGACTAACATCTAAGCCAGTTTTATTGTTTTAAAACATATTTACTTGACATTTTTTTGTGCAAATTAGCAAGTTTGATTTTTTCGTTAATTTTTCAATCAGTAATTGTGAATGAAATACTTCTATATTCCCAAAAAATAGGCAACGAAGCCAATAACTGTTTAATAGTTCCGATAACGGATTCGATAACGTTGGCAGCGCCACATGACTAGCATCTAAGCCAGTTTTATTGTTTTAAAACATATTTACTTGACATTTTTTCCATTTTTTTGTGCGAATTAGCAAGTCCGATTTTTTCGTTAATTTTTCAATCAGTAATTGTGAATGAAATACTTCTATATTCGCAAAAAATAGGCAACGAAGCCAATAACTCTTTAATAGTTCCGATAACTGAATCGATAACTTAGATAACAGCACATGAATAACGTCTAAGGCAGTTTTTTTTTTTTTTTTTTTTTTTTTTTTAGCAATTAGCCATTATTGGCTACGTCTGTTTCTATTCTCATGTAAATTTATATATGATTTTCTTTAATGAAATAAAACGTTACTCAAATAACGTGTTATTGGAACACGTTATTACATGGTAGCAGTTATGCCATAACGTGTTATTAAGATTTCACTGTTTAGCCCACCCCTACCAGGCAGTGCATACATGATCATCAAAATAAATTTACCATCTCAACAAATCCAAACAAGTTTAGATTGCATTACAAATGTTTTGTTTGATTATTAATGCTTGAATAACAGACTCAAGACCTTGTAAAGTTGGTAATGTTTGCATTTGTTGACATATTATTGATAATTTTAAGTCATTAGAAATTTCCTTTTATGATAATTCATTATATACAAAACCCTGTTTCACTAAGTGGTTATGCATAGACAATGGAAATATCGAAAATGGCAAAATATGCATACCGAACTTTGCTTGTCTTCGAATGCAGGCCTCGAAAAATATTTGGGCCTGCCTTTGTTCATGGAAATGTAAGTGAAGGAAAAATGGATTATATATATATATATATATATATATATATATATATATATAAGAGTAATCTATCAAAAGAACAATAAATAACGTATATATATGATCTCTTTGGTGAGCCTAATGTTGTTAATGTTATCAAACGATCAAGGTTAAGATGAGCAGGGCACGTGGCCTGCATATGTTTAAGGAGGAAATCACAAAGAGTTTGCTGATGGAGATCATCCATGTGTGGAGGAGAATTGGCTAACCCCAATTGTGTTGTATTGACTGTGTGGCTGAATATGCAAGAAATCTGGGAGTCCACAACTGGATGGCAGCACCACTTAACAGGGACTACTATGGATACTGATTGTACAGGCCTGGATGCGTCAACTTGTTGTTCTGCCAAACTTATAATAATAAGAAAATTCCTTTTGCTTAAGCGACCCAGGAGATTTGATAAAAACCTGATCAATTTAAGAATGACTATCCCTTATTTGATTAAGAAAGTAATTGGATCCAATCAGGCTTAGTAATAGAGTCAGCGTTGTGGAAGTTTAAACAAAAGTTACCTCCAGGTAGGTATCTAACCCTCAATAAAGCATTACTCCATGGGCTTTGTCAGGAATCAATGATATCCTGTGATAGATCACCTTTTTATTCAATATCTCTTATTTGCTGGATACATTGGCTGTTCCATTACTTCATTTTCTCATACCTAAAACATTGATAATGTTATAAACTTCTTCATTCCAAAATACTTCAAAAGTTTTTAGTGTTTTGGTTTCTGTGATTTGACTGTTGATAGAAGCAGGTTGTTTCAAATAAAGTCAACTGTGTTCTTCCCAGTTTTTGAAACTCCAATGGCAACAATTCATTTTGTTTTCTCCATGATCTTTACTAATCATATCCAGCCCAATCCCTTGCAACTTTGACACCAATGTGGCCTCGATAGCCCTAATATATAATAGGGTGTACACTTAGTGGAATATTTCAATACATAGTTACAACCACTTCTTTCTATGAAGGTAGCTTTTTTATCATTTTAAATAATACTTTAAGCCGACATTGAAAAGGAGGTAAGTGCAAAAATTGCGGAACATTTTTTTTTTTTCACTGAAACAGAATTATCCCAGAATTATCAATCATTCTGTTGCCACCAGAGGCATCTTGTGACATTGCTCAAAACTAAACAGGAGGTGATAGGAACCTACCTCCTTTTCAACGCTTGGACTTGGAGCATAGACTTGGAGCATAGAACCGTGTCAGTGAAAAAAAAAAATGTTGGCAATTTTGGCACTTACCTCCTTTTCAATGTCAACGTCTCAATTATATTCATCTTGCATCTTGTTTTTTTATTCAATGTTTCAGGATAAAAGGTAAAATGGGCTTCAAAAGGCTTCTATTTCTTAACCACACTCATTGGAAAGTATGCATTAAACAAGTTTGAATTTAAGAAGTCAAATTGATCACTCCAATTCCCCACAATATTTCTCATTTATTTCCAATAAAATGTGCTCTGTGCCGAGAACAGCAAAATTGGATGTCAAATGTTAGATGAAATAATGTTTGTATATATGTAAAAGTTTTAAATAATTAATTAGACAGAGCAGATGAATTATGTGGAAAATAAATTTTAAAACTAGTTACGACTTCCTTTGTCAGTAATAAAAAAATCAACCTGGCTTTGAAATAAAAAACTATAAAAAATAAAACATATCAAAGTATATATTTTAAAAGGTATATAACACATCCATACACACATATACATAGTAAAGTGTGTAATATTTGTAAAATACATACTATAGATGTTTTTGGGTAATATAGATGTTTTTTTTATAGAAAGTTAATGCTGCTTATAGCAACTGCACTTTAAATTCCATTCTAACAACCAAAAATCTAAGTCATCATCAAAATAAATTCATTGTTCCATATGGACAAATAATGTTAACACTGTACACTTCCTAATAGATAAAACCATATTTATAAAACAAACAAATTAAAAAAGAAAAAAAATATGTGCAGAATTTACTTACTTAAATTGTACATCAGGGCTCAGATGTTAGCGGTCAAATTTATGATCTCAAGTGAGTAATCTTCAACAATAAAAAAAATAAAATTTTAACTGGACACCAGGTTTATAGATAAAATAGGTATTTAAATATTCTAAACCGTGTAAGGGCAATCATCAAAATTAAAGATAAGCCTGTGGCTAGGTTTTGATGAGGGGTAAGTTAATTGTCATTAGAATACATAACTAATAATTAAAAAGGAAAAAGCTTTTTGAATAAGATGCATTCAGAGGTATAGTGCATGCAGGCAACAAGTAGATATAGCAGATAAACAGTTTTTTACACACAGATGGAATAGGAGTGGGAGTAAGGAATGTTTTCAACCTTTTTTAGAACATAAAGCTAAACTGGAAAAAAAATAGGTAAGCCATTTAATATAAATTATGAATTCTAAGTGATAATATGACTGTTCCTAAACAAACTGATTTCCAAGGAACTAAATTAAGATGAGACAATATAAAAAAAACAAAAAAGCAACTATATAAGCTAAATAATAGGAAATTGAGCCTGATGGGAAACTTTAATATTACAATTGTAAACTTCAGTATAACAATTGTAAACTTTAATATTATAATAATTGTAGTTTTTTGCTTGGAATGGAGTTGTAATATAACCAATAGCTCCATTTCAAGCCAATGCCTGACTTAACTCTTTTCAACAATAATTATTAACTCTTATTAAGAACAATTTTCCAAAAATACAAGTTATCATGAGCTACAGAAAAGATAATTTAATTATGGGAAATGTGTATACTTTGGTAATTATTCATCTTGAAATGAACATTTAAACAAATATATATCGTCTATAATAATTTATTTTATGGTTGTATGGTATATTTTTTTAAATATTTCATTTGAAATATTTAAAAAAATTATATCATCAATACTTCGAAATGTTAGTCGAAACTTTTATTTTTTAATGAAATGATTACTGAAATGTACTAATTAACCATACTTAATAATAATAAAGTCTTTATTTATTCTGGGACAAGTCCCTTTAGAAAAACAATACAGGTATTAATAACAGAGTAAAATGTAAATACATTTAATTAATTAATACATTAAATTAACAATTGAGAAAGAATTAAGGAAAAAAAAATTGTGAATTACCTCCAATGACAATATTCAAAGAATAAAAAAAACAGAGTGAAGAAATAAAAATAAGATAGAAATACAATAATAATTATATAGAGATAAACAATTGATAGTTGCACATGCATGCATATTATAATGTCAAATAAAAAAACAAAAAACAAAGAAAATAATGAAAGAAAAATACAAAAAAATCAACAAAGATAACTTATTTTAAAAAAATATCTAACTGGATGAGTAAACCGTCAATTATGTTAATAAATACATTCTCTTTCCATGCTTAAAGCTCACAATAACTTGTGTGAAAGACATTTTTATGGTATTAGTTTTAGCACCTATAGTTGATATTAGAACTTTAACAGATGAGATGGAATGATCAACTGAAAACATAGATGAAAATGGCAATAATTTATATCCTCCATCTTATATCCCTTTTAATCAAGAATTAGTTATACAGGGTGTCCCGAATTTAAATGGCAAAACTTCAGGAACTTATAGGGGACCGAAAAACTAAGACAAAATAACCTTTAGAGATTTGCTCGTTTTTGCTTAGTTTTAGAGAAAATCGCAAAAAAAGAAACAAAACAAGTTTTCATTTTCATATACTTATTTATTTACATTTATATTTATGTTATGTTCTTTTTAATGTAAATATTGCTCAAAATGTTGTCCTCTTGCACCAATGCAAGCATTACATCTAGCACTCACTTGATAAATTGCAGCTTAACATTGTTCTGATGATATTTGGTGCACTGCATCTATGATTCGGTCTCTTAATTGCTCTCTTGAGTTGATTGACACCGAATAAACTTTCTGCTTCAAGGTTCCCCATACGAAGAAATCCATGGGTGTCATATCAGGTGATCTGGGTGGCCAAGGTACTACTCCTCCACTTCTAATCCATCGTTGTGGATAATTTATATCCAGCCAAGCTCGAGCAACTCTGCTATAATGAGCTGGACATCCATCGAGTTGGAACCACATTTCAATCCGCTGTTATAAGGGAATGTCATCTAAATAATTAGAAAAGTCGTTCTCCAAAAAATGTGTAAATGTGATACCATTCAATCTTCCAGGTAAAAAATATGGCTCCACCAGTAATCCGTTCCAAATTCCAAGCCAAACGTTAATAGCAAATTCATGCTGAAACCTGTTCTCCCCAATAGCTCTGGAATTTTCAAGAGCCCATACATGATAATTTCTTCTATTAACAATTCCTCTTCTTGTAAAGGTAGCTTAATCGGTGCATATAATTTTTAACGGAAATAAATTATCATCGCGAATTTTTTCAAGAAACCAATTACTAAAATTCAATATTGAGGTAATAAATTCTGAACTTTTTGAAGATGGTATGGGTAGCGATTATCACCTTTCAAAGTTGGCCATATTGCTTGCTGCGATATTGCTAATGCAGCAGATGCTCTTTGGATGCTAGTCTCAGGATTGTTATCGAAGTGGCGTTGGACACAATTTCTTCTCCGATAATCTGCTCTTACTGCTTCCTGGAATTGGTCACCTTCATTACGTATTAAGAATGACCCAGTCTCTTGTAGTCTATTGAAAGTTAACGAAAAGACTCGTCGATTAGGCACTCTTCTATTTGGAAATCGGCGCGCATACTCCCGCACCGCTTCTAAAGCATTACCGTTACAGAAACCATACACAAAAATCATATCAGCGTATTCAACATTAGAATATATATGTGGCATTGTGGCTGATGCTATTCACACAAAAATATCTGAGTCACTGACTGAAGACTGATTTAGGAGTTATAATCCTAGAAGGAAGCCAAAATGTAAACAAATAAAAGAATGTAAAGGATAACATAACAAACTAAGCAAAAACGAGCAAATCTCTAAAGGACTTTTTGTCTTAGTTTTTCGGTCCCCTATAAGTTCCTGAAGTTTTGCCATTTAAATTCGGGACACCCTTTATAGCTGTTTTTGCACAAATATAAAATAATTATAACAATTGCAATTAAGGAAGTACAAAATGACTGATACACATATGCTTCAAATCATATTTTATATAAAAAATATTTAATAATTGATAGCATATAAAATTCTAAAATAATTTAAAATAAAAGTTTTTAATTGTAATTATTTTCTATAATTACAATTAAAATATCAAACAAGTTTTAACATTTTATTATTAATCATAAACGCAATACTTATTATTTTAGTAGAAAAATAAATAAAAATATTACTTTGAGGAACTGATAAGTCAAGAAGTTTAATTAGGTGAACATTAATTTTGAATACTTCATTTCAAAAACTTGATAACCTGACAAACTTAAACACCCGCCCTTTCTGTGCTGCAACCTTGTGTGAGAAAAAACAACTGCATACTTGATTTGGGTGATTATTTTATTAGTTTTAAATTTTAATATTTGTCCAATTACAAACAGTAACTATTTTTTTAAATAATAGCTAAATAAAACGAATTTAATTTAATTTGAATTCCCATTTCAAAGCTCTTGAGTAAATATTTGTTTATTTACATAAGAGTATAAAACACTGAGTACAAATTTGAGGATTGCACTGAAGACTTTTGGTAAGTGGAGAGGTTGGTTAAATTTAATAGAACTGAATATATTTTTATTTAGTATACAATTATTTTGGCTTTAAGTAAGCTTCAATTTTCTAAAACTATTATTTCGTAATCAACTATCAATTAATATCATTAAAAAAAAATATTGGTATTCGTAAGAAGGTTGATACTTTGTAATGCGTGAAAAATAGAATAAATTAGAAAACTAAGTCTAGCTATGTAAGTAAGATGATAAATAAAATAAGGCCTTTTTGAGCCTGCAAACAGTGTAAGAAGTCCTATTTGAGTTCTTCATGAATAATGACATTTAAATTATCATTTATTATTCATACATAATATGTAAGTTACTATCTATCAAAACAACTTTTCCCCACAATACACAATTCAGTATTATTAGCATGTCTTTACTTAGTAAAACAAATCAAGGAAATATTTTTTAAATTGCTTACAAAAAGTATTCTACTTAAAGGGTTTAACTGCAAATTTAAAATTAAATTCTAAAAAAGTTATAATCCATGATAATATGATAAGCTGGTAATTTACCAATTAACGTTTTACAATATCATTAAAAATATATACTTTTGGTTTCAGATGTCAACATTTTTTTCCCAATCTTATACCAAATTATTACAGCCCACATAGTCATCGATACTAGGAATGGCACAAGACGAACGCAAATGAAAAGAAACAATTTTACTACTATCCATCCAGGTAAGATATAATTTTTTGTATTGTTTTCATTTTAAGTGGTTGCACTGGTATTCGAACCTGTATTCGAATGGTCAGTATTTTGGGATGGTACACTAAAGTTAAGAATGACCTTTACTAGGAGTAAATAGATGGCATAACTTATAAGATTTTGTCTTCGCTTCTACATCTAAATTAATTATTATATATTTTAGTTATAGGCAAGCATTAGAGTAGTATTCATAAAGCTTGCTATTCTCTATTTTTTAAAGCCGATGTAGCTCTAACAATTTTCATAAAATTTGTCTGCCTCATAAATCCCTTAAACTGTGTATACTGATTTAAACTAGGAATAAAATATTCCTGATTTGATTTGAAAAGAAACTTATATTTCCTCATAATATCTTCTTCTTTGGCACTAAAGTCTGAGGTGGACTTTGGCCTACCATTGAATTCTTCTCCAAACATCATGAGCTAACTGTAGCTGCTTCTTTCTAGCCATCCTAAGACTTGCCAGATTCTCTATGTCATCCAGTCATCATCTCCTAGGTTGTCCTCTCTTTCTTATCTCTCTCCCCTCTCTGCACCACGCCAGCTGATTCTTTGTGCTTTTAGGAACAATAATAAATGGAGTGTTTAATACATTTTTGTAATTCAATACTTTAAACCTATTAATCAGTTTACCAATAACTAATACTATCATGTAAATTACTGAGTATGTTGATATTGAAAATAAAATTATATTTTTCCATAACTCAAAACAAAAAAAATTCTAACCCCCTAATGAAGCTAATGAAGGGTCTTAGGCTCATTACATGATAGAGGCTATACTGTTCCTAAGCCAGCATTGATGCTGGGAGGTGATTTAGCAGAGTTCAAATTCAACTGCTGGGTTTCCCACCAATCAATGGTATCCACTTTATAGAGGCTGGGTGGGTGAGCTCCAGATGGGCCTCTAGTTCCAAGAGGTGTGTATTATCTGTGGCTATTAATACTCGATGTAATTTATCTGTCCAGCTAGGTTTGAACCCGAACTTTCAGAACACCAACTTAGAACTATACACAGTGAGCTACCTTGCTCCCTCATAACTCAGAAGTGTAGTTTTTTTACTGTTGTATTAATTCCAGAAACAATTAAAATCACGGAAATCGGACTACTGTAAGCAAAGTTGTGTATTCTTATATTCGAAGGTAATTCTTTGAACCACATTGGACATACAAAACTTGGAAGGTTTGAGATAGTGTGAATGCCCAAACAAGATTTATTTTTTTATTAATGCCTAACAATGTTAAAATTTTTATGGTATTGTAAGTATAACGTTATAGAAAATTGACTATAACTAAAAGTTCGTCCTATAAAACGTTCTACTTGTAGTTATTTCGGATTAGCTATTATTGTTGTTGGGGAAGTAGATTATAGACATGCAAAATGAAAGTATCATAAATGATTAAGGACTTTGCTTGAAACCAATTCTTATTGCAAGCACGGAGATGATAAGTAATATGCTAAGTAATTGGTTCCTAAATCCTACTATAAAATATTACATTATATAAACGAGCGTTTACTACCTTCATGCCCTGGATACTTTGCGTGCAGCAATTTCTTAATCCCAAGACAAGCGATAGCCGCCACCACAACCTTGTCCTCTTTGAAGAAGTCACTGTCCTAGTTATTTCGTCTCCAATGGGAAGTGGTATGCACCCTATGATGTAAATGTCATTTGAGGCATTCATAATAATAGTGGCAATATCCGGAAACTTTCACAAGAATCTGAGTAAACAAGACGTAGTAGTTCTCGGAAAGATAATTTTAAATTTATACACAGCATAACAAACTAATCATTAAATAGTAATCATAAAATCATCTAGTCATTAAATAGGAAAACAGCCATTAAATAGTAGTAGTAGCAGATAGTTATCCCCGTGTGTGGTTACACTTTTATTTCAGTAAAAGAGTCTGGGGAGAGAGAGAGAGAGTTCCTGAAAAGAAAAGTCTGAGAAATTAGATTTTTCTTATCCCCAAGATCGCAGTTCGGCAGTTGGCATAGGATTTTTTAAAACCTGACCTGTAAACACTACGACCCATGAACGAGTCTGTGGCTCAGTACATGGTAGAGACTGTACTGTTTCATGGAAAACAGTTCTGCAAGGAGGTGGAGGATTTTTTAAAAGGGAGTAAAAAATCTTTGGTTATGCCGTATTGCAAAACGGATATTCTAAGCCTGTACGATGTCAGGTACTCTATAGAGATCCCTATCCTAATTAAACCTGGATTGGAAAAAATTAGGATTCCCACTGTAGTGTTATTTTTGTAGGGTACAACTTAATTTTATAGCGGCCCCTAAATATTGACCCAGCAGCCAATTTCTATCGACTCTTTATTTTGTACTGTAATCATATAGTTTTTTCTTAATGATCTAACTAACTAATTCGGCCCAACAACCCAGTGATGAGTCCTGGCCTCCACCAGCAGCTTTCGCCAATCGTCGCGGTTCTGAACAGCTGCCATCTAGTTGCGTAGGCCAAGGATGTTCCCTGCATCAGCCGCTACTCCGTCACTCGACTTAGGCCTGGGTCTTCCTTGTCTTCTTTTCCTGTATAGAGGCTCTGTCAGCAGCTTCCTGAGCAAATCTTCCTTACTCATGATAGCCACATGCCCTGCCCACCGCAATCGGCCCAGTTTTAAGACATGGGCAATATTCAGTTCTTTGAATCCAGCTGTAACATCTCCTCCAGTTTCCATCCACCAGCACTCCTCCAAATATCCTGCGAAAGATTTTCCGCTCAAATAGGAGGAGGTATTGTTCGCCGGCCTTGGATGTTCCTCAGATTTCCGAGCCATACATCAGGACAGGACGAATGATGGTTTCGTATTGGGGCAACTTTATTTGTCGAGAGAGTATGCAGCGACCAAGCTGTTTCCTAAGACCAAAGTAGCACCGGTTGGCAGAGACAATTTTTCTTCTTATTTCAACATCTACTTAGTTATTCTGGGTGACCGTTGAGCCTAAATATACAAAATCGGAGACCTGCTTAAACTTAAACATTCCCCAAAGGCCACCATCTCAAACCGCCTAGGTGTCTCTTCTGCTCCCAAGTACGTGGTCTTTGCCGGGTTCACGTCGAGCACAAGTCTCCTGGCAGGACCCACCAGCGCCAAGAATGCCTCCCTGACAGCTTGTAGATAAATGATATCTATATCATCCACTTAGGCTATATATTTGTACATTCCGGTTAAAGATGGTCCATCCAACTCGCATCCCAGAATCCCTCACACCCTTCTCCAGGGCAACATTGAAAAGAAGGCAAGCGAGGGCATCTACCTGCCGTAAACCCTTAGTCGCAAGGAATTCTCCAGACAGATTTCCACTGACGCACACCGAGTACATCACCCCATTTATCGCTAGCCTTACTAGGCGTATGAGCTTCCGTGGGATTCTGAGTTCTGCTATAGGTGACAATAAGGGGCCTAGGCCAGGTAGAGTAGAATGGTCCTTAGGGTTCATTACTTTACTTGGAAGAGAGGGGACAGTCGTCGGTACGCAGCAGCCAAGTCAAGACGTAAGGAGAAGGATGGAGAATGAAGCCCCATATATCATAAGTCACCTATAGCTTCCCGTTTTCATTGTAAGTTGTTTTTAAGATTTATAAGTCTGTAACCATGATCAGCACAAATAAAATATAATGTTCCTTTCGTATAAATATTCTTATTTAATAAACAACTCCTGGTCAGTCAACCACGATAACCTTTGGAGAAGACTATATAAGTCTCTTAATTATTAATAATATAAAATTATTACATAATAAGTATAACGATCTCAGGGTGGCATCCCATTTTAGTATTTAATTATATTCAGATCAAAGGATCTGACTTTTCCCTGAGATCATAGCTTGGGCAGTAAAGCCAATATAGCATTTTGGCATCCCTTGTGGGGATTTTGAACAGATTGACGGGAGTTGTTTATTTATTGATTAATTATGAATAGTATTGAATGTTGAATGTTGAAACATATTGAATGTTTGAATTGGTCTAAACAGTTATCGTATTTTTTTTTATGTATTTGAAAAGTGTGATCTTTTTAATGATAATCAGTGAAGTGTTCATTGACCAAATCAGTATTTTGCTGTAATCGTTTTTATTGAATCATAATGATGCCAGGACCGAAAACGCAAGAAGGATTAGAGCAGTACGGGTCTCAGAGAAGTGGTAAAGACCACGAGACGGAAGAAAGAAAATTAAGGATATTGCAAAAGTTTGAAAACATGGCAGATTTAATGGTATCTCAAACTGAAAAGATGAATACTTTTTTGAGTAATCTCATATTGAAGCTTGAAGGTGCTCCAAAAACGAGTGAACAAATACTTGATCTTGAAACTCCGCCGAAGAGAGTAAATGATTTGGCTGATTATAAGCATCCTAATCATGAGAGGGGAGTCTACATGGCAAAAGAAAGAAATAAGATAAAAGAAATATTTAACATAGAAAAACAGCTCCATAAAGATCTAGTAAAACTAAGGGAAGAAAGGGACAGCGCAAACAAAAGATATCAAAGAGAAACGGTAGAACAGAAACTAGTAAAGAAGAAAGAAGAATTTAACAAGAAGAGGAAACTTGTTGATGCTGAAGCAACTCCGGCTAAAAGACCGAAATTTGAAAAATCACAAACATAGTTTCGAAAGATAGTTTTGACTTATTAAATAAGGAAGTGACTTTGACTACGAAAGTAGA
Source organism: Arma custos (assembly GCA_037127475.1). NCBI lineage: Eukaryota > Metazoa > Arthropoda > Insecta > Hemiptera > Pentatomidae > Arma > Arma custos. The sequence goes on along the minus strand of CM073760.1, from coordinate 82,824,586 downwards.
TCAAATTAAAAATGTGACACTAAAGGCTACTGAGAACAAACAAACATTGAACTCTGATGTCTTAAAGTTTAAGTCACCACAACTAACTAAGACTCAAGAAAATAACCAAAGAAGGAAGGTAAAAGTGTGCCACGTAGGCCCCACTTTGTGTTTTAAACGAAGACAATTGTCTGCAACAAGTTTACACTGTATCGTTTATAAAATTAAAGGGATAACCAATTATCGGAGTGTAAAAATTAATAAGAAAGCAAATATTCTAGGTTTTAAAACGAATGAAGTAAATATAAAGAATAACAAGGAAGTACAAAATAAATTATTTAGGAAAAGGACAGCGGATGTTCGTAACTACCTTAGAGGCAAAGTCAAGAAGAAGGGTTAACATCATTAGGGCTGGCTGAAATATTGTTTAAATAAAAAGACTAGAACTGGATTAACTGCGTAAGATTATTCTTTAATTACATTTAAACACACTTTTCATATATTCAAATATAAAAAATAATTTTTTTTTGCTATGTTCTAATAATATTTTCGTAGTAAATTATTTTATTAAAATTGCTATGTGTGCTGATCATGGAAGCCAATAAAATTCATACTAATTTTCTAATGGCTGTACTTGTACTTTGACCCAAAAGAATTGTGGAATTTATGGGCATGTAAACAAACCTTGTTTGTGACACCTGCGCCTTTATTGTTAATACCTGAATGTGTACTTTAGGCACCCATAGAAACGCCGACAGTCAGAATTTAGAGTCAAGCCAATATAGAATAATGATATTTTGTTAAAATGTTCTCGAATACCAGGTAAAGCAGGTGTGTACCTTCGGTACCGACCTCCCGACAAAGACCCCTATTTAATGATATATTGTGAAATGTTCTAGAATACCAGGTGAATAAACACTAGTGAGCTTTAGTTGAATTTTGTATGAATTGTAGCAGCAAAAATATATTTTCAAACCCATGTAGTAATTGTATAAATGGTAATAATAGTAGAACTGAATGAAATGTAATAAGAGTATTTGAAGTTTAAATTAAATTGTTTGTATATATATTCAGGAAGTGAGAAATAATGGTGTTGTAATCGCAATCGGTTATTTTTAGTATGCATTGTAAAACTGCTCTTGTGGTTTTTCTTCTTTTGTTGTTTTGTATGTATCCTGTTTATGCTTGTATATGTTTATGTTTTGAAATAATGTATTTGGAGATTGCACATTTTTAAACATTATTTAATTGAAAAAAAAAATGTATATATTTTTTTTTTGTTTTTGGACGATGGGTAATGCTATAGGTGACAATAAGGGGCCTAGGCCAGGTAGAGTATAATGGTCCTTAGGGTTCATTACTTTACTTGGAAGAGAGGGGACAGTCGTCGGTACGCAGCAGCCAAGTCAAGACGTAAGGAGAAGGATGGAGAATGAAGCCCCATATATCATAAGTCACCTATAGCTTCCCGTTTTCATTGTAAGTTGTTTTTAAGATTTATAAGTCTGTAACCATGATCAGCACAAATAAAATATAATGTTCCTTTCGTATAAATATTCTTATTTAATAAACAACTCCTGGTCAGTCAACCACGATAACCTTTGGAGAAGACTATATAAGTCTCTTAATTATTAATAATATAAAATTATTACATAATAAGTATAACGATCTCAGGGTGGCATCCCATTTTAGTATTTAATTATATTCAGATCAAAGGATCTGACTTTTCCCTGAGATCATAGCTTGGGCAGTAAAGCCAATATAGCAGTTCCTCCATTGCTCGGTAAAGCTCTTTGCGGTCGATGCTGTAATATGCTGCCTTGAAATCGATGAAGAGATGGTGCGTCTACAGCTTATATTCATGCCCTCTCCTAAAAGCCTATATTCATGCCCTCTCTCTAGTTTGGTCCTCACGCTGAAGATCTGGTCGGTAGTTGATTTCCCGCGTCGAAATCTACATTGGTAGGGGCCATTGGCCCTCTCCACATAGGGAAGCAGGTGACCAAACAGGAGGTTCGAGAAAACTTTGTATCCGGAAGTCAACAAGGATATGCCTCTGTAGTTGCCGCATACATAGCGGTCTTCTTGTGGGTGGGGCAGATAATCGACCTCTTCCTCATAAACAGCATCACTTCATCCGTCCACACATCCGTCCGCAGGAAGATCATGAAGTACCTTCATTGCTCCACCATCCCCATATTTCAACAGTTCCGCAGGGAGTCCGTTATACACGGGAGTAGTGGTTCATTACTGCCTGTACACACCTCTCACCACAAACCCAATACCAAGCTCGTGTAGCTTATCGTCGCAGCTGTAGTAGACAGAGTGTTTATGCTTCTGCAAGTTACCACTTCCTGTCCAATGACCTATTACTATATATCTGCAGCACCGGTAAATAAGTGTTTAAGTCGAATATTGTCCAAAATTAGTTAATTATACTGAGGGAATCGGAATCATGCTATTCTTGTGACAAAGTTAGATCTTGGCTTGAAATGGACTAATTGCTTAGTTTATAACTCCATTTCAAGCCTAAGTAAAAACGATGCCTCCCTGAATACAATTAACTCATTTAGAGCATATTATTGACTTAGACAGACATTCTCCGGTGCTGTAGATATATAACTGAAGTGTTTTAATATGTAGTATTATTTGTAATTTTTAATTTCTTAATAAATTAAAAAAATATTAATTATTAATTATTAATAAAAATAATAAACCAAAAAATTGGTTATTTGAATTTTTCACATAAATTTTGCGGTTATGTGAAGAAAATATAAATACAAAAGTTGTAGATCTTTTTATTGCCTACAGCTTAGCCATTTAACTTTTTTCTTCCGACTTCTAGTTTTGTCAGAAATCAAGATAAACGGTTTTTTCCCTTAAAACCTCCCCCTTTTCCACTTCCCGATCTCAGATCACTCGTAAATTATTTTGCCTTCCATTTTTGTTATATTCTCTTCCTTTTCCAATGGGTTTCATCCTACTATTATTTCATTTTAACTTTTCATCATTTTCAAAGGCTTCTGCACTGGTCTACCTGTGAGGAATCTTCTAACAATCTTTATCGGTCAACATCTTTATGTGAGAATAACCATCATTTCTGAAACCGTTATGTTGATTTCATTTTAATATCCAAAGGTGATGTGTTCAAAATACTGATCAGATGAATTTATTTCTTGAATAATTTAGGATAATAAACTAACCTACTTAACCAAACTCAATATTTTATTTGTTTTGTGATTGGGTTGATCATCCTGGATCTTGAGGCCAAGACTAAAACGTTTGGATAATCCATTTCAACTTCATGCTGATACTAGCTGTGCCCGTGACTTCGTCCACGAATAGTGACTTTGGGCAGCATTTTAAATTTTGTAGGCTAGTTACTTTGTAAATAAAATACATATTAAAATATGTATTTTACTGCAAATCGTTTATTTAAGTACATTTTTATAAACAACGTTTTTTGTTTTCCCACCTTTTATCAAAACATAGAGATTTTATTCAGTAAAATCTAAGTGAATTTAAGAATAGTTAATTTAACAGACATCGGAGTTATTAAAGGGTATTAAAACTGCATCATTTAAATTTTCAATAGTAAAAATTCGTTCATTGCCTTCTCTTATAGTAGAATACCTTATTTTATTTGTCTATATTGTTTAACTTTAGTTTTAATAGTTGAATTATAAATTGCAGTGATGCACGCAGTTTCGCAGCAGGGACCTAACTGAGAGGCTAGGGTACGGAGTATTCACTGAGTAGAGGAGAATAGGAGAATAATTAAATTTATATATTCTTTTAGTGCATTATGAACGTTGTAAAAAGCATTTTAGGAAGTAAAATCTAAGTAAATTAAAGAATGGTTATGAAAACTACGTATTAAGAAAATACCCACGCAAACGAACAACAAAATCAACGAAAACAATGGTATTTTACGAATGTTTATATACAAAAATCTAGTTACTTTATTTAAATTAGCTTAAGAAATGAAAAATTGTACTGAGATTGATTGTTATTACAAAATAAACAAAACGAGTTACCGTTATTATGTACCTACCTAATATACAAATGTACAACAAACAATAATGACGTAATAACATCCAATTAAATTCAAAAGTAATTTTCTTTTGACCATATGTATATTTCGCTAACATTAATTAAGTAAAACATTAATCATGTTAACAAATCGAATTGTAATGAATTTGCATATTTGTGAAGGGCAATTTAGTACAAATGAAACATAATGGAAGTTATAGCTCGGGGTGGTATTTTTTGGCATCAGTCTTTAATTTTTAGCTTATATTTTTCAGTTATATAGTCCGTTTCAGTTTAGAGGTTTACTGTTGCTGGATTGTGGTAAAGACCAGCAGGGTACGCCAATGTGGAGGACTGAGTGCACGATACCTCTCAAAATATCTATTTTATTATAAATTATTAAATTATATTTATTTTTTCTGTAATACTTTTGCAATAAAATTGAAAGAAACGAAAAACAAAGTAATTTAAACAGTTAACAACAGACATATGTTCGGAACTGGAATGCCGCTGCACTATGCCGGGAGGATTGGCGGAAAGGTATCAAGGAGGCCAAGGCTCATTGATGAGTTACAGAGCCATGAAAGAAGAATTACAAATATTTGCTACGAGCTGATGTTCGAAAAGTACTTTTGCACTGTCCTTGCCTGCGATGCCAGTCTTGTACCAGACCTAGCATTCTATCTTAAACAAAAACCTGCATTTGTGCTAGTAGACTATTATCAGTGGCCGGTGATTACCTTCCATCGGTACGAGCGGACATCCTGGAAATCAGTGAACCGGCTTCAGGAACTTGCATGATTCAAATGAAACGCTAGGCTGGAGCTTTATTTGCACTTATTTTCACGAAGCACAGCTAATTGTTCTCTTCGTCGTTTACTTAGAGTCAGTCAAAGAATATATCAGGGCCGTTTCGTGGAGCGGAACTGCACGTGGTCATTATGACTAGATACGAAATTCCTTTCCGAGCTATCGGATAAGAGTTACTTTCTCGCCATGCATCTCTCTTGCTTTCACGTTTCGGATCCTTTAATTAATGTTAACAAATGTTATAGATCCACTTTATCTTGTCTTGCATTTATCTCATGCTAGGTCTTATCTATGAAATCATGATGTTTATGATTCGACTAAAGACCCTAGACACGAGCCCCCATCCTACGTGATACCTCCAGCAGTAATTAGTTTTAATAATGTCCTTTTTAATTACCTTAACTAAAAGAAAGTATTCATAGTATTCAAGAAAGTTTTAGTATTCATAGAAAAATGCCATCGTTATATAACATTTCTTCTGTACATTGACATTTATAACAATAATATTTACAATGTAAGGGATACTTAACACGTGCAGTGGTTTCCAACGGATCTTATATATACCAAAAATGAAGATGGGGAATGGAGATAGTTGAGGGGTGCAGTAAAAAAAACAGCACCAAATAAATACAAGAATTATATTTAATGTGTGCCGACGTTTCGACCTACCTTGTAGGCCATCATCAGGGCAAATGGGAGAGATGGCTGGGAGGAATGAGTGGACTAGGTTGCAGTGCATGCACAACAGTTGCAATGCTTGACTATGGGTGGAACTCACCCAGCTTCTTTTAAATGTTAATCTAAGATTTATAATGACTGAATGATGATGTAAAGTATATATATTGAAAATAACCACTCGTGTGTCGAAACGTCTATATATAATGAATAAATGAATCAAATGATTGGTTTAGACCAAAGGTTTTTGTATTTTTATACACCAAAAGAAAAATGAAGATGTTTTAAACATCGTTTCATCCGCTACTGCCATTTTCGGCTTGGAACTTCTTCACCTATATCTTTATGATCTATTTTTTTTTCTAACACCCTTGAAAAAAATAAGCACTTGGAAAAAAAATCGAAAATAAAGTATAATCCGATGATCGCTCGCGTAATTAGTTGAGTGTTCACAAACATCATTAAAATATTTTTTAAGCTATTCACTACAAGCAGATTATTGAATATACAACGTAATTATTTTATAAATACATTTATTGATGAATATCATGTATAAAGTATGTCTTTAGGGTTTCGCCTGTGGTCAGCTATTATCATAACAACCTACTATGCCCACGAATATTCGCTGGTTAGCAGTCCGGCAGGAGGCCTTAGGATTTTTAATCGTGAAAACATCCTCTGCTATTCCTTCGTAAGAAACTTAAAATCGGTGTTCCGAAGCTGTGCTGTTTCACGTTGATCCATATTGGATCCACCTGGATAGGCGATATGTAGGACGCCCTCTGTAACATCGTCCGAATGGTCATAGCATAAATTGAGGTTAAATGAATAAAAAACAAACCACACCTTTAGGATTTTCCAGCACTTGAAAACAGACACTTATAGCATCAATTAACAACTTAAATAGGAGGGTTAAGTGTCCGAGCATTATTCACCCAAAATGTTCTTAGTGATTCTTTCAATAACGCAAACAAAAAATCAATCATAGAGGACAAGTTTGAAATAAAATAAGGTTGTTCGAGGGTCTCATACACATTTCTTCCTTTTTATTCCTGCTGTTGAAGAATCCTGTCTGAACGCTCACGGAAATCACTTTGAACATTTAATAGGAATGTTAATGGTTTACATTTAATAAATAAAGTAATTGTAACAAATAAAATACGTTTTATTTATTTACTATGCCTAAATAATTCGTAACAATGAAATCTTTAGATGTGAATATCTCCTAAACATAGCGTTTGCGGGCATACCTTCATAGGAAATGTTTTTCTTTTTTTGAGGTACTTACTTCAAATTTTCAGTTTGGCCATTTAACCCTGAACCACCCTATATATTGAAGTATTTTGTCATTATACAACATCTTGCTTAACCCTTGACTTATGTGCGGGTTGGTCCATTATCCGGTAGAAACCGAGAAAAAGAACAAGATAATAATAATAATAATAATAATAGTAATGTCTTTATTTATTCTGGGATTAAATTCCCTTCAGAATAATAATACAGGTGTTGTGAGCTATTAGAGTATAAAAATAATTAAATATATTATTACACATCAAAATTAAAATTAACAAACACTGTTAAAAGGATTTGATCGTCTTTGAAGAGATTTGTTATTAATAAACAAATCGTTTTTATTTATTTAATTTTATATTAGTTAATGAGCATTAAAACATTTACGATAAAGTAAATAAATTCATTTACATTAATACACAGATCAAAACGCCCAAATGCCGCGGAACACTTGCAAGAATACAGTCACCTGAGATCCAGTGGTTTGCTTAACAAACTACTAAGCCCAAGATCGAGGGTTCGTAGCCCGGCAGGTGGCCCAAGGATTCTTTCACGGGAGTAAAAAATCCTTAGTTACGCCGTCCTTCGGAAGGGACGTCAAACGCTGGTCCCGAGCCTGTACGATGTCAGGCACTCGTTAAAGATCTCTATCCTAATTAAACCTGGATAGGTAAAATTTAGAGCTCCCACTGTAGCATCGTCCATTAGTATTAGCACATTAGCTTTATCAGCATAAAGTGACGTTAAATGAACAAACAACAACACTTGCAGGAATAAGTGAGAATATAAATGCTACACGGACAGCTGACTGGGCGCCGCCATATTGGCCTACGCTGTCCTGTCATGTGCCTTTCACTTTACCCCTTCTCCTCGTGTAACACGACATGCTGATAGATGGGCAAACAATTTTTAGGCTATAGAATAAAAGTTCCACTTTTAAAAAAAAGTAAGGTAACAATAATTATATAAGAGAAACAATTTATAGTTACTTGTATATCAAATTTATGCCAAGGAAAAAAAAAATTAAAAATTAAAGAATATTATCAGAGATGTACATTTCATCCCTTTTTGTCCTTTTTTTTTCTTTTTTAATATCTATCTATATGATATTAATAATACATATATACGTGGTTTAAATTCCACACACTCATATATATAGATATATAATAACACACATAAATGTACATCAATAAACATCATTCGTTCATCATAAATTGGTCAAAAGTGGCCCCCTACTATTTTCGATTTTTAGGGCATTGTAGAGATAATAGGTGCTGGAATATACGGGATTTGAAGCCTGAAGATTATGGGAACGACGAATGGAAGAAGGTATAGAGTTCCAAAGGGACGAGGATTGAATAAGGAAAGCTCTGTCAAAAGCAGTTCTTTGGTGGGATGCTGTATATAGGTCTGAGAGCCGAGAACGGGTGTTACGGGAGTGGACCAAGGTTTTGAATTTAAGGAGATCGGAGATGTATAATGGTCGACGGGATTGGATAATTTGGTAAAGAAAGGAAGCTAGGAAATACTTACGGTGATAGGAAGAATAAAGCCACTTCAACTCTTCGTAATATCTCGGGATCCCAAAGATGAAACGAAGCAATTGATCAACCGTTTTAGTTTTGCATCGAGATCTTCAAATGATAAAGGTGACGAAGGTGATTCAGGCGCTTTAAGTTGGAAATGGTACGACGAGAGATTTCAGAAATATGGTTTTTCCAGGAGAGGGTTTGGTCAACAATAATTCCAAGGTTTTGGACGGTTGGGTAGAAATTGATGGGATTATTATTTAGAAGGAGAATTGAATTACGGGGAATAGTTTTAAGAAAGTAGTTCGATCCTATTATTATTGCCTTAGTTTTCTCCACATTCAACTTTAACTTATTATTTATGGCCCACTGATTTATTCGATTCAAATCACCTTGGAGTTTTTCCGGGGCTAGTGATAGGTCGGAAGAGGAAAATGACAAGTATATTTGAAGATCACTCACATCAGCGGAGACTTACTGGGTGTGTACGTACTGGGAGTGTTGGATGAGAGGTGGAAGGTCGTGTATGCAAGTGGCAAATAGGGTTGGGGATAGTGATGAACCCTGCGGGGCACCACCGGACAGACGAAGGATTATGGAAGGAGGTTGACCTGGGACCAGAACATGAGAACAATGTACTTATATATACAGACATCTTCATGGGTAAATAGGCAAAATGCAAAGCATTTTAGACTCAGTATAATGAAAATGTTAAGCACTTGAACTCTTCGAACATTTAAAGTAGAATTCAGTACTGAGTGGCTTCTAGAGAAATAAACACCGTTCCATTGTTTTATTCGTAAACTGTTAATTTTTCTTTTAAATATTTTTTTTTATAACTTTTCATCAATAATTATTCCCTCCCTACCAAAAATAACATTGTATTTTTCGCAATTAAAAAAAAAGTTGCTATGGTAAGAGAGTTCTCCAAAGTTTGAATCCGGCTGTGTCAGATTAATTATTTCATCTAATAACGTATCTGTCGGATTTGCATACCATCGCAGTCATCATTATAATAAAGTAGGCACACTTAAATGGGGGTGACAGTTGTGCGTGATCTCGGCAAAATTGCCTCTCGGGTGGCTTAAAAAGATCACAGTATCTACTATGTACTGACCATTCTTCCAGAGTCACAGTATTTTTTTTTTATTTGTCTAAACACAGTTTTAATTATTGTCCTTAAAGAACATCTCTTGTGTCTACAGAAAAATTAAGTCCTGATCTATAACTGCCTATTTTTCAATACATATACCTTTTTGATTTATCACTCTTTTGAACTGAGGAAGCTGTAACAAATTTAAATAGAGCATAATAAAGATTTAGTACCTTCATAAGCCTCTATGCTGGTTCCGGCTTAACTTGACTTCCTATGTTTGCAGTTGGTAGCACTGAGCAGGGAAGAAGCAGTGAAGCCAACCTTGACAGCAGGTGGTGGGGCGGCAGCCTGCCTTCAGTCGAGTTCTCGCCTTAGTGAGTGTCAGTAAACAGTGAGTGTCCCTTGTCGGTGCCTTGAACTTCGTATCCATGGGGGTTCGTTCGTCTTTCTGAGCCTGTCTGTCGGAGCCTGGTGGTGTCTTAAGTATATAAGGTATGTTCTTCACGAATTAGTATTTTAGTAGTAATTAAGTTTAAGCAGCTGTTTCAAATTAATCGATATCGTATTTTAAAATAATCCTAAGCACGTTTCCTCAAACTCTAAAGGAAACTCTCATTATAATCCATTTAAAAAAAATAATTTTCTTTATTATTTATATCAGGAGTATATTGATGTCGATACACTTTTATAGCTATCATGTGCCTTTAATGCTGGTAAAGCCAGATTGACTAACTATTTGTTTATTGTTATCAGTATATTGTTTATTGTTAAGGTTGTTAATAATTCATCATATATTTATAAAATTATAAAATAACATGAAGTCTTAAAAACGAAGGATGAACTTAATAGATTCATTTTAACGAGAGGTTCACTCCAAAAAATATTTTTTTCATGCCAAGGTTCATGTATTCATTTAATAAGCTGTTATTAGCTAGTAATATAAAAAATACTGCTTTTATTAATACTTTAAATCTGTCTATATTAGTTTAAAAATGTTTAAGGCTATATGACAAAATGATTAAAGCTTCTATTCTTAAAAATCGTTTAATATTTTTAATTTTTGTCATTTTTCGCATATGGACGTGGGAATTTAGATTTTTTATATGCCATATTATTTAATTAATATATTTTCGAGTTACTGAAAAGTCTCGTTCCTTGTTAAATATTTTATAAACGTTTAATTTAATTAAATATTATAGAAACGTTGTTTATAATTGAAATTACAGAAAAATATACATTTTTAGAGGAACATAAAAATAGTAGCTCTCTAAATTAGTCCTCAATATTAATGATTATATATGACATAAATATTATATTGTATATAATGTCTAGGTATACATATTTTTCGTAAGTAATTATGAAATATAACAGATTTTAAATGACAGAATTTTGAGAGGTTTGACTAAGCTATTAGCTGGACTTATGTCAGTGACTGGTGAAAGAGAAAGCTATACCTACCTGCTGCATTCGTGCCTCTGTCCGGAAATAAATGTTATTTCACCTGTCGACAAAAACGAAATGTTCAAAAGCTTGTTTTAATTATAAATATTAATTGAAATATAATTGAAAACGCAATACAATGTCAGACACGTGTACACTTATTAATATAAATAATTTCTTGCTTTTAGTCTTTCTTCTATGTAATTTTATAAACATTAACCTTACACATGAAGTGCGAACTCATGTGTACAAATACCAGAATTAATTGATTCCGAGAAATCACGTTTTATAGTTTACAAAAAAAAAACGACAAAATAATGATAAAACTTATGACTCTTTATCCATTAAAGCCTAGCTGATTATTCATAACCGTACTTATACACCCCTAGGCTTCTCATCCTGTTATATGTGAAGCAACTTCAGCTAAAATGCTAAGAAAGCATTCCTTATATAAAAAAAAAATCTTTATTTTATTATTTTTTCATTGTTTTTCAAGAGATGTCTACATGTGAAGATACTCTATAGAAAAATTACATTAACATTTTAATTCATACACAAAGCTTTAGTGGTTTCTGATTTAGACCGTGTTGTTAGATTTTTCTTCACCGAAATTTCTGGTCTAAACCAGAAACCACTAATGTTTTGTGTATAAATAGTGGCCGTGGAAACTTGAAAGAGTATTTTAATTCATGCATAATTACGAGAACGGATATTCATAAATGCAAATAATTAGTTAAGAACTAATTATTTAAAGTTTCTATTAGTTGAAGGAATCCTTCGTTCGCAGGCATTAATTATATTTTTTCTATTTATTGTTTATGCTAGATTTTCTATTGATTTAAATGGGTTTGATTTAAAAAAATGCTGTCCGGAAATGAGGAAAATCCCTGCAATTATTGTTGCAATTTATTTATATATTTATTTAAGCAATTAGCGCAAATTTAAATAATTGTCCAACACAAAAACTTTTCACTAGATCTTACAGATCTAATCTATTAAAAAAAAAAAACTATACTACTACAAAAAATGAAGGGTCCTGGGTTCAGTACGTGGTAGAAACTGTGCTGTTTCTTGGACAACGGTCGTCCAGAGTGGTGATTTGTCCTAGATCATACACAACCACGAGATTATTTTCTAAGTTTTTAAGATACTTTTAGAGGCTGGATGGGCCATAGGGTACTAGATCTCAATGGATCCATCCCCGAATACTTAATAATAGTAATCTTTTAAGAATTAAAAAAAACGTGGTTCTTATTATTTTTAGATAGTTATAATTTCATAAGAAAATTTAAATTTTATTTCTTGTTTTTCAATTTTGTGATTTCATAGTAATTTTTATCTTTACTTTCAAGACACCAACAGTTTTATGTATTCATAATGAGGTGTGAAATGGGTATTTTTACATCTTTTTATCAATTTTTAATCTGAAGCACATAAACAGATTATAATTTCGAATACTTTGATTGGTTTTTGAAATCAAGTTATAAATAGGTAAAACAAGAAGATATTCTTTTTCTTTTTCATTCTGCGTTTATAAACGTTTTGAACAGAAAATAATAAATTAAAATAGGGGGAAACGTTTTCCCCCTCTTTTTTTGATGATCTATACCATTTTGATTTGCTGAAAAAAAAAAGAAAGAAAAAAAGATATCTGAAAAACTATTTAAAAAAAAAATAAATATATTAGTATTTATAACGTTTGCGTAATAAATCCTGCGTCGGTTCCCTGTTCTTATTCAAAATTTTAATTCCTTTAATGATATTACTTGATCTGGAACCTTCAGTCAGATATTTATAATTTAGGGTTTGTCTTTGATAAATTACGCAGTTCATCGAATGTTTTTCTGCCCGAACTCACACGAGAGCGTAAAAATACTGTAAGATTGAATATTTCCGCATGACTAAAGTTTGAGGGAAGTGCTTCCTTCATAAAATATTGTCAATCAGTGGATGGATCATTTGCAAAACGATTAATAATGCTAGCATAAGAATATTTTCTTCTTGTTCCTTGGATGAGTCATTACTCATTAGATATATTATTATAATTTAGCCCTTAACTTGGAATCTTCACACCAGACCGACACGACAAGAAACTGCTCGCCGTTTCAGGCTACTGCAGCAATTACTTGACAAACTCTCTAAGCTACCAATCAATTACAAAACACTCATATAAATGACAATCATTAGATCCATCTGGACTTACGGAATGGATCTTTGCGGATCCACTAAACCATCGAATTCCTCTCGTATTTAATCCTCACAATCCAAAATCATCCATAAGATCCTCAATGTTCCTTACTTTGTAACGAACAAAGTAATCCATAATGACCTTAATGTCCCATTTGTTACTGATTTCGCTCTTATCCGACATTAATTCTTTCATAACAAACTTTATTCCCACTCAAACCCACTAGTTTCAAACAAAAAATGCCCACGTGATAACATAAGTTGAATTTGTTATATGAGTGCTACCAGTGGTTTTCTCTATTTGCCTTTATCTCATGTCATTATTACTATTTACTTGATGTATTTTTACTATTGTACAGTGTTAAATTTCAATAAACAAATAATAAAAATACTAATATTGATTTCATTGTTAATTAATCAATTTCGGTATTCGGTCGTAATAAGTGAAGAATTGAACATTGAGACACTAACATTTGTCAAGAACCATCCATAAAAATTAAGCAAAAGTAATTTTAATTAACTTTCCTAAGATTTCAGTCAAATATGTCATGTATTTTAGAGCAAGGCTTAATTTGGTCCTTTAATTAATATAGCTGACAATTGTAACTTTTGTGGGTTAAAATATTATAGGCTAAATTTTACTTTTTATTGGTAACATTTTATAGGCTTTCGGTATTTCACAGCAGATTATTGTAGATTTTACTTTCGATTTAATGCGTTTTATACTATAGGAGCGAATGTCACATTAACTGAACGGTAAAAAATAAAGTTACTACTAGAATTTATTCGATAATTTGAATCGAGTACAACTGTGTTTAATTAGTCTAGCCTTTGTGTTGTGTTTAGTAAGACCTCTTCAGGGTTGAATAAAGACAATCTTACTAATATTATAATTGTGAAAGTTTGTATGTTTGTCTCTCTTTCACGCAAAAACTACCGAACGGATTTCGATGAAACTTTACAGTAATATAGGTTATACATCAGAATAACACATGGGCTATAGTAAGCGGGGATTTAGGGAGGGCGCACGGGGGGATATGCCCCCCGACAGTTTTTTAGGTACTTTGGAGAATCCATTATAGTACATAATTAAAGGCAAATCACATGATCATAGTTGTTAAAATAACAGAAAGAACATGACTAAAACTATCTGTTTAGATACCCTACTAATCTTACTAATATTATAAATGTGAAAGGTTATACATCAGAATAACACATAGGCTACATCAAGAGCGGATTTTTGGGGGCACGTGCCCTCCCCCCCGACAGTTTTTTTGGTACTGTGGAGAATCCATTATAGTACATAATTAAAGGCAAATCACATGATAATAGTTGTTAAAGTAATAGAAAGAACATGAGGGAAACTATTTGTTTAGATATCCTACTGATCTTACTAAACGTAATATTATAAATGTGAAAGTTTGTATGTTTTTCTCTCTTTCACGCAAAATCTACCGAACGGATTTGGATGAAACTTTACAGTAATATAGGTTATATATCAGAATTACACGTGGGCTATAGTAAGCGCGGATTAAGGGGGGGGCGCACGGGGTATATGCTCCCTGACAGTTTTATAGGTACCGTAGAGAATCCATTATAGTACATAATTAAAGGCAAATCATATGATCATAATTGTTATAATAACCGAAAGAACATGAGTGAAACTATTTTTTTTGATATCCTACTAATCTTACTAATATTATAAATGCGAAAGTTTGTATGTTTGTCTCTCTTTCACGCAAAAACTACTGAACGGATTTGGATGAAACTTTACAGTAATATAGGTTATACATCATAGGCTACAGCAAGGGCAGATTTATGTGAGGGCACGTAACCCGTCCCCTCCCCTCCCCGTTATAGTACATTATTAAACGCAAATCAGGAACTTAGCATCTTGAAATTTGTAGATAGGTTCTTTGTATAGTTTAAGAAAGAAATTTGGATAATTCCACGCTAAGGGGTTTTCCCTTTAATATAATAGGAGTTCAAAGGTTGTATAGAATCAGTCAGTTTTGAAGTTATACATCTGAAATTTTGGATGTACGAGTAATTTACATTTTTAAGAAATAATTAAATTATTTATTAAAAATGATCTTTCACGAAACATTATGTGGCAGACCAAACTCCGCGGCTTCGCTGGCATAAGTTAATACAGAATAAAGAATGATCTGCAAAAATGAAATAATCAGGATATTACAATTTATATTATATTTTATTATATATTATATTTATTTACCTCCATTATAATATATGAGAAATGAAATAAACAACAGTAACAATATTTTCCAATTAGTTCATCATTTACCTTCTGATCTAAACAAAATGTATACAAGGTATTTTGTCATTGATGTAGTGACAGCGTCACGAAGGTTGAGTTGCTGGACTTAGTTACGAACGAAGTCCTAAAAAGTTAACAAGCGCTGTATCGACTCGGAAGCGTCTGATGGGCATACCAAGGCGTAGGTAGGAGGATTGCGCCAAGACATCTGACAGATTTGAGTTTGGGTAGTGGTTGGCAACATGCCTTCTGTTTCGCTATGCCTTAAACTTATTATGTAGATACATTTATTACGTACATCATATTTTATTAATATATGCAGGTCGAAACGTCTATTTTTTTAATAAATAGATTGTCACTATGTGAGAAATTAATTCTTTGACCTTCACCGGGGCCATTTTCTATTCACATTAAAGAATTTAGTTCATCATATCAATCTAGTAAACCATAACAATGTCTATTCATCCCTCTTTTCCCAATCTGCTAGTGTTCCTCAAGATAGTATCCTTGGTCTAATCCTTTGTACAGTTTATACAGCTGACATCCCAACTCATCCTAATACTATCTGTTAAGGCGTGATTAGACTGAATAAATTTTGATAGAAGCAAATGGAAGTACCACGGGAATTGAATGAAAGCTCAGATATTAACAAAGCGTTTGATTTATTAATTTAAATAACATGCGAGATTTTCTTAAATACTATTAATATACATGTAAAAGATACAAATTAATGATAGCGTCTACAAAATAACTTAAAACTAAACATGTAACTTAACGATCTAATGAACAAATAAATCTTAGACAAAAAAAAAGAAGAAAACAATTATTAACATGAATGGGAGCGATAATTAAGAATAACAGAAATGCTCCATGCTAGCATAATGGCCAAAGATATAAACAACAAAATGAACGTTATAATGAAGAGTTCAATAAGGCGCGAAGATGTGCGAATTATTATTATCTTCGCCAGTGATCACGGCATGAAGGAGCAATGAGTATGATATCATGAATTAACTTGAACTGTCCGGTTGATACCATGTGATACGTTGATCATCCGGAGAAAATTAGTTGACAATTTGAAGCCTTATGGTAATGAAATGTGACTTACAATTTGTGTGATGTATGCTCAATTATCATCTCAGCATAGCTTCTGGCGAGTGACAATCTTGAAACCTCTGGACGTCCTCACAGAAGTAGCGGCTTGAAAGCGGATTACTTGGCGGCAGTTTGCGATGATCTGAACTGCTCCGCTCGGCTATCTGATGATAAGTAAGCGAAGTGACTCAATAGCGTCGCTCCCCCTCTCCTTGGTTTTGGCGGTACAGTACATTTTTCGATTTTAAAGGCAATGATCTGTCCGTTCCATCTGGCAGGCAGTCCAGGTCCGCGAATAAACATTCCCCCGCCCATGGCACGAAAGTGGCATTATTGAGATGGTAAAGGGCATATGCGGGTGATTGGGCGCTTTATGATGCCGGAAGCGGTTCGGAGGCTAGCGACTCGGGCGATACCGTCCGCTCCGGGATGCAATTCGGTAACCCGTGCTAATGGCCAACGCAGGGGAGGCGAGTTATCGGTTTGGATCAGCACGAGAGCGCCGATAGTTAGTTCGGGGGCGGATTCCGTCCAGCGGGATCGCTGCTGGAGTGTGTGCAGATATTCGATGGTCCATCGCTTCCAAAAAGACTGATGGATCTTGTCAGTGAGTTTCCATCGAGCCACGCGATTGATGGGCACATCAGATAGGTCCTGAGTGGGGGAGCGGTTATCGGTCGACAGATAAGAAAGTGTCCGGGAGTTAAGGCTTCGAGATCATGAGGGTCGGATGAAAGCGCACATAAAGGTCTGCTATTGAGTACGGCTTCAATCTGAGTAAGTAATGTTGAGAATTCCTCGAAAGATAAAACCTGAATACCCATTACGGTACGGAGATGGCATTTAGTAGATTTAATCGCGGCTTCCCAAAGACCCCCGAAATGGGCAGCCCTGGGAGGAATAAAATGCCATTGAATGCCCTCGCGCGAGGAATGTTGAACAATAGTTTCCTGAGTATTTACGTTTCGGAAGAAACGACCGACTTCGCTGATTTGACGGCTAGCTCCTACAAAGTTGGTTCCGTTATCGCTGTAGACATCTGAAGGACGTCCTCGTCTACCACAAAAACGAGCAAAGGCGGCTAGAAAGGCTGCGACGGATAGTTCGGATGTAAGTTCTAGGTGAATGGCTTTAGTGGTGAAACAAACAAATGCACAGATATATGCCTTGGTTACGTGGCATCCTCGGATGCGAGCAGAAGATACGGAAAAAGGGCCTGCGTAATCAATTCCTACCTTTGAAAATGGGTATGTGGGTGTGATACGATCACGGGGCAGGCGTCCCATGGTGGGGATGAGTGGTTGAGGCTTAACGTGGAAACATTTGTTGCATTTAGCGAGGCGATGGCGAACTACGTTTCTCCCGTCCAATATCCAGAATCGCTGACGAATAAAGGAATGCGTAGCAGAGGGACCAGCGTGCAAATTTTGACAATGAGCTTGATCAATGACTAAGTTGGTAAAGGGATGATCTTTAGGAAGCAAGGCCGGATGTTTAGCGGAAAACGGTTGAGGACCATGATGGAGTCGTCCACCCCCCGCGGATCGATGAATAATTGCAGAGTACGTTTAAGATGCAATTTTGATGTAGGGTCATCGGCTGATTGATACTCATTTGTGAGAGCGACTTGTTGAATGGCCTTAACTAATATGTCTAGAGCAGCAGATAGCTCAGCGGCGGAGAGAAACCCGGTAGTGCGGCACGCGGGGTTCCTGACGTTATGTGCGAAGCGGAGACACCACGCAGTGATGCGTTGCAGCCGGGATAGAGAAGAATAGCGGCTCTCTAAATTAAGAGTGGTAAGGGCGGTGCATGAAATAATTTTATGAGTGGTTCGCCGTTCAGAATCAACGGGACCAGGAGGTACGTCGATGCGCGAGGTAGGCCATGAAGATGGCGGTTGAGAGAGCCAGGACGGACCTTTCCACCATAAGGCATGATTGGCTAATTCCTTAGGAGAAATCCCGCGAGAAGCGCAGTCGGCAGGGTTATCCTTGCCGTCAATATGGCGCCATTGAGAAGGAGGTATGCTTTCTTGAATTTCCGTTACTCGGTTTGCTACGAAAGTTTTCCAACGGTGGGGTTCGCCACGGATCCAGGCGAGAGCTACAGCGGAGTCTGAAAAGGCTATCAGGTCTTCGAATGGCTGGGCAAACATTTCTGTAATTTTGGCGGTTAACTTAGCAAGGAGGTGAGCGCCACATAGTTCCAATCGCGGGAGTGATACTTTTTTCAAGGGGGCGACCCTGGATTTGGCCATTAAGAGGCTGACGGCGATTTCCCCGGAAGAGGAGGTGGAATGCAAATATATAGCGGCGGCGTAACCCAGCTCGGAAGCGTCACAAAAGGCAACAAGGCGTTGGCAACTGCGCGACTCTTGATAATAAGGAAAGCGGCGAGGGATAGAAACGTGAGATACTGTTTCCAGTTCTTCTTGAAAGGAGTTCCAATCCTGGCTGATATCCAGGGGAGCGGGTTCATCCCAATCAGAGTGTCCGACCCATAAACGTTGGATTAATAACTTAGCGGTGAATGTCACGGGAACTAACCATCCAGGAGGGTCATAAATGCGAGCTAACTTGGAAAGAATAAGCCTCTTTGTAGCGGGAAGTTTTTCAGAAGACACGCGATAAGAAAAAGTGTCTGTGTCAGCTGACCATACGAGACCGAGGATCTTAATGGTAGAGTCATCTTCGGAAGAGAATTCGAATGAATGAGTCCCCACACGACAATGCTCGGCTGCTAGATTGGATAGAATTTGAGGATGATTCGCAGCCCATTTGCGGAGTTCAAAACCTCCGGATTGCAATAGAGCGATGAGATCGTCCCTTAATTGAACGGCTTCTGGCAACGTAGAGGCTCCAGTAATAATATCATCTACGTACGTGTCCTTGCGAAGAACGGAGGCGGCGTGAGGAAAACGAGCCTCTTCATCATGACTTAATTGCTGAAGAGTTCGAATAGCAAGGAACGGGGAGGAGCTGACACCGTACGTGACCGTGTGGAGGCGATAAGAGCGGATCGGCTCATCGGGTGAGAATCGCCATACGATTCTTTGTAAATCTTGATGTTTGGGAGGCACTAGTATCTGACGATACATCTGCCGAATGTCGGCAGTGAAAATGTATCGGTGCGTTCGAGCGCGAGTAATCAAAGTGACAATATCTGATTGTAACTTTGGCCCGGTAAAAGAAATATCATTTAGTGATTTTCCATTTGAGGATTGCGCCGAAGCGTTGAACACCACTCTAATTTTAGAGGGCGGATCGTCAGGGCGGTGTACAGGATGATGAGGAAGGTAGTATGTGATACCGGAAGCGTCATCAGGCTCAGGAACGGCAGACATATGGCCTAACTCCAAGTATTCTCGCATGAAGGCGAGATAGGCTTCACGTAACGCGGGCTCCCGATGAAGGCGGGCTTCGAGTCGGTGAAACGGTTTCACTGCTCGGTAACGAGATTCCCCCAAGTCGAGCGATTTCAGAGGTAACGGAGTTATGTATCGACCATGGGCATCGCGGGAGATGGATGTTCTAAATAATTCCTCACAACGTTGTTCTTCGGAGGAGAAACGAGGTGAAGTGGCTGTGACCTCCTCGAGGTACCAAAAGCGTTGGAGGTCGAGGTTTAATTGGACATTGGTGAGGGCGTTAAATACTGATAATTCGTGACGCTCGGGAGTGACAGTATTAGCGATAGGTGAAGGGGAAATGGATGTTAGATCTGCGGAAGATTGAGCACGCCGGGGACGAAGCGGGGGGCGAAAAGTCTTGCCTTCATTATCTTTTACTTCTTTGGCCCAGGTAATATGGCGCTTTGTCCGACGAGGACGACATTCCCCCATGAAACACCATCCAAATATGGTATTCAAGGCCGTAGGTCCACCCTTAGGTGATGGTTCGATTCCGAGGAGGATTCGTGGTAGGGCGTCGACTCCGAAGAGGAGATCTATAGGGCCAGGATGGTATAGCGATGGATCGGCGAGCGGGAGTTCCCGTATGTACGGCCAGGGTGATAAGTCCACAGGCATGGCCGGAAGTGAATGGGTTATGTTTTCGATCACAATAACTGAAAGCTTAAGGGATCAGAGTCCGGAACCTGAATGGTTGCGGTGGTATACCCGGGGCAGGATAGGTTCGACGACACTCACCCCGACTGGGGATGATGATACGGGGAGGCCCAGATAAGACACGGCCCTGATGGTGATGAAGCTCACCTGGCTTCCAGAATCTAACAAGGCTCGGAAAGATTGAGCTTGGTGATCAGAACGCGATATTGAGACCTGCGCGGTGGACAACAGTGAAGGTGTCATGCCCCCCCCGAGGATCCTAGCATAGTTAATGGCGATCGATGCGAGACGGGAGTTAGCGGTATAGAATTATCGGCGGCACGGTTGTGTGGTAATTGATAGCGGCGCTGTAACAAGGAAGCATCCTTTTCGACGACGATAGGCGAGCATTGGGCGCGAGAGGAAGGCGGCGATACGGCGGAAGAATTGGGTCATTGAGAAATTTTTAATTTGTCCGGGGGCGAAGCTGAGCGCACAGTGATTTCTTCGGACAAACGGCGATCTCGATGTGGGGTCGGTTGATACGGACGAAAGGATGGCGGCGGGTTCTGGTAACATAACGGTGCGTCGAAGGAAATGGGTTCATGCGATGCTTGGCTTGTCATATAGTTGCGAGAGGGCGTATCCCGTGTAGTGGCTAGGACAGGCGACCCGTGCATGGGTTGTGGTGATGATGCGTGTAACGTCTGAACCGTCGGGGAGGATCGGTGACTCTGGTTATTGTATATTTGACGTTGAGCAGAGTAGCGGCGTGGTGGAAGCGTTCTAATATTTGGCGAATTTGACCGAGGGGAACCCAGGGGGGAGCTAATGGATGGCTCCGGACGCGATGGTGATCCGGTGATGCCCCGATGGAGCAAGGTGTGGTGGAAATCTTAGCAAAAATGACAACGCTGGGTGGATTGACATTTATCCGGTTGGGTGTTGTCCGAGGCAATTGATGCACAAACCCTTTTTGCGAACAAACCCTAGGCGATCCCGACCGGATAAGGTCTTAAATTCTCGGCAATGATAAAGGTTATGGGCTTCTTGACAATAAGTACACCGCAGCGCAGCTGCGAATACACGAGCAGAGCGATTGACAGATTGCGGTGGCCGATGCATAGGGGGGTGCTCTTTCCTCTTAGGTGACGATCGACGGCGATTATCTGACGGTGGTAATTCCGACACGGATGCGGTAGCAATTTGAAGTCGTGTGATGTAATTGAGCAGCTCAGAAAACGTAGGGAAGTCCTCAGGATATTGTAACTTAAATTCCTTTTGAGTAACGGGGTCTAAACTCCGGAAGGTTAAGAAAAATAAAAAATAGTCTCCCAGGTCAGGGATGTTAGTCGCGGTTAATTGGTGACCCAGTTCAGAAAATAATTTAAGAACGGATTCCAGGGCCTTTTGCGATGGATGCGCGATGGGTTGGAAATTTAACATTTCATGGAGTATCCGAGACGCGAGCGCCGCTTGGTTGTTATACCGAGCAATTAGGGCGGCCCAGGCGATAACATAGTTTGAGCCCAGAGTATCCAAATGGCTTATGACGGCTAAGGCTTCGCCTGAAAGGCAACTCTTTAGATATGTTAGCTTAAGTCCGTCATCGATGTCCTTATTGCGGTGTATAAGCGGAATATAAGTGGTTTTAAAATTTTGAAATTGCGTGATATCTCCGTTAAATTTCGGTAAATCAAGGGGGGGCAGCCGGACTTCCGGTACCCGGGGTGTGACACGTGCGGTCACTGAGCGGTTTAATGATTGGACTTATGTCCATAGCCTCGGTCTGTGCTCGAATGAATTGATCCATAAGGTCGGAAGGAACAGGTATCTCATCATTAATGGATTCGGTGATTACGGCATTATGGGTTTTTCTCATTTCGTCTATTAATTGCTTTAATTTGTCAATTCGCGTTTTAACTACTGCCTCGTCATTCGCAATCATTGCCCCTTTACATTCATCGGCGAAAATTCGAAATTGGGTAAACAATCCTAACAATATTGTTTGGGACACATTTTTAACTCTAGCTTGGCGACGATTAACCATTTTGATTTTATACAATTTACTAGAAAGCTGAAAGAAAATGAATAATTCACAAGAGATAATATTATTTGAATACTTAATTATCTATAATAGTCATGCGTTAGAATATATGATATTGCAAATTAGCAATTAGATTATGAAAATAAATGAATTTACAAGAGATGATATGATTTAAATGCTTAATTATCACTAATAATTATACGTTGGAATATAATATTATAATTAATAATTAAAGTCTGCATGCATACATTAATATTTTGCTTTTGACAAGGCTGAAAAGACGCTGTGTGATTCACATAAGTTACAGCGGAGCCGGATATCCCCTCTACAAAGAAAACCTACCTATTGTTGCGCAATGTCTTTTTTAGCTATGTTAATATCTGAGATCGTAATTATTCCCGGGTTTTACGGCACCAAAATGTTAAGGCGTGATTAGACTGAAAATTTTGATAGAAGCAAATGGAAGTACCACGGGAATTGAATGAAAGCTCAGATATTAACAAAGCGTTTGATTTATTAATTTAAATAACATGCGAGATTTTCTTAAATACTATTAATATACATGTAAAAGATACAAATTAATGATAGCGTCTACAAAATAACTTAAAACTAAACATGTAACTTAACGATCTAATGAACAAATAAATCTTAGGCAAAAAAAAAAGAAGAAAAAAATTATTAACATGAATGGGAGCGATAATTAAGAATAACAGAAATGCTCCATGCTAGCATAATGGCCAAAGATATAAACAACAAAATTAACGTTATAATGAAGAGTTCAATAAGGCGCGAAGATGTGCGAATTATTATTATCTTCGCCAGTGATCACGGCATGAAGGAGCAATGAGTATGATATCATGAATTAACTTGAACTGTCCGGTTGATACCATGTGATACGTTGATCATCCGGAGAAAATTAGTTGACAATTTGAAGCCTTATGGTAATGAAATGTGACTTACAATTTGTGTGATGTATGCTCAATTATCATCTCAGCATAGCTTCTGGCGAGTGACAATCTTGAAACCTCTGGACGTCCTCACAGAAGTAGCGGCTTGAAAGCGGATTACTTGGCGGCAGTTTGCGATGATCTGAACTGCTCCGCTCGGCTATCTGATGATAAGTAAGCGAAGTGACTCAATAGCGTCGCTCCCCCTCTCCTTGGTTTTGGCGGTACAGTACATTTTTCGATTTTAAAGGCAATGATCTGTCCGTTCCATCTGGCAGGCAGTCCAGGTCCGCGACTAAACACTATCCTTATCACGTATTCTGATGATACATGTGCATTATCAGTCAACACCAATCCAGTTATTGCATCCCAAAGCCTCCAATCCCATATCACTGATCTTGAAGAACGGTGTCACACTGGCAATTTTGATAAAATAAATTCTCAAAAATCACATCAAATCACTTTTACCTTACGTCGTAAACCAATGACTTCCTGCCCTTCAGTATCCTTTAATAATATCCCACTGGTGCCTGTAGCACAGATCCGATACTTAGGGTTGCACCTTGACTAACGATTAACCTGGAATCCTCATACAAGACTGAAAAAACAAGAAACCGCTCGTTTCAGGTTACTTCAACACTTACTAGACAAACGCTCTAAGCTCCCAATTAACTACAAAAGACTCATCTACATGACCATCATACGACCTATTTGGACTTACGGAGTAGAGCTTTGGGGCTCCACTAAGCCATCGAATTCCTCTCGTATCCAATCCTTACAATCCAATATCCTTCGTAAAATCCTCAATGCTCCTTATTTTGTTAAGAATAAAGTCATCCATAATGACTTTAATTTTGCCCGAACCCGGTATCTATTCTTTCATAACAAACTTCATTACCACTCAAACCTAGCTTCCTCTTCAATTCCCGATAATCCTCCGAGGAGTCTGAAAAGAAGATGGCCACGTGACCTTCTTAGTTGAACTTTGATTTGAGTACTACCAGTGGGTAGTTTCTCTACTTGTCATTATGTATCACTTATCCTATTTACTTGTTGTATTATTGTAATACAGTTGTAAATATCAATAAATAAATTTAAAAAAATATATCAATCTACAAAAGGATATCATATAATTTTGTTAAGATCTGAGCCTCAACATAAAGATATCTAGTTAATAAAGTAATCTAAATTAAATTAGTTAGTTAGAAATTAAATTAGTTTCTTGTGAGTTGTGGTTTTAATTATCTCTTGAATAATTCGAATAACTGCCTTCAGGATTTGTCTGTTCAATTCACAATTAATCGTTGTTGTTCTGCTTATTTATAATTTATGAATGATATATTTTGATTTTGTTAATAAAGCATCTATAGATTTACGAAGGTAACACAAATTATAAATTGATACTAATTATAAATGCCACTGAAAACGTGTGGTCTGTAACTGAAAATGCAACTGAAAACATTGCCGTCTAATGAAATCTCAGGAATTGAGGAACTTTCCCGATTAGTAAACTAAATATACAGTTGTGTAAATACAAACAGATGCTATAAATGTGATAGTCATCAAGTTTATATATAGTAGAGCTTCGATTAACCGAACTAATTTTGTCTGTTGTATTTCGGATAATCAAAAAGAATAATAATCGAAGTTCACTTAAAAAATCAAACATTTAAAAAATCACTTCTTTTTTATTAAAACATCTCTATTTTAATGTGTAGTAATAAAAAATATATGTACCTTGTTAAAATTAAAAAAATTTACGTTTATGTCATGATTTATCAAGGTTGTGACACAAAATTGAAATATCAGTGCGTTTTAATGTTAGCTTCCTCTTAATGGCAGCTACATAATTAAATCTTGAAAGTGTAGTATTAATTAATATATGTAGTAATTCAAATTTTAGGAATCTACGCTTCAAACTTATTTTCAAGGAATGGAAATGTGGGCCTCTCTTTGTTGGAAGTCAGTTCGGATAGTTGAACTTTCAGATAATTGACCTTCGGATAATCGACGATCTACTGTACTTACTAATTTTGAAAATTAGAGGTATGGTTATTTGGATTTTTTATGTATTTTATAATTTTGAGATGATTGTCAATGCTTGGGTATTTTTTACCACTTAATAAAACTTTTAATTTTTTTAATATATAGAAAATATGACTTTTGTGCAACGTCATGACTTCAACATCCAGAATAAAAATATTAGAGTTATTTTAAGGCCTTAGTTCTAACTTTTGAAATCACTGGATTATAGGAATATTTTTGAATCTTGTATAATTTTGATATTGTGATATCTAGAACTTCGGCATACATTTGTTTCTTGATTAACTCAGTTATAAACAATTCAAGTGAATAATCATATTATTTGAAATATAACTATTTAAATGCATATATTATTATTATGTATGAATAATAATTTTTGATTGAAAACTCAATAAACATTGCATAATCTTGTGGTTATTGCTCCAGCGATCTTACTATCTTAAGGCGAGAAAGATATCTGTTGAATATTTTCTGATATTATCCACAGATATCTGTATTTAAATGCATAATTGATTTATTTTTCTATGTCCTTTGTTATTGTGAATTATTATCACCTGCACTAAGTACGTGTACGTCAGAACTAACGCTAAAATCAAACTATTTTTCACCTAACAAATAGTTCTTACTTGTTCGTGTAATCTTAAAAGATGTATGCAATTCTTCTGTTTTTTTCTAGCTTCTTTGATTGTTCTGAAGGAAAGCAAATACGTAATGGCTACTTATTTCTACGTCAATTTATATTATCGTTGCAATGAAATACGCCATTCACTCCTTCTTCGAATTCTATTTCTCTTTAGAATGAATAGAACATTGAGAGCTTTTAGTCCGAAGCTGATCCAAAATCAAGGTCTTTGACTCCTCGAGTTCGGTGAAAAGAGAAAGTGTTTTGAGAGACACCGCCTGACTTGAAGGTGAGACCAGCGAAAACAAGTTATCATAAATTAAAATACATACATATGCATACTTATAAAGTATTATGAGTAGAATTTCATTTCATATTTATATCAATTCCATTTTACAAAATAAACAATTGATAAAATATGTTCATAATATTGCTATGAAAAAAAAAATTGATGTATCGAATTCAGCTTTCTACGGTTGATTACATAAGATCATATCCTACATGAGCATCAATTATAATATCACGAATTATAAAATAACATGAATTATCTCATATTATATATAAATTCATTATATATTGCTTGAAACCAATTCTAATGCTTTAATTGTTTCATAATCATTGGTTTTTCATATATTAAATAATATAGATAAAAGGTTAATGAGAAAATTCAATGCGTTGTTAAATATAGATTAATCCGTTTTCTATATTTTTAAAAAGTTCGTTACAGGTGAATGAGTTCCTCGGGGCGTTTTGTTAATACCTCAAAAATTAACCTGTTTTAAAAGTAATTACAAATTATTTACAACGGAGCGGAGTATGTCAGTGTGTAGAGCGCTTAGTTGCTGTGCCGAAGGTCGTGGGTTCAAATCCCACTAGCTGTTAGACTTTTATTTTATCTGTTAGCGTCGATGGATTCTATGGGAGCTAGGACCCTCCTGGTGCTCAACCAGCCTCTATAAAGTAGGCACCCAAAATAAGAGGGAAAAGCTGGACGTTGCCCATGGTCATGGGCATGATCTCAGATAAATCACCGCCTTGCCCAATCATTTTCCAAGAAACAATTAAGTCTCAACCATTTACTGGACCCAAGATTCTTCATGCATTGTAGTGGTACTGTTTTTTTTTTGTTTTTTTTTATATCCTAATACATTCATTTTATGTGCTGTTAAATTGGAATTAAATAAAAAAATTAAAGTCCATTTGGATTTTTAAAAAATCGTTTACTCTTTTAAATGGTTTTAATATGAATATTATTTCATAATAAAATTTGAAATGTGTATAGGGTTTGAAACATCACTGTTTGCTCAGTGCTAAGTGATACAAACATATGCCTATATTTTTAGTGTAATTCAAATGAAAACCTTAAGATATCACGAATATGAAAAAATCTACTTTTACCACCTTCAAATATAACAGCTCAATATTACTTGAATGCAATCCTAATGCCTAAATAGTTTCATAATCATTGGTTTGTTATATATTACACCATATAAATAAGTATTAATGTGAAAATCTATATCGAAAACCTTCTTGGGGCTTACCCAGCCTCTGTTATGTGGGTACCCTTAATTACAGCAAAACCTAGTGGTTAAACGTGATCTCCGTCAAATAAGCTCCTTGCACAACCTTTGGCTTACACAGAAACAGTGAAGTTCCTGCAATATACTAAACCTAAGACCCTTGACGGGTTGTAGTGGTACAGGCTTATAAATTATTTAAAAATAAAAAAATATCTATATTACTTTTTAAGTATTAATATTTTTCCGTTTTATATATTATTGAACGATATGATCCCTGGTTAGTAGCCTTTTTAGCTAACGATTTCCCAACCTAGAGGGAATATAAAAACAATCACCCAAGGGAATGGGGATGTTTTCAAGTCGAATTATATTTTTATTAAAAGCTCTTATACGATTATAGCCCTCATATTTTTTGTATTTTACTTTTTTGTTAATACCCCAGTACTTTATAAATAAATGTTATGCCTTTTCCAAAAAAAAAAATTCAATACATATTACATTAACCTCTCAGAAAGCTTAAATATAAACATATATATACATGGTATACGTTTTATATATATATATATCTTCACTTAGTCAAGTCAAATCCTCTATTCACTTCTATGTCACAACATTTTTGTCCTCTAATCTTTCTTAATCTCTCGATAGATCCATTTCTTTCCAACATTCCATCTGTTACCCTTAGAAATATTTGATCCGGCATTCCTTTCTAGAGGCAGGTTAAATATTTCTGCCGTAAGTTCCTTTTTTAATAAAATGAAAAATTCTGCATGAATATATTTTTGTTTACTACTTTCTCTTATTCTTTTAGATTTTGTCAACTGATTTACTCATTACTCGATGGTCAACCATAATTTTTGAATGTCCAAACACTTACATTGTTACATATTTAAACAAAACTCGAATATTCTCTCAAATTTTGTTCTCGTCGACGTTCCAAATTATAAAGTTTTATTTTCTTTCTTATTAT